>OZ010744.1:16229206-17477604 GCA_963932245.1 Tachinus rufipes
ATTTTATTCAATTATATTCAGGCGTTTTTTTGAGTTGGATGCTGTCAACCCTTATAATAGCGCAACTATTCTCCTCCTTTAAATGATAAACGTTTAACGTCTAATCTTTTTTTTTTTAGTAAAAACACTTTAAGATGTGTGCTAGTTTTGTAAGCGTAACAATAGTGTGATGTTGAATAAAAAAACTCATTAATCTACAAGAAAATTGTTAATGTGACGCTTTTATAGTAAAAAAATTTAATGATCTTGCTCAGCAATACAAAATATTGTTAAATCTATAAAAATAAAAAAAAATAAATAAAATAGAAAATAGAAAATATATAATATTTAATATGGTAAAAACTTGTTTTAGTTTTTAGTTCCGTGTATTGAAAATAGAGTAAAAGACTTTCAGAGTCTATTTCTAAATTTTAAATTATTCTATTGCATTAATATAGTAAAAAACTGTTCAGTTGTCATTTTAAATATTTGGCATAAATAGCAACTTTAGTTAAAAAACATTTAAATTGGCAAAAGCTAAAAAGAAAAGTCTAAGGTTTGCTTTCAATTGACGCAGTTTCTGTACTACCTTGTTTTATAGACGTAATAAACATAGCTTAGTTTTTAAAGTCAAACTTTATTTTTGTTTTTGAAAGATCTATGGCATTAGACTTATTTAGACCGGCTTTTGTAGGCTGTTCTTATACGTCCTATTTCACAAAAACTTACATTTTTTTTTGAGAACACGTTATGTATTTTGCCTGAGTGTGTTGTACAAATTAAATTAATGCCATCGCAATTTCTTTTAAACTTGAAAAAGCCGTCTCTAGTCTAACAAACACGTGCTTATAACATACAGATAACAACTAACTAATGAAATATGTTCTGCTGCTTTAAGCATTTATTATTTCATTACAATGTGCTTGAGTAAATAAGAAATAATATATAATTTATTTCACATTAGTTTATTTTCAATTCCATAAAAAAACACTTATACTGCAATTAATATGAATGTACATTAAAGTAATACAATATTATAATTACATATCAAAAATAATACATAAAAGCATAAAATTATTATAATCAGTGTTCGTAAATAGCTCAAACATTCAAGCCACAAGAATAATATTTATAACATACATTTCTTATCATGCCAAACGCTATAAAAAATTTATCAAAAATTTTAACATTTAGCAAATACATTGCATTATTGCCGCCGTACAATGCAAGGAATAAGCAATTCACAAAAGCACGTTTATATTTATGGTTCATCATAGCCTTATATTTAACATCATTATTTTGGCAGTGTACTGCTTACATATTATACGTACAGCAAAGTGCATTATCACTTCCTGTGACAAACGCTAAATTTATTTTAGTTACTTTTCTAAACCTTAGTTTAATTCTAGGAAATTCTTATTGGAATTTTGAAAAAATACAATTTTTTTTTAAAACGTTTTATGTATTTGATAAATATATTGCAAGGTTTAATGTAAATGAGTTTGATATTATTTATACAAACTTGCATTTAACTCTAAATTTAATATCATTTTGTGTTGTTGCTATTGCTGAAATGATTATAAGCACGTATTTAATTTCGATTTATTATTTTATTAAGTATATGCATAACAAATTAGATTATTTTTTTATTGCAATTGTTGCTTCAATTAAAACAAGCTTGTTACGTAATATAAAGCAAAGGATTGTATTGGTTAATGAAACTATTAATAAAATTGATTTTACAAAAAATATTGACTTTAACTATGTTAAAATTTTGGATGACATTATAATGATGCATCACACGGTTATGAATTTAGTAGATTTGTTTAATAGATTGTTTAAGTGGAATTTACTTCTTACAGTAGTTTATATTATGATTGATGTTATGGACATGATTTCTGCATTCCTTGATAGTGCATATGTATGGGATGTTGAATTGTTAACAATTGCTGTAATTTGGACAACATTTGTAACTGTAAGTATAATTTTTGTTTTATAATTAATAATTAATTGATTTTTTTTTAATTTATTTAAAATTTCAAACAATATTATTAGTTTTTAAATATTGATACAAAATAATTGTAGCACTATTTAGTAACAAATCAAATACTATCGGTAAACGTTAGCAATAGATTTAAAGGTGTAATCAAATTGCAGTTATTTTAATAAGAAACTCAAATAATCAAGCTTATTTTGTATTTTTTTTAGTAAAATATATTGTTAAGTAACAACATTGTTATGGTAAAATAAGTTTCTTAACAATACCAAAGTATTCTTATCCAGTAAAGACAAAATCGTTAATTATTTTCCTAACAAATTATCATTATATAGACTGTTTTAGCCACGTAGAAATAATTGAAATTACGTCCTTACGCGGTCTAAGTATATTGGGTAGGTTTTTTATAATAAACGCTGTCTTCTTACTCTATGTATTTATTGCTGCTCGATTGCAAGTTCAATAATAACTAACTCTATTTTACATAAAATACAATATATATATACAATTTATTAATGGATAAAAGTGTACAGAGGGAAAAAAAGGGTGCAATGATTAGTTTTTAACAACGAGTAATAAAATTCATATTTCTGGGAATTTAATGGTTAATCAGGTATAAAGGCTTAAAAATAAATACATCTTTACAAATAAAACAAATAATTACAAACGGATGTCACAATAACCATAAATATAAAATAATTAGATATAATAAAACGTATTAAATAATAATACAATTTGGCGGCGCCAACATGCTCCCACCTTAAAAGGATTAATTTTTTTTTAAATAATTGTTTAATTGTCACTTTGATTTGGTAACAAACATATTTTTAAGACTGCACGTTTAAAAACATCACTTGCAGTTTTCAGTGATACTACACGCACATGTCCATCGCTTCCTTTGAATAGTTCTAAAATTCTGCCCACTTTCCACGTTGAGGAGGATCATTTCGTTCGATAAGTAGAACCATCAGACCTTCTTTCAGCTGGTGTGGATTTTCTTTACGCCACTTAATACGTGTTTGCAAGTGATTTACGTATTCTCGTTTTCATTTTTGCCAAAACTGCTGCATTAATTGCTGCATACGTTGAAATGTCACTAAACGATTGGTTAGTACATCGCTGAGGTCTTCATCAAATGTAGTTGTTAGTGGTCTTTCAATTAGAAAATGTGCCGGGGTAAGAGGGTTCAAATCATGTGGATCGCTACTAAGAGGATATAAAGGACGCGAGTTAAGTACAGCTTCGATCTGTGTTAGAACCGTTTCAAATTCTTCATGAGTTAAAATTAATTCCCCTACTACGCGAGTGAGATGCCGTTTCATCATTTTTATATTAGCTTTCCAAATTCCACCAAAGTGTGGAGATTTAGGCGGTATAAAATCCCAAGTTATATTAATACCTTCATTCGACATGGTGCTATCAAGTTCCAAATTCCAAGTGATAATTTTTTTTTGAGGCGCTTTAATTCTGAATTAGTTCCAACAAAATTGGTTCCATTGTCCGATAATATTTTGTTAGGTTTACCTCGTTGCGCTATAAATCTGAGAATAGCTGCTAAGAACGCTTGAGCTGATAGATCCGATACTACTTCTAAGTGAATTGCTTTAGTGCATAAGCAGATAAACAAACAAGCATATATTTTAAACGTTTTACTTCCACGAGAACGTCGTTCGTGTCCTATAAATGAACCAGCAAAATCCACGCCTGTGCTTAAAAATGGAGGTGATGGATTGACTCGATGTTCGGGCAAATTTCCCATCATTTGGATGTATGGTTTAGCGTTAGATTTAAAACAAGTTACACATGTTCTTACAATTTGCCTAGTTAAATTTTGCCTAACAGGCCAATAGTTTTGTCTCAACATAAAAGGAAGCTGTTGGGGACCACAATGCAAGTTTATTCTATGATAGAATAAAGCCAACAACGTAGTTAAATGATGATGTGGCAATATAATTTGATGCCTTTGATCAAAATTTTGATTACAATTTTTTAATCTTCTTCCTACTCTTAACAAACCGTCATTGTCAATAAATGGAAAAAGTGAAAGAATTGCGGAATTTGCATGTAAATTTTTTCCATTTTTTAATTGTTCAAGTTCAATTCTATAAGATTGTACTTGAATTAGTTTTATTAACAATTTTAATGTTTCGCGGCGTTCTTGTGCTCCAATGGTGTCTGAATAACTTTGTTTCTGTCTAATTTTATTATTAAACCGTAAACAATAAGAGAAAACACAAATTAATTTTGGCAAATTTGAAAATTGTAATATAATATTTAGATTAGTTGTTACAGTATATGAAACTACTAATCTTTCATCAGGTGTTTCAACATTAAGATGGCTTTCTACAGGATAATCGTTTTCTTGGAGCTATGAGGGCCCCTGCCACCATAAATTATGAGCGTCGGTCACTTCTAGAAATGAAGAGAGAGAGATTAAATCAGCTGGGTAGTCAGCTGATTTAACGTGATGCAAATTTTTTGACAAAGTTAACTGCTGAATTTCTGAGACCCTATTAGCCACAAAAGTTTTCCAGCGACTTGGACAAGATTTTATCCAACATAATGTAACCTTTGAATCAGACCACAGAAAATTTTTATTAAACTTAATTTTTAGTATTGTAAGAATACGTTGGGTCAATTTTGCAAGTAGTATACTTGCGCAAAGTTCTAACCTGGGTATAGTAATTTGTTTGATTGGAGCAACTCGACTTTTGGCCGTCAATAATTCAATTTTGTGTACGTTGCAGTCAATTATACTTTTAATATATATGCACGCGCCATATGCCTTTTCCGAGGCATCTGCAAATCTGTGCAGTTCAATATATGTGTAGTTTGTGCTGATTGCTTGCCGTTTTATTTTGATTGAGTCTATTTTATTTATATGTGATAAATATCGTTTCCATTCATAATCAATTTGTGATGGCACTGGGTCATCCCAACTGCTTTTTAGTTTCCATAAGTCTTGAATAATTAACTTTTAAATAATAGTTAGGTAGTGGACTTAGTAACCTAAGTGGATCAAATAGTTGAGCTGTTTGACTTAGATTTGATCGTTTTGTATAAGAAATTTTATCTGGGCATTTTTTACTATTATACTGGAACTGGAATTCATCTGTTATTGCATTGAAAACAATACCAAGAGTTTTTGTTTCAATCGTAAATATATTGGAAAACTGTAAACTGATTTCATTACTGGACTGAAAGTAATTGATCAATTGCTTACTGTTTGAATTCCATTTACAAAGTGAAAATTCCGCAGAAATTAATATGTTTGAAACTACAGTACAACAAGTAATTAAGACGTCTAAGTTATTGAACCCTGTTAGTAAATCGTCGACGTACATATCTTCTTTGATAATACTTGAAGCTTCTGGATAATTGTCTTTATTCTGATTTGCCAATTCAAATAAACATTGTATAGCAAGATATGGAGCTGAAGCCGTTCCGTATGTAACAGTATTTAACTCATAAAAATTAAGTTTTAAGTCTGGATGATCACGCCACACTATTTTTTGTAAACATCTTTGATCAGGATTGATTAATACTTGCCTATACATTTTCTCTATATCCGTTATAGCTACGAAACAGTATTTCCTAAATTTTATTAAGAGAGTAAAAAGATCTAACTGAATGGTTGGACCTACATGTTGAATTTCATTTAAAGATATATTTGTCAAGGTTTTTGCGAAACCGTCAAAAACTACTCTTAATTTGGTTGTAATGCTATCTTTGCTGATGCGGAAGAAAAAATTCGTGTTTTTCGTTTTTAGAAGAAATGGGAGACATATGTTTCAGATCTATATATTCAGTTATAAAATCTGAATACATTTGTTTTTGAGTAAGATTTTTATTTAAACGATTTTCCAAACTGTAAAATCTTTGCAGGGCTTGTGCGCGTGAATCACCTAATTCATACTAAACTTGTTTTAATGGAATTGAGACTATAAATCGACCCGATTGGTCACGACGAGTGGTGGTTTTAAAATGTGATTCGCAGAACTCTTCATCTGGTGTTAAGAAATTTGAATTTTTCTCGTAATTATCAAGTTGCCAGAATTTTTCTAATTGTGAATTCAGTGACAAACAAGAAGCAACTTTGTTTTGATAATAATTAACTGGTATAATGCCTGAATTGATTCAACCGAGTTGTGTATTTTGCATCTTTAAATCAGAATTTTCAATGATAATTTTACCATCTAAAATATGTTCCAAAAATGAGTGGAACCAACGAGTATGTCGATCGGTTTTGACTGATGAAATTCTTCATCAGCAAGTGAAACATTGAATGGGATATTAAAATTAAATCTTTCAAACAATATTTGAGGTATGTTATCTGTGAGTTTGTCAAGAATCAAACACGACATTTCAGTTGCAAATGATGAAGTTTTAGATGTTACCTTTAATGTAACACAATGATTATTATGTGACATTTTTTTATTTATTTCCGATACTGTATGATTAAGTGAGTGTTTGTTTAATTTTAATTTATTTACTAATAAATTTGTTATAAAATTGGATTGTGACTCGGAATCTAATAAAACACGAGTTTGGTGTGCCTTTCCAGATTGATCAAACACATTGACTTGAGCAGTACACAATAAAGATACATTATTTTTAATCGTCGAACAATTGACTACTGCGGAAGGTTCAGTTGATTTTTCGGTTGATTGATTGTTTACAGATTTTTCAAAATGAAGTAAAGTATTATGTGATAAATTACATTTGCGACATGCAGACGACTTGCATTCTTTTACATTGTGACCATTTCGAAGGCAATTTAAACATAATTTCAACATTTTAGCTAAATTGAAACGATTTTGAATAGATTTGTCAAGAAATTCGGACATTGATTTATATAATGTGTATTGTTACACACTGGACAAGAATCTGAGCTTTTCGATGTTATTGTGAATGAGTTTATGTGTGATTCATTTTTTGATACATTTTGAGGCTGATATCTACCTGTTTCAAAAATATACGATTTTTCTAAGAGAAATTTGATTAAATGTTGACAATTAGGCAATTCATCGGATTTAAAATTATTATTTATGTATAAATCCCATTCAGTATTAGTTCTTTTGTCTAGTTTTGATAGAATGTGAGGAATAAGGAACACTTCAAAATTTTCAGGAGATATTTTTAATGATTCGATACTACAAATATATTGCTCAAGCAAATTAGCGGCAGATTTTAGTGAAGTAAAATCAAAGTTTAAAATATTTTTTGAATGTGCGTAAATAATTCTTCGACGTAGATTGAATCAATCTTTTAAAATATTGTACGCGACCATATAATTTGATGCAGTAGTTTCTAATGATTTAATAGTGTTTAATGCTTCACCGCTTAAAGCAGATCGCAAATAACAAAATTTCTGAACTTCCGGTATAGAACCATTTTCATGAATAACCGCGTTAAATGCGTCCTCAAATGAACGCCACTTAGTAAAATCACCATCGAATGAAGGTAATTCTATTGTGGGTAATTTAATGTTTTTGGATGAGTCCGTATTAATAGATTCTACTTTTCTAATGTCTTTTGGTTTAATAAAAGCAGACTCGGCACCCAAAAACATATCAATTAATGATTCTAATTCAATTCAAATTTTGAATTTAGTTTCAGTATTTTTAGACACTGACTCAATTGAAGATTGAGTTGTCTCAAACTGATCTGCATTTTCTTGCAACCTTTTGAGTCGGCGCGATATTGTTTCGACGTCAACATCACTTAAGGGTTTATTGACAAAACTAATTATAAATTGTTCGAATGACGTTAGCTGCATTAAAAACGCGTTTTGTTTTTCAATTAGTTGCGGTTCTGTTAAACAAGACATTGTTTTAAGATTAAAGCTTTACTAACACGAGAAACGAGGAAATGGGAGCACAAAGGAAAGCACTTACTTGTTTGTAAATATATTTGTGTTGTTTCGACAAATGATGAAGTTGAGGTGCTGCAAATGACCTGGTGCAAACTTCTTAAAGACGGTTTTTCTTTATTATAAAAATTCGGAACGAAGAACCATTGGTTTCGCCACGTGGAAATAATTGAATATACGTTCTTACGCGGTCTAAGTAGATTGGGTAGGTTTTTTATAATAAACGCTGTCTTCTTACTCTATGTATTTATTGCAGCTCGATTGCAAGTTCAATAATAACTAACTCTATTTTACATAAAATACAATATATATATATACAATTTATTAATGGGTAAAAGTGTACAGGGGAAACAAAGGGTGCAATGATTAGTTTTTAACAACGAATTATAAAATTCATATTTCTGGGAATTTAAGGGTTAATCAGGTATAAAGGCTTAAAAATAAATACATCTGTACAAATAAAACAATAATTACAAACGGATGTCACAATAACCATAAATATAAAATTATTAGATATAATAAAACGTATTAAATAATAATACAATTTGGCGCCAACATAGACTACATAAAGTTAGCATTTGATTTGGTGCGTGCATGCATCTATATGATAGTATTTATGGCAATATTAGTTTCTTAAGACCATACCGAACGCTACCTTGATTTGTAGTATTTTAACAAAAACGGCAACTTTGGCTTTATTGCTGCTTATACAAATAATTTGATAATCAATTAATTTTTATCAGTACATTTAGAAATGATTAAACTATGATATGTTGAAGTCCTTTTTGTAAAATTATATTTGCGAATAGCAACAAAATGCATTCCAAAATACAGAAAAACGCATTAAATTTTATATTTGAGGGTTTTTTGGGCTCGGTATGCTCCGCTCCGTAGTATGTTTGCAACATAACAATTTGATACAATTTTGAACTTTTAACTATGGAATGGAAATGTATTTGAGCCTAGGTTGAATGTGACGTGTGCGTCTCAATAGTTTTATTAAAACAATTGAGATGTGAATGCGTCAAGTTAGTTTTTTTGGAATTGTTTTACAAATTTTTTAGTAATTTTTTTTATTATGTCTTTATCATAAATTCATTCTTACAAATACATTACAAGTTTTGGCTTAACTAGAGCTTTCTTTAGATGTAAAAAATTAACGTATTAAAACATGAATAATTACGTAGTAGAAGTCACAACCATCAATAATTATATTAACCTAGTTTGTTTTTATATACTAATTAAATGCTTTTTTCATATAAAATAAAAGTACTAAGTAAAAAAAAAATAATATACAAATTGGTATTTTACGTTAATTTCTTATTAAGTTCTATAAAAAATTGACTCTACAGATAGATTAATAATACATTAATGTAATATGACAACATTTTTATGTATAAAATAATAGCATAAAAGCATTCAGTATTCATAAATAGCTCAATCAATCCAGTACAATATTACATACTATTAAGTAAATTAACCATGCCAATCGTTGCAAAAAAATTATCTACAATTCTAATATTTAGCAAATATATTGCATTATTGCCACCATACAATGTAAAAAATAAAACATTTATAACAGCGCGTCTATATTCATGGTTTATTATAGCCATATATTTAACATCATTATCTTGGAACCTCACGTGGCTTTTATTAAAGGTACAACAATTTTTAACAGCAATATCAATTTCATTTTTTAAATTAAGTTTGGGTACTTTTATTAATCTTAGTTCAATACTAGGAACTTCTTATTGGAACTTTGAAAAAATACAAAATCTTTTTAAAACGTTTCATATATTTGATAAAATTATTGCTAGGTTTGTTATCAATAAGATTTGTATTAACTATACAAATTTACATTTAATTCTAAACTTAATATCAATTTCTGTTGTTGTCATTTTTGAAATAATTATAAACACATTTTTTAACTCAATTATGGTTTCTATTCAATTTATGCATAACAAATTAGAAATGTTGTATATTGCAGTTGATGCTTCAATTAAAACAAGTTTGCTACTAAGTATAAAGCAAAGAATTGTATGGGTTAATGAAATTATTGATAAGTGTAATTTTACAAAAAATAATAATAATGATAATGTTAATAATTTGACTGACATTATAACTTTGCATGAAACGGTTACAAATTTAGTAGATTTGTTTAATGGATTGATTGGGTGGAATTTACTTCTTACAATGATTTATATTGTAATTCGTGTTTTGCAAATGCTTTCTGTTTTTCTTGATGCAACAAATAAATTAGCAATTGGAGATTTAATAATTGCTACACTTTGGACAATAATTATAACTGTAAGTATATTGTTGAATTTATTTTGTTTTATAACAAATGTACATATTTAATTAAAATTATTGATTAGTTTTTGTTTAATAATAAGATAAGGAAATTTATAATTAAAAAAAATTATTTTTTATTATTTTTGAATTAGAATAGCCTTTTTTATTTGATGACTTCTTTGTCTTACTTTTAGTTTTATATGTTTTTCAGAAGAATAAAACTTTTTTATTATATATCAAAGTAATTCAGTCTAGTTTGTAATTGGAATTAATCTTTAATTATGTACAAAATTATTTCTAAACTCATCATCACCATTATCATTTTTGTTGCAATTGTAATTCTTGATTTCTAAATTAAATCTAATTGAAACTAACATTTTACTTTTTTAGCACATAATTAGTTATTGATATTTATTGATTAAAATTTTTTGTATTTCATGAACGGTAAAGTTGTAGTGCAAGCTAACTCAGCATAATAAAAAAGAAAAACATTCAATGTAAGGCAGACCGCATACAAAACACCGTTTTCTTGAGCTATAGATGTTAACTTATTGGAGGTTGTAATGACGCTTGAAAATTGGTTTGGTTGTTTTTTGCTTCTTTTTATAGTGCTGTCTCTTATTGCAGGTTAGCAATCAATACAGAAATCCTTGCATTTAAAACTACTGCTCTAAGTACCATTTTTAAAAGTTCTTCAACCATATCTGTTTTGTATTATATTTTTGCCTAAGTATTTATTTATTTATTTATTTATTCATTAACGGTTAACCATTGTAATTACAATTTTTTTTTAAATACACATTTATATAAATTATAAGTAAATGACAATAAATTTTTATAATATAATATACATAAAAGTATTAAAGTTACAGATTATAATTAAAACATAAAGGTTACAAAATACAATTATTTACATGTTTGTTAAATCTAAATACCAAATTAAAAAAAAAAATTGTTTATGACATTATAAAAAAATCTATACCAGGGTACTTGGGTATCATAGAATTAGCATAGCGCATAAACCTAATAAGGGGAGCATGTAATTCATAGTTCATGATGTGGCAAACAAAACAATGTAATTAGTCTTGTTCTTCGATCGGAAATTGGAATAAAGAAATCCAATTGCCTAATTATGTTGGAGCAGACTATTGTGGATGAAAAAAATTCTTTGCAGAGTTATAAGATCAGTGCAATTGCGACGATGTTCTAATGTTAGCAAGCATAACCGATTTAAAGTTACAGACAAACTGTAGCCTTGAGATAGAATAATCATTTTAAATGAAATTAATCGGCAAAATTTGCGCTGAAATTTTTCAATAGAGTTTTTATGAACATTATACAAAGGAGACCATATTGGAGATGTATAATCTAATATTGAACGTACTAGTGTTTTGATAGCGTTTATTGACAAATTCGCAGATTGTTGATAAATAAAACCTAACATTTTTAAAACAGGATTACACATATTGTCAATATGCATTACAAAATTTAATTTTACATCAAATATAATTTTGAGGTCTTTTACTTGATCTACATTCTGTACTATAAAAACTAATTTTACAATATTTATCTACATTAAAGAAAATATTATTAATTATGCATCATTTTTTTAAAAAATTCAGATCATTCTGTAATAGAATACTATCACTATAATTTGAGATTGATCTAAAAATTTTCAAATCAATAGCATATAAAAGGTAAGATGAGTAATTGTTGTGTGGAGCCACATCATTTATAAACAATAGGAACAAAATTTGCCCACAATGAGAGCCTTATGGTATACCTGACAAAACTGGTATAAGATCTGACAGAAAATTGTTTATTCTAACACACTGTGTACGAGATTTTTAAAAATCTTTTAACCAACATATAACTGTTTCATGAAATCCCATTGCAAGCAATTTTGAAAGCAATATATTATGATTTACTTTATCAAATGCCTGTATAATTTAATATTGTTACAGCTTTCTTATCTTGATGTTAAACAGAATGTTTTTTAACAGTCCATGCTTCTATGCCATACAATATTGTCAAAAAAATAACATCGCACTATTTGTATTTGTAAGACTAGGTAAAGATTTCTATATATAGTAGCTTCTTATTCTTTTAATTATAGTATTTTCTATTAATACTAATAATTTTTTGTTTGTTTTAAATATAAATATTTTTTTTTTAACTTGTTCTTAATTCATAGTATTAGTTAATAGTATAAATATCTAACAGCATTTTTTTTAAGGTATTGGATTTTTTTGCTATTGTTACACTCTCTTGCGTTATGTTTGTTTGGTATTTAAAAAAAAGTTATCTTAGCTATTCTTGCAGTATGGTTCTAGTCTTATTATTGGTATTGTATAGATAGGTGATAGTTTAAAGAATTTTCTGAAATCTTAAATTTAAATTTTTAATAGCATGGTTTACTTCTTTAGCTATTACACCTAACCTAACTTACTTTTACCATTTTGTTGTGTAGTCTTTTTGCTGGTCCACGCATTATTACTACATTTTTTTGAGTTTGTAGTATTAAACATTCCAATAGGCGGTTTGACGTTGTCATGTTTGTTGGTCTCGGTCTTAGGGTGTTTTGCAGAGTGCGTCCAAGTAGAAGCTTGCTTGGGGTTTTGTACAATGAATGTTGTTGTTTAAAAGAATAATTTCTGAATATTTTTTTGGTTGAACAGCTGTTGTTTACAAGTAGTTAGTTAGTTTAGATTTATGGCATACCAACCTTAAAAAATTTACAAAGTAGTGACTATGGTAATATCCTTTTTTGCTTGACCAGCTTTGTTTGTCGAATGGTGTTATTTTATGATTTTTAGTTGAGCGTTTGGTGGTCTTTATCAAGTCTTTATGTTCTCCCAATTTGTAATCTATTTCTGCGGGGTATTCTGGGTCATCAAGCATTTCTAATTCTCGTCGGATAAAGATCTGAATTTGCTAACACTTTTCTTGAGCTTTTCGGACTGGGACTGTTACAGTTTTTCCAATCAACAAGCATATTTAGGTTTGACAAGGGTTGTGTAACTGTCAAATTTTTGGTATAGTCACTGTACTGTGTCCGGGTTTTTTTGGTTTTTTCTTGGGGTTAGCAGCCATTTGGACTCTACCAACGTGGCATTAAAATTGTCGACCAACTGAAGGCGTTAAGCAGAAAGTTTACGGCGGCAGTGGTATGTTCCATTGCAAAGTTTATCTCTTAGAGAAGGATTACTTGGTAAATTTGATCTAAACGTCCGTCAAATTTGTTAGTTTTTTTGTTAGTCCGGAGTATAAATGGTTTATTTATTGAGTAAGCTCAATATTTCTTAATCGCACATATAATTGTTATGCATTTAAGTATGTTTAAATAATACTTTGTTTAGCAGGGCGTGAGCTTTGAGCTGTCATATAACACTACGTGTTGGTGTAAATCTTTTTTCTAGTACAGGACAACTTTGACCTCAATTGTTTACGCTTTTTTTAATATTAATGGTTTTTCTAATGCGGTATTGAGTGCGGTATCAATTGCTTGAAAAGCGTTAGTTTTGATTTTGCTCCACACAAACTGTAGTTTATTTCTTTGTAATGCTATAAAAAGAGCTGCTATTGTAAAATAGGTTGGCATAAGTGCATAAGCTTTGAAATCTCTAAGTTTGTTTCTTGTTTTGTCTTTGTTTTTAAAAAACTCTCAAGTCAAGAGTTTATCATTTCAAATTAATAAATAATGTATTTTATGTAAATTGCTTTTTTATTTAGTAAGAGACACATACTCTCGTGTTTTAGGGTACGCACACGTTAGTAAACATAAATTGTTTAATAGTTACTGTGATTTTATGTAAATTGTCTTTTTGACTAGTGAGATGCTAGGCCCACTGATGATCTGATGTGTCTTACTGGATCAAAAAGCAATTTACATAAAATACATCATTTATTAATTTTAAATGATAAATTTGTTTCGGTCATCTGATTTAAACAAAATGCGTCAAATAATGCCGTTGCTTGTCCGTGTAGAATTTAACTCAACTACAATCTCCTTTACACACATTTTAATGTTTCTCCTAATAGAGCAATTGCGTTAACATCTTCAAAAAATTTTAGTTTACATTTGAAGTAATGTAATTGATTGAAATTTTTCTAGTAAAAGTTATTTATTACTTTATTTTTTGTACGTGACTTTAAGATGTGCGCTAGTTTTGTAAGCGTGATAATAGTGTGACGTTGAATAGAAAATTATAATAATCTACGAAAAAGATTGTTAATGAGACGCTTCTATAGTAGAAAAATTTAACAGTTTTTCTGAGCGATACAAAATAACGTAAAATCTAAAAAACTAACAATTTTTTGAAAAAATATTAGAACATAGAGTCTCCAAAATATAATCTTTTATATGGAACAAACTTGCTTTAGTTCTCAATTAATTGTGATGAAAATAAAGTAAAAGGCTTTAAAAAACAATTTCTTAATTTTAAATAATTTTATTGGATCAATATAGAAAGAAGCACCAATATTTTAAACTCTATAGTTATCATTTTAAATATTTGGCACTGAAATTGGCAAAAGCTAAAAAGTTTAAGGCTTGTTTTCAATTGACGCAAATTCTGTACTACCTTGTTTTCTAGACGTGCTAAACTGTGCTTTTTAGAGCTAAACTTTTTTTTGTTTTTAAAAGATTTACTACCACTGCAGGCTGCTTTTATACGTCTTATTGCACAAAAATAAACATTTTTTTTTAAGAACACGTTATACATGCCAAAAAGTGTGATACAAATAAAATTAATGACAACGAAATTCTTTTTAAACTTAAAGAGGACAAACCTAGTCTTACATTAAAAACGTGCACACAACATAAAAAGTAACTAATGGAATGTATTCTGCTGCGTTAAGCATAATATTCCATTACAATTTGCTTGAGTAAATAATAAATAATATATAATTTATTTCACGTTAATTTTTTTCCATTCCATAAAAATACACTTATACTGCAATTAATATGAAAAAACATTAAAGTAATACAATATCATAATTACATATAAAAAATATTACATAAAAGCATCAGTATTTGTAAATAACTCAAACAATCAAGTCACTAGAATAATATTTAGTACATACATTTCTTACAAAGCCGAACATTATGAAAAATTTATCAAAAATTTTAACATTTAGCAAATACATTGCATTATTACCACCGTACAATGTGAGGAATAAACAATTTACAAAAGCACGCTTATATTTATGGTTCATCATAGCCATATATTTAACATCATTATCTTGGTATTTTTTTGCTTACATATTAAATTTACAACAAAATGCATTATCATTTCCTGTGACAATCGCTAAATTAATTTTGGTTACTTTCGTTAACCTCAGTTCAATACTTGGAACATCTTATTGGAATTTTGAGGAAATACAAATCCTTTTTAAAACGTTTTATGTATTTGATAAAAATATTGCAAAGTTTAACGTCAATAAGGTTAATACTAACTATTCAAGTTTACATTTAATCTTAAACTTAATATCAATTTGTGTTGTTGTTATTGCTGAAATAATAATTATAACCACATATTCATATTCAATTTTTTATTTCATTAATTATTATGTGCATACCAAGTTAGAATTTTTTTTTATTGCAATTGCTGCATTAATTAAATCAAGTTTGCTACATAATATAAAACAAAGAATTGTATGGCTTAATGCAACAATTGATAAGATTGATTTTACAAAAATCAGTGAAGATAGTTATGTTAAAATTTTGGATAACATTATAATGTTGCATCACACGGCTATGGATTTAGTAGATTTGTTTAATACATTGTTTGAGTGGAATTTATTTCTTACTGTATCATATATTACGATTGCTATTTTGGAACTGATTTCTATATTTCTCGATAGTGCACTTGTGTTGGAAATTAAACTGTCAATAATTGCTGTAATTTGGACAACATTTATAATTGTAAGTAATATTTTTGTTCAATAATATGATTTTTTTTTACTTAACTTAAAAATTAGTTTGTAAATATTGATACAAAATAACTGTAACTTACTGAATATTATCGGTAAACGTTAGCAATACATTTAATGGCAATTAAATCGCAACGTTTTAAGTAAATAACTAAAATAATATAAAATTTAAAAAACCAAATCAAAATTTATAGAGAATATAAGTGTTAGTTTTTATTATTGTGTTGTTATTAAAAATTGGTTGTTATATTTTTCAGTATAAATTTAAAAATAATTTTTATTATTGAAAAATAAAGTTTTTTTATTCTACATTTTTAGTTGTTTTTCTTTAATATTTTTTAATCCGAACTTGCGCAATAAAAATCAATTTCTATTTCTACTAATCTAGTTTCTAGTCAAATATACACTGCCAGATTACTATAATAATTACTCTTAATTGTTATTGAAAATGCACAAAGCGCCTAGTCATCTTGACACTGAGCCTTGTTGGTTCCAAGACAGTTGAACCGCTGCATTTTATATTTAATATGTAATAATATTATTTAATGATCAACAGAAAGAAAATTTCAATTACAGATCAAAGTTATAAAGTAATAAATATATACGCTAAAATATAAAAAATAAGAATAAAAATAAAATACAATAAAAATCAATTGTAACGAAAAATAAAAATAACAATAACTCATCAATTATAATCTAAATTTGCGATTAAACCCGGCAATTTCTCTAGCGTTAAATGATAAATTTATAAAAATATTATTATCAATGTGATGAACATCTAAATGAGAAAAAAAAAATGTATTAAAGATAGATTGCACACTTAAAATAGGAGAGGTTTTTAGAATATTTGTACGGGAAAAAGAAATTTTAAAAGTTGGGAATGATTTAATTTAGTACTTAGGATTATAAAAATGCACATTTTCAAACAGATTACAAATGTCTATCTAATTGATTAATAGTTTAAATAAAAATTTAATACTCTGAACAGAGTGCTGAATATTGATAGAATGTATATCAAACTCATGTTCAATAATGCTGTAATTTACAGGAATGTGGTGGAAAGATACTCGTACTTTTAATAAAAGAAAGGTTCATTAAGAACCTTTTGTGTGGTTTTTCTAAAAGATTAAGGTGTACATTATAAATGGGAAACCATACTAAGCTACAATATTCTAATTTAGATTTGACATTAGAAGAATAACTCCTAAATAACCTTAATATTAGTAAAATTGTTAGTATTTTTTTAAGAAATCCTATTGCGCAAAAAGCAAACTTCATTTTCTAATTGATATTTAAAATAAAAGTTAATTTATAATTAAAAGTTACGCCTAAGTCTTTAATAGTTGAACAACAATCAATTAAAACTCTTACAATGTTATAATCATACTAAGGCTGCATTTTTTGTATATGAAACTATTTTGCGTTTATTGGTATTTAAAGCAAGACAATTTTGACTACATCAATCTTAAATTATTTTTAAATTACTTTGCAAAAAGATAGCATCTTCAATGTGACTTTGACAATTTAATTCAACAACCAAATTATGAGTTAATTCAACAAGATTAGTAGTAGTGAATCGATTTGGAAAAAAAAACTGTGCTGATGTGAGCTGCATATATAGTTAACTTGCCCTAAAATAAATTTGTATTGAAAACTTTTAAAGACTTTTAATAAGTTTAATATAGATATAGGATGGTAGTACATTTATGAACTGGACAAAATCTTGCCGTTTTCTAAACTGCTGGAAAATAACCATTATTCAATATTGAGTTGAATAAAATAAATAAAGATGCAACAAAAAAAGCAGCGCAATTTTTACGATAAATGATGGTATGATCAATTCCAGCAATCAAAGACGGTTTGAACTCTTTTCGGCTTCTAAAAATACAGTCTTTATCAATTAGATATATAGACCTAACTAAAAAAAAAACTAGCAAAACCATCAACTATTACTTAAAGATTATCAAAAGATTTATCTAAGTTTGAGCCATGCATTAGACATGGTAAGCGTAAGGACCTTTATTTGGATCTAATAAAATTAAACCACTTTTGAGAATCGGTAACTGAACAATTTTGGACAAATTTTTTATAAGAATTATACTCAAATTTAATAAGAGATTCAATATTTTGCAAACGGTTTTAAACAACTCATTATGCATCAACTGATCTTCACCTTTTTTTTTTATACAAATAAACAAACTTATCAAATATGGCATATAAAGTGTTATAAATATAATCGACAAGGTTGTTAGTATTATTGCAAAAATTGTCTAGTTGATATAAACTATAAAAATTAGCATTCTTAAAATTATACTTCTTTTCAATATTTACAGAAAAAACTTATCACTAAACTACTTGGACTAGTAAATCCGAGTGGTACGGATTTTCTGCTAAAAGAATATCATTATCATAAGTTACTAGTCCAGCAATCTATTGTAGCAAAGCAGTTTTGCTGGGGGTCATGAGTAATAAAATTCCACAAGGTTAGGTGCATCAAAAAAATTTATTGTTAAACAAAAATCTTCTTTTATTCAAATACAATTTAAATTGCTATTGCAATCAACGTGGCTGCAGTTTAAATAATCCTCTGTAATAATTTGTTTATACAGTTTATTTATAAGGTTTTTCAAATAATATTAACATACTTGGCAGGCAAGTTACACTGAAATAAAGTAGTAAGTAGGCACCAGAAAGCGCAAAGTTTTTTTAAGTTGCTCACGAGAGAACAGTCAACGGCAAAAAGAACCATTCTTCATAGAACGCAAAATGAGACGTGGTAAAAATAACGCGTGCGCGATTTAGAGTAAATAGAGTGGTCTACTACTCACACACATATAAACAAAGTATGTTTATTAATATTGTTTTATCTGCCCCTTATTGAGAAATTAAGACGCCAGTAATTTCAAAAAATTTAAAATATAAAGCATTAGATAGCAGGCATGGAATGTGCCTCGTTCAACATCTTGTTCGGGAAGGACTAGTACAAATGTTTTAGTAGCAATCTGCTTCTTTATTATCATTAAAAACGGCAAAAACTTTTTTGTTTCTTGCGCGATGGCGAAACAAATGCGGTTTGAACACAAAAGCACAAGATCCTCAATTTCGAAAGGTTGGAAAGACACGGACGCGTGATTTAACACACAGCGAGCTGCCCGGTTGCTAATATTTTTGGTTGCCAGGAATAATTTGACATGATTGGTATATGATTTCTTCCGGATAAATCAAACTATCTCTAACCGGTGAAGGAACTGATATACCATAATGCAATTTAAGTGGTGCAAATTCGGTAGACTTGTGAGTGATTGAGTTTAAGAATTTGGTAAATTGCGAGATTTTCCGGGCCCAAAAAGTATGTTTTTTTTTAAATAAAGTTCTACAGAGACTCACGCATTATCCGCTTGGAAGGATTTTCTTGCGGATGCCGGACAGAAGTAAAAAATAGTTATATGCTACTTTCATTTACAAACTTTTTTCACTTAGTCACATAAAATTTTATCAGGATGTCTAATTTTGGGAGAATATTTTTTATTTATTCGGTTGATCACTGCGTCAGTTGTGACTCGTTTTAACAGATAGAGTGTCACAAGTTTTGAGAACACATCCAGTGCTACAAAAATATACGATTTACTTCCGACCAAACAAAATAAGAGTCTATTGAAATCCACAGCTACTATATCGTTTGGTCTACTGGGTATGAAAGGCTCTAGTGATGGTAAAGTTGACAAACTTCACAACAACTTACAACACGTTTTATAGAACAAAACATTCTGATTTACTACAAGCTCTTACGCAGGGCACACCACACTATATATATGCAAAAATGTCTATAAAATGTATAGTATATACGTATGCAATCATCAATCATAGGAGCTTGGAATACAAAGGACTACTGGCAAAAAATCATCACTTCTTTTAAACAACATTTTTTTCTGTACAATAAAATTATTTGAGATTTCAGTATTATCATCCAAAATACGTTTAATTATATTCGATAATTTAGCGTCGTTGTGTAGTGCTAGCGGAAGCTTTTTGTTAAGGTTTCCTATATCGGGTCTAGTTTGCTTAGCTTAAATCCGAAAACAGCAATCGCGCGGTACTGAAGGGCGATATAGTGATGGGTTTTGAGATAAAAAAAACGGCAAAAAAATTGATGACCAGGTACAAATTTAATCTGAAATTCGTACTCTTGTAGAGCTAATACCCAGCGGGTGATTCGGGGTGATAATAACCTACAGATATTTAAGTATATTAGAGAGCGATGGTCAGTAAGAATGGTAAAAGGTTTGCCAATCAGAAATACTCTTTACTTCTTTATAGCATAGACAGTACTCAAAAGCTCTTTTTCCTGCGTAGAATAGCGTTTTTCTCAATCTAACAGTAATTTTCTGAAAAAAGCAACTGCTTCTGATTACCAATCTCTTAAAAAAACACCGCACTTACACTAACATTACTGGCATTGCATTGAACAATAAAAGGGTAATGTACGTCAGGATGACAAAGGAGCGTTGTTTGCAACAATTTGTTTTTTTATAGCATTAAATGCAAAGTCTTGTTCTGTCCCCCAGGTCCATGAACTACCTTTACAAAGAAATTTTTTTAATGGCGCAACTATAGTCTAAAAGCTTTCGACAAAAACCTTATCAAAATTGGTCAAGCCAAAAAAAGGCTTGTAGTTTCTTAATGTTTGTGGGAGAAGGAAACTCAGAAACCGCTTAAACGCGTGCTGAATCAGAACAAATACTTTTAGAATCCAGCTTAAAACCCAAAAATTTTAAAGTCTGACATAAAAATTACACTTACTCAATTGTAAAGTAAAACCCGCTTGTTCAAGGCGTTAATAAAAGATTTAATTAAATGCTCTATATGTTCCAAAAATGAAGACAAAGTAATTAATAAGTCATCTATGTATGCATGAACAAAATGTTTGTAGGCCGAGCCCTATAATTTGATCCATGCATTTAGTAAAAGAACCAACAGCGGTTTTTAACGCAAAAGGAAAAACATTGAAAAAATAAGCTCGAGTTCTTATCTGAAATGCGGTATACGCTTGATGTTCTTTTTTTATTAAGATTTGCCAGTACAAGGCGGTCATGTCAAGTGATGAAATAAACTTAATATTTGAAAGGGTGTGTAGCAAGTCATCAATGGGGCAAGGTAATTTGCTATGAGACTTGAAAACTTTGTTTAAACGTCTTGCGTCTAAGCAAAGTCAAACCTAGATATTACTTCCTATATTTCTATTTGCTCAATCTCTGTTTGTACTGCATTCTTATGTGCAATGGGAATGGGGTACTGTTTAACATTAAACGATGTATCATCTGAAAAAACTATCTTATCTTGATATTCTTGAGTTAATTCCGGTTTATTAGAGAAAATGACCAGATAGAAATGCAATAAATTTAAAAAAATTGTTTTCTCATTTTCCGTAATATTTAATTTATTATCTTGTAAATTTGTATTGTTTTCTATTTTATTGTTGACTACGGTAGGATGAAAATGGTTAACGGCGCAAATTCTTAATGAACATGTCAAAGGTGGTTGCAATTCATGTACCGTTTTGAGTTATAAGATTATGGTAAAATCATTATTTTTACAAATTTGCAAAGAAACTTTGCCCACTTTAAAAATAAATTAAAGCGTTAAATGAAACATGATATATATTGAAAGCTAATTCTAATTTTCTCCAAAAAATAATTGGGTGTCAATCTCCATTACGTGTGATCGTGTGAATAATTTACATACTTTTGAATGATTATTTAAGCTTAAATTATTTAAATCTGCAATCACATCATTATCAACGGCATTATAATTTGGTTGATTATAATTATTAGTTACATATTTATTATTTATAAAAGAATAATTATATTTATTTCTATCTAATTAGTTTACAACAATGTCATTTCCTAGATATTTTTGGTTTATCCCGTTGAACTTTTATTTTATTTGGATAAATATTTCCAATGCCAAGTTTATAGCGTTTTTGTGAACCCGCATGAGATTGAAATGTAACCCCAGCGCTCGAATGAGTTGTGTGCTGCTCTATTACTCTCGATACTCTGAGTCGATAAGTTAATAACATTATTTTTTACGCGTTCCAAAACTTTTTCTTTTTCTTAGACTTTTGTATAGGCACGTGTGCCTGTTTCTTTAAGTTCCTCTTTTCACATGGTTCCGCCAGTGCCTCCGACGGTCTCTTGTTTAGCGTACAACATCCTGTATTTGTAGATCCTCTCTGATTGCAGTTTTGTTGGAGGGTCGTAAGTAATAAAATTCTACAAGGTTGGGTGCATCAAATATATTTATTGTTAAACAAAAATCTTCTTTTATTCAAATACAGTTTAAACGTGGCTGCAGTTTAAATAATCCTCTGTAATAATTTGTTTATACAGTTTATATATAAAGCCTTTCAAATAATATTAACATAGCTGGCAAACAAACTACTTTTGAATAAAGTGGTAAGTAGGCACCAGAAATCGCAGATGTTCTTTAAGTTGCTCACGAGAGAACGGTCAATGGCAAAAAGAACCATTCTTAATAGAACACAAAATGAAACAAGGTGAAAATAATGGGTGCGCGATTTAGTGTAAATAAAGTGGTCTACTACTCACATACTACACACATATAAGCAAAGTATGTATATTAATATTGTTTTACTATTCAAACTATTTTTATAAGATTGTTTTGTATAAAATTCAAAATATTCATAGAGTAAAAACATGAGGCTGCTTTTGGATCTGAACTGTTTAGACAAAATTGTGAAATATTAAAATCACTTATTATAATTATATCAGCATTTACAAAAGAAAAAAGCTCTGAAAGTTCAAACAGTAACTCTAAATCTTGAGCGGAAGTTTTAGAAGAAGCATACAAAACAAAAATATACAGTAGACGATTTTGAAATGCAATTCTGGGCAACAATGTTTATATTAAGTAAGATTTTAAATGTGCAAAGGTCAATAAAAATAGAGTAAATAGTTCTTTTAATTGCAAATAAAACACCTTCACCCAATTTTAATTCAGTTATTTAAAAGTTTCTATTAGTTCTATAAACGTTATAGTTATCAGAGAAAAGTTCTGCGTAAAAAATTTCACCATTGAGCCCTGTGTCAGAAATTTTAATAGAGTCTATAATCTAAACAAGTGAACGAGTATATAAATTAACAATTTTTGTTCTTAAACCACAAGTATTTTGATAATAGCATATTAATGAATTATAAAACAAACTATTAAGTGGTTTTTTGTACTAATGTTTTCTTGAAATTTAAGTACAATACAAGAGATGCCTTTCTTTTATATAGTTGTCTTTCTCAACTTTATCTATCTATTTTTAGAACAAATTTTTATTTTGTTTAAAGTAAACTTTAATTTTTAATTCTATTAGGTTTCAGTTTCAAAACGTTGGTAACAACAGCTGGGTTTTTAAATATAGCTTTAATTGGTAGTTTTTTATTGGGAAAGTATTTTCTAATACAATAAGTTTTGATATAAAATGATTTAACGGCAATATTATGTGTTTGCAAAGATGTTGTACAAAAAAAGATTTTTAATTTAAAATTTCACATAAAATCTTTTTACTATTGGTATTAGGTTCAATATATGTTAACAGTCCAGTTTTTGCACATACACACACTTAGTGTGTAAAATTTATTGATTTGTTTCAATAATTAATTTTTAAAATATTTTTTATTTATTTAATATACGATGCTTACAAGATAGTTAACAGACTGAATATAATTACGCGTGTCTGTTATTTTATATAAGACAAAACGCGATAAAATGTGTTTACAATCTTATTCTATTCGTGGAATTGTTATCACTTCCTTGAAGATCCCAGCTGCGTTGCATCTTTGTAGTTTGAGGTTGCTTTTTCATGTAACTCTTTCCTTATCAGATAAAAAACTGTCTTCAGCTTTTTGGGTTTTCTTCTTTTTTATTACACTAATACATTTAAATGATTTTCTAAATTTAAACATATCATAGATTACAAAAATAGTAATAAAAAAAAAAGTTGTATAATGTGTAATCTTATAATCTAGTGGAGTGTTGAGTAACGTATATTTTTTGGTACTCATTAATTTTTTCATAAAATCAAAATTATTATTAATAATTTGACTTAAGCTCATTTGTTCGGCAAGGTTTACAATATTATTGTTATCAGGTATTAATAATTTGAGAAGTTTAATTAACATTCATAGTTATTTTGTTAAGTTTATTCAAATAAGTTTTGTTTTAAAAATTAAATGAGCATTTAAATGGTAACTTGACAAGTGAACTTTGATTAAGTTCTATCATTCCTTGAATTTTACAATTGTAACTCAGAATTTCTGATTTGTTAAGAACGATTATAAAGTTATCATTAATATGTCTGAATCAAATTTACTCTAATCAGAGTACATTTTTTTATTTTATTTTGTAACAAATTAGTTATACAATGACTGTTATCTTTTGATTGTAATTCTGTTGAAATTACATAGTTATCTTCTAATTTTACAAAAGTCTCAACAAATCCGTATTCAATAGGTGACAAGGCCAGATTTTTACATTTTTCTTTTATGATACTGAACTCATAAGGTTCCTTTACAATTTTGTATAATATTATTTCTTTATTTTCCACTATTGGGACATCAACAATTATTAATATTTTATCAATATCAAATTCAATTTTAATTTGTAATAATGGATAGTAAAAATGGTTATTTTTGAAAGGAATGATTTTGTTTTAGTAAATTTTACGTAACTCTGTTAAAACTTCAATCAAATCTGCATAAGGTAATAACTGGGGATAAACTTGATTTTTTTGTCCGAATACTAATGCGTTTTGCATGTTAGATAAGAAAATCTCTACTTAGTGAATGTTAATTTCAAGTAAAGTAATCACTTCCAACAAATCAACATATCTGTTTACTGAAACTTCAAGTTGCTTTATTTTTTCTTCAATTAATTTCATATTTTTATTTACTTAATCTTAAGTTTTTAAAACGTGTTTTTTAAAAGAATTTAATAATGACGTTTTTAAATTTGTTTGATAAGCAACTTGATTTTGGTTCTTTTTTAGAAATTTTAAATTTTGGTAAATTATTTATTTTTCTTCATAATCTAATAAGCCAAATAGCCAATTTGCTGCTTTTCCTACAATAATGTTTAGTTTGGTTTGATAATTTGATTAGATCAGAATCATTCATTCTTTTTAATATTTCAAATATATTATTATATTGAAAAGTCGAGTGAAAAGTAATATTTTGAATTATGTAATTAAAACTAATGTAATTATAAGAATATGCTAACTTAGGGCTAAACTTAATATTAAAAGTTTTTTCTAATTCTAAAAAAACGATGTAATTAGTGATTGGGATAATTTCCAAATCCTCCGTTGCTAGTGCTAGGGTTATCATCGTCGAGATTGTTGCTAGGTTCATCCTGCAACAGATTAGTAATTTTTTTAGTTTGTTTTACTAAATCTTTTTTTAGTTTGGTAGGTATATGTTTCTTGTTACTAAATTTAAATGTTTGGTCATTTAGATCTTTGACTACAACCTTTTGTGCATATAGTTTTAATTTCATGCGTCTTAAATTTCTTCTAACAAAAACTGTTTGACCTTCTTTGATGGGTATAGAAATTTTGAAGTTTTTGTTTTGCTTGAACATCTTTGGCATTTTGAATATTCTTTTCTACTTGAGAATTTATAATTTTAATACCTTTATTTTGCTCATAATCTTCAGTTACTTTATTCTTTGTTTCATCAATGGGCATAAGTTTATTAATTTGACTATAAATTATCTCAAACGAAGTAAATTTTGTTGTCGAATGTAAACTATTATTATAGCCGGTTACTGCTAAATGTAATTGTGTTTCAAAAGATAGATGCTTTGATTCTATCTGTAAAGTTCTTAAAGATTCAATTAAAGTTGAATGAAACTTTTCGACAATTCTAGTTGATTTAGAATTTTCTGTTGAAGTTCTATGATAAAAGATTTTATGAAGTTTAAAGAATTCAGATACTAAATTATTACAAGAGCTTGGATCATTATTAGTTATTGCTTTGTTAAAAAGTCCATAATGCGCTGTGTATGAAGTTATTTTTTCTACTATAGTTTTAGAATTTCTGTCAGGAAGCAAGTAAGTGTGAGCATACTTAGAAAATGCATCAATAATAGTAAGAATTGTACGGTTTTGTACAAAAAATAAGTCCATGTGCATAGTTTGAAAAGGTTTAGTTAAAGTAGGAGTCATTGCCACAGGTAATTTTTGCGGGATTTTATCATTTTTACTAACATTGCAAGTTTCGCAGTTATTTATATAAATGGTAACATTTTTTGCCATATTTGGCCAATAATATAAACGTTTTAACGAATTATAAATTTTGTTTATACTTTGATGTTTGGTTATTTTGTTATGATAGTATTGTATAAATTGTATCTGTTTATTTTCTTTATCTACATCTTTTACTATTTTATTACTTATTACCAATCATATTGTTTGATTAAAATTTTGTCTAATAATTTTTAGTACGTCACGTTCTATGTTTTTGTTTTTGAAATAGATGGAATATTTAAGTTTTGGTTGAATAATTTCTTTTAAAGTTTTAATTATTTCTTGTTTATTGTAATTTGGAATGTTGCAATCAATTCTATGTTTGGTATTTTTAAATTAAGTTTTAGATTTTATTATAGCGTTATTTGTAGAATTATG
Source organism: Tachinus rufipes (assembly GCA_963932245.1). Taxonomy (NCBI): domain Eukaryota; kingdom Metazoa; phylum Arthropoda; class Insecta; order Coleoptera; family Staphylinidae; genus Tachinus; species Tachinus rufipes. Next base: position 16,255,970 of record OZ010744.1, read on the forward strand.
TGAGTCAAAAATAATTTGATGTTTTGCTAAATTAATTATTTTTCACTGTAAAGTATATCTACTTGGACTTGTGTAGTATGTATTATTTGAGTTTCATCATTTTAATTTTGTTGTTTTATACTGACATTATCGTCTTGTTGTAATTTGTTAATAATTTTGTCAATATTTGCTAGATTTTGGTCAGTGGGTTCTTCTCCAATTTCTACAAATTCAGATAGATAGTCTAATTCATTTACTAAATTTTCAAAAATTTTGATTCTGGATAATGCATTGGTTACTTTATTATCTATTCCATTTTTATACATAATTTTGTAATCATATTCTAGAAGTTTTAATTTCTAACGAGTTAATTTAGCATTGGGTTCCTTAAGTGAGAAGAGCCAGGTTAGTGGTATATGATCAGTTTTTATCAAAAACTAAACTCATATAAGTATGGTAAAAAGTGTTTTACCGCCTATACAACTGCAGATAACTCTCTTTCTATTGTGTTATATCTTGATTCAGCTTTGTTCAGGGTCCGTGATGCATATGCAGCAGGGTGGTTTTCTTAAGACAATACGGCTTTATTAAATGCATCTGTGGTAACAGTAAATTGCTTGTCAAACTGAGGAAATTTTAAAATTGGGTCATTGAAAAATAGCATTTTACATTTTTTAAAAATGTCTATAAATTCTTGGGTATGTTCAACTTTAGTATTTGTTTTAAGATATTTTGTTATAGGTCGGGTAATCTCAGCAAAATTTAAAATAAATTTTCTGTAAAAACCTAACATTCCAAGAAACGATTTTATATCTTTTTGCGTGCGTGGTATTGAATTTTTTTTTATTGTTTCAATTTTTATTAGATTTGGTTTGATGCTTTGAAAAGTGACAAAATGACCTAAAAATGCAGTTTTTTGTTTTAAGAATTCACATTTATCTAGCTGTAAACGTAAATGATGTTTTTGAAGTTGTTCAAAAATTCTTTCAAGTGATTTTCTATGTTCTTCTAAATTTGGTTAAAATATTATTATGTCGTCCAGATAAATCATGCAATCCTTATTAATTACATCTCTAAGTACATTATCTAAAATGTTGCTGGCATACGATTAAATTCGTAAAGTCCATGTTTGGTGTTAGAAGCCGTTTTTATTTTCGATTCTTCTTTCATTTGGATCTGATGATATTCAGATGCTAAGTCTAATACACTAATGTATTGAGCTCTTCCTAGTTTATCTAATACATCTTCAATATGCGGTAGTGGATCGGTCGTCTATAGTTTTCTTGTTGAGTTCTCTATAATCGATAACCATTCTAGTTTTCTTTTTCCTGATACGTCTGTCTTTTTATCTACTAAATGTACCGGAAATCCCCATGGTGATTGGGTTTATTATTCCGTTTTCTAATAATTCTGATACATGTTGTCTAATAATTTCTTTATTAGCAAAAGGAACTCTTCTATTTCTAATAAATATGGGTTGTTCGCCTGTAGTAATGTTGCAAGTTAATGCTTCTTCCGATTTAGTAAATATGTCAATATATTTTTTACAAGTTTTAATTATTGTTCTACGCTCTTCTTGATAATCCGAATGGACCATATAGGTCCATTCGAATTATATTATTTAAATTTTTTATTTGTTGTTGTTGTTTTGGAAATTGAAATGAATAAATATCATACTGATCAAGCTTTTGTTCACTTAAATTTTTAATTTTTACTTTCTGTTTGTTGTTCGATTTATTCTCAATTATTAGGTTTACTTTTCCGTTAAAAACTTTATAAATTCCTTCTTGAATTTTTGTCTCATTAGTACAATTAATTTTGGGTTTGAAAATATTGCAGTTTATTTTTGTTTCGTTAATATTTTGGATTGATAATGAGTTTGGAAGCACTTTAAACTTACTCGGTTTATCAAAATATAAAGTAATGTTGTTAATATCTATTCTTGTTAATTTATTATTAATTAAGTCAATATTAAAATGCATTTTTTTTTAAATCTATAATGCTAATTAATCTATCAAAAAAATCGTGGAAATCCATAACTAACATTTTAAAATTACATGTGCATTTAAGTTCAGAGAAACAAGAGAGCTAGTTGGCTCACACAATTAGCTGTGCTAATTTAATGAATTCTATAAAATTTGGATAATATTTTTAAATTGTTTTAGGATTAATTAATAAAATTTGCTGCCTGTGTCTGATATTAAATTTAATGGAGGGAGGGTTTTGAATTTTTAAATAAGGTAAACTGTTTATTCTGGAGAGTTGTTGTTTGAGGCTGGTGATATAAAATTTATATTACTATCAGTTTTTTTTTCTAATTCACATTTATTATTATCAGTAAATTTACTAGGATTATACGAAATAACATCGGTGTTATCTCTAGGAGTGTGATCATTAAACTCTGGGTATTCTACCTGCACTGGTGCATAATATGAATTGGAGTCTTCATCTAAAATATTTGATTAAAATCAATTTCTTGCTAATGGATTTTAGGTATTGCTGTAGAAATACCTGACATTAGTGTTGGTTTTGGACATGGTAGTGCTCTAGGAACAAAAACATTAGATGGAAATTTTTTGTTGATATTGGGGAAATTGTTGTTGCTGCCTGATAAAGTTTGGCTGTTGATTAAAATTTATTTGTCGAGGTTGAAATGCGGGTCTCGCATAATTTTATTGAAAGAAATTTGATATTTATTGTTTAAAAACAGGTGTATTATTTTTAAATTTGGGCTGGTTATTTTTATAAGAACCAGGTAAATAATTAGCGTGTTGTTTTGATCGCAATTTAAAGTTAATATCATCTTGAACGTAAGCAACTGCTTGTTCTAGATTATTTTAGTTCTTTGTTCTTACAGATAGTTGTATTTCTTGGGGTACATTAATTAAATATATGTCTAAAGCATTAGATGTAAAAATTTCCTGTCATAAATTTTTGTGATCTAAATTTGTGAAATTTAACCTAGCAATTAATTTTGCCAAGTGATTACAAACTCATTGTCTTAACTTTATCAAATTTTCATTTTTATTTATTTTAATATTTAAAAATTCTGCGACAAATTGTTCGAAGTCGAGTTTATCCGTAAAATGTTCGATAATAGCTTGTAGCAAATCATTCCACGTTTTTAAATCCTCTCTAGGCACAAAAAGTGTCGCACTTTACTTCTAAATCTATTAAAAATAGTATTTATTATAACATCTTTTAATTCATCTACATCATCATATCGTCTTACAATATTATCGCAAATACTAAGGAATGCGTTTATTTCGTGATCTTGACCTTCGAAACATGGAATCGAATCTAATTCTATTTTAAACAATTGTAGTTCTGCAGTGTTTGTTTATTGTCAACTAAATTTAACAATTGGAATAATTGATCAAATTCTTCCAGATTTGATTGTTTATTATTTAGTTATTAATAATTCTCTTTCTTTAACTTTAATTACATATAATTTATATTATTATATATCGTTAGTTTTGTATAATAATAATAATTGTTTGTTTACTCAAACTTTCCAAATAATAAAAATTACAATTAATGTGAACGTTACAATTAACGATAAATGGCCTGTCCTACCTAGTATTGTGGTGTTCGGTGCAATGCTCTTCGCTCTGGTTGTGGATCCGTGTTTCCGTTCCTTTGCTCGCTCTCCTGCTTGCCGGCTTGTTTGCTTGCTCCGGGGTTTTGTAGCAATGAGTTGATGTTGTCGACTCGTTGGAACTTGGATCTGCCTTGGATTCTTTTGTTTTTTTTCGGTATTAGGAGTTGATACTCGCCAATTGAATTGATTTTCGATAAATCTTATTAATTCATTTAATTGTTGCCGAATCCTACGGACTGCGCCAAATTTATTGATTGGTTTCAATATTTGATTTTTAAAATATTTTTTATTTATATAATAAACGATGCTTACAAGGTAGTTAACAGACTATATTATTTTATATAAGACAAAACGTGATAAAATGTGTTTACAATCTTATTCTATTCGCGGAATTGTTATCGCTTCCTTGAAGTTCGAGGTTGCTTTTCCATGTAACTTGTACATGAATTTTTACATTTATCACACAACAGATCTTTTTCAATATTACAAGTATAAAAGCAGATACTACAGTTTGTAATTAAAAACATATTGAAAATAAATAAGAACAACATGAATTATAAAATAATATAAAAGTAATATAAAATAGAAAACAATAACAAAGACACTGTACACCAACCGGGTCAATAGCAGTGATTAACAAACAAATTACAGGAAAGATATAATTAGAATTCAAAAAAACTAGTAAGATATTAATAATAAAATACGGAAAAATAACAGTGCATTAATATAAGATTGAATAAAAATAAAAATATCTAGCCGTTAAAAATAGTGAAAATTTTATTTCACTTAAAATGTTGAAATTTTTTAACTAAACAGTTGAAATTTTGTTGGTTATCTTAGTGTGCTGATGCATACTGAATAAATAAATAATCTTAATAGAATGCACTTCTCGCAGGAAAACATTAGATGGAAAACTTATAATATTTTAATAGTCTTAGCTGCTACTGTATGTCGGAATGGGACACTTCGGCGCCGCCGATTCGGCGCGGCCGATTCGGCGCGAGGACACCTCGGCGCTGGCCATTTCGGCGCCGGCCGTTTTGGCGCCAGAACTTTTCAAATAAAATAAAAGTATATATACACATTATAATAAAAATTGATTTGTTTTGTGAAACATAACAAATAATGTATGATAAATAAAATATAAAATACATATAAATTACATAACATATCAAACAAAAATTATACATAAAAATCATAATATATGTACGTACATATTTAAATTGTCAAATATACAATATATATTATAATGAATAAACATAACTTTGGCCCGCAAATAATTTAAAGGTAATTAATTATCACTTTTTAATGATACGTAATAACCTGAAAAATATAAAGGATAGTAGTCTTTTAAAATAAATAACTAAAAGAATTAAAAATATAAAATAGTAAAAAATACCAAATAAATTTTTATGATTATAATATATTTGTATAAACTATGTTTTATTTGAAAAGTTTTGGCGCCGAAACGGCCGGCGCCGAATCGGCCAGCGCCCAAACGGCCGGCGCCGAATCGGCCGCGCCGAAACGGCCGCGCCAATATGGCGGCGCCGAAGTGTCCTAGACCCACTGTATGTTGCTTACAATTGATTTTATATTTTAATATAAAAGTTTGTTTTAGTAATTAGTAAATATGTATATCATAAAAAAAATACAGGAAATAATATGAAAGAATATTAATAAATTATGACTACACTAAATAATAACATGGTATAAAATATTACTATATAAAAGCGTAAAACATTCAGTATTAGTAATTAGCCCAAACAATCAAGTCATGCCAAACGTTGCTAAGAATTTATCAAAAATTTTAACGTTTAGCAAATACATAGCAATATTACCGCCGTATAATGTAAGAAATAAAAAATTTACTAAAGTACGTTTGTATGTATGGTTTATACTGCTCATATATTTAACATCGTTATCTTGGTATATTAGAAATTATATACTTTCACCATACAATTCATCAATAGTATCACTGAGTATCTACGCTCAATTACTTTTGGGAACTCTCATTAACCTTAGTTCAATACTAGGATCATCTTATTGAAATTTTAAAATGTTTATAGCTTTTTTTAAGACGTTTAATATATTTGATAAACTTATTGCAAGGTTTGTTATTAATAAAGTTGATATTAATTCTACAAATTTTTATTTTATTCTAAACTTATTATCAGTTTGTGTTGTTTTTATTGCTGAATTAACTATACACTTATACTATAATGTAACTTTTTATTTTATTCAATTTATGCATACCAATTTTGAAGCTTTTATTATTGCAACTGATGGTTCAATTAAATTAAGCTTGCTACTTAACATAAAATAAAGATTTGTATGGGTTAATGAAAGTATTAATACTTATTTAAAAAAAAATATTGATGGTGATTACAATACAATTTTGGATAACATTATAATATTGCATCACACGGCTATGGATTTAGTAGATTTGTTTAATAGATTGTTTGGGTGGAATTTACTTCTTACAGTTGTTTATATTGTGATTGTTATTTTGCAAATGATTGCATCTTTTCTGGATCCTGCATATATATGGGAAGATGAAGAGTTAGTCATTGCTATATTTTGGACAACAATTGTAATTGTAAGTACTTAATAAATTCATATTTATAATTTTTTTTCTTTTTTAATGTAAACTATTTACAAAATAAACAGAACGTTATTGATAAACTTTATTAATTTGATTGTCATATATGGGAAATTCTATTTCAAATAGACTTGAAATGGCACCAGATTTAGATTCTATGGAAAATTTCTGATTGAATTTACTAGTAATTATAATTTTTAAACAAAAAAAGTTAAAAAACGACAAGAATACTAAAAAGGGTTTCATACCTTCATAAACCGGTCAAAAGACTACTAATAAGTTATAAAAATTTAGTAAATTTTTTAAGGCACCCCCCACCCCTGCTCTGGTCCGTTTGAAATGGAGTTATTTAAACTACAATTTTAAAAATTTGTGAATAACTTTGATTTATTGAAAAAATCTTTATTTTTGTTAATCTATCAAAACAATTATCTTAATTTTGTGGTACTACAACAAGATTTTGTAACTAAACCTTGATCTATAACGCTTGCGTATACTAATATTTGTAGATAATAAATAATTTTTTATTGTTTTTTAATTATTCATTTGTGGTAACGTTTATAAAATAATTCGGTCAACACGCAACTAATTATTATATTTCACATTCATTATTTTATAATATAAATAAAATAATATACAAAAACATTGAGTATTAGTAAATTACCAAATTTCTAACTATATCAAAAACATTTAACAAATATAATGCGCTATTACCGCCATATAATGTAAAAAAACGGATTTACTCTTGTTAGCTTTCAGTAAAGAACATTTGAATGATTGTTACATTAATAATAATATTAACTGTTTTTTTTTACATTAAACTATAAATAATAATTTTTTTTACAAAAACTGTGTATTATTTTGCAACAAAATACGTCTCTCTTAATAGAACACTCTTTGAAAATTAAAAAAAAAAAAACGGAAAAATAACATATTAAACAACGTTGGTGAGAAAGAACACTTTTTTCTTACTTCTTTTTCAATTTGCCATTCAATTATTGTCTCATATACAAAGTGCTTATCAATCTTCTATATTTCTAATGTATTTTTTAATTTTAAAAATCAATTTCTTTTACCAAGCACAGCCAAATATTTTTACTAAGTCTATAAAATACACATCTAAACTTTTGTGTTTTTATAAGTAGCTTTTAAAAAAAAAATAATATTTATTTCTACAATTCTTACACATTTTTTATTTACTACCCTTAACAAAATCGTTGCTGTGTGAACTACCAAGTTAATTGTTTTATACTCTTTGCACTTTTTTGTTCTTTTTTTGCGATCAGTATTATTTCTGTCAATTGCTCAGCTACTTTTTGCTTCTATATAATACACTGCTCAACATTTGAACTGGTACACTTATAAGAACAAATGACTAGTTTTTGAGGAAAGCCTTCTTGCTTAATTGATAGTATATAGTTCTAGAAACACTTTTAGGGCAAAAAATTAAAAAAATAAAACTTAAATAACAAATTCAAATGTTTTAATAAAAAAATAACAAAATCTTTAATTTAGTATTACAGAAAAGCTTTCTCTAGAAAGAAATAATAACCAAACAATAAAAGATTAATAATGCGAAAGACCTCCTTTAGCTCTAATGACCTCTTAGCAACGTCTTAGCATGCTGGAAATCAAAACACATTTTTCTTTTTCATTTCAAAAGACATTCTTTCAAAACGGCAGTTTGGAGTTGATGGTGATTGTTTGGATCCACTCTTTGCGACCTTATCAATTTTTTCAGGTAATCCCATCCGTTCTCTATAGGATTAAGATCTAAAAAGATTGCAGGTTAATCCATGTGAGTAATATTGTTCTCTTCAAAAAATGCATTGATTAGCTTTGTTTTATGAGGACGCGCATTATTATCAACAAACACAAAACCATTGTTTATTTCATTGGCAAATGGCAACACTACAGGTTCTAATACCTTATTAAGATACCTGACACTATTTATTGTGGCATTTTCAAGCATAACCAATTCAGTATAACAAGTCGCAAAAATTTGTCCCCAAACGGTAATTGAACCGCCTCCATAAACTTGATGGTAAGTCACGTAGTTTTCAATATATCGTTTTCTTCTGCTTTTTAAAACTTTTACTTTTCCATCGGAGCTATGGAAACGCACTCTGGTTTTGTCACTGAATAAACAACGACCCCAATCTTCAACACTCTAATTTGCATGTGGGCTCTTGTCAACAATAGACATTTTGTAGAAGATTTAGACTTTAAATTTACCGCATAGAGCTTACTTTCTATTGTTTGAGTAAATACTTGAGAACTTGTTGCATTCAATAAATAAACTTGAAGTGTTCTTGCAGTAGAAAATTTAATCCTTTAACACTGAGTTGTAATAAACCAGTCTTCCCTGACTGTTGTACTGCATTTTTTCCCTCCGCCGTGCCTATGTTGGACAGTTTTAATGTCATTAAAATGCATTCAAACTTTTCTGATTACATTGTGGCTCACACTGAAATGGGCAGCAACAGTTCTTAGAGATGCACCAGTAATAAGCATTCCCAGCGCTTGGCTCATCTCTTCAACACTTAAACGCCTTAATGGCATCTTTAAAATGCAGTCAACCATTCTGAATTAAAACTTACTTAAGATATTCTTAAAAATTCTTTTAAACTTGATATGTATAAGCGTCCGCAAGCAGTTTATATTATTATGAAATAATATTATTTAATCTTTTTTTCCTGTAAACAATTCACCAACTCTAACAGTATTCTATCTACCCCTAAAACTTTTTCAACTTTTATATTTTTTATACCAGACATTACCTCCTTTTAAAATGTTTTTGTTTCTTTGACAGCCGAAACTTCTTTGTACAGTTTTAAAAAATAAATATTTTAAAAACCTGCGTTGCACACTTTCAATTTGTTGTGTTTGATGTTGGTTCTGTGGATACCAAATTAAAGTAGCGTATTCCAGTTTAGAACGCACAAAAGAAAAATATGAAACTATTAAGGTACTAAGATTTTGAAAACTATTGGTGTTACAATAAATAAATTCTATAGCTTTTATAGAACTTTGTACAACGTTTTCAATGTGATAGTAAAACGGTAGGTTACTATCAAAGTGAACACCAAGGTTTTTACAAATACTAACATACTCAACTGGACGGCTATTAATAAGATAATCAAATTTTACGGCATTAGTTTTTTGTGTAAATGACATAAACTTACACTTGTTAATGTTTAAATCTAATCAATTAGGAACACACCATGTTCTGCAACTGAAAACAGTCATTGATGCTGTTGATCTTTGAATAGATTTTAAGCTTATCTGCATATAGAAGATGCTGACCTAGTAATGTAGAAAAGTCATTAATAAATAAATTGAACAGCGTGCCTCCAATATTGATCCTTGCGGAACACCAAATGTTGGAAAACAAGAATTAGATTTAATATAATTGTAAGTGACATACGACTTACGCTTTTTGAGATAAGATGACATCAGTACAATGGATGAACTGCAAAAACTAAAATCTTTAAGCTTAGCTAAGAAAATATTATGATCAACTCTATCAAAAGCCATTAACATATCTGTATAAATAACGTCAATTTGCGCAGAAGGAGTTTTAGCAATTTTGTATGTAATAACACACAGATTTGTTACAGTTGAACGTCCTGGAACAAAACCATGTTGATTAGTAGAGATATAATGTTTAACATGCTTGTATATTTGATTATAGAGAATACGCTCAAAAACTTTGGCAATGTGTGGTAGGATTGCAATAGGGCAATAGTTATCAATGTAGTAATGATTGATATTAGTTTTAGGTATTGAACAAACAGAAATTATTTTCAGATTATTAGGGAAAGTAGAAGTAGTAATGGATAAATTGAATAAAATTATGAGAGGATGACAAAACAGAATAGCGCAATCATTCAATTAAAAATCAGGTAAATTATTATCGCCAGCAGAATTTTTTTTAAGAATTTTTAACACAGTTTCTTCTAAAACATGAGAAAATGTAAAGTTATGTATATAGCTGCAGTTATCAAGGTTGACATTAGTAGACGGGAAAATGTGATGTATATCCAAAACTGTTTTGGGTTAGAAACAACTTTATTTTCAATTGAAGATATCTAAATACTGTCGTTTAAACTCCGTTGTTATTGTCGGAGATTTGGGTTTAAGTTTTAGTCTGACTGAAGCTTTTTGTTTAATAAGCTTTATAATTTTTATATTATACCAAGGTGGATTTTTCTTTTAACTTTGTAAGATGGAATAAACTTATGCAGCGCACTATTTAATATAATATAAAATTCAACAATAGCTAAATTTACATTAGATAAATTTAAAAGTGTACTCTACTTAATATTGCTCAGATACGCATACAGTGCCGGGTAGTTACCTCTTTTATAGTTAAGTTTGACAGCATTCTTATTAGCTGAAGACAAATCCGGAAAACATTGTAAAGCAAAAGTAAGTGCAGGATGGTGAATATCTTCAAAAACTAGAAGAAATGTTTTTCTAAATACTTGACATATTATTTAAAAAAATCTTGATTGAATTATATTGCCTAAAACAATAGAAAAAACAAAAATTTTATATAATAGATGCTTGGCTAGATAAACTTTTCTGTGTAAGAGTTATTTCTGAACAGTTAAAATCACCTACAAAAATAATTTTATTGTCTTCAAAGTTGATTTAAGTTAGCAAATCAAAAAATAATTTAAAATCATTAGTTAATGCGCTAGTTGAAATATAAACAAGATCAATAAATATCCAACTGAAGTTTACATTTACATATTAAAAGATCGATTAACAGAACTGGTTGGTTAATAAAATCTGTGGAAACAATTTCAATTTTAAATGAGTTGCAAACAGCAGTTAAAGCTCCACCAGTTTTCAATTTTCCGGAGAGTATTTGATTGCAATCAGTTCGAAAAACTTGAATCGATTTGTCGAATAATTTGCAGCTGCCCACACTAGGTGGTATCCACAATTTAGTTATAAGCACTACATCATAGTCACAATCACTAATATTATTAAAAAAGGTCTCAATTTTAGTATTAAATACACGAACGTTTTGGTAAAAGACGGTGATGTTTTCAGAGGGCGGAGAATTTTATGCAGAGTTTGTGATAACACGACACCGTTCTGCTGTTTATTTCTCAATTCAGTTTGAGCATCATTTAAAATTTTACATTGTTTTGGAGTACGATCGGGTCCCATTTGAATATTATTTAAGTTGAGAAGTTTTAAAAAAATTAATAGTGTAGGGTTAGTTATTAAAATGAACTTTGATAGATCTCGGTCGTGCTCCAAGTTTTCCAACTCTAAACAAAGAAATACCAATGCATTAACAGCGATGTTATCACTAAAAGTATTTTTTAAGAAAAGGTCGCCTAGCTGTCTCATTTTAGAATTATGGTTTTGGGATTCCAGAACATTGTAATTATGGCATTAGACAATTTTTTTTTTTTTTCAATCTCATGAATAATATCTTTTGATGTGAGATTGGTACTATTGAGAGCTGCAATCTGAGATTTAAGGACAGTATTTTCAGTTTTTAAGACAGCAAATTGTTCAGTAAGAGTTGTTATTGCTTTAGTACAAGTAGCTACTTGTTTTCTAATTTGATCAAAAAAAGGTGTGAAGTAAGTATTAAACATATCATTTATTGCAGCACTAATTTTTACTTTAAATGACGTTTATTGGTCTGCAGTAGTGCTATTATCTAACGGGTAACAAGTTTTTTATATTGTTAGAAACTATGAATTGCTTACATAGCTTGCAATTAGGCATGTTGGATAATAACAGAAAATTTAAAAATAATAAAAACAGAAACAAACAAAAAGTAAAACAGGAACACTTGCTTCACACTGCAAAGCCAGTTTGACTAACTAAAATACAGCACAGAAAGACTATAGAATTACATAAATTACATAAAAGGATAGGATATCAAAAAGATAATAAAGAAACAAATTAAATTGCAAAAGGATAAAATGAATGTATAATGCTTAAGTTACGCCACTGTTTACAATGCTTTTAGACACGCAAGCGCAGTGAGCAAATAAAACTTTTGACTAGATATCACTAACAGGTAACGGTAAAACATTATGGCACACAAAATTACAACTTAGATTTAATTAAAAAAACTTATTTTTATCACATATGTTAGTTAAACCATTTAGTAGTGTCACAATACAGTGTATTGTAAAAGCACACTTTTGGTTAAATGGCTATTTCAACAAATAAAATTGTTGCATTTGAAACGATAATAACCCACAAGTCATTGTCAAAACATAAATACAATAAAAAAAAATTACTGTTTGGTTATTCGTCCATTAGACTTCAAATATGGTGATGGTTGAAACGTTACAGTCAACAATAAGCAGTACAAAAACATGATATCAAATTTTTCAAAAACGTTGTAGTACCGTTTTGTTTGTCACGTGATGAACCCATAAAATCCTGACGCTAACACTACATCTCAAAAGCATTGATGCGTTTGCAGTGGGCTTTGGTAACTGTCTATGCTTTTGCCTCGTACAGTAGGACTGATAGTACATAGCTTTTAAAAACCCTACGTTGGGTATGCATGCTGAGCGACATGTTACATTGTAAGTCCCTTATCTTGTTGAATGCGCCTTTTGCCTTTTTGATTAGGCATCTTATTACTCGAGAGTGATTCCATTCTTTATTAAGAATACATTCTAAGTATGTAATTGTTACCAATGGCTGACGTTGTATTGTTAGCAGTGAACCAAAAATTTTCTATGCGGTTTTTGCTGATGATTAGAATTTGCGTTTTCTTGCAGTTCAACTTTATTCCGTATTGTTTGTTTACGTTTGTTATGCAGTATATCAGTCTCTGAAGTCCTTAGGCAGTATCAGCAATTAGAACATTGTTGTCCGCATATCTGAAGTTGTTTATTGTTTTGCCGTTTATTACTAGACTATAGTACACAGCCCTGGCAAACCCCTCTCTTTACTTTAAACTCCTTGGAAATCTGGTCTTCTACCCGGATCATGGCCTTTTGCTGTAGGTACAGATTGGATATTATGTCTATGTTTCTGTTGTCGACTCCGTTTTCACGTAGAATTGCAATGAGTTTGCTATGTTAAACTTAATTAAATGTTTTTTCGAAATTAATAAAACAAGGCAAATTCATCTGCGTTGATGTTGCGTGGTTTTTAAATAAGGACTTGTATGGCGAATAACGCTTTTCTAGTTCCTAGTCTTTTTCTAAAGCCAAATTGCAAATGATTGATGTTATCGATTAGTTTTCAATATATGCAAGTTAAAAAAAAAGCGACTTGAGATTGATATACTGGGATGCAGCAAGACAAGATGGTCAAACTCAGGAAACTGTGTCATAGATGGACACCACATATATTTTAAGGAGATAACACTTCTAGAAACAAGAACAGTGCCGCAATAATACTTAACAAAATTGTCAACGACGCTGTCAAAGGATTTATCCATATTTCAAACAGGGTAGCATTATTCAAAATAAATGCAAAACCATTCGATTTAAAATATAACTATATGCACCAACAACTAAAAGCACAAAACAAGAGATCAATAAGTTTTATAAACTACTAAAAACTCCCTTAAACACACAAAAAGGGACAAAGTAAACATAATTATAGAGAACAAGAACGCCAAAGTAAGACAGGAAAAAATTGAAGATGTGGCGGGCGGATTCGGATTGGACGTGAGAAATGATAGAGTTGATCGCCTAATAGAATTTTGCTAAAAAATGGAATTTTCAATATAAATACCTACTTCAAATTACACCCCAGAAGGCTTTATACGTAGAGATCTCTAGCCGATAACCAACAGAAAATATTAAGGAATCAAATTGACTATGTAATGGTAAACAGAATATATCGCAATGCAATCTTCTCAGTCAAAACATATCCAGGCGCCGACATTCTATTAGATCATAACATTCTACTGGCTTGCTCCAAAATAAAACTATAGAAAATAATCAAAAAAGGTTGCCCAAAAAAAATTGATGCAAAGAAAATTAAACAAAATAATGTTTTACCGAAAACTAAAGACTGAATAAATAGTAAACTAAACATCATTTCTGAAAATTGAAACCTTAAAACTTAAACAGAACAACTGTAGAATTAAATAAAAACAACAATAAGTACAGTCGCAGAAAACAAACTAAAATTCGAAAAGACCTAACAAAGACAAAACTGGATTACAGATAACATAATAAATTTCATAGAAGAAAGAAGGCAATATTGAAACAAAAACCAAGAAATGTATAAAATCTGCTCCAGAAAGTACTTAAGACAATTAAAGAAGCTAAAAAGCAATGATTACAAAAGAAATGTGCCAAAATCTAAATACTACAAGCAAAACTCGACAGTTTTAATCTCTATAAGAAAATAAAAAAAGCAATAAGAAACAAGCAACAAAACGGACAAGGCGTAGTCCTAGACTCAAACAGTAACATTATCACAAAAACTGAAAAAGTACTAACAAGATGGAAACAATATATAGAATAGCTTTTTAGAAACATAGATGTGGACAACAATATAACCACAACATCGGGTGACGAAGAGCCAATTAATTACTCAACAAAAAGTAGAAGCAGCAATCAACCGGTTCAAAAACAACAAAGCTTCGGAATCAAATCAGATACACGAAAAAATGCTCAAACTACTAGAGCCAGAACAAGTAAAATTGGTGACTACGCTCCCCAACAAAATCTACACAAAAGGTCAAATACCAAAAGATTGGCTAATATCCACATTTATTTTATTCCCAAAAAAAGCAAACGGAACAATATGCTTAAAACACAAAATAATTAGTCTGATGAGTCACGTTCTAAAAGTATTCCTCAATATTATTTAGGCTTGGTACATGCTTTGCACATTCCAAGTGCTACTACGATTATCTTTGATTATTTTTAGGACATCATTGGATGACCGGGTGATTTTTGCACCCTCTCCTTACTTAAGAGGTGCCTGGGACTGAGGGCTTTTGTTTGATTTTGTATTATAAAAAAAATATTTCACAAACGAGTAATTTTAGAAAATGGACATGTTAACTGGCCACTTTGTTTGTGCAATTTGACGCTATTAAATTATTTTTTTAGGGATATGTAAAGTCTCATGTCTACACCGTTAAATCAAAAACAATTGAGCATTTGGAAGCCAACATTTGACGCATTATTGCCAAAATACTGCTTAAATTATTGCAAACAGTGTGTTTAAATTGGACCTTTTAATTACGCCAGCTGCGGCGTTTACATATCCAAAATCATATTCAAACATCAATGCTATAAAATTATCTGTCAAATAAAGCCAATTCCATGAATATTAAAATTATTTTTTTGTGTTTTATTTCATTTTAAAATTTTTCGTCTCTAAAAAAACATCTTTACTTAATAACAGGTCTCACTTGAGTATTAAAAAATGCTCTCATAAAAAATAACAAAGAAATTTTATAGTTTGTAGCTTATAAGAATGAAAACGGTTGTTTTTGTTGGCTTACTTTAGTACATTACCGGTTATAAGGAGTTGTTTTGTTGTCTTTGTAGTAAAATTTTACTTACGTTCTATTTAGAAAAATCTATATACTGGGTAGTCTATCTAGTGGTATCTTTTTAATCATTTGTTATTTTGACAATGACAGGTTTTTTCCGTAGGTAATCTTGACAGAAAATTTGTCATCATATCTCCGCGGAATAAAATAAATTGTTATACGCTTGAAAAATGTTGGGAAATATTACAAACTTATTTTCAAAGTCAATGTTGTGTAGCTCAAACAGTGCATTTATTGAAAAGATGTTTTAGCTGAAATGAGGCCCCCACCGCGCAAGCTGTACGCAAATTTGTGCAAAAAGTTTGTTAGACTGGCATGCTAGTAGCCAACATTAAATTTATTCTAAATCAAACTTTTCAAAAAACGACCACAAAAATGCAATTTATCATCAAGACAATAAATAATTAAGTATAAAGCTAGGAATGACTCTTGAGTTTAAAATTTATTTTCTGTTTTAACATAATTATCTCAATAATTAGCAAACTTGATAATTAAATCATCGACGGACACTTTACCATGGACAACATTATCTCTAGTACGTACATTTACTGTATTGCTACTCTTTTTCTTCTCACCAACAACCAAAATGAAATTAAATTGTGCCAATTGAGCATTCCTGATTTTCTTAATCATGGTATCACCAGCATCTGTGTCTACTTCCCACATATAACCTGCAGCATGTACTTTTGGACCTACAAGAATGACCATTGCTTGCCTTAGCAAAATCCAGAAAGGCTATTTTCCAGCATATGATTCAGTTAGAAATGCAATCATTTTTTTAACAGAACCCAAAGTAGCTTGATGGATAATTACTGGTTGCTTTTTATCACCACTTTCACTGACATATGAAAGATTAAATCTATTAAGCAATTGGAAATCCAATTGAATTGTTGCACATTGATGTGAACGTTTCAACGCATCTATGATAGTAATTTCAATTTTTGGACCATAAAATGCTGGATTTAGTTTGCATGGTTCACCAAATGCATTTAATGTATCTTCCAAAGCCGTTTCTGCAGTATTCAAATCTTCTAGTTCTTCCAAATATTTTTCAGGTCTTGTGGACAAGCATAGATTAAAAGTGAAGCCAAAGATTCCATAGACGTGACTCAAGAAATCGAGTGCGTCTATAATTTCTTCCCTAATTTGCTCAACAGCACAGAAAATTTAAGCATTACCTTGCTGAAATCTTTGCACTCTAGTCAAACCAGTCAAAGCACCAGATAATTCATTCCTGTGCAATACACCAAAATAAGCAAACCTCAATGAAAGCTCCCTCTATGACCTCGTTCTATTATCAAACATAAGACAATGTCCGGGACAATTCATGGGTTTTAAAGCAAATGTATTTTTTTTTCTTCATCAAACGAAAACATGTTATCAGCATATTGAGCCCAATGACCAGATGTTTGCCATAACGTAGCATTGTAAATATTTGGAGAAACAACTTCATGAAAACCATGTTTCTTGTATTCAGATTTAATAAATTCAATCAAAGTGTTGTAAATATGTGCACCTCGTGGTTGGAAGAAACATGAACCAGGTGATAATTCATGGAAAAGAATTTTTGATTCCTTTCCGATCTTTCTATGATCACGCTTAGCAGTTTCTTTTTGAAATTTTTTCTATTCTTTTAATTGTTTGTTATCAGGAAAACTAATACCATACACACGTTGTAAAGTTTCCGCATCAGTTTTACCTTCCCAATATGTAGATGAACTCTTGGTTACTTTAATAGCTTTAATTTTTCCTGTGTGCCAAACATGTGGTCCTTTACATAAATCAATTATTGGTCCGCATCGATAAACAGTGGTTGTAGGTGTATTGACTTTCTCATTCAAAATCCTCACTTTGAATTGGTTGTATTTAAACATTTCCAAAAGATCTTTTTTTTTTCATTTTGAAACGTTCAAATAGTTGCTTCTGTTTCACTATGATTTTAGATAGTTGTTCGACATAAGGGTAATTTGCATTTGATATCTCTCCCCTGTCGCTCATAAACATATCATAGTAAAATCCAGAATCAATTAGTGGGCCGTAGCATAAGCAACCACCATATACTCGGTCCATGGTTTTGTCTAAATTGTGAGCCGAAGAATGCCAGAAAACTGCCTGTGCTTATGGATCATCGCACACACAGTTCTCGCTGTCGTACGGTGCGCACTGACAAGAATGTGGCTGCCGTAGCCAAGAGTGTGCGACTCAGTTCTGGAACATTGACTCGCCATTAATCTCAACAACTCAACATTTCACGCACCAGCCTAATGCTAATTTTGCACAAAAACTTTGCATTATTCCCTTATAAGATCCAATTGATTTAGCAATTGAAAGCATACGACTATCTGGTTTGTTATTGCTTTTCAATTTGGGCCTCAGAGCAGCTTAAAATAGACAACAATTTTGTTAAAAAAAAAAAATCTTTTTTGACAAAGCGCATTTTTATCTTGGCGGCTATAATAGCAAGCAGAACTGTTGCATCTGGAGATTGAAAAACCCGCACGTGATTGTCGAGAAGCCAATGCATTCTCAGAGAGTAACAGTTTGGTGCGGATTTTGGAAAGGTGGCTCATTTTTCTTTAAAAAGGCTGCTGGAAACGATATTTTGTGCAACGATGAGCGCTACAGAGACAAGATAAATAATTTTTTGGTGGCCGAAAATTGAAGAAATGGACTTGGACAGTTTTTAGTTTTAGCAGGATGGCGCGCCATGCCACACAACCCATGCCACAATCAATCTTTTGCGCACTAAGTGTAGTAATTATGTTATCAGCCGTCTCGGCAATGTCAATTGGCCACCTTGGAGCTGAGATTTGACGCCGTTAGACATTTTTTGTGAAGTGCCGTGAAAAACCGATGTTATGCAAACAGTTCATTAACAATTTAGGCAAATATTGAGCAAGCCATTTGTAAGATAAAACCACAAACCGTTACCAAAATTTTTAAAAACTGGGTTGACAAGATGCGCTATTACAAAGCTAGCAGAGGTAGCCACATAAATAAAATTGTGTTCCATAAATAATGGAAATGTTTGCTCTTTTAAATAAACCAATAATATATAGAAAAAAATTAATTTTTGTTCATTTTTTTAAATTTTTTAATTAAATGGACTACCTTTTACATCAAATTCTTTCAAACAAGTTGTAAGACTTCTGGGGCAAAGTAAAAAGCTGTAAAGCGCACAATTAAAAAAAATTAATAGATTCTATTCAAAGCACAATCTCACTAATTCCTTGCCAATTTTGTTCACTCTATTGTTACCATACTTTTTTAGAACTTTTTTTGATTCAACTTTTTGGGTATTCACTTAACCATTCAAATCTCCCAATAAAATAATTATTTTGCCAGGTTCACTGGAACTTACAATTTTATTCAAATTCTGCCAAAACTTTTTCAATTCAAACATTCTCATCCTTATTATTGACAGGTATGGATGCAATTTTTCATGCGTATCCATAAAATTCTAAACAAAACCAATTCATACTTCATTACATGTGCTTGGCAGTAGAACTTAGTATTATACCTACACCTTGAAAACCACATTTCCAATTATCTACACCAGACTACCATTATATATATTATAGTAACCACACTTTTTTTTTTTACAATTCATGCTTTTTGCTAAATACTCTTTTCACATTTTACGTATCAAAAGTTTATATATTAATAGATTGGTATTTTTTTTTACTTTGACTGGTTATGCCATACCATTCGGTTTTCCTACAATTTAGTCAATATTCTACAAATGCAATCATTGCTCAGTCTTATCGTGTTGAATAAGCTTGCACTATTCTAAATAAGCCAGTATCTCTAATATGTTATCAACTTTTCCCTTGTAAGCCAGTATATGGTTCCTCATGTCACTACTACATACTTTTTCAACATAAACTGTTGATTATTCTATTTTTTAATAAAATTTTAAAATTTAATAAAAGCCAATTTTAAATTTTTATGTTTTTAGTTTTAGTTATTTGAGAAATAAAAACAAACATTTCGCTTTCGTTTTGTTAAAACCAATTAAAATAATTTTTTATTTTAGTTCTGTTTTTTTGTGTAAATATATGTATAAAACTCAAATCAAGATTTAAATATATATATATATGTGCACGTGGAAATAATTATTACAGATAAAAATAAATACCGAGAAAGTTTATTAATTATTTACACTGTTTGTATTTGAAGTATCTATAAAACGTGTTAAAATAAATTTAATATATTTTATAATTACTGACACACTTATAAATCAATTTTGTAAAATGAACCGGCCAACACGCAACCTATTATTATATTATATCACTTGTTTGATTATTAGCTGTTGCGACTCTGAGTGAAAGTCATATTGATTTCTCGGTTGATGTTGAATATAAATGTAACATTCAGTTCTCTAGTATGAAGTTATAACGTTCTAATATTGTTGGTCTTTTAAAGTGTTTATGTAAACTGAAAAAACATAATAAACATATATTAATAATAAAAATTGTCAATAATAAATAATATAAAGTTTATAAGTTCAAATAATATAAAAGAATCGCCCAAACAATCAAGTCATGTCAAAAATTGCTGAAAATTTATCAACAATTTTAACATTTAGCAAATACATTGCATTATTGCCACCATATAATGTAAAAACTAAACAATTTACAAAAGCACGGTTGTATGTATGGTTCATACTAGTCATCTATTTAATATCATTAACTTGGTATATTACGGCCTACATACTTTACGAACGACAAAACTCATCATCAGTACCATTGACATATATCAAAGTAATTTTGGGTACTTTTGTTAACCTCAGTTCAATAGTAAGGTCATCTTATTGGAATTTTGAAACATTAAAACATTTTTTTAAGACGTTTGATGTATTTGATAAAAATATTGCAAGGTTGGTTAATAGTAAGGTTGCTAATAATTCTAATAGTTTGTATTTTAATTTGACATTAATATCAATTTGTGTTGTTGCTATTGTTGATATAATTTTAATGACATGTTTTTATTCATTTCGTTATTTTATTGAAGTTATGCATATAGATATACAAATTTTAATCATTGCAATTGATGCTTTAATTAAATCAAGCTTGTTACTTAATATAAATCAAAGGATTGTATGGGTTAATGAAGCTATTGATACTAATTTTACACAAGATAGTGATGGTATTTACAATAAATTTTTGGATGACGTTAAAATGTTGCATCATACAGCTATGGATTTAGTAGATTTGTTTAATAGATTGTTTGGGTGGAATTTATTTCTTACAGTGGTTTATATTGTGATTGTTATTTTGCAAATGATGTCATCATTTCTCGATCGTGCTTATACATGGGACATTGAACAGGTGATTATTGTTATAATTTGGACAACAATTGCAATCGTAAGTACTTTAATAAATTTATATTGTTTTAATAAATATATTCGTTGTATTATAAATTTTTTAATTATTTTTTACATAAACTGTTTACATATTTTTTAATACAATTTTAAAAATGAATTAACGAACTATAAATTAATAAAAAAATCAATTTTAATTTTTTAGATTTCTAGTTTTAAGTAAAACTAAACGTACGCCGTTACAAACAGTTTTTACAAAATTATGTTGTTTACAATAATGTTTCCAATAAAATTTATAATTTAATTAAAATTAATTATTTATTTATGTGCATATTATAAAATAATCTTCAACCTATTATCATATTAATTTTAGTATTAGTAAATTGTTTTTTAAAGATTTATTTTATTTACACTTTTAATGCTTAAGGGGGGTGAATGGTTGCGCTATTATAAGAATCAAACTGAGCAAAAAAAACGCTTGAATATAATTGAATAAAATTTTCACACATTTTAGAAGAAAGTCTAATCTGTGTTCTTAAATTTGTAGAAATTTGATGCAAAATTATTAGTTTTTTACTCGTTAAATATAACTTTAAATCTTCAACTAAAAACATGAAGACATAGAATATTGTATGTAGTTCAACATATAAAAAGAGTAAGGACTAAAATCTTATCGTTTGGGTATTGAGTTGGTTTTGTCTTATTTGAACCAATTTTAATTTAAAAACAGCGCTGGTTCACCAATATTTTTGTAGATGTGATAAGATTTAATATTTTTCTATAACAATATTACTCATAGCACTCTTACAGGACGGGCCGATTCTTTAGCGTTAATATACTCAAAAAAACTGAAGACACTGCAGGTGTATGTGCGGATTTTATTTTTCTATCCTTAGAGAGATGCATTATGCTGATGTTGTCTTATTTACTTGTTGACTTATTTTAGGTTAGTTTGGTAAATTTTTTACTAACAAATATTAAGTAGTTGCCATTTATTTTGTTCTTTATCAATAAATGTTTTTAGTTATTCCTAAATATTTCTTTGCATACGTTGTAGACTCCTGTTTAATTGCGGTCAAATGCGCACGTCTGAAGATAATTGATTTTCAAGAATTTACACACATTTTTCATAAGTTTACTGAAAAACTTTACACTCTGGTCCATTAATAAACTTTTGGATACACATAATTTTAGTTGCAAATGTCTCAGCTACAATAACGTATATTTTGTATTGGTATTGAAAAGGCTTTAAGCGTAATTGCTTAAACGCAAAAACTGCTACAGAAGAATTCTAATCATCAAAATTGTCAAAAAAGAAATTAATAAACTTGCTTAATTGTTTATTTGCGCTTATAAACACATCATTGACAGGTACATATACAAAATTAATTCATTCAAAGTAATAGACAAACAAATTATTTAAAATTTGCAAAATTTATTTATTTAATAATATAGACATCATTGTATTATTTTCTAATAGCAGAATGTTTATGTGAATTTTCTTAAACTTAAATCAAGCTTTTGTAAAAAGTGTACAAGTTAATAATTCAAACCTATAATTTCTTAATATTTATTATTCCAACATTGATAATTTTGCACAAAAATCTTATAACCTAAAAAACTTTTTTCAATAGATAAAATTTTCGGCTCCATTTATTTAAAAAATTTAAAAAAATTAAAATTAGAAAATACCAAATTAATGCGCTTGTAATGCGCTATTATGCGCTGCAAAAAGAAATTATGCACTTATCTTTAAATTATAATTTTTGAACAATTTTAGGTAGGGGGGGGCAACTTAATAATTAGCCCTCCTCAGTAATTTTTTTTAATTTTCAATATACTATATCAATGCGCTTGATATGCGTTTTTATGCGCCGCATTTTTTTTTATGCGCTCAACTGTAAATATGATTTTTGAGGTAGGGGGGGGGGCAACTTAATGATTAGCCGGTTCTATAAAATGACTTTCTAGGAAAAAAAAATATAAATTTGGAAATACCAAATTAATGCGCTTGTAATGCGCTGCAATAAACAAAAAAATACGCTCATTTTTAAATATGACTTTTGAACAAATTTAGGTGGGGGGGCAAACTTAATGATTAGCCCCCCTAGCAAATTTTTTTAATTTTAAATATACTATATTAATGCGCTCGATATGCGTTCCTATGCGCCGCTAATTTTTTTTTATGCGCTCAACTGTAAATATAGTTTTTGAGGTGGGGAGAAGGCAACTTAATGATTAGCCGGATCTATAAAATTGGCTTTCTAGGAAAAAGATATATAAATTTGGAAATACCAAATTAATGCGCTCGTAATGCGCTATTATGCGCTGCAAAAAAAAATTATGCGTTCATCTTTAAATATAATTTTTGAATAATTTTAGGTGGGGGGGGCAACTTAATGATTAGTCCCCCCAGTAAAATTTTTTATTTTTAAATATACTATATTAATGCGCTCGATATGCGCTCCTATGCGCCGCAAATTTTTTTTTATGCGCTCAACTGTAAATATGTTGCTAAGCAATCTATGTTTGTAACAGCAGTAACTAGAAACAAAGTGATAGCAATAATAAACACACTGCCAAATAAAAGCTCAACTGGGCCTGATAAAGTTCCCGTAAAACTAATCAAAACTGTAAATTTGCTTTATCCGAAAGTATTACTGATATAATTAATAAGTGTTTTATGCTTGGTGAATTTCCAGACATGTTGAAAGTAGGAAATGTAGTTCCACTTTTTAAGAAAGGGGATTCAACATCAGTCCATAACTATAGACCAATCACACTGTTGAGTTGGATTTCTAAAATTATTGAGAGAGCACTTGTCACAAGATTACATGACTATCTTTCTAATTTTAATATATTATCAAATTCTCAACATGGTTTTAGGCCAAGGAGATCCACAGAAACTGCATTTTTTAGTATGGTACAATCTATTCATATTAGTTTAGATAAAGGTAGACATGTTGTAATGATTTCTTTTGATTTGTCTTGCGCTTTTGATTGCGTAAACACTAAATTCATGCAATATAAGCTTGATAAAATTGGAATACGAGGGCCTATAAATGACTTTATTGTTAGATTTATGTCGAGTAGGAAAATTCAAGTTTGTGTTAAACAGAAAACATCTGCAGTTCAACATCTTAATGTAGGGGTTGGTCAAGGAGCAGTATTAAGTCCGCTTCTTTTTCTTATTTTTGCTAACGATTTGCCAAAGTTTATTAAAGATGGAGAAGTTTTTATGTATGCTGATGACACCACAATTCTTGTTGAAAGTAACACAATGCTTGAGTTAAATAAAAAAATTGAATCTGTAGTAAATGACTTCTCAAACTGGTGCAAGAGAAATCAATTAATGATTAATACAACTAAGACAACCAGCATACTTTTTGTAGAAATCAAGAAAACCTTTTAAACACTGAAATTGGATTAACGAACTTGGCCAAATTGCTAGGCGTGACAATTGATTCACAGTTGCAATGAAACTCATATCGATTCAGTGTGCTCAAAACTTGGTAAAGCCACATTTGCCATATTAAATTTAAAGTAAGAACTTGTTACTGAGCAACTTATGACGGTATATTACGCGCTAGCATACTCAGTAATTAAGTATAATATCCAAGTTTGGGGACAAGCCGTTGATGTGCAGAGAGTGTTTATTATGCAAAAACGAATTGTTAGGGTCATTTATAACATTCCATATAGAGAAACTTGCCGTGATACATTTCGTAGCAAAAATATTCTAAACAGATTTATATTCCACATTATAATTCATCTATGTAGGTACAAAAAATCTCCTACTTGTGCAGGTAGCTATATTTATAACAATCTGCCAGATACAATTAAAAATATTAAAAATTATAATCAATTCAAAAACAGCATTAAAAAGTATTTAATTAATAAAACATATTACTCAATAAACGAATTTTATAATAGTTTATAAGCTATCTAGAAATAAATGTATGTAATTTTTATAATAATAATTTTTTTTTTTTTTATTATATATCTATATATATTTTATACTGACATATCAAACATTGTTCTAATGTATTTATTTGATGCAATAAAATATTATTATTATTATTATTATGATTTTTGAGGTGTGGGGGGCTAACTTTATGATAAGCCGGTTCTATAAAATTGGCCTTTTAGGAAAAAAAATATAAATTTGAAAATACCAAATTAATGCGCTCGTAATACGCTCTTATACGCCGCAAAAAAATTATGCGCTCATCTCTAAATATGATTTTTGAACCATTTTATTTAGGGGAGGAGCAACTTAATGATTAGCCTCCTCCCCAGTACAATTTTTCAATTATGAAAATACTATATAAATGCGCTTGATATGCGCTCTCATGCGCCGCAAAAAAATGTTTATGCGCTCAATTATAAAAATGATTTTAGAACAGTTTTAGGTAGGGGCAGCAACTTAATGATTAGCCCCCCCCCCCAGTAAATTTTTTCAATTTTGAATATACAATATTAATGCGCTCGATATGCGCTTTTATGCGCCAAATTTTTTTTTTTATGCGCTCAACTGTAAATATGATTTTTAAACAGATTTAGGTGTAAAGTCGGCACTTAACCGTCAACTTGTTTTATAGACTTATATGTAAATTTAGTTATTTAGATGTTTTAAGTAGAGAGTGGCAATTTATGGGTTTACCCCTTTCCATTCCCTCTCTGTTAGAAATAAAAATTTAATTTTTAAAATAATAATTTTTTATAGGCTTATTCTAGATATATTTTAACATTGATGTTAAATTCTAACTTCTTTATGTTTGCTTGCCTTTATCAAAACCATCTGTTTTGGTTTAGAGGCTCAATGGCCAAAAAGCATATGCGGTATTAGGTGAGGCAGTGAGCAACTTAATAATTAATTAATTTAGTAAAGATTTACAAATATTATTATACCGTACTTATGCACTCAAAATGCTCTCCAAAAAAAGTTATGCGTTTATTGAACATACTATATATATATATGGGCAATTCCATTACTTTTCGACTTTGAAAAAGTCGACCTCTTTGATTTTGCTCAAATTTTCAGAGATCAAAATATAGATAAAAAAAAATGAGATTTCAAAAATTTTAGACCTTAAAATATAGCCTGTTCAAAATGACACACATTTGAAGGTCAGAAATTTTACAATAAAACGTCTTTTTTAGCTTATTTTGTATGTCAATTTTTGGGCTTCTGAAAAAAGATAAAAAGGTCTACGATGGCTCAAATGATTTCTTATTACATGTACTTTAAAACCCATATTTTTATGTTTAATATTCTGGCAGTCATTTTGATATAGTAAGCTTTAAACTTATTTAAAAAAAAACCGTAAATTTAGCAAAATCGCAAAACTTTGCTTTCTTTAAACCGACAACTTTGTCAAATATTAACAAAATTTAATCCACAAGGTCTAGATTTTTTTGTGTTTAATCTCTTTTCAAAGTGATCACACAAGACTTATAGAATCCATACGTATACACCACTGTTTTGATGCAGGAAGTTGCACATATTTTCGCGATCTTCAAAACTTATAATTTTCAGGTCCCGAAAAAGCGTTGTCATCCTATGTCAATTTTAGTCAAAATTTTAGGAAATACTCTTTAGAGCACAAGAAAAAAGGTTATTTTTATGAGAAATGGTATATCGAGCAATATCAAGAATTTTTTAATATTCAAAAATTGGCAAAATTGGCAAACCGCTCATTTTTGTATCTCAATTTTTGGATCTTTAGAAAAAAATAAAAAGGTTCACGATGGCTTACAATATTCCTTATTACATGTACTTTAAATTCCATATTTGTTTATTTAATGTTAATGGGGCAGTCATTTTGATATATCAAGCTTCAAACATTATTTAAAAAAAAACCGTAAATTTAGGAAAACTGCAAAACTATGCTTTGTTTAAACAGTTCTAACTTTGTCAAATTTTAAAGAAATTTGATCCACAAGGTCTAGATTTCTTCGTGTTCAATTTTTCTTTAAAGTGATTACACAAGACTTATTGAATTAATACATATTCATCACTATTTTGATGCAGGAAGTTGCACATGTTTTAGGTACCAAAAAAACGCTGTCACCTTATGTCGATTTCAGTCAAAATTTTAGTAAATACTTTTCAGACCACAAGAAAAAAGGTTATTTATATGAAAAATGGTATATATGGCATTATCAAGAATTTTTTTATATTCAAAAATCGTCAAAATCTGCATTGTTCTTCAGAAAATTCAAATCATGTTTTGTCTATCTTGCTTTGTTTTTGAGATAGTCAACAAATACAAAATATTAAAAAAAAAAATTATTTAGCAAAAAAACACAAACAAAACAACATTACTTTAACAAGTGTGCATTGATGCAAGCTTTTGATATTTGTTAAAACAGTTTTCTTTGGTTCGGTTAGCAAAATTTGATAAAAATGCTTTAAAAAAATGCTGCAATGGTAATGCCTTAGCAGTTGAGATTTCCCGACAAAAAGCAACTTTTTTGACGCGTTATTTAGTGAAAATGTTCACCCATATTTTTATCAAAAGTACAACTCCTACAACCAGGCGACACAGCACAACGACTTGCATTTTCTCAATGGCTTTTGATAATACCTATTATCCTATTTTTCATAAAAATAACCTTTTTTCTTGTGGTCTGAAGAGAATTTACTGAAATTTTGACTAAAATCGACATAGGGTGACAACGTTTTTTTGGGACCTGAAAATTACTTGTTTTGAAGATCGCGAAAACATGTGCAACTTCCTGCATCAAAATAGTGGTAAATTTGAATGGATTCTATAAGTCTAGTATGATAATTTTAAAGAAAGATCAAACACAAAAAAATCTAGACCTCGTGGATCAAATTTCTTTAAGACGTTTTTTTTTTTAAATAATGTTTAAAGCTTGATAAATCAAAATGACTTGCCATACATTAAATATACAAATATGGGTTTTAAAAAACAAGCAATAAGAATTATTTTGAGCCACCGCAAACCTTCTTATCTTTTTCCAGAGGCCAAAAAATTGAGATACAAAAATGAGCTGTTTGCCGATTTCGACAATTTTTAAATATTAAAAAATTCTTAATATTGCTTGATATACCATTTCTCATATACATAACTTTTTTTTTGTGTTCTAAAGAATATTTCTTAAAATTTTGACTAAAATTGACATAGGGTGACAGCGCATTTTCGTGACCTGAAAATTACAAGTTTTGAAGATCGCAAAAACATGTGCAACTGTCTGCATCAAAATAATCGTGTATACGTATTGATTTTATAAGTTATGTGTGATCACTTTAAAAAGAGATTAAACACGAGAAAATCTAGACCTTGCGAATCAAATTTTGTTAAGATTTGACAAAGTTAGAACGGTTTAAAGAAAGCAAAGTTTTGCGATTTTGCTAAATTTACTGTTTTTTTTGGAATAATGTATAAAGCTTAATATATCAAATTGACTGCCACAATTTTAAGCATAATAATATGGGTTTTAAAATACATGTAATAAGGAATAATTTAAGCTATCGTGGACCTTTTTATCTTTTTCCAGAAGCCCAAAAATTGAGATACAAAATAAGCTAAAAAAGACGTTTTATTGTAAAATTTCTGACATTCAAATGTGTGTCTTTTTGAACAGGCAATATTCTAAGGTCCAAAATTTTGGGAATCTAATTTTTTCATCTACATTTTGATCCCTGAAAATTTGAGCAAAATCAAAGAGGTCGACATTTTCAAATTGGTCGAAAAGTAATGGAATTACCCATATATATATATATATATATACATATATATATATATATATATATATATATATATATATATATAGATGTAAAACAACTAATACTCCTCCAAAATATATACACGCTGATAGTACTGGCCTCCAGAACGGAGGCAGGTACGAAAAACTGGAGGCAAATACGTTTTGGTGTGTATATCAATTTATTTCAACATAATACTTTACTAGGAGTCATTCTACAAAATTTTGTTCGGTGACCATTTCGACTCATACACATATACACTTATACATTGTAGTACATTAAAGTCAACACTACGTGGCGCTATGCTTTTATACTGATATACATATTTTGTTGCGGGCCAGTAGAATAGGCCTCCTCATAAGTTAACGTTATAATACGCCTCTTACAATTGGCAACATAGCAAATACATTTTATAAAAATAATTATATACTTTTAATATATCTAAACGGTTCACGTTGTTTATTAGTTTTGTATAGAAAATATGAAAAAATAAAACAGAAAATATTACTCAACTTTACGTCCAATGAAACAAATAAATAACATTTTTTATAATATATTATAAATATTTTTTAAATTATTCTATCAAGGTATTGTGCTATGTAGAATGGATTTTAAAAATATTAAAAAATCGCAGATATAATACTTTTTAATATTTCTTTAATAATAAATGTTTAAAATGTGCAGTAAAAAAAAATAATTATTTTTAAATATATTTTTTTAAATAAATTAAATAACAATAATATTATTAATATTTTCTTCTTTTATTTTGTAGAAATTTTTTATATTTAACATTTTTTATTCAGAAATAATAAAATATTCTACTATATAATTATTTTTTTTAATGGCAAACATGTTTCGCAAAATGATTTGCATTTTCAATGCCATATTTATGATTAATAAATTATTTAAAATTTGTTTTTTCCCGCTACCCAGATTTCCTGTTTTAAATTTAAATTTGTTTTTTCCCGCTAACCAAGATTTCCGTTTTTTTGTTGACATTTTTAATTTAATTTTTAATTTTAAGGTTAGAAATATGTCATATCTTGAATATTAAATATTTACACTTGAAGTTAGTGTTGATATAATAAATTTATTTTAATAACATGTCTAATATTGGTGAGTTGTATAAGTCTAATTGTTCGTTAATTACTTTATAATTTAGATTTTTTAAATGTTTTTTTTTAATTTCTAAGTCTTCCATAAATATTAAATTTTTATCCGAAATATGTAATATTTTTAAAGTAAAAACTTGTGTTGAAATTTTGTGGTTGTTTAAAATTAAATGTTTTGCAAAATTAGATTTTTCTATATCTTTATTTCTAAATGCTCTAATATGGTCTTTATATCTAATATTGAAATTTCATTTACTAAAGAAATAAATAAGAAATATTGTTCATTAACTTATTTTGGTAATATATCTGAAAAATTATCTCGTTACTTAAATAAAAATTTCAAAATTACAGTAGCATTTAAAACATTTAATAATTTAAAATCAATATTATTAAATGCAAAAGAGAAAACAAATATTTGGGATAAAAGTGGCATTTATAAACTAAATTGTAGTGATTGCAATTCTATATATATTGGACAAACCATTCGAAATTTCAATATTAGATATAAAGACCATATTAGAGCATTTAGAAATAAAGATATAGAAAAATCTAATTTTGCAAAACATTTAATTTTAAACAACCACAAAATTTCAACACAAGTTTTTACTTTAAAAATATTACATATTTCGGATAAAAATTTAATATTTATGGAAGACTTAGAAATTAAAAAACATTTAAAAAATCCAAATTATAAAGTAATTAACGAACAATTAGACTTATACAACTCACCAATATTAGACATGTTATTAAAATAAATTTATTATATCAACACTAACTTCAAGTGTAAATATTTAATATTCAAGATATGACATATTTCTAACCTTAAAATTAAAAATTAAATTAAAAATGTCAACAAAAAAACAGAAATCTTGGTTAGCGGGAAAAAACAAATTTAAATTTAAAACAGGAAATCTGGGTAGCGGGAAAAAACAAATTTTAAATAATTTATTAATCATAAATATGGCATTGAAAATGCAAATCATTTTGCGAAACATGTTTGCCATTAAAAAATAATTATATAGTAGAATATTTTATTATTTCTGAATAAAAAATGTTAAACAATAATATTGTTTATATTAGTTTTAAAGTTTATAAAAAATTCTAATTTTAGTCTTGTTTAGTAAACTTGACATCATTTGCATGTTAAATTAAAATATTTTTTTCAGTTTAACGTAGATTTTTGCCAGGTTTAGTCGCACTGTCCTGTGGGAGTGCTACTAGTAGTATTGTTATGGAAAAATATTAAATCCTATCACATCTACAAAAATATCGGCAAACCTTTTTCTCTAGAAAAATATTGACACGTACAGCGTCGTTTTTGAATTAAAATTAGTTCTTATGGGACAAAACGCCAACCAACTCAATATCCAAACGATAAGATTTTAATTATGACTCTTTTATATGTTGAACTACAGACAATATTCTATGTTTTCATGTTTATTTTTAAAGATTTGAAGTTATAATTAACGAGTAAAAAATTAATAAAGAACTAATTAAAAACGCCACATTAAAAAAATTAATTGCGGAGAAACGACTTATTGCATCAAATTTTTACAAATTTAATGACACAGAGTAGACTTTCTTCTACAATGTGTGAAAATTTTATTCAGTTATATTTATGCGTTTTCTTGCTGAGTTTGATTCTGTAAAGCCTTATAATAGCACAACTATTCTCCCCTCTTAATTAAAGTTATCATTATTTTTTTATCAATTTGAATAAATTGTTAGATCATTAATTACGGAGATAAATATAACTATCCCATATTTACATAATTAAAATTATGGTACAAAAGAGGTTTTTTATGTTATCTAACTAGCTATATCAATAATATACTATTGCAAAAAAAAATTATAGTGTCATCTTCAAGTTTAGTTTCAACTGATTAACACTTTAACACAAAAAACGCAGTAATTTTTTTTTTACAAAAGTTTTTTTAATATAAACCTAATCGCGTGCGGTTGAAGATCTACATTAAAGTTCTAACTAATTTAGTTAGGTAATTCATTGATTGGTAGTAGTGACATGTTAAAGAAGGTACGTGTTGGTATGATGTTCAAACCAAGATAAGTATTTGCTACTAGCGTTCTTGGAGTCTTGTAGCACATTAGAGATGTTCAAATTTTTGTATAGAGACTTACTTGTGATAAATCTTGAACTGTTTGTAATTGATATATCTTCAGCTTCAGAATGTTAGAAACTTACTGTCCCATAGTCAAGAACAGTTGGCCCATACAGGTTTTAAAATTTATTTCAAGGTACTTTGCATTGGTAGATTGTAATAATTGTTTGCCGGACGGTGACATGCTGAAATTTACTTTGATTGGCCCTAATTTACAAGGTTTTAAGCTATTTTTGGATGTTTTTAAAAAAAGTCTGAAGTTTCTCAGAGACAAAACTTGGAATTTTACTAACTGTTAGAATGACAAACGTAACTCTTGAAGGTTTTCTGTAAAAAGTAGATATAGCACCGGTGCAAGGATACCTTCCTGTGGTACCGCTGATTTGATGAGGTGTAAGATAATTACTTTATCTTGATGTTTAACCATAAAAATGTTTTGATTAGGTATGATTTTAATACATGAAATGTGTAATGGGCAATTTCGTTTTCAATTTGCTTAAAAATCTCCGGTGTCAGACTTTTATCAAAGGCTTGGGTGTTGTCAAGAAAAGCAGCCAAACAATATTTCTTTTTTTTTAAGTGTTGTTAGTTTGCTTTATTACTCTGTAAACCTGCTCTGTAGTTGTGTGTTAATTTAAAAAAACCAAATTGGTGATTTGGAATTAGATGAAATGCTTTTAATTTCAGTCTTTTCAGAAACATATCTTTAAAGATACATTTTAAATAAACTTATAAAGCAACAGAAAAATGTTTCTGTCACAGGTTTATCAGAATGATTTGTGTGAGTGCTTTTTGCACATTTTTTGAAAACTAATTCTAATTGCTGTAACTTTTTTCAAAGAAATATGGAGATCATATCCATGTTTTAATCACGTGTTTGACTCACATAGTATGATGGCGTTAATAAACAATGTCATTGATAAAGGTATTCCAAAACTGATGACTGCTTTTTGTCTGCTTGTAGTAGTGGTAGTTTTTTTAGAATTTTTTTTGATTTTTTAGTTTTTTCTCTAAGTGTAGGCTTTTAGCGGGTTGTATTTAGTTTTGTTTTGTGGATTTTTAGTAGATTTCCATATTCTTCTATTTATTAGTAGTGCTTTTTTAGTTACTTTTAAATCATTTTGTAAGTGTTTGTGGGTTTCAAAACTGCTTAATGCTTAAATGTTGTTTTAAGCAAGACATTTGGGTGTATTTCATTTTCTAATATGTTTTAAAACTGGTTCAAGTTATTTTATTGTTTCAAAAATCTGGTTTTTGTTTTTGGTGTATGTGTGAGCTTAAGTAGATTAGGACAGTCTGAAAAGATATTAAATTTTTTTTTGCTTGCAGATAATTTAAGGGATAACTTTTGTATGCAAAAAAATCTAAAACATTTGTTTTTTATGTCACATGGCCAGTGTGTAGTTGCTTTGGGCTGGCCAAGTTCTAGGTCTCAGCGCTGGAAATTATGTTTGCTGCACTTTCTTGTAGACTCTGATCATAAATGCAGTAATTTAATTGAGGCATGACTTTTGTTTTTTACATAAAAACTGCATTATTGGTTTAAATAAAAGGTGTAGTATTGCACATCACAATTTTTTGGTTCTTGAACAGCTGCTTGATATTTTAGCACATCTGTTGTTGACAATTTGGTTATTATTTATTTTAAGATTAAATTTTTGTTTGCTACTGCTGGGATGTATATTGGTGGAGGTTTTATGTAATTAAGTAGTTCTTTTGGTGGTGTACTCTTGTTTTTGAGTTTATTACATGTTTGTAATAATCTATTAATAGCCGTTGTTTAACATTCCATGGTTTGGTTTCTGAAGAGTTTTTACGTTTAAACGTATATTAATTAATAAATAATAACAAAATAAATTAAATAGATTAAAATAAAATAAATATCAGTTTAACTGAGGCAGTTAATCCATTCATGAACCGGTAACAAACAGTACAGTGTAGTATTTATTATTAGTGGTTAATTGTTTTGCAATATATTTTTTTAATAATGAGAGTTAAAATACCACAGCTGTAAGTCACCGCTTAAAAAACGCTATAATGTAGAAACAAATAATCACCGGTATAAAATCAAAACAACTTCAAATAACTGTTCGTACCTACATTCGATAATTTTTGAAAATAACTATTTATTGTAGACTGTGTTACGGTTTCAATATTTTTATAATCTTATACACACAAAAAACAACTATACTAAACCACCTCTTGAATAAAACAAATATATGCCTACTAATAATAGAAATTTACAAAATACGATATATTGATAGTGGCAACATTGGCAGAGGCGTATTCGACGTTTTCACATATATATTTTATACAACTGGAGCCTATAACGATGCTTTGGCATTTGGAGTTCTATTGGTATTATTAATATACCAATTTTTTTGTATATAATTAATGTTATATTTCTTTACCCCTCTTTGTGCGTCCTAATAAAGAATATTTTAATTAACTTAATTCAAAAAATACACAGTTAAAACTATTAGATTTAGGGTGGAGGCTAGGTCGCCTTATGTGTGTACGGAGGCGAGTAAGATAGCTATGCATATATATATATATATATATATATATATATATATATATATTTATAATTACATTAAACGTATTCTATATTACTTCTTTTTTTAATGTATATTAACTAAATATAAAATTACTTACTTATATTATAAGAAAACACTATTACACGTTTGCAATTAATAAATTTATTTATTTTTATAACAATATAATACATATAAACAATAAATTTAAATATTTTTTTTATTTAGAGTAAAAAAATAACTGAATCCAAATTTTTGCTGATGTTGGACAATATACAACTTCCTTCAAATCGTTATCCTTCACCTTGCATACCTATAACTCCTCTTAAAATAAAACAATCTCCACTAACTTCACATTTGGTGGGAATTTCCGACAACTTATCTACTAATTCAGTAAGATGATTATTTAAGTTTAACGGTTCTATAAATAAAATGGTGTTGCAAACTTTTTTTTGGATTTGCGTTATTTATTGCACTTTTTTTGCAATACATTTTGTTGAAACAAGTTTTTTGTTGTAAAGTTCTGTATGTTATCCACTACTACACATGCAGAACAATTTATAATGGTTAAAGTTGGCAATTTAAAAAGCCAAATTATTTGCCGCATGTTTGTGATAGCACTTTCCACATTTATATGATATATGCCTTGTATAAATGAATCAGTTATAAATGTTAAACTTAAAATTTCCCCTCGTAATTGATATAATTTTTATGCAATCTCTTTTTGAACTAATAATTTTATTAAATTTAAAAATTTAATGATGTTAATTTTGTTCCTATATTGTTACAATGAGCAGGTTCTTTTTCATCTATAATGATTTAATTTTTTTATACTTTTTTGGAGTAGACTGTCGGATATAGTAATTTATCTGAACTGCCTGTCTACTAAAAATAATAAAAAAACAGTATTAATTTTTTTTTAAAACAACCTAACCATTTATCAATTTCTAGTATATTTCTCTACAAAATAAATATACAATTATGTATTATATGCAATAAATTAAAACTTATTATAAATGATATTTCATACTTTTATTTGTGTCCTCAATGTATTTACAAACAGAATTAACTATTTTCATTTGTTCTTTATTTGCTCTTATATGATTTAAAACAAATGTATCAATTCGAGTAAGCAATTGCTGATTAAAAATCCTGTTTTTAATGTGGTTGATATTGCTTCTACCAAAGCAGAACTTGCAATTGTGTCAGAATTTGCAAATTGTGGTGTTAACAAAGGTGACCAAAGTGGTATTGTTTTTATAGAATTTTTAATGTGTTTTAAAACACTAGGGAAAAATTGTTGATTTCCACGATCACTATTGCCTTCTATGTCTAAAGATGTTTGAACTTCCGTAATAAGTTTTGAAATACAAGCTTCAAACTTATTATCAGAATCTTCATTTATTTCTTGGAGATCTACTGACGTGTCCTGTTCGAAGCTCTGCAAATCAATCAACCAAGAATAATATTTGCTATTGTCATAAATATAATTTCATACTTTAGTTTTGGAAAGCTATATTAATATTAATATTTAAATTATAAAATTAAGACATTAAACTAAGATTTGAGTTTAAGTTCAGTTTTGTGTATTTTTTTACAGATATACACAAATAAAATGAAATAATTTTTTTTTGAGATTTTTATTATTTTAATCTAAGATCGAAATGTGAAATAAACTTAGTTAAACATAAGATTAAGCTATAATTATAATACCAGCTCTAAACCTGCTGATTTTGGTAGATTTATAAAAATTTAAAGTTGTTATTATAATCTAAATGCCAAATAATACATCAAGTTATTTAAATAAATCAAGTAAATTAAAAACATTAAAAATTTTAACCAATTACTAATAAGCAATGTTTATCATTGTCTTAAAAGAACAATTTTTTTTTTTAAATATTACGTTTTATAGTTGCAAAATTAGACATTACATGACATTAGTAGCTCAAAACAATATAAAGTTTATTCATTTTATATATATATAAAAAAAAAAATATGAATTGATAATAAAATACTTACACCAGTATTTATATTTTTCAATAGTCATTTTTCGATAGTTCCAGTAGAAATTCGTTGTATAAGATAGTTTTTTGATTTTTCACAAATTGTTTCACGTCCGTTTATATAGCCCTCAGTTTTGCTCATTGCAACAGCTATGGTTGCTCTTAAAATGGATTTGGCATCATCAATTTTAGAGCATTGCACAAAAGCTCCCATTATTCTCAAATAGAACTTTCTAGTTCTATCGGAATTGCAGTTTTTTATAGCAGATTAAGTTGTTACATTTTTAATAAAATGAGCTACATCGTATTTTATAAAACATCTTAAATTGCAATTAACATGTTCGTATAGAACATTATAGCAATGATTAATATACGCATTTGCTGTTTTAAAAAATAAAAATGATTGAATTACAGCGTAGCTAAGAGCTAAGCTCATATCAATTACTACTTTTTGGGGATTTGAAGCCCCGTTTGCTATCCACTCTGTCAACCATTTTGTAATTTGTGTAGTTTTTTGGCTTTCGCTTATTTGATTGCACACAGAAAATTGTTGGCTAATTTTTGGATTCCTTATAGCATTGTCATAAAAAAAATAGATGTGCCAATTTTGTTCCCCAGGGTTTCTGCAACATGTGTGTTACACCACCAGTTGCATCAATTTGAATTTTTGCGTAATTGTTTTAGCAATAATTTTGATAAACTCTCAATTGTAGAGGACTCCAATAATGTACATTATAAGGTGATAATGATATATCTCTAATAGTACCATTAAATTCACGAGTACCTTTTGCAGCAAATAGAGACATAATGGGATCGTTGTCAGTTCTAGTTTTTTTGGTATGTTCATGTTTTGCCACTCTTAAATCATTTAATGATGGCAAATCTTTAAGTTCTACATCAAATTCGTTGTATTTATATATTTTTCAACAACTTTTTATCTATTTATTTTTTTTAGCAAATGTGTGGTTTTGCTCAAATTGACCTTTGTATATGCACTGAAATGTTATAATTTCTTCTTCATCTAGCGGTTTATCAGTTAAAAAAAAATTTAGTTTTGAATCGCATTCTTTGCATTTGCCAAATATACTAATAAAACTATTGAAAGAATTTTTAAATACTTTGCATCGTTTAAATGCAATCAAATAATTCAGTTTGGTTGCATCATAAAATTTTTTATACATCAAATCTGCCCATATCCCTTGTTTTAGCACACAATATTTTTTATTTGTTTCATCGCATCTTTTATAATTTTTCTCTTGTACATCTATACGCAAGTATTTAGTCTTACTCAGAACTATGTTAAATCGAATTTTATTGTCTAGTTTTTCTATATCAGGATCAAGATCTGTAGACGTGTTACTACTATTTGATTCATAAAATGTGTTCATTTGGTTTGATATGTCTTGAACTATAAACAAATATAATTATTATTATTTTTGAAAAAAGTAATATAGACTTTCTCTAAGCATTTAAAAAGTTACGCACTTATATTACGGCGGCAAGTTATTTATGCCGAAAATTATATTATAATTACATTTTATTATATTATGTTTAAAAACTTTTAAAACATAACTCGCATATTATTTACGGTGCAGACAAACAATTAAAATAAATATATTTCGTTTACATTTTAGGTACCTATGGTTATTATAAAAAAACAGTAAATTTGATTTCAATTTTTACAATAAAATGTACACCCCTGGTTTATTTACTAAACAATATTATTTAAACTTGTTTTTCATTTATAGGTTACATCTAATTATAATGTACTTTTTAAAATTTAATTGGTGCAAAAAATATTTAGTTTATATATCTATCAGCACTACGTTCATTTTGCGGTTACTAAATTTTACTAAATTAAAAAACAATACTACTCACCATTTATGTTTTCATTATTTGTATCTTTTTCTAATAATTCACGCCAGTTATAATAGTTTTTACAGATTGCAGTGTACAAAGCATTTGAGGTGGAAGACCAATTGCATTTACTTATAAGTTCATTATAAATAATATTATGTTTTCCTACATTTTTCCTTCAATAATTAGGTCATTTTTATAATGTTTTATTAATTGAGTCTAAATATTATCTTGCGATCTTTTTTTTGACATTATTACGCTTAAATAATAAAATAAATATGAACCTTCAATAATTTAAATCATGCAAGTTTGCAAACTAACACTGCAAAACACTGTGATATAAAATGTATTACTATATACTCTATATTGAGAATAAAATGTATGTAATTTAACAAACTAATTAAGAATAAGTACTTACATTCAAGACCAGATTGTCATAAACAGGAAATGCGTTTTCAAAACACGTTTACTTTATTTTATTTTTGCAAATAAATTGTGCAAATAATACTTGAATCTTATTTTAGTTATAAAAGAGACAATAAGCTGTTTGTAGCAAGTACTAGAAATAGCGGTGGCTGTTGTATTATTTATGTTGTAAAATTGCATTTGTTAAACAAATGAAGTGCTACCGCAGCCGCCAACTTTTCAATCAGATATGTTTGCTGCTATATATTAGTTTTTATTTATTATGTTGCCCTTCCCTCCCCACCTAAAACTGTTTAAAAATCATATTTGCAAATAAGAGCGCATTACAAGCGCAGTAATTTGGTATTTTCAATTTGCCCGCCCCCACCTAAAACTGCTCAAAAATAATATTTATAATTAAGAGCATAAAAAAAAAATTGCGGCGCATAAGAGCACATATCGAGCGCATTAATATAGTATATTTATAATTGAAAATTTTTACTGGGGGGTGGGGGGGGGCTAATCATTAAGTTGCCCCTCCCCCAAATAAAATGGTTCAAAAATCAAATTTGGAGATTTGCGCATCATTTTTTTTGCGGCGCATAAGACCGCATTACGAGCGCATTAATTTGGTTTTTTCAAATTTTAATTATTTTTAGTGGGGGAGGGGGCAACTTAATGGAGCCAAAATTTCCAGTGTTTTGTTTGTTATATTTAAATCTTTAAATCCTATATCAATCTAAAATTAATCTATAATCTAAAATTATTTACCAGAATTATAAAGGTAGATTTGAAAGTAAAAATATTTCAAACATCAATAATTCATTAAATAATTGTAAAAATTTTTTTTTTTTTTTTTTACATATTTTTTGTTTACATTCACCGATCATCTCTTATCAAAGATAAAATCTTTGTAAAAACAAAGCATCTTAAAGTACATACTTTTGGCTATCTTTGCCCAAAATTCAGAATCTTAATCAGTGGCAACTTTTGAGGTTTTTTGCGTTTTCAAAATTTGACTCCTGCATTCAATTCCTTCAGAAAGTTTCCATCGATATAACTATTTAAAAAAAAATTAGGTTAAAATGCAATTGAGATAAATGCAATTAAAAAAAAAAAGTTGAAATTAAAAAATTGCCGTAAAATTCAATTCGTGCTACAAGGCAAACTATGTGACTTAGAGGTCAGAAATTTGCCATGAAGTCATATTTTGGGTACCCAAAAAAGTGTACAAAATTTGAGCTAAATCGGAGAGGGTCGCGTGAAATGGACTGCTCACTTGATGTGGAATTGCCCCGATATAATTTGTTACCTGTTTTCTTAGCACGCTGAACAATTCTAAAACGCGTTTTAAAAATTTAAAGTGAACTTAACAGTAATTTTTGGCATACATTTGTGTTAATGCTATTGACAGAAATATTTTTTTCATATTGGTGACTTTCACAGTTTGTCCGTAAAGTGATTCAACTTTTGTAAAAGAATGACAATAGTAGCTTAAACATTGTCACTTGATTTGTTTCAAATTTTTGTTTGCCTATATTGTAGTTTATACTGAACTGAAGTGTGTTTTGTTAAGAATTTTATTATATGCCTGGAGTTTTTGTTGGCTGTTCTTTTATTGTTACCAAATGCCATCAACTAACACATGTAGGTTCTAAATCTTACAAAAATCTTAAAAAAAGATTGCTGTAGTATTAGTCCAATCCGAATAATATTATTAAAAGACTTCTAGTGTGAGCAGAAGCATAAAAAACTACACGTAAGCTTGTCGTTGTGCAATTTTTCAAAACTGCATGATGCAGTAAATAAAATTATTTTCTAACCTGTTTTATGTGTCCCAGTTTTTTATACTCTTTTATGTATTATGATATCAATAAATAATATTATTGACGCAAAATCTTATTTTTTGTTAACTTTTGTTCTATTGAGTAGAGACGTCTAGTGGCTGGCAAACAAAAAGATTTCAATGTTTATAGATTAAGCTCTTATTTTAGTAGCAATTTTATGACAAATGGTCATTTGTCGTTACGCTGATAAGTTTGGTGAAAATGTTCTTAGCATTTTTTTCTTGTTTGGTCAAATAATTTACATTTTTTACCTTTGCAATCTTGCAAAATCTGTCCTTGGTATTTTGTAGCTCTATTAGTCCATTGCACTAAACTTCTCTATGTAGGCCAATGTTACCTATTAAAACTAGCTATCTAAATTTTGTTTTTTAAAGAAGAATGCTTTCTTGACACCTGATCAGGCCATCACACTATAATGCAGAGAGCACTCCTGCTTCTAAAATGCTATCAATTTTTTTACTGATATTAGTACTTAAGTCAGAGTCAAATATTTTTAGATAAACTTACACTAGCGCGTTTAAAACTATTAGAAAGCAAGTTGTTTGTGCGTGTTCTGTTGCAACCGAAAACGAATGAAATTTGTTCACACATACATGGTTCATATTAGGTTTTGTGTTATTTTGTACATAAGCTAAGTAGTAATCATAATAAAGAGAAATCAAGTTGTTTTTCTATAGAAAAATAAAAAACAAAACAAAAAAACTAGAATTCATTGGGAGCACCCTCTCATTATTTTACAAAAAAGTATTCTGTGCTATACTGCTTCTATTAAGTACAAAATAGAAATAAAATAAGAACCGAAAACAAACCA
Source organism: Tachinus rufipes (assembly GCA_963932245.1). Taxonomy (NCBI): domain Eukaryota; kingdom Metazoa; phylum Arthropoda; class Insecta; order Coleoptera; family Staphylinidae; genus Tachinus; species Tachinus rufipes. The sequence goes on from OZ010744.1 coordinate 16,297,422, forward strand.
AAAACAAACTAAGCCAAATGGAACCGCATACGTGTAAAACGAAACTTAAATTTAATCTTAACCCTGTCCAAGAGCTTGCGTCAACAAAATGCAAGAGTATTTGAAAGCTTGATATTTTGAAAATGGGTTTTATTTTAGTCTTAAAGAACCAACCTAAGGTCAGCAGGTCTGTTGTCGGGACACTTAACGCTGAAACGCTCGCAAAAATTTAAATTTAATTAACACTTCCAAATTGTTTTCCGAAAGCTCAAAATTTGTATATCATTAGTGAATTTTATCTAAAACACAAATCTAATAGTCAGACAGCAAAATAGCAGGACGCGTTGAGTCAGCGGTACACTATACATGTCAAAAAAATGCTAACGCAAATGTTTTCTCTAGGCTAAAATATTGCCAAAACATTAATTTACTGTATAAAAATCACAAAACTAACAGTCAGACACATTTTTGTTGGAATCTTGTCAGCCAGCAGTCGCTAGAAGTAAAAACCCAGTAAAATCAAAAAACAAAACAGAGAAGCCAAAAAGACATAGCAGCTCGCGCATATATGGTTAAAACAACACAATGTCATCAGCAGACATCTTAAAGATATTAGTAGCAACAATTTAAATCAGCTGTTATTATCAACAAACATTGCCATTGTTTTATCGGGATTGATAAAAGTTGAAAACAATTTTTCAATATCATCAACACCCAGATGGCTAAAGTTAGATTTTTTTCATGTATATGGATAAATCCATTACTTTTTGACTAATTTAAAAAATCTCGATCTCTTTAATTTTGCTCAAATTTCTAGGGATCAAAATAAGGGTGAAAAAAATGAGATTCCCAAAATTTTGGACCTTAGAATATTGCCTCAAAAACGTTTTTTTTTTAGCTTATTTTGTATCTCAATTTTTGGGCTTCTCGAAAAAGATATAGAAATTCACGATGGCTCAAATTATTCCTTATTTCATGTACTTTAAAACCCATATTTTTATGTTTAATATCGTGGCAGTCGTTTTAATATTTTAAGCTTTAAACATTATTCCAAAAAATACGTAAATTTAGCAAAATCACAAAATTTTGCTTTCTTTAAACCGTTCTAACTTTGTCAAATCTTAACAAAATTTGATCCACAAGGTCTAGATTTCTTCGTGTTTATTCTCTTTTTAAAGTGATCACACAAGACTTATTAAATCAATACGTATACATCATTATTTTGATGCAGGAAGTTGCACATGTTTTTGCGATTTTCAAAACATGTAATTTTAAGGTCCCAAAAAAACGCTGTCACCCTATGTCAATTATATTCAAAATTTCAGTATATACTCTATAGAGCACAAGAAAAAGGTTATCCATAGTCAATATTGGCAAAAGATGTGTTGACTACAAAAAAGTTAATTTGGTGACTAAAAGCAATGCTTATCCAATGCCACATGTGTTGCACTTTCTAGATAAACTGCCCGACGCCAAAGTTTTGTCATCGTTAGATTTAAAAAGTGCGTATTGGCAAATCTCATTACACCAAAGTAGTAAAGAAGTTTCAACTTTGACGGTATTGGGCAGATGCTTGTTGTAATTTAACGTTATGCTGTTTGGCGCAAAAAATTTCGGCCATTGCCAACTTGCAAAAATTAGTAGATTTTTTAATTAGAAGTGAGAACGAGCTTTTGAATTTTTTTGTGTATCAAAACGATGTAATTATCTGTACATCAGTTGTAAAATCTTTTCCTAACGTTTCCAAAAAAGTGTTTTAGATTTTATTAGATTCTAGTTTTACCCTTAATAGAGATGAATGCAATTTTGCAAGGAATAAACTTAAATATTTAGGTTATAGAGTAGATCGAAGAGGTTTGTTTGTAGACATGAAAAAAGTAGAAAATGTCAAAAAAATTTCTATTGCTCGTACAATTAAAAAAGTACGTCAATTTGTATGTTATCATGGGTTAGCCGGATGGTACCAAAAGTTTATCAAATATTATTTGACGAGGATGGCATCATTAACGCAAACAAAAGATGGGAATGAGACGATAAAGCAACTGAATTGTTTGAAGATTTTATGCAATGCTGAATTGAGGCGTCTATTTTATGCTGTCTTGATTCTTCAAAACTATTTACAATACAAACTGATGCATCAACCGTAGGTTTGGAAACGGTTTTGTCACAAACATTTGATAAGGGAAAAAATTATTGCGTATGCAAACCGAATGTTAACCAATTGCAAAAAAGTACTATCCCACTGAGTTAGTGTTTGGCTGTAATATTTGCAATTAAAAAAGAGTTATGTTGAAAGTACTAAATTTACTTTAGTTACTGATTTTCAGTGTTTTGTTTATTTCCCTCGGGAGTGTTATGTTTCGGCATTTTGGCAAGTCGGCCCATTCCCGGAGGTTTGGGTTTCGACTGCCCTGATTTGACTTTATTTTTTCTAATTGTGCCGGTTTTAATTTAATATGCAGTTTAAAATTGGTTGATAGCAGGTAAGGTTAAATATAGTACGTACTTGCTGTCTAGTTGTCAACTCTGCACTGTAGAACAATGTTTAATGTAATAGTTATTCGAAACAGTCATTAGCAGTACTTTACGTTCTTTCTCGCGAACTCGTCTTCTTTTTGTTCGTCTTCGGCTTTCTCTTTTACGATTTGCTCCTCTCTCCCGGTCGTACTCCGGTCTTGTTGCATCCCTCTCTCACAATGGACTTATATCTTATCTCATTTTTTAATCAAATTTTAAAATAATAGAAAAAGAATCAATTTTAAAACGTGAAAACAACCATTACGCACACGTTAGCTCTAACTTTGTTAACCCAATTAAATTTATCTTTTATTTTGGTTCTGTTATTTTATTATAAATCTATTTTTTGTAAATTTATGTAAATTCATATCAAGATTTAAATTTTATATTATGTATGTGTAATTGTTGCAGATAATAAATAAATTCCGGGAAATTTTATTATTTTTTTGTTATTAATTATTTACACTGTTTGTATTTGTAGTATGTATAAAACGTGTTAAAACAATTTTAATTTATTTTATAACTACTGACACACTTATAAAATAGTTTTGTAAATCAAACCGGTCAGCACGCAACCAATTATATATTATAATATGGTATGATTATTAGTTTTTGCAGCTTTGGGTGGAAGTGATATTGGTTTCACGCAGTCGGTTGATGTTGAATATAAATTGTGCGGAATTCTCTCGTATAAACTTTTGTTGGTCTTTTAGTGTGTTTATGTGAACTAAAAGCACAAAATAAACAAAATACATATTAATAATACGCACTTCTCACAGAAAAACATAAAATTAACTTCTGTATGTTGCAAAGTTTGCTTATGTCAATATAAAGTTAATTAGTTCATTTACATCAACAAAATATTATATAAAATTAATAGATTTTAGTAGTAGTAAATAGCCCAAACAATCAAATCATGTCAAAAGTTGCTGAAAATTTATCAACAATTTTAACAGTTAGCAAATACATAGCATTATTGCCGCCATATAATGTAAAAATTAAACAATTTGCCAAAGGACGTTTGTATGTATGGTTCATACTAGTTATCTATTTAACATCATTAACTTGGTATATTACGGCTTACATACTTGACCAACGAGTAAACTCATCATCAGTGCCATTAACATACCTTCAATTACTTTTGGGTACTTTCATTAACCTCAGTTTAATATTAGGGTCATCTTATTGGAAATTTGAAACATTAAAACATTTTTTTAAAACGTTTGATGTATTTGATAAAAATATTGCAAGGTTTGTTAGTAGTAAAAATGCTAATAATTCTACTAGTTTGTATTTTATTCTGACATTAATATTAATTTGTGTTCTTGCTATTGCTGATTTGATTTTAGTGACATATTTATATTCATTTCGTCATTTTATTGAAGTTATGCATATTGATATACAAATTTTAATCATTGCAATTGATGCTTTAATTAAAACAAGTTTGCTACTTAATATAAATCAAAGGATTGTATGGGTTAATGAAACTATTGATACTGATTTTACACGTGATAATAATGGTAAATTTTTGGATGACATTAAAGTTTTGCATCATACAGCTATGGATTTAGTAGATTTGTTTAATAAATTGTTTGGGTGGAATTTATTTCTTACAATGGTATATATTGTGGTTGTAATTTTGCAAATGATAGCATCATTTATTGATCCTAGTTGGGAAATTGAACAGTTAATTGTTGTTATGCTTTGGACAACAGTTGTAATCGTAAGTACTTTAATAAATTTATTTTGTTTTATCAAACATATTATTTGTATTTTAAATTTTTTAAATTTTTTTAACATAAACTGTTTACAAATTTTTTAATACAATTTTAAAAATGAGAAATGAGAAACATAGATTTAAAAAAAAATCATTTTTTTTTTTAGATTTTTAGTTTTAAGTTAAAACTAAACGTGCGCAGTTTTTCTAAACATTGTTTACATGTTTTGCTCCTGCTAACGTGAGAATAATATTTGTAAATAATAATTTATTTCTAATAAAATTTATAATTTTATTAAAATTAAATATTGTGGTACATAAAACGTGTTAAAAGAAATTAAATAATTTAACTTATGTGCATATCATAAAATAATCTGCAACCTATTATCATATTAATTTTAGTATTAGTAAATTATATTTTGGTAATAATGAAATGAAATGAAATGAAATAAAGTATTTAATTTTAAGTTTTTTTGATTGGGTATCAGAAAGGCTTAAAACGTAATTGCTTATACGCAAAAACTGCTCCAGAAAAATTCTAAACATCAAAAATATCAAAAAAGAAATTAGAAATACGTTCATGCGTTCATGACCGACATTATTGTCAGGTATATACACAAAATTAATTCTTCCAAAGTATTAGACGGACAACAACTTATTAGACGGACAACAACTTATTTAAAAATTGTAATGATTATTTATTTAATCATACGATATAGACATCTTTGTATCTTTTTCTAATAATGTTTATGTTAATTTTTTTAAACCTAAATAAAGCCTTCATTAAAAACGTACAAGTCTTTATAACTCAAACCTAAAATGTTTAGTCTAAATTTTCTTTATTCTAACATTAATAGTTTTGCTCAAAAATTTTATTACATAAAAAACTTCCGTCTAATAAATATCATTTTCTGTGTTTTGTTTGTTGAAACTAAATTTTTAAATCTTATATGAATCTAAAATTAATCCATAATTCAAAATTATTTATCAAAATTATTGAGGTGAATCTAAAATAAAAAACCTTCCAAACATCACTTAAATGATTGCATTATTTTTTTTTTCCTTTAGAAGAAACTTTCCATATTCCTTGTTTACATTCACCAATTATCTATTATCAAAGATAATATCTTTAAAAATACTTTTCTTTATCCTCATTGTATTATTGTTGATAATTTTAACTGTAATTTGCAACACTTCCTAACAAATTCTGATTTTTCTAGAATACTTACTGTACTAACGTTCATCATGAACAACACTCAGAGCACTACTCCTGATATTCTTTTTTGTTTGCCTAGTATAAAACCCTATTATTTACTTCAGTTTGGACTATATGGCAATTAAATTCAGTTATATTATTTACTATACTACTACTAATATTTAATGAATGGAAAAAAGAACATTTGTGCCAAAAATAATCTTAACTTTTTATGATAATATTGTCTAGAAATATAAAAAGAATCTAATCAAGAAAGTACAAGAAATACTTTAAAAAAAATTACAAAATTATTGAGTTTTTTAATTATATATTGTACTATATTGGGTTTAGTTAATTATATTGTACCAAGCTGGTTATTGCTCAATTACAAATTTTTTCCAGTTTTTGATAATCTAACTAAAATTATACTACAAAATAAACTTAAATTTGTTTACAATAAATTACTTATAATACACTTTGACATCTAACGTCCAAACACTTGGGCGTTTTGTTTATGAACATAAACAAGACATTTGTCTCTGTCAGCCCTACAGGCTTTCGGTTTAAGCTATTATTCCTGTGCCCAACTATTTAATTAAAATAATTCTAAGTTTTTTTATTTAATCAAACTTTTATGGTTTGCATAGTTAATACAAACTTCAATTTTTTTTTAGTAGTATTTTAACTGTTTCTAGTTTTTTTTAGTTCTAGTTATTTTTTTCTAACTTTACTATTTTGGTAATGACTTAATCTTAACTGGTGTTCGTCTGTTTTTTATTTAAATTATTTTTTTTTTAAGTTTTTTTATGTCTATATTAGCATCTTTTGAGCTTACATTAATAATTGTCTGCATATTATTGATCGGAGCTGGGGTTGCTAACGTATATAGATTTTCATAAAAGTTTGCTACTATCTGAGTTTTGTTTGTTTTTAATTTTGTTAATTTTAGTTTTTTTGCTTGTCAGCTTAAATAGTTTCATTTGCATATTGTTGATGTCTTTCATAGTGTCTTTAATTTGTAATTGTTTTTTATATATGAACTTATTAAGTTTTGAAAAACTTCTGGTCGTGTTTATTTAGTTTGATAGTGCATTTTGGGCATTAATTTTTATACATTTTTTTAGTGCAGATTTTGATATTTTGTGTAATTTATCTAATAACTGGTTCAAATCTATTTTTTTTAGTTTTTTAATGTTTAAATTTCTTAATTAGCTTTTCTTGGTATTTGGATTTGTTTTACATTAAGTTTTTTTGGGTAAAGCTTTTCTTCTAAGCAAGTTTTTTTTTATATAAGGTGTAATCTATTCAGTACCGTAACATCTGTGATTGTACTTTTGTTGTTTAAAATAATAAAATAAATCTTCTTTGCAATGTTTTTTTTTATTTATACAGTATACGTGTTTGTTTTATAAATAGTTCAACATTGTGCCAACTCAAGTGTTTCTTACGCATTTGTCAAATCTTTCTATTCCAGTTATTGTTACATTGTTTTTGCTTCTAATTTTTCTTTAAAAATTGCCTATTATAATAAAGTATTGGTCGTTTTCCAAACTTTTGGCAGTTGTTACATTTTTGTATATCTGCCTTTTCTTTTCATCATCAACAGTACTTGAAGGTGCATATACTTGAATGACTTACATCAGTTACAGTTGGTATTTAAGTTTTCCTGGTATAGCTTATGTTTTGATTCTAAAATGGTATATTTTTTGCAATTAAGTTAAGTTTTGCACAATTAATAAAAAAATAATTTTATGTGTTGGAGAGCATTTTTCAATACATTCTGTTTTCTTAAGGTTTTGTTGTTGTAGGTAGCTATATAGAATTGTTGCTTGTGTTGGCGATGTTTCTTAACGTCAAAGTGGGACGTAGCTATCAAGTAAGCAAGTGTCTGCAGTGCAAAAACTTTTAAAACTTGAAGACGGAGGAAAAGGAGTTAAAACAATAATTTTACATTTTATGGCAAAATTTTGCTGTTTTTTACATTTTATAAATAAAATTTTGCATTTTTTAACAGTTTATGGTCAAATTTTGATTATTTTTTGACAACATTTGCTACTTTTGGCTAGTTTTTTTTAATTTTAGAAATTTTATTTAAATAATTTTGCACTTTTGATGATTTATGGCCGGATTTAGGTGCATTCTGACAATTATCTAAAATTTAAAGGCCGCATTTTGCTATATTTGACATTTTATGAACAAAATTTTTAAGTTTTAATTAATTTTTGACCGGATTTTAATTTTTTTTTTTTAATTTAATGTTTTTGCATTTTTGACTAATTTATGACCAAATTTTGGAGCTTTTTGATAATATTTTTATACTTTGTGGCAAAATTTTGTTGTTTTTGACATTTCATAAACAAAATGTTGCGTTTTTTAACATTTTACGACCATATTTTGATGCTTTTTGATAATATTTTGATGTTTTAGAGCTGCATTTTGTTATTTTTGACATTTCATGAACAGAGTTTTGCACTTTTTGTAAGTTTATGAGGAAATCAGGTTTTTTAATAACTTATTAAACAAATTTACACATTTTAACAGTTTATGTCAGTTTTTTGTTTTTAACATTTAATTTTTAACACCTCTACAGTCCGCGACGTGGACGCGTTTGACTAACCACGCATCACCAAGATGCATAAAAAAAAATCCTAAATTTTGTAGTCAATCTCGCTGCAGCAACAAACGCAGTTACATTGATAAATAGAAATTCTAACCTTTCTTACACTCCTGCAACTGCTCCAGCATATCTTCTACATAATGAATATGTTAACGCAACAAACACCCGTCACGTCTAAAAGCAAACAAACAATTGCACACTTAACCGGCTTAATGTTACGCCAACAACACGACAAGACAAGTCTCAACGTAAAACTGCCACGTTATTACACATGACTCCGATGCTTCCCAAAAGTGACATACCTGGTGTACATTACTGATACTACATTCTATCAGACAAAGCTAAAAATTATTACATTTAAATACAATTAAGCTGAATACAGTAACAACCTATAATTAACATTGAAGTCAAAATAAAACACCGACTGCAGGACTTGTAACGTCTATTTGAAAAACTATTAAAAACGCAACTACTAATCGCTTATTACAAAATTCATAAAAAATTACCTAGTATACAAATAAAGCAACAATTTTTAAGCCCATCTCATATGTAAGTATCAAGAAGTAAGCTTTCAAAGATTTTTTCTTTGCAACGTCTAAAGTAATATTTGATATTAATGTGCTTACTTTGGTTGTAAATAATTGGATTTTTAGCTAGTTTCAAAGTTCCAGCATTGTTGCAGTACGCAGTAGCATCTGCTATCTTCTGGAATTTAAACTCTAGTGTTAGTTGACTTATTTTTGATAGTTTTAAATAAACATTGATGGGGAAGGATACTCGTATACAATTGGTAACCTTTTTGTTGTAAAAGCTATCTTTCTTTACTTTTTCTAATGTTTAATCTTTGAGCAATGTTTAACCAAACCAAACCAAATTAAAAAAATTTATAATTTTTTTTTCATTTTTTTGTTTATTTTGTGATTTTTTGGAAAGTATTAATATATTGTCCACCTACACTATAACAAATGCTGATCTATTTCTATTCAGTTTTCTGTAGAGGCATAGATCTGTTTCAGTTGTTTTACTTCCAATAGACATCAGAACTTGGTTTAATTTTTATACTAAAACCTTTCAGATGAGCGCAGTCCGTATAAATTTTTTTTTAAAGGTATATTTGGTTCTTTATTATTGCATCTTTAAGCATCTTTTTGCATTTAATTTGCACAGCATTACTAGCATCTTTAACAACTTATTTAGTCATGTTTGATAGTTTTTTAGGTCACCCTTTAAGTAAGCTGTTGTTATATCAAGCTGATCTACCAATAGATCACATTGTGTAGCCAACAACATTATGGCACAAATAGTGCTTAGGCGTTCAACGTAAGCAAATGATTTGTTAAATTGCTATTTGGGTTGTTAACTAAACCTTTGCGACACTTATCATAGTTTTATTTTTTTTAATTTGTCAATTTTGGATATGTTTTGTGTACTATCCTACAAACTATGACGTGTTTATTGTAAGGTTTTTCTACAAAATCTTAGGTGTTTTTGTTGATGGACTTTATATCTTTGGTTATCACTTTGTACCATTTGGCTTCTTGTCCCAACGTAGCTTATTTTATAGATACTTTACAGGTTAGACTAAAATATGCATAACTTTTCTTTTCTTGTGCGTCATTGTAAACTTTTCTTGGCTTCTTTGGTTTTCCTGTACTTTGGTATTCTAGGTTTTCTTCTTTTTTGACTTTTAACTGTTTATTTTTTATTTTCAGGTTCTTTGACCTTAAGTTTTTTTTATTCATTTTGCATCTAATATTTCCATGTTCTCAATTTCAGGTTTTTCATCAAATTGTACTCGTTCATAAAGTTTTTGTGTTGATGTGATGTTTTATTTTTTAACATGTCAGGGTTGTCTTTTGTGTTTTTGTTCAAAATTTCCAAAAACTTTACATTTTGACTGACTATCACCTATCTTTTTGATAGTAGCCAAATTCTTTATTCATTTGATTGTTTGAAATATCTTATCATACCTTTATACCTTTCCCCTTGTTTTGATCTTTTTTTTTGAAGGTTTTTGGTGTAGACAGAATACTTTGCAACCAAATGTTCTAAGGTGCTTTATGTTTGGTTTCTTTCCCATCCAAACTTTGTACATAGTCATCCCAATTAGACTTTTGGAAGAACATCTATTTTGAGTATAATTTGCGGTGTTTGCCCAAAAAGTAGAAGGTAAGCCGGATTCTATTAATAAACATCTGGCTATGTCCAAAAGAGTCTCGTTCTTTTTTTCAGATATGACGTTCTGTTTGGGATTATACAAAATTGTCAAACGTTGTGAAATTTCTATCAAAAAATTATCAATTTTTTCGTTGACGTACCTTTATCTAATTGCATGAATTTGACCGTTATCCACTCTTGATTTTCAAATAGACCCAATACTTCGCGAGTCTTCTTAATTACTTGGATTTGCACTAGCGAGAATGATTGTGGATAAATTTAAGAAAATATTTGGCAACATCTTTTGAATCGTTTTGTATTGGTCGGCATACATCAGTAAGAATGAGCTTTAAACTTTTTGATTTTTGTTGTATGCTACTTTGTAAAAAATATAAAAATTAGTATTGATATGGGTAAAATACTTAAAAATAATCAAAAGATATTTATTATTTTAAACTGCAGATTACTGTAGTTTCCAAGTTTAAAGATATTCAAAAATTAAAAAATTTATAATAAATTTTTTTCTGTTACAAGTACTGGTGTCCATTGGTTCTGAAATAAATTTATTTTGCATATTTCTACTAATATTGCTGTTTATTTTCAAAGATAATTTCCAGAAAAACTTATTGTAATTTTTAAATAAAGTTGTTGGTTATAATATATAAAAACTTTTGTTGTATTAAACAATAATAAACATTTTAATTTGATATAAAGAAAAAGTTTTGTTAAAGTATAATTAATATATAATTTGATAATTTACGTCCCAAAAAATACATTTACGCAACACATACTGCAATTAATAATACATTATATTATATATAACGACATAATTATGTATAAATTAATATCAAAAAGCATTCAGTACTCATAACTAGTTCAGACAATCAATTCAGTATAATATCACAAATTATTTATTAAACAAAGCTCTAACTATGCCGAACGTTGAAAATTTATCAAAAGTTTTAACATTTAGCAATTATATTGAATTATTACCGCCATACAATGTAAGAAATAAACAATTTGTAAAAGCGCGTCTATACATATGGTTTATCATAGTCATATATATAATATCATTAACTTGGTATCTTACGTCTCAAATATTGTACACCCGAAAGCGATCATCATCAATGTCTGCGTCATACATTAAATTAATTTTGGGTACATTCATCAATTTCAGTTCAATACTAGGGACTACATATTGGAATTTTGAAAAATTACAAAATCTTTTTAAGACGTTTTATATATTTGATAAAACTATTCCAAAATTTGTTATTAAAAAAGTTTATGTTGCATTTACAAGTTTGCATTTGATTCTAAATTTATTATCAATTTGTATTGTTGTTGTTGGTGAGGTTATAATAAATATATATTCTTTAAGTTCATATATAGCTTATATTGCACGTAATCATGTCAAATTAGAAATGTCGATCATTGCAATTGATGCTTCAATTAAAACAAGCTTGCTACTTAGTATAAAGCAAAGAATTATATGGGTTAATAAAACTATTACTAATAGTAATTTAACAAAAGATTATGGTGGTAATTATGTTAAAATTTTGGATGATATTTTAATGTTGCATCACGTGGCTATGGATTTAGTAGATTTGTTTAACGAATTATTGGGATGGAATTTATTGTTTACAGTGATTTATATTGTGTTTCGTATTTTGCAACAGATTTTTTTGTTTTTTGATCCAACACTTACATTAAATAGTGATGTAGTGCTTACCACACTTTGGACAACAATTGTAGCCGTAAGTACTTTGTTAAATTTATTTTATTATTAATATACATATTTAATTGAGATTTTTTTTAATTTTGACCAACTATTGTTTTAGTATAATCTGCTGATTTGTTTTATTGTTAACAAGTTTATAAAAAAACAAAAATATTTGCAAAAAAAACTGTTGACTATCATATATATGATCATTGTTTTGGTTTTTTAAGGGGTTACTAGTAGATCCATTTTTTAAAACTCCTAAAATTTCTCTGACTACTTTATTAATTTTTTAAATATTTTCCTGGGTGTTACTTTTTATTATCCTTATATTTTTAGGCCTGTTTGTATTTTTATTACCGCATTGTATAAGATGTTTCAGAGGGTTGGTCTCAGCACTTTGCGTTACTTTGCACGTTACTTCAATTATTGCGTCATTTCTGACTACGTTAAATTTGTCTTTTAGGTGATCTTTTATTATCTTTATTAGCTAGTCTTTGATTTCCATCTTGTTAAACTTTTTATTCTTTATATCTAATTAAGACGCAAAATTTATTGTGCTTCTACACTTTACATCTAATTTTTCAAATCTTTGTTTGCAAAATCCATACTGGTTGACTGCCATTTTGTGATCTATTTCTGTTTGAAAGCAGATTGATATATATGTTGTGTTTGCTGTTTTGGTAAGCGTATTTTTTTAGTTTTTTATTTTGGGCGCGTTTTTTTTTTTAGCCGTTTTGCTCATTTTAATGCCTTAGTTTATGCGAGTCAACTTGTTTTTAGTTGTTAAGCATTTTTGCTGTTTTATTAGTTTCTTGTTTTGGGCTGTTAAAATCCAATTTTTTTTTGCAACGTTATGTATATTAGATTTTAATTTTTTTTTTGGTTTTTAGCGTTTCTTTTACAGTTTAGTTTTGTATTGCCACGTAGCTAGTTCATCTCCATCTTCAGTTGTGCTATTTGTTATTTGAGTATTTTTCCGCATTTCTTTGTTTTTCATTTTATCATTATTGCTAATCTCCAACATGACCTTTTCAGTATTTTTTGTTATTGTCATAGTAATACTAATAGGACTATTGGCGTATTTTGTTTTATACAAAATTAATCATCTGTATACCTAACTTCAGGAAGGACGTTTAACCAATTACATTTAATTTTTCTTTTCAAGTTTATAGGAATTTGTGGTACCTTAAATTACTTAAAAATTGCCCAACAGAGTCCTATTTTTTTGGAATTTGGATTAGTTTTTTTTACCTAGTTCTATTTTGCGTTTGAGATAGATATATTCGGTTACATTGTTCAGTATCTCAAATCATTTTCAATAGTTATGTAATAGTTTTCGAGAGTAATTATTGGTTTTATTCAAATTCATTTTTAAACCAATTTTTTTTATGCCTAATTCAAATGTACTAACATTGTCAGTAGGTCATCTAAATTTGTGCTAATAAAGACAATAATGTTGGTAAATTTTAGGCGGTTAAAGTGTACTTCATTAATTGGGATTTCTATATTATTCTAGTCTAGTTTTTTGAAGATTTTTTTTTATTGCAGCTGTAAATAATTTTGGGGGATAGTGTCCTCTTGCCGCACTCTTCTTTTTATTGGTATCTGTTTTTGTAACTTGTCTATTTGAACTTGTATTGACGCATTTTTGTATATATTCTTTATAAAAATTGAATATTTTGAGTCGGTTTTAGCTATTTTGAGGGTTCTTAGAACTGCCCAAATTTTAACAAAATCAAATGCCTTTTGGTAGTCCTCAAAGACAATGTAAATGGGTATATTGTACTTGTTGCTTTTCTTTATGAGGGTTCTGAGTGTCTGAAGGTGGTCAGTGGTGCTGTATTTTTTTCAAAATCTAGATTGTTTGACTGGTTGAGGGAAATCCAATTTTTGTGTCAGTCTATTGGTGACAATTTTAGTTATCAGAACGTAGTTTTCTATGTTGTTTTTATTTTTTTTTATGTAACATGATAACTTTGGCGATTTTCCATCTACTTAGAATTGACTCTTTTTTTATTCATTTATTTAGTAAAATTTGGAAACTTTTTTGTAAACTTTCTTCATTTATTTTGAGTATCTTAGTCATTATGCAGTTTTTGCTTGGGTTTTCTTTGTTTTTCAATTGGTATAGAGCTGCCTTTAGTTTTTTTTGGATTTTGGGTAAGTGCTATTGGCAGGTCTGAGAAGTAAAACTGTAGAGAGTTCCATAAAATCACAATCTTGAATTGCTTAATTTTTTCCTAATTTTTGGTCAGTGTGTTTTGTGTATTTTTAGTGCTGTTATTTTGTTCTTTTCTTTGGATCTCATGACCATTAAGTTTTTGTTGAATTTGATGGTATCTTTTATGAGTTTTGTGTTTTGTATTCTCTTAAGTCCTTTCGTATATTTTTGCTTATGTTCTTGATTAGTATTTTGTAGTTATTGTTTACGTCTCTGGTCATGTTTTTTTCTCTGCTTTAATAGTTTTTTAATTTGCAAACTCAGTTTATCCGTGTTCCTTTTTTGTGCTGTTTGTATACTTTTGGTTATGTTTGTTTCTTTACTAGTTTCGTTCTCTTAGATCTTATGTTTGTTTACCTTTATAGTTGCTTAGACAAATCAGTGGTTGCTGTTTGTGTTAAATCAGTTCAGTACAGTAATGTTTTGTTAAACCTTTTGTTGATTTGTATTACAATATTGATGACTTGACTAAATATTGTTTGGTTTTAATTATTTAGTGTTGTGGGCGTTTGTTTACTAGTATTGCGAGTGTTTCTAGTTGGTGGTTTACTTCTGAGTTGTTTTGATATTGCTCATGTTCTAATTTCTGGTACGTTGTTTTTTCTTTTTGCAATTTAGTTTTACTCAGATCTAGTATGTCTCATTTTATGTGCTGAAGTTTTTCTTCTAGTTTTTCCTTATGTTTTTCTAATCTTAACGATAAAATATTGTATGTAGCAATCTTAAACGTTTGTGTGTTTTCTTGTCTTTTTTTCCTTGAGATGTGTTTATGTCCCGTTTATATATTAAATCTTTGTTTCCCCTAGAATCCGTAAGGCTAATTGTTGGTGCAGTGCAAGATTGTAAGTGCTCTATTTGGCTGGGGTATTATTATGCGGACTTGCTGCTTGCACAATGTTATATTTATGATTAACGTAATTTCTTTACGTAGAAAAGTTAAAGTACACATTGTGTACTGTCAGGTCAAGTTTTGTCATCCGGTCAACCGTTAGCCAAACTCTTTTTATTTAATTTTTAGCGTTATAGACCAAGGATTTGTTGTTAATATTTTTTTTTATTTTTTGGCCTAGTTTATAAAAGTATGTCTTAAAATAATTTTGTTTTATGTTTAAAAATTAAATAATGGTGGCCGTTAGTATGTGATAGTTTATTTTAAGATAAATAAAACACATTTATTATGTACATGAATCAAGATTAATTGCCGCTAGGTTCCGGTTAAGGTTTATTTGAAGAACCGTAATTTTTGTCTATTTTGTCTCATAATTTTTGTTACCGCTTGATTTTGTTGTTTTATGAATTATAACTCCCACTTTGGCAGTATACATGATTATTTTTTAACTTGTTGAAAAACTCTGAGAAAGTATTCTTATCAAACCCAGTGACGTCATGCGCAAGTTGAACCTAAAGGTGTCTACCGTACGAACGTATTTTGAATTCTAGATTGAAGATAAATAGTGCTAATTTTATTATTTTATAAACTTTCAACATTGTAATTTTTTTGGTTATCTTAGTGTGCTTATGCAAACTGAATGAATAAAATTAAAATAATATTTAATATTAATAATAATACGCGGCCTGCGTTTATCATAAAAATATTTTTTTTAATTTAATATATATAAAACTTTTAAATTAGCTTCTTTGTCCGTCTTCTCGTGTCACTTTTTGCGTCTTATTCAGCTTCCCACGTCGACAGAGTTTTAGCTTCAGTCTTTTGCGCATTTTGGTTTGTACTAGCCGTGTATTTTCTTTTCAGGACCATAAGGTGTATGAGGATGGTCATTGCTACTATACGTATTGCTATTTTTTAACAATTTTTTGTATCTTGAGATCTATACACAGTTGCTCCACTGAGCTAATAGTCAGTTTTCTGCTTGGTCTGGTTTCTTTAATATTAGGCATCAGTCGCGCAAGTGATGCTATCTTTTTTCTAGTTTTTTTGGTAGTCTTAACAATGTGGGCTCCCATGTGCAGATTTATGCCAAAAAAAACTTTTAGATATTTGATGCTATTTTTGTTAGTGACAATGACATTCTTTACTCTACAGATTTGAGTTACGTCCGACTAGTACAATCACTTTTTGTGCTGGGCCATTTTTTTTTTGCCAACCACATTTTTACGCGGTTTGTGGCGTACTTAGTATTCTCTTTGATAGTTGCTTTGCACGGCTCCCACATCATCATTACAATACATAAAGTTGTATTCCGGCATAGTTTTTTTGAGCCTTTTGTAGTAGTATGTGTTCTATAACGTAAGGCCAAAAACTGAGTTTTGTGGTACCCCGCAGATCATCTTCAATTTGTCGTTGCCAACCCGGATTACTCTATTGTGGAGGTAGTCGCTAATCTGTCTGACAAGATACGGTCTCACTTGCTTCCTTTTTAGTTTTATAATAATGCCGTTCTACAAAGCCGAGTTGAAAACATTTTTATCGTTCAGCGACAACAACACTGCAAACTTTTTTTTTTTGGTT
The DNA here is from genome assembly GCA_963932245.1 of Tachinus rufipes. Lineage (NCBI taxonomy): Eukaryota > Metazoa > Arthropoda > Insecta > Coleoptera > Staphylinidae > Tachinus > Tachinus rufipes. The sequence continues at coordinate 16,314,015 of OZ010744.1, forward strand.
TTTTCCGTTGTGCCTTAACCTTTTGGATAGCGTCTACCGTTGACCTGCTTTTTTCAGCAGTCTTTTTTTAAGATCAGTTCAAAGAGTTTTTGCAAGCCATTTAGAATGCATAGTGATCTGTGGGCTACTGTATTAATATCTTTAGCTGGTTTCTTAATTAAGACCAGTTTTGTCAACTTCCACTTTTTGGGAAAAAGCCATTCACCTGCATGCCGCCATTCTATTGATTCATTTTTAGACAGAAGATTATGATTCATGTCCATAGTTTTATCTCCCGTAACAATAGATTGCAAAACTTTTTCTTGTTCCAAATTACAGAACTTAAAAAAAATTGAGCACAATCAACTCAATGTAGATTTTGAAAAACAGAAAAAAAATTAAAATCCATCTTGCACTTACTTTATTTATACTCAAATAGTCATAGAATATTTGGCAAATTCTTGTACCTGGCAGTCCTAAAATTGCTGATAATTTTCTCACATTTAGTCGGCAATCACTTTTGACCAGTTCTTCAATAAATGCAATTAATTTTTTTGTAATTAATTTAACTGGTTGATCAGAATATAAGCAATCTGTTAAAAACTTATAACTTATTTTAAACTTTTAGCTTATTTTTCAAGGTGAATAAAAAAGGTAAATTTTTACAGTTTACGCTATCCAATTTTTGTTGAATTTGATGAGACGTAAGACCTTTCAATGTGAATAATTTGATTAAATTTTTTTTGCAAATCTGGTATAGTCAAAACTATTTTAGATACTACTACACAATTAGTCAAAGTTGGTTAAAATTGCACATACGTACACATTACATACAATATTTGACATTTAGTCTAATGTCTTCAGAAATGTAGTAAGGCGGTTATTTTGTATGTATGTAAAACCAAACGTATGCAATTACAAATATTACGTACAAAACCAGCTCTATTTTGGTTAACTTAACCAAATTCATCTTAATTCTGTTATACCATCATAATTATACGTTTTTTCTACATATATAAGTATAACATTTTATATTGATACATATCGTTTGCGTGTGAAAAATTGTTGCAGATAATAAATAAATTCTGGGAAAATTGTTTCTACTTGTTGTAACTATGTAACGTGTCAAAAGTTAATATATTTATTAATTATTAATATTGTAAAATAAACCGGTCAACACGCAAGCTTTTATCATATTATAATAAATATTTGATTATTATTTTTTTAGTTTTAATATGTGATACTAGGAAATTCTATATGAGCAAAATCACATTTGTTAAAATTATTACTTTAAAGATAAGATTTAAAGGATAAATAATAATAAATTTTAAAAATTGAGCACAACTAAAAAAAAAATTTGATTTTAGCAGTTTTAAATTTTGTAAGGCTGTTCTGGAAATTTTGTTGCAAAAAATGTACAAAGATTTTCTAGTTGTACCCAAGAAATTGATAAAATTGTTTTTATACGTAAAAATCTTGACCGCATATTGAGTCTTAGTTTTAACAACCTTAGAATACTGAAAAAAACTTTAATACACAACAATTCTAAAAATTGATCTGTTTTGGCCAACAAGTATACTCATTGAGTCAAAATCAAACAACTAAAAAAATATCTGAAATGTCAAAACAAACGTCGACTCTTACAGCGCTACCTATCATGACGTCCTTGTGTAGCGAACAGCAGAAGCAGCTAATTGTTGCGGCTCTGGGTAATAGTGATATTGGTTTCAAGTAGTCAGTTGATGTTAAATATAAATTGTGCAACATTTATTTCTTTTTAAGAATTTTGATTAATGTTATTATGTTTTCCATCTTAGTGTATTAACGTAAATAGACACAATCAAAATAATATTAATGATAAAAACTGTATGTTGCGTTTAGCATACAATTGATTTTTATTTCAATATAAACTAAACAAGGTTTGATTTAAATAAAGATAATGTTTATTTAGTTCATGTACACAATACATACAGCAATTAATATAAAATGATATTAATAAAATATAAGCACCTAATTACGTATAAATTAATATTGTGTAAAAGTATAAACCATTCAGTATTATTAACTAACCCAAACAGTCAAGTCATGCCGAACATTGCTGAGAATTTATCAAAAATTTTAACATTAAGCAAATACATTGCATTATTACCGCCATATAATAAAAAAAATAAACAATTTACCAAAGTACGATTGTATGTATGCTTTATACTAGTCATATATTTAATATCGTTATCTTGGTATCTTACGACTAACATACTTTACGATAGTCTAGATTCATCATCTGTACCATTGGCATACGCTCAATTAATTTTGGGAACTTTTATTAACCTAAGTTCAATACTAGGATCATCTTGTTGGAATTTTGAAAAATTAATAATTTTTTTTAAAACGTTTGATATATTTGATAAACTTAATGCAAGGTTTGTTATTAATAAGGTCATAACTAATTCTACTAATTTGTTTTTTATGTTGACTATAATACCAGTTTTTGTTATTATTTTTGCTGATTTGATTGTAACTATTATTTTTAATAAAATGATTTATTACGTTCAAGGTATGCATACCTATTTAGAAATTTTTATCATTACAGTTGATGCTTTAATTAAAACAAGCTTGCTACTTAATATAAAACAAAGAATTGCATGCGTTAATGAAACTATTGATACTGATTTTACACAAAAGAATGATTGTAATTACGATATGATTTTTGATGAGATTAAAATGTTGCATCATACGGCTATGGATTTAGTAGATTTGTTTAATAGATTGTTTGGGTGGAATTTATTTCTTACAGTGATTTATATTGTGATTGTTATTCTGCAAATGATTTCATCATTCCTTGGTAATGAATGGGCTATAGAACCGGCAATTGTTACTATACTTTGGGCAACTATTGTAATCGTAAGTACTTTAATAAATTTATATTATTTTAGTTAAACATATTATTTATTTTATAAAAGTTCCTTCTTTTTTTTAAATAACAAAATGCTATTGATCAACATTATTAATTTAATTGTCATATTTAAAAATAAATTAATAAAAAAAATTAAATACAAACATTACTTATAAAATTAGCTCCAAATTTTATCACCTAATCAACCTTATCTTTTATATTACTTTTATTACACTATTATTACTTTTTTAGTTTTTAAAATATAATTATAAAACTTTGATGCATATTGTTTGCGAGTAAATAACAGTTGTAAGTAATAAATGATTACCGAGAAAATTTATAATTAATTATTTATTTGTAGTAACAATGTAACATGTTAAAATAAAATCAATAAATTATTTTTTGTCCATTTATAAAATAATAACACGCAACAATTTTGTTGTATTATATTATGTTTAATATAATATAGAAAAACAAAATCATTCAGTATTAGATCAACATTGAATATTATTTAGTAAACAAATCTGTAACCGTTATATCGTGTTACAATATAAAACTAATATTGCTCTAATTGTCTTAAAAAATCATCAAATAAAAATTTTGAAAGTGCTAACATGTTACAAATAATGAGGAATTGCTTGATCAGCTGTAATTTATTTATTTATCGTTAAATAAACAAACTAATAATAATAACTGCTTAAGAAAAAAGTAAAACAGTTACCATAAAAAATTAATAATAGTTTTTTTTTAATATTATTATATTGAAATCGCATTATTTCTTTTGATTTTAATTAATAATAAACAAGTTGTATGGTATTAAAAATGATTTATATTTAATAAAAATCAATTCCCGCTGCGACAGTATACACGCATAGAATTCTCTCCGTATAAAACAAGTTAATTTGCTTTAAGTAAATAACAGTTTATTATATATTTAATATGTGCACGGTATCTAAGTGTTTTGTATAAGTGATAATTATTACAACAAACAGTTTGGCCCCACCAAGGGTCTAAATTAATAATTATTATGGAAAGACTGGAATACAACAGTTCGCAATACGAGACGGACGACGTGGACGCAGGCAGCCAAACCGGTTCTCTTGCGGATAATCCACATTCAAATTCGCAAAATGATAAATTTAATCTCCCTAAAAAGAGGGGCAGACCAAAAAAATTAAAAGAACTCTCAGCCAAGAAAGGTAAAGTCGAAAATTATTTTAACTTAAGTGGAAAAGATAAAACATCAAGTACACCATCAACTTCTGGTAATAAATCGACCACAACTGATAAGAACCAACAACAAAAAACTCAACATACACCAATACAATCAACAACAAATAAGCTTATAATAAATAACTACACCCACGCTTTTTACATAGAAACACTGGCTCAATGTTCTCGTACTGAAATATCCGATCTTTGGTGTCGAGAAAATAATAACAAAAAAGATTTTATCAACAAAATTGGGTTTTAGTATTAAAACAAATAACAACAAAAAATTAACAACAAACATGCTACAAGCATTATCAAATGCAAAAATAGTAAAAAGCTTTAAAGAAACTACTTTGAACAAACAACAATCAAACAAAATATCATCAGCTTCTTATTCAGCGGATATCGCTTTAGTAGATCAGGAGATTATTGAACGAAAAATTAAGTAATGCACTCAAATCCAACACAATAATTCATCAATAAAGCAAACGAATTATATCAAGAATAACTGGTCAAGCAACATACAAAATAAGGATCATAACAGCCGATGAGGACTCCTATCAGAAGCTTATGCAACATGGTGTATTTTACAAAAACAAACACTTTTCCGTATATAAAAGCATCGCACCTGCCCCAATACCCAATGTGGCAAATGTACATAGTTTGAACACACCACAGACAACTGCACTGGAACCATCACCTGCGGCAAATGCGGCAAAAATCACAAAACCAGTACATGCACCACAACCCTACCAACTAAATGTACATCATGTTACGAAGAAGGACATGAAGCATGGTCTCTAACATGCAGAAATCGACCAACTAAACCAAATGAAGGAATCCTAAACGTGAGAACTAAATCAGCAAACAAAAGGTCAGCAGATATGGACTCTAAAATCACAAAATCATCCAGAATTCACTCACCCATTACAATTCATGACAATATTATTGACAAGTACGTTTCTCAAATTAACTTTTCAAATAACACAGACCAACAAGCATTAATTAACAAACTTAAACATCGTTTCATTGAAACTCATAACATAGACACCTTAGTATAATTTTTTGGAAACCGTATGTTTATTATAATGCTGGATATTCTCAATCCAGATCATGCCCTGCCTACTGTTCCTACTACAGGCATACAAGTAATTGTGACCCAATCCCAAACTGTCGACTATTAAATTCTTTTACTCCAACATCAATAGCTTTCCACGTAAATCTCTAATTATTAAAAAATTTCTTACCAAAGTAAATATTTCATGTGTCATGTTTGTAGAGACTAAAACTCCCGGCTCTATTTTATTTCATAATTCAGAATATATGCGCGTGCGCTAAAAATGGCAGCCAGCATTGTGATACAGTTTAGTAAAATGCATTTATTATGCATAAGAGAACAACCAAATTCTAACAAAATAAATTATGTGACTCGAGTGACACTAATGAGGAACAATTTATTAAAAACCAGAAGGAAAACATACCAGGGAAAGAAAAGTGGAAAGAGGCGTAGATTCACGGCGTCAAGCACATGGCAAATCTGCATGTGGAATATAGAAGGGTACAACAACGCATGTAAGGCATCAGCAAAAATGGACCCGTTTAATAACAGTGATTGTGTTCTGCTAAGTGAAACCATGTTATGTAAAGAGATAATTATAAATAACTACGTAACATGTAGTGGCAAAAATGAGTGAAAACGGAGGAAGGCCAATTGGCGGCCTAGTTGCTGCATTAAATCCGAGTTTTAAACCAAAACTAGTAGGAATAGACGACAACTTTATTATGGTAGATACAAACATGGCGACAATAATCAGCTGTTATTTTAACCCGAAATGCAAAACAGATGAAATTTGTGAGAAAATTAGTGAAATTCTAGCATTACAACAAGATTTTAAACAAACATACATTATGGGAGATTTCAATTGCAGAGTGGACAATGAATGCAAAAGGGGTGAGGATCTAATAAGTTTTATGGAAAGTGAAAATTACTTTCTATTAAATAAAAAATCTGCACACACATATATTGCAGCAAATGAATGCAGCACAATAGACTTAATATTTGCAAATTACAACTTAAATGCCCCACGGATAGAAATAGAACCATCGCTTATCAGAAAGCATCAAATTGTTTTACTGACTGCAGAAGTGGATGTTTATAAACCAATAAAGAAAATACCAAAACAAAGAAAAATAAACCAGGACAGACTAATAGAATTAAAAAACAAGTTATCTTTAAACGAGGTAGCAAAAAATGAAGATATTGACACACTAAACAAAAAAGTAATAAAGGTGATACAAAGTGCAACTATAAATAAAAGGCAGCATTTTCACAAACCATGGTACGATAGCGAATGCAAGCAGCTGAAGGCTCAATGTCTAAGAGCAAGAAGAAATCGTTTTCAAATAAGGGATCAGTGGGAAGAAGAAATCTCATACCACGATTTAAAGAAGCAATATAAAAAAGTCGTGCAGTACAAAAGAACAGATTACACCGAGAAGAAATTGGTAGAAAAATTAGAAGACAAGAACTTACAATGGGGACTGTTTAAAAATAAGAAAAATGTAAATTTACAGCAAATGTCTATGCACTTAATACACTCACATTTTCAGGCTCTGTTGACAGTAGATGAAACACAGAATTGAAGAAACAACGAGGTATAGTATATGCATGTTTCGTGGATTTTCAAAAAGCGTTCGATAGCTTAGATCGAAACATATTAAATGCAAAACTAATAAATAATTTTGGAGTCGGTGGTAATATACTGAGGCTTCTAAATCATATCCTAACAGAGAACATTGTATATCTATCAAATGGAAACCAAGTTTCCAACAAGATCCTACAAACAAAAGGGGTGGCACAAGGGGGACGCCCTGAGTGCCACGTTTTTCCTGATATATACCGCAGACCTTCCAAATGTACTAAAGAATAATTCAAAAACTCTTAAAATACTAATGTACGCGGATGATTTGGTTTTTTACAGTAAATCCCCGGAAGACATAAGATCAGCGCTAAAGAACCTGGAAGCGTACTGTGAAAATAATAAATTTACGGTAAACATAGAAAAAACGCAAATTATAAAGTTTAGGAAAGGTGGTAAACTTGCCAAATCAGATATTTTTATATATAATGACAAGTTGATAAATATCACAAACACGTACACATACCTAGGTGTAATTTTACAAACGACTTTGACCTTTACTGAACACATTAATCAAAGAAAGATTCAGGCTATAAAAGCAATCAATAGCCTAAAGAGAATAAGCAGAATATCAATAGACTGCGCAAAAATTCTATTTGAACAAAAAATCTTGCCTATTGCAACATATGCGCTAAAAGAATTCGACTATATGTTGAAAACAAAAGACTATCAACTGGATAGAATAGAAGCATATTTTATTAAGAGAACGTTAGGTGTTCACAAAACAACATCAAACACACTATCTCATAACATAATAGGGTGGAGTACCCTGACAAATGATTTAAAAAGAATATACCAATTAAAAGAACAGGAATACAATGACTACAACAAAACAGTACAACAGAAAAACTGGGATTTTGTTACAGAAAATTATACAGAAGGACCGGCGTTCAGGAATAGTGAATGGAGGAAGCCAAATCAAAAATACAGAAGCAAAATATGCCGAATAACCGTCCATGGGATGCATCATATACTATGCAGCTCTACACAATATCATCGATGTTCCAGTGAATGTGTGTGTAAATTCTGTGGAGATCCAGCAGAGGACAGATATCATTTATATCGATGCAGTATGAAGGAGCAGTTTAATCATTTAGTGATTTAAAACAGATTTACAATGTAACTATTTTATAATTGTGTAAATAAATATATATATATATATATATATAATTGGTCAATAATCCAAAGTCCAGCTAACATTGTCAACCGTAATTATAGAGAAGGTTTTGTTACTATGGCAAATTCCACTATCCAGATTAAAAAAGACAACCCCCCAAGTATTAATAATTGTTTAAATGACTGTACATTTTACAATCCCTTTCCAGAAAGAGAAACTTTACATATTTTTTAATATAGAAGATAACATTTTTATAAAAGATTCCTTATATACTCATTTCTTAATTATTGGCAATTTTAACTTAAACCTTACAAAATTCCGCCACTTGCAAAATTTTCTTTTAAATTCCGACTTTTCCAGAATCCCTACCTCTTACATTTATTATGAATGACAATTAAAGCACAACTCCTAATATATTACTGTTCACATCAACTATAAAATCAATAATTTATTCAATAAATGTTATCCTTGACCTTTGTTCTGATCACCTAGCCATATCCTTTAAAATAAATATTGAAGCATTAACCGTACCATACCTCGAGTTTTCTTTTAACTGCAACATAAACCAATGCAGAGAATTTAAAATAACAAACGACAGAATATTGAAAAGACAGTTTAATGACTTAAACAAACATATACATAATTTAATACAACAATACAGAAATGACACATATATTACCGCATGCAATAAAATTAACGACAAGAAAAGGAAATCATATTTTCAAGAGATAAAAAACTAACAAGATATAAACAGACTTCTCAAATTCACAACATTACGGACCCAGTGACTAATACCACACTTTCTTAGATATCGAGATAGCTAACGGTTTGTGTAATCACTTTAAAAACGCTTTTACTTTTTCCAAATCAAATAACTTTGACGACAATCACTTACAGAACGTAAATACATGGTATGAAACATTTTGTAGACAGACCCACTTAACGCCAGATGACAAAAATATAGATGAAGAAATTTATTATAACACATTAAATCGCGGCAAAAACTCTGCACCTGGACAAGTCTGAATGACTAGACAAATTTTACAACAATTGGACCATAACCTTCATCTTCACATAATAAGTATCTACAATTATTGTATAAAACACCAATATTTTCCTAATGAGTGGAAAGAGGGAGTTATTATTTGTATTCCAAAAAATAATTGCAACTTAACTCATCCAGGCAGTTACCGTCCTATTACACTACTTCCTGTCTTAGGAAAGCTATTTGAATCTTTAATTCAAATTAAACTCCTAACTTATACTGAGAATAAAATACCTAATACGCAGTTTGGTTTTCAAAAAAATATGTCAACAACCCATCCATTAACTATCCTAACTTCAAATATCCAAACATCCTACCTTGAGGGCAGACATTTGAGCGTTTTGTTTATAGACATAAACAAAGCGTTTAATTCAGTCTGGCATCGAGGTCTCCAATTTAAACTATCTAAACTAAAAGTCCCACCATACCTTATTAACATAATTAACAAATTTCTCGAAAACAGATCAAGTCAAGTACGTTTACGCTCAGTATACTCTCTCCATTCTCTCCTCAACAACGTGTTAAACAAGGCTCTCCTGTCTCCGCTTTTATTCAATTTATTTTGTTCGTATAAATTTAATATTTAATTCTAATTCAAAGCATTTTAACTCAGAGGCTTACATACTTCAGTACGCAGATATTAGCACTTTAATTTCCCATACAAAATCTTTAAAAGCTTTTATTACTCAGCTACAATTATTATCAAATACTACCCAAACTTGGTTTGACAAATGGCGTTTACTTGCAACTCTACAAAAAAAAACAAAATTATTAATCTTGTATCACAAACCATCAGACAATGTTCTAAAGATCAACATGAATCAACAAGTCATCCTTGCTTCCCAAATATGCAAATACTTAGGAATTAGTTTTGATACAAAATTAAATTTTGAATATTATTCACAATCTATTAAATCAACTATAATAACCCGTGCCAAACACTTTTGATCTTTAACATACAAAAACCAAGGCATTGACATAAAGTGCGCAAGTCATATATATAAAACCATATGTCGGCCGTTGCTTGATTATTTATCTATACTTTTCCTAAATTCCAGTAATTCCACTCTCCAAAATCTCTATGTAGCTGAACGTTCTTCCTTGCTAGCAATTACAAAACTCCGCCACCCTAACAGCTCCCTACATAATCCTTCCAATCAGTTGCTATACGAAAAAACAAATATAAAACCACTAAATGAACGGCTCCGAACACAGCAAACAAAATTTTGTAACAATAATAATAATAAAAAAATCCTATCTGACTTACTTATTACCAAAGTCGCATTTATTCCCTCCAAATATAAAACATCATCTCAGTCTCTACAACAATTAATCACTGCTCTTTGAGATGACAGTACAACAGAAGACTAACTAACCCTCATAATAACATATAATATAATTATTATACATTTAAAAATACTCTTTTTTTTGTAAATAAAATATTATCATAGGTTGAAAGACTACGGTCGGTGGCCATTTTAAAAGAAAGATTAAAGTCGATAATATTATCTGTATATATGTATATGTAAATATTTGTACGTTTCTTTCTTTTGAATGAAGATCACAAAAAATTAAACCTAATAATTATTCAAAACATTGGTCTTTCAAACCGGATATACCAGTAATTTTCTTCTTGGTTTTTTGTTTTTTTTTTATATATAATAATAAATAGATAATTTTATAAACTAATATGGGCAAACCTTTAGCCGTTGCAAAACGTAAGTTTGATAACAAAACTTTAATCTTGTGTCAATATGATTAAAAATTTTCCAAATGGTTTGTCAATCTTTAAATTGAAAGCAGACGATTTGATGAAAACTTTAGGTTACTATAAAGATTTAATAAAAATTTTATATGGATCCTTTTCATTCAGAATTTGCTATAAATCTTTCAAAACTGGCAACAGAATTGGAACAATAAGAATATTTAATAAAAACTAGATAAGCAAAATATTTAAATTATTTACATATTTAGAATGTTTAGTGTAATAATAATATGAATAATACAGTAGTTCTAACAAAATCTTCTTTTCATTTGTTTGAGATTAAAATTGCTAAATTTTTGTAAGGTAATGCTTTGCAATTAATTCAAACTGTTGTCTTTATTAAGAGTGAGTCATGGAATTTAAACTACCGTTTATTTTGTTTTTTAAAGATTTATTTATGAGTTGACAGAAATTTACTTGAACAAAGTTGGGAAATAATAAAAACTTACTTTCAAAGTAGTGAGTTTTCTACTCAAACCGTAAGTAATTTACAAAACAAATTTGATGGAAAAGAAGTGCCTTTAACGCAGTTTATGGGCTAATTTGTAAAGCAAGTTTGCAAATCTAGATTGTTAGTGGATACAACAAGACTTTCTTGTCCAGTGTTGCTCAGAGTGTGCGTGAACATGCATCAACATCAACTCGTTATCGTTTTCAGGAACTGAACATGCACTTGCACTTCTTTTAGTAGAATTTTGCATAAAACCTTGGTTTAAAGGCTTACAAAGTATAATTAGTCTAAGAAATAAAGTCGTTTGACTATCTTATTTGTTTGCCTAATGGGCTAAAGATTGTTTGGCCAAAGATAAGCAAAATTGTTGCATTTGGTGATTAAAAAATTCACACATGAGTATTGAGCAGTCTATGCATCTACAACGAGTAACTGTTTGGTGTGGTTTTTGGGCCGGCGGCTTTATTGGGCCAATTTTCTTTAAAAATGAGCAAGGAGCCGCTGTTACCATCAATAGCAAACAAATGATGCTTTTTAAGCTAATAAAGAATCTGCAACAAAACCAATAGTTTTGAATTTAATAATTTTTCAAATAATTTTTTATTCTGTAGCTTTTTGAGGAACAGCTTAAGTAAAAATCTGTAATAAATATGGATATTAGGTAGATTGTCGTTTAGTAATAGATTCAGGTAGTCAAGTAAATTTTATAAGTTAAGAGTTTACTGACATATTGAAATTGAAAACAAAAAGATGTTCTTACGATTTGAATAGAGTAGAACAACCTTTAGTAGGTTTACTTAATAGAATATTAAGTGGTCAATTGCGTAACAATGTTGATGATTATTTCTATTTAAATTTTGATACTGGAGTTTTACAGCTAATTTACACACAATTCCAATTTCTAAAAAAAATAATAATTGATTTAATAACTTTTCTTTAGGTGATTTTTATTACTATATACATAGTTTCACCTGTAGATATTTTGTTGGGAGTAGAGACAGTTTTAGACATGATTCCAATTAACCAGCACATATCAAAAGTAAATTGAGTGCTATTTTGACTAATATAAGAAGGATTGACCATTGACATCAAGTTTTTATCTTGTTTGGATGCAGAGGAGTACATCGTTAGTAACTTGTCCTAATTAAATAAGACCTTTAATATCATTTTGCCATTTTATTTGGATGCAGAGAAGTACGTTGTTAACAATTTGTTAATTAATATTTCATTTAAAAAAATTTATTGATGTAGTTTTAATTCTTGCGTTCTTTTATTCATACTGATACCAAACATGATTTGGATCACTCTTTGTTTATTAAAACCAAAAAAACACCAATTTTTAAAATGCCATTTATTAGCCCTTATTTAACTTTGACTGAGTTTTTTTATCATAAATTTGGAGTCTAATCAATTTTCTTTTAACGAATTACTTCATAATTTTTGAGAAATAGACAACAAAAAAAAAATGGGATTGAACGTTTATATTAGTTAGAAGCTCGTTGCAAACGAGATGTTGTTTTTAAGAAATTATATTCAGAAAATATACAAGATTATATTAAACAACATTTATTACCCGCAAAAAGTACGTCAGGTGTAGCGGTCAAAGTAGTCTTTAATTTAACAAAACAGATTTTAATAAGATTTCTTCAAATGATACACTTTCAGCCGATAAAAAATCGGGTATTAGTAAAGTTTTGTCGTAATAAAACTTTTTTCTTTAAATTTGTCTAAAGAATAAGTTATTACAGACAAAAAATTGTTTCTTTAAATTTTGAAAATTTTGCAAATCTTTAAGTGGCAGTTTTTTTTAATAGTTTTAGAATCCCATTAAACAGTAGTTATAATTAATATTTTATAATCTGGTTACTTTTTGGTAGTCCCGTTTCTCAGGTATATTTCTCTACATACCGCCCCCCTTGAAATATTATTTTGAGAATATGATCTAAAAACACGCATAGCTGTACACTGGACGTTTTATAACACCATCAGTAGTTTGGATAGATGCAACTCCAATTATTTTGTTCTTTTGGGAATAGATCTACTTGATTTTTTTTTTCATTCATTTTAAAGGTGGCAAATTGTCTTTTTGTATTATTGCCAGCTGTCCAGGTCTATTTGAGCGTCTTATGGAATGTTTTTATTTGATTTGTCTTTGGAGTTTAATTCATCTTTCCACTTTCTCTAGAAATGGTCACGCATTTTTTGTATGAATTGCCATCTACTTAATTAGTTTACCCGTAGATGCATTAAACCAGGTTTGGGTATGGAATTTATTGGTTCTCTTATCAGAAAATGTTCCGGGGTAAGAACACTAAAATTGTTTAAATTTACTGAGCTTCTTTGTGCCATAAATCTACGGAGTGCACTGAAAAAGCAGTCTATATGCATTGCCTTTATTACCATGCATACAAATATAGCCGTTTAAGCTTCTATAGTCCTTTTGCTTCTTTGGAAACCCTCTTTAATGTTGAATAGACCCCAGTAATCTACTCCGTTTTTTAGGAATGGGCGTGCTGGCTTCGTACGGCAATAGGATAACTCTCCCATATGATAGGTTGTGCAGATTTGGGTTATTTTTTAAGCAAACAACGCATTTACAAAGAATTGTTCTTATTGCACTTTGTGCTGATATAATTCAATATTAATTTCTTATAACTGCTAACGGTACTTGTGCGCTTGCGTAGTAGTTTCTTACAAGCTCTTAAAAAATATGAAGTTTTGGTAGAAAAATTGGATGCTTTTTCACATATTGCAGCAAGGAATTTTAAAGTCTTCCACCTGCACAAATTAACCCATTTACATTTAGAAACGGAATTAGACACAATAGTCTGCTTGCATTTTTCAGTGGTCTTGATGTTTGTAGGTCTTGGGGTGCTTTACTAAATTCAGCTTCCTGCACTAGACGAATTAAACGTACTCTCGTTTTATTGTGACATTTGTGGTCATCTATAACTAGATTATGCAATCCTTGTGCTATTCTTCTTATGCATTGGATTTTTAAATAAATTTTAAACACAATGCGGTAACTTGTAGAAAGAAGAAATCACCAAATTCTTGTCGTTTTTTGTTGAGAATAAATATTATTTTTACTTTTGATGTAATAAAGGTGGGTTATATGACGATAACGCAGTTGTATTGGTTATTAGATCGTTTACTCCTTTTTACGACAAGTCATTCTCCAATAATAACAAAGGTTATGTCCCTCTTGAAATGAAATCTGCTGAGTTGGACTCTGTATCTATATGGTACCAGTCGTTAGGGTCCGTTAATTCTTGTATTTTGCTTACCCGGTTTGCTACAATAGTTTTTCACTTGCTTGAATCAGTCTTCATCTAAGATAATGCTATTGTTGATCTGTATAATAGCAGCTTTTTCTGAATTTTAGCTTCATTGTTTTCTTTACGTTTTTGGCAAGCTGGGCGAGTATCAGTGCAGTGCACAGTTCCAATCTAGAGATACTAAAAACTTTGAAAGATGCCACTCTTAATTTTAATAATAATAATAATAATAATAATAATAATAATAATAATAATATTTATTAGTGTTCTATATCCAAAGTATTTACACACGTCAAAAACAAGAATAATACAAGTTAATATTACAATACATAAATTATTCAACTATTTCAAAATTATGCTGAAAAAAATCTGCAAAGGTATAGAAGGCATTACTTATCACCATATTTTTGATAGATATTTTAAATTTATTAAACTCTAGAGTTTTGGTATGTGGAGGTAGCTTGTTGTAAAATTTGATTGCATAGTAATTGAATCCATTTCTACTTTTAAGCAGACGTTTAAAGTCAAACCTTATATGATTGTTTTGCCTTGTGGCATAATCATGCAAAGAACTCTGTGTAGTATATTGGTTAATATTGTTCTTAATATAAAGAAGACACTCGTAAATGTAAACACAAGGTACCGTTAAAATACCCAACGCAATAAAACTGAGCTTACAATCATCTCTATACCCAAGACCATTTATAATTCTGATTGCTCTTCTCTGTATCTTAAATACATTAGCTATGGTAGGTGCATGACCCCAGTTTAGTATACCGTATTTTACGACTGAATAAACATTGGCATAATAAATTGTGAGCAATAGTTTTTGTGAAGTAATACTTTTTAATTTTTTCAATAGATATATATATACTTATACACTTTATAGCTTACATAGGTGGTATGAGCTATCCAAGTAAGTCTATAATCTAGCATTAATCCTAAAAACTTAACTACTTCAGTGTTGGTGCTAAATTGTCTTAGTGAGAAAATTTGATGCTCAGTCTTACTGTCGTTAAGATTTAACTTTTTTGATAAAAACCAATCATTTACAATCGACTGTGTATTACAAACATCTACTTTTAATTTAACTATATTTTTTTATTAGATTTTACAATGGTTGTATCATCTGTAAATAGTGTAAAATTGGATTGGGTATCACAATATGACAAATCATTAATATAGATTAGTAATAAAATTGGCCCTAAAACAGAACCTTGTGGAACACCCATTTCGCGTTTCTAAATTTATAGAGTTTACTGTTACATACTGCAAACGGTCACTCAAATATGATGACATAAGATTAATACTAGATTTACTAAAGTTGTTATGTTTTAGTTTGTCACTTAAAATATGATGTGATACACAATCGAAAGCCTTACTCAAATCCCAAAACAGAGAATAAGTATGGCTACCAACCTCAAATCTATTTAAATGTTCATCAACTAAATGCTTTATTGCAAATACTGTAAATCTATGACGGCGAAAACTATATTGATTTTTACATAAAACATTATTTATTTCCAAATGTTGCGTTAGTTGTAACGCTAAACATTTTTCAAATATTTTCCCCACTATAGGTACAATTGAAATAGGTCTAAAATTACTATAAACAATTTCAACTTTTTTGAATAATGGAATAACTTTTGCCTGTTTTAAAACACTTAGAAATTGATTTGACATAATTGATTCATTAATAAGATTTGTTAGGGGAATCAAAATAATATTTAAAATTAATTTTATGATTTTGCTATTAATATTGTAACAATCCATGCAACTAGAATTTTTTAGATTTGATATGATATTACGTAGTTCAATAATAGTAACTTCACTAAAATTAAACTGATTTGAATATTGTGGTGATTTGCTGACGTAACTTATAAAACTGATAGCACTTGCAGACAAGTTATTGGAAATAGTCGGAGCTATGTCAACAAAATAATTATTAAACTGATCCGGTGTGAAAGATTTATTATTGTTAATGCTATGGCTACTGCTTTGCGATTTGATTAACTGCCACATAGAACTTTGAGGATTATTTGATTTATAGATAAAGTTATCATGTGCTTTTTTTGGCTAACCGTATTGCAACTTGATAGTCTTTTCTGAGTGCTTTTAATTGAGTAGCTATAAGATCAGAATGAACATGCTTATTTAAGTTATTTAGATCTTGAATTTTTTGTCTCATTTGGAATAGATCATATGAGAACCAATTTACTATGTTTGCTTTATTTAATATCTTGTTTTTCTCTGGAACAGCCTCCAGCATAGCACATGCAACAGTATTTTTAAATACGTCAAATTTTGATTCTATGGTTAAATTGTGATTGGCAACAAAACTCCAGTCTACAGTATCCATTATGTTGTACAATATTAAAAATCATTAGTCTGTAATAGGTCTGTAATTAATGCGTTCATTAGTTTTTTTTTTTAACTGTAACAAATCTAATTCCTAAATGATCTGAAAAATGTAGATTAATGGTTTTAATATTGTAATTTGCTCTGCTTATACTGGTAAATATATTATCTATAGTATTATTTTTCCTTGTGCTTTCATTCAGTTTTGAATACAATCCAAACGAATGAAATAATAATTGCAACTGTACTGTATTATTATTTTGGTTAAATAATACGTTAAAATCACCTGTAATAATGATTTGGGTATTTATAGTGACTAGTATTTGCAAGGTTTCAGTTAGCTTGTTGAAAAATATGTCCATATCACCAGATGGTGGACGGTAGACTGTAGTTATAGTTAAGTTACTGGTTTTTATTGCTGCCAATTCAATATTGTACGGGACGGTTAATCTGTTTATTTATAAGATTGGATTTCTTACAATGTTTTCTTGCAATAAAATATATGCGCTTTCACGTTTACCTATTTCACGGTAAAACCCTGAAACAATATTATAACATTCAAGTTTAAAAATATCAAGTTCATCTTCATACAACCAGTGCTCATTTAAACATAAACATTTGAAATTATTATTCTCCATGTTAGAATTATAGGAGTTCTTTAAGTAAGCATCCAGTTCATCAATTTTATTATTAACACTTTGCGTATTTATATGCATTAGTTTAATCGAACTTAATAATGTATTTTTATCTGTCTTGGTTGATTAAGGTTGAGTTGAGGATCCGGTGGAGAATTTTTTGTTGACGTTAAAAAAAATATTGTTAAACACCTCCGTTGGCCAGAAAGCTGAATTCATCACTGCTGCTTCAATTTCAGCGGGTATTCCAATTTTAAATGAGGTATATCCTTCATGTTTTGTTTTTAATGATTTGACAATGCAATTTGTCGATGTAGCAGTATCAAGAAACGGTTTTACTTGTTGTGGAGTACAATTTTCACTCAGCCTAGATATAAACAGCCATTTGCCTTCAAAACTTTTTGTTGAGCGCTTGCGGGTTACTGTTGTCAATTTGCAAGCAGATGGCTCGTTGTATTTGTGTGTAGTATTTATATAATTTGTTGGTGTGCTTGTATCTTCTGGTGCTAATATATTTGCATACGTAGCACTTCCGCGAGAAGTAGAACCATCTATGTACTCCGTGATAAAAATAATTTTGCTATTTAAATTACTTACAGTTTTCTCTATACTATCTTCACTATTAGGAATCAATGGTTTTATAGGAATCTGACGTTTTGGTTTATCGTTTGTTTTAGATTTGTTATTGTTTTTTATAGAAATATTTTTAGTATTTAATAATTCTACTTGTTTGCAAAGATTATCTATAACAATGTTCTTGCTTACCACTGTAGTTTTTAATTCATCCACTTCTTTTTTTAGCAATATTATAAGCCTAAGTGTACTTCTTTGCACTCCGTTTAAGTCACATTTTATACATGCACCAACTCCAAGTTTATCTTCAGATTTGTTGCAGTTATCATGGTAAAATATATCACAAATGCTGCATTTATAAAAATTCTCAAATATTACTTTATCACAACTTGCACAAATATAATTTAAATCAACTATTGTAGTATTAAGTTCCCAGTTTACTTGCCGTCATGATGACTAGTTTCTTTGATGTGTTTGTCCGGAGATCTAATATATATGCAGCACTCATACGCTGCTTGACTTGCATTGCTAAATCCGAGGAGTTCAACGTAGTTACTTTCTATGTTGAACAAAATACTTCTGGGAATGTGAAATGTATTGATAATCCTTAATTGGCTTACAAAGTTATTCCATTCAGTGTATACCATTCGGGACTGATTTATCCCAGTGCAATTTTTCCATTTATAATCGTTGCATAAATATCCTTGCAACAATTATTATAAGGCTCATCAAACCAAGTGAATCAAAAGTCTGCGCGTTTTGAGATAACATTACTCTTTTAGTAATTTGCTTTGTGGGTTTCAGAATGCTAGTTGAAAAACCAAACATATCTGTTTTTATGTTCCATTGTCCTTCTAATGTTTTGATTGTTTCCGTCTTATCCTAAGAAAGGACATTTAGTCTCTTTAATTGATTGTGCGCCTATCAACAATTTTTTACGCAAAAGGCTTAATTAATTATATTTGAGGCCACTGGGTACTTTTTTTAACTTAGGTTTGCTATTTCTGTCAAGCATCTTGTTGCCAAAAACGAGGCCGGATTAGTGCCGTATGTTATTGTTTTCAGCTTGTTTGTAATAATTGGTTGGTCTATGTGCTCTCTCTACAGGATTTGTTGATACATAGCATCATTTTCAGTTACAAGTATCTATCTAGATACAATTTTTTTACATTGGCTGTTAAAACGTACTTGTGTGTCCTGAAGCGGCATAATATCGAAAACAGATTCTCTTGAATCGTAGGGCTAGTTTGTAGCATATCGTTTAATAAATTTCCATTTGTAGTTTTTATAGATGCATCAAAAACTACTCTTAATCGTGTGCTTATGCTTAATTTTTTCAGTACTGCATGATGCGGCAAATAAAATCCTGCGTATAGCTCTTTCAGATCGGATATTTCTTCCATATGGCCTAAATCTAAATATTTCTTTATAAAGTCATGATATTAAATCTTTATTTGAGGGTCTTTTTTTAAACATTTTTCTAAGAAAGTTATATTCGTATTTGCTGGCTTTAGATGACACAATGATAAACACGCAAGTTGTTATTATAACTTTGGATTTTGATAATCCTGTTATTGAAATTGAAGTCTGCTGGTACCGTAGGCCTAATCGTTTTGCTAAACTTGCTTTCTTAAGGTTTTCTTAAGAGCCTGAATCAAGTAGTGCTCTAGCAACGTGTTGACAATTATTTGGTCTTTGCTGTTGTGATTTCCAACGTTTCTAGACATGCCGGGTACTTAAAAATCCGCTTCATCTTCTAAATGGAGAACTGTATTATGTTTTTTTAGGCATTTACGACAATTGCTTGATGTGCAATCTTTAGCAAAGTGACCGGGTTGCAAACAATTCATACACAGTTTATTTGTTCTGATTATTTTAATTTGCTCCAGAAGAGTTTTCTACAAAACATTTGGCAAGCATATATATAGTGCGCTTTGTTGCACAAGTAACATTTTATGTTTTTTCTGCTGGCTACAAGAAATAATCTGGCTGGTGTATACAATTTATTGTGAAAATCAATGTTAATTTCACCGCATATGCTACGTAGTTTTCTGCATTTTTTGGAAAGAAACTTATGGTGTTGTACGTTGGAATTTTATTTGGTTTTATGGATTCCTCCTACGTTTTTTTGTGTTTTGCTGTCCAATTTTACGGCTACCATATGAAGTAATAAATTGCTCTATTGTTCAACTGAGCGCTCTAACACTTTTAATGCTTAAGTGTGCTGTACCACGTGGTCTATGACCAATCTCAAAGAATTGAATGATTTTTTTTACATTGTTGGAGTATTAAATAATGCCACTTAATTATTGCTGCATTGTCCTCAAAACGTTTTTTTAATATATTCCACACTACATCATAATTTTTTGCAGTTATATTTAAAGCACTAATTGTTTGAGTTGCTTCTTTTTTTTACAGTTGCTTTTAAATAGTGAAATTTTTGCACTCACTTTTTTCGTGTATTAACGACATGAAAGTATTGTAAAATTCCTTCCAATCTTTAAATTCGCCGGCGAATTTTGGCATGTTTATTGATGGCAACTTCAGTTTCTTGTACATATTGATGCACTTATTGATACGCTTGTCAATTTGTCCAGCAGTTGCTGCTTTTGAAATGTCATTGGTTAATCGTGTTAATTCAATCTTAAGATTTTTGCACTTTCTTTTGATTTCTTTAATCAAGCCGTTCATGCTGATTGATTAAACTCGTCTAATGTACTTGCACATATGTATTTTCTGGAATAGTGTGCTTGTATCACGGATTGCCAAGCACTTGCCTATATTAGAAGTTTTGTTTCCGGTTCGAAAGATCAATGTTTTAAAGTGCAAATAGGATTTTGATCACACTATCAAAGAAAAACTCGTTGTTAAATTTTAATTAAGTATAATTCTTTATGTAATGCAAAGCACGTTTTTATCCTTACTTGAAAAAAGAAATACTTATCATTTAAAAAAAAACTGTTACTTAAATTTTGCAAAAATAATTTTTTTCTAAAAATGCAATCCTGAGAAATTACAAATGATTTGATCAAATGTAAAAAAACTCAAAAAACTTAATTTTTTAATTTTTGATTGCTTATTACTCGGAAATGGCTTACGGAAAAAATCTGAAAAAAATCACACAATCAGAATTTGTGCAGAGAAAGGCATTTTCAGTAATTTGAGCAAAATTAAATTTTTATTCCGTACACTTGACTTGACATATGCAAGTGCTTTAAACGCAATTCTTTTTATTGATGCATTAAGACCATAAATAGGCATACATTTTTTTTCATTAAATTATATAAGTGCACTTAAGCACTAATGCTGAAATTAGATTAATTCCACTGATGCCAGAAAAAAGCATACAATTAAAAAGTACAAACAATTTATTAAATATATAAAAGAATTAAATATTATTAAAAACAAATGACATTTATGTATTATTTTAAATTTGAATTGAATTTTATGATTTTTATTATATAGAACAAATTTAGTGCTACATCTAGTAATATAAATTTGTATTTTATATAACTAATGCAACGCACGTTAATCCACTCAACCACCACACCGTGCTTTAACGTTGTGTATTAATTAGTTAATTTAACACGAATTTATTTAAGAAACGGCCATTGCCGTCAAATTAATCAATCGCATTTATTTACTGCGCAAAAGCTACTGATTGTCCTTTTTTTTGTCATAATTGCACATAATTATTAATATTTTCTGTATAACTACCAAATAATTACCAAACATAACTGGTAATGCCAAAGTCTCTATATTTATATTTTAACTAACACTTTCCCAATGTATACTCTAGTAACAGTGTAACACCTTACACGATCAATAACACTGACATTCCAAAATACTGATAGTAACACAAAATACTGAATCAGTATTTTGTCCATTTTACACGGTCATTCCACACCGCCAGTATTTTTCTCAGTATTATAAGATACACCGGCTAGTATAGAAATATTTTAGTATGAATAATTGAAAAAAAAAAGGTGTCTGCAATAATTCTTGCTTTAAGTACAAAACGCAGGGTAGTGCTCAAGCAATGGATGAAAGATTGGTTGAAGAAGCTTGACACTCGCACACTATAATTGCAGAATATTATATTTAACGCTAGATAAAATAATTAATTTTAGATTTTAATTATTTATTTATTTATTTAGTTGACTTTTCTATCTTTGGTGTAAAAATTAAAATTGCTTTTATATTCTTACACGCGTTGATGTAGCATCTTCTGTTGCTTTTTTCTGAATTTAAGATGATTTGAACAAACGTTACTAAAATTCAAAAATGTTTGCATCAAAATTGCATCCTTGTACTAAACTACTGATGTAAAATGACTTTACACTACCAGTATTACTGTCAGTATTCCAATTACATTGTAGGCGTGACCATGATATTAAAATACAGATGCTTGGATTACGGAATATCCGGAAATCCTTCAGTATTTTCATCATTTCATCAGTACTAGACCTTACACGATCAATTATACTGTCAATATTTTAAAATATTGACAGTATTATTGATTGTAATAATCTTTTGCTGTTATTGTGAAATCCTAAGGGCTTAAATGATTGATAATTTTTGAAGCAAAATTTTCTATCATCCTCTATGTCATCTTGCCTTTGAGCATATACTCCATCATATTTTTGGCTGTCAGAGCTAAGCCTGCACCCGTGTTCTACCTTGTGCACTGCTACCTATCGCATTAGAAGATAATGTGTTTGGGTGTATCTATATTGTCACAGTATCGCATCGGTTATTCTCTACTATGTTTATCTTTTTTAGACAGGCTTAAAAGCAACTGTGATCTGTCAGGATTTAGGTAAGGTAATATCCAACTTTACCGTGTTTCCTTTTAATTTATGGAATCACTTTTGGAATTATTTGTCCGTGTTACCATCTGCGTTTCATTCAGCTTTCATTTTCAACAGAGTTATAGCTCTGGTCATTGTTTTTTTGCGCGTTCTGGTTTATATTAACCGTGTATTTGTTTTTTAGTACTATAAAGTGTATGGGAATGGTCTCTGCTACCACCTTTATGGACACGGTACGATACGCGTTTTTTTGCATCTTTTTTAACATTTTTTTGTACTTTGGGATCTGTGCACAGTCGCACTACCAAGATAATAACCAGTTTTCTGTCTGTCTTATCTTTTTTTAAATTGGGCAGCAGTCGCGTAATTGCAATGTGGGCACCTATATGTAGATTTCAGCCAAAAAAGACTCCAAAGTATTAGGCGCTATTTTTGCTGGTGACGATGACATTTCCTATTCTTACAGACACAAATTTGAGTGAGTTAAGTACGACCAGTACAACCGCTTTAGTTTTTTGCGGTTGGTAGCAAACTTAACATGCTTTTTGATAGTGGCTTTGCAAGGCCCGCACACCACCATAGCAAGATTATCCGCATACTCTACTAAAACTAACTTTTTTTCTAGTTTCATAATAATGCCTTTCTAGGGAGTCATGTTAAATACTTTTTGACGTTCTGAGTCAACAACTGCAAACTTATTTCTCTTTTTGGTTTTCTCCGCTATGCCCTTGACTCTTTAGATGGCGTCTATCGATTATCTGTTTTTGTAAAATTATACTGCTCAGGAGACAGTTCACCGGTTTTTGGTTGCTTTTTCAGCAGTCATTTATTTAAGATCAGTTCAAAGAGTTTTTCCAAGCAATTTAGAATGCAAAGTGGTTTGTAGGCTACTACACTAAAACCGTTAGCTGGTTTCTTAATTAGAACTAACTTTGCCAGTTTCTACTTTTGGAGAAAGGAGTGTTTAAACCTTAAAGTTTAAGCAAATTAAAGGCAAATAATAATTTTTCATTTTTTTATCAGCTATGATCGTAATTTCTTGACGCTTTGCCCAAATATTTTTTCGCTAACTATGTATTAAGATAGCATAACAAATGTCATTTACTGTGGTTATTTTTTGTTTAAATCAATCATGAAAATGCCCTGACAATTCTAAAAGATTGTAATAATAATAATAATTCTTTTTGGTTGTCAGGGATATTTTAGCTTTTCTTGGCGGTAGTTCACCTGCACGCCGCAACTCATAAATTTTTTTTTAGACAATGAATCATGTACAAAACCTTAGTTTTATCCCCTGCATTAATAAATTCTTCTTCTTTAAGTGTCGTGACCGATTTGATCGTTGACAATGATGCTGGCTAACAAATTCACTATCTTAATTTTATCAACTGCTGCTCTAAACAGCTGGGCTGTTGTTTTGCCATACTATGTTTATAGGTTTTTTAGCCATAATGTTGTCCTTCTGCCTACACTCCTTCTTCCCATTATCTTCCCCTGAATAATTAGATGCAGCAAACCATATTTTTTCGGGTGCCGCATAACGTGTCCAAAATATTCGGGTTTTTGGGTCTTGATGGTGTTTACCAGTTCCAAATTCTTATTTACTCTCTGCAGGATCTCTTCGTTCGTGATTCTTTCCAACCAGCTAACCTTCAATATCCTTTGGTATGCCCACATCTCAAATGCCTTGATTCTTTTCAGTAGCGTGTCTGTTACTGTCCATGCTTCAGCCCCTTATAATACAACCGGGAATATGTAACATTTAAGCATTTTTACTATTACCTCAACTGTTAAATTGTGGGTACATAGCGCGCGTTTCATTTTGGTAAGAGTTGTTCTTGCTATTGCTATTCTACGCTTTACTTCTTTGCTAGGATCCCAATTTTTGTTGATTAAACTTACCAAATATATCAGATTTTTTACTCTTTGAAGCTGCTTACCATTTACAACTATGCCTGCATCTTGCGTTCTACTTTTACTCACTATTAAGTACTTGGTCTTGTTAATGTTCAGTGTTAAACCATACTTCTCAGAGCATTGAGAAATTCTGTTAATTAAAATCTGTAGTTGAGTTTCAGAGTTTGTTAGAATAAAAGTGTCGTCGGCATACCTGATGTTATTTACAATTTTTCCGTTGATTATCACGCCATCGTTAGTGTCTTCCAAAGCTTCATTATATAGTGTTCCGCATACAGGTTAAATATTAGCGGCAAAAGTATGCAGCCTTGTCGGACCCTTTTTTTTATTTTTACATTGCTTGTCAGTTTTTCTCCTAAACGCACATTTGCTCGTTGCTGTCAGTATAATGCAGTTATCACTCTCAGATCTTTATCGTCTATTTTGGTATACTTTAGCATCTTTAACATCGTGTTGTGCTGGATCTTATCAAAGGCCTTCTCGAAGTCAATTGCGCAAATGTAGACATTGTGATTTACATCTCGACATCTTTGCATCAGTACTTGCGTACTAATTAGCGCTTCCCGTGTCCCAAGTCCGTTTCTAAATCCGAACTTTGAGCACATGGCTCATCAAACTTATAGTACGATACTCTCCGCACGTGTCTGCATTAACCTTCTTCGGAATGGTTACAAAGGTTGAATGCAACTAATCTTTTGGTATCACCATTAATAGATTGCAAAACTTTTTTTTGTTATCTCTTAAAGAACTTAAAAAAAAAATAAAGCACAATCAAGATAATGCTGTTTTTAAGAAGCAAAAAAAGTTTTGAGTCTCATTTTGTACTTATTTAGCAAAATAATATACTTGACAGCCCTGATATTGCTGATAATTACTTCACTTTTAGTCAGCAATCATTTTAGACCAGTTTTTTAATAAAAACGCTTGATTTTTCAGTAATCACTTTAACAGGTCAATCAAAACGTTAAGTATTTTCGAAAGACTCATAGCCCATCTTAAATCTTTTGACCTATTCCTTCAAGGTAGAGTAAGAAGGTGAATCTTTACAGTATACGCTATTCAATCTTTGTTCAATTTGATGAGAGATAAAACCTTCCAACGTGAAGAGTTTTATGACTATTTTTTTTGCAAATCTGGCATAGTTAAAACCTGTTTAGATATCACTACAAAACTAATTAAAGTAGTTGCTTAAAATTGCGCATGTACATTAATAAAGCATCACTCTTTTCGTACAATATTTGACATTTGCTCTAAAGCTTTCAGAAATGTAGTATAGCTGCTACTTTGTATTTATGTAAAGTAAAACGTATGCAATTACAAATATAACGTACAAAGCCAGCTCTATTTTAGTTAACTAAACTAAATTCATCTTAATTATGTTAAATTATTATAAATATATGTTTTTACTTTTGCATATATAAGTATGAAATTTGGATATTTTTCACACGCAAACAAATGTATTGTTTGCGTGTGAAAAATTGTGGCAGATAATAAATAAATAATTGTTAAAACTATGTAACGTGTTAAAAATTAATATATTTTATTATTTATAAATTTTGTAAAATAAACCAGTCAACATGCAATCTTTTATCATATTATAATCGATTATTATTTTTATAGTTTTGATATGTGATATAAGAAAATTATATATAAGCGAAATCACACTTGCTACTACTATTACGTTATAGATAAGATTTAAGGAATGAATATTAATAAATTTTAATAATCGAGCGCAAATAAAACAACGCGTTATAAAATCTTGATTTAAGCAATTTCAAAATTTTATAAAATTTATTGCAATAAATTGATTGTTTTGGAATTTTTTTAGTTGTACCTAAAAAATTGCTAAAATTGTTTTTGTACGAAAATCTTGGCTACATATTAACTAAGTCTTAGATTTAACTCCCTCAGAATACAGAAAGAAATCTTAATACACAACAATACTGAAAACTGATCTGTTTTGGCAAACAAGTCAACTCATTAGGTCAAAAACGAGATAATAAAAAAATATCTGAAAGCTCTAAACAAACGTCGACGCTCACAGCGCTACCTATCACGGCGTCCTCGTGCAGCGAACAGCTGGCACAGCTAGTTGTCGCGGCTCTGGGTAATAGTGAGATTGGATTTACGTAGTCAGTTGATTTTAAATATAAATTGTGCATCATTTATTAATTACTTTGGTCTTTTTAGTGTGTTAATGTAAATGGACACAATCAAAATAATATTAATGATAAAAATTTCTTATACGAAAACATAAGAGCATAGATTTTAATAATCTTAACTGATAATGCATGATGCGTTTAACATTCAATTGATTTTTATTTCAATATAAAATAAATAAGGATTGTTTTAAATAAAATATATTATGCTTGTGTCATGTACACAATACATACACCAATTAATATGAAAGGATATTAATAAAATATGAGCGCATAATTACACATAAAATGATAAAACATTCAGTATTAGTAAATAGCTCAAACAATCAAGTCATGTCGAACATTGCTAAAAATTTATCAAAAATTTTAACACTATGCAAATACATTGCATTATTGCCACCATATAATGTAAAAACTAAACAATTTACAAAAGCACGGTTGTATGTGTGGTTTATACTAGTCATATATTTAATATCGTTATCTTGGTATCTTACGACTATCATACTTTACCAACGTCATGATTCATCATCAGTACCATTGACATACGCTCAATTAATTTTGGGAACTTTTATTAACCTAAATTCAATACTAGGATCATCTTATTGGAATTTTGAAAAAATTATCATTTTTTTTAAGACGTTTGATATTTTTGATAAACTTAATGCAAAGTTTGTTATTATTAAAGTCAAAACTAATTTTACAATTTTTTTTTTATGTTGACTCTATTACCAGCTTGTGTGGTTACTATTACTGATATAATTATAACCGCATATTTTAATGACCTTATTTATTATATTCAAGCTATGCATATCTATTTGGAAATTTTTATCATTACAGTTGATGCTTTAATTAAAACAAGTTTGCTACTTAATATAAAACAAAGAATTGCATGCGTTAATAAAACTATTGACACTGATTTTACAATAAAGAATTATTGTAATTACGATAAGATTTTTGATGAGATTAAAATGTTGCATCACACAGCTATGGATTTAGTAGATTTGTTTAATAGATTGTTTGGGTGGAATTTATTTTTTACAGTGGTTTATATTGTGATTGTTATTCTGCAAATGATTTCATCATTCCTCGATCGTGCTAGTGAATGGAAACTCGAACCGGCAATTGTTACTATACTCTGGACAATAATTATAATTGTAAGTACTTTAATAAATTTATATTATTTTAGTTTAACATAACAAAATTTTCTTATTTTATTAATATAAACTGTTTAAAAAACATACAAAATGCTAATGATAAAGATTATTAATTTGATTGTCATATTTAAAAATAAATTAATAAACTTTGATTTAATATGAAATTTCAATACATTCATTACTTATTAAATTTGCTTCATATTTTATAACTTAACCAACCTTATCTTTTATCTTATTTGTACTATACTATTATTTTTTTTATTTTAGTTTTTCTAATATAAGTATAAAATTTTGATTGATGATGTTTGCGTGAGAATAATAGTTGTAGATAATGATTTCCGAGAAATTTTATAATTTTTTCAAATTAATTATTTATTTCTAGTAACAATGTAACGTGTTAAAATAAAATCAATAAAATATTTTTTTGTACAACTATAAAATAATAACACGCAACAATTTTGTTGTGTTATAAATAATATTCAAAAACACAAAATCATTCAGTATTATTTCAACATTTAATGTTATTTAATAAACAAATCTTACTTTGCTGAACGTTGCTGACAATTTAGCAAATATATTCCGTTATACAATATATATATTTAAAAAAGACTTGATTAGATTATTAACAAAATTAATATTACTCTAATTGACAATGTTACAAAAAATGTAAGATTGCTCAATCAACTGTATTTTTTTTAATTGGTTACTTATAAGCGCCATATTTTAAAAAAATAATGTTAATATCCATTATATATAAATTAAAAAAAAATCAATTAGTTATTAACAGGATATTTTAAACATCTTTAGTTTTTATAAAATTTTTGATTCAGTGCGATATAAGAATTTTATAAGTCATATTTATTGTTGCTGCATCGATGCCGGTGCTTTTACTCGAGTTACTTCTACGGCAACAAGGTCTCGTCAAACTATGAAAAAATCCAACAAGGTCAAATCACAGTTTCTAGGCAGCCAATTGACATCAGCATTTTGGCCGATTATTCAAAAATTAACAAAAATATAAACACTTAATACATCGAAATAATTACTACATACCTGGGCTGGTAATATATCACAACCCAAATAGACCGCGTTATTTACTAGTTAACGGCAGGGAACGGAAAGGAATAGGAAACTCTCAGTCAGGAACACAAAACCCAAGGACCCAACGCGCATGGACGGCTTTATGTTCACGCCATAAGTTGATATAAGTCGGTATACCGGGTGGTTCCGGCACACCTGCTCCCGAACTTCTTTGCTTTGGATGATTGGGTATCTCCAATGAAGGGGTTGAACAATATAATCGCAGATGCAACGCAAAAAAAGTGCCACGTTCGATGTCGCTGTCGCTACACTGCAACACATACGTATGGTTACTGACTTGCTATTTAATGCGATAAGGGCCTTCGAATAGCAGCATAAACTTACGCGTTTGCCGTAAATTAGCAGATGATAGAGGATTAGTCCGCAATAACACTAAGTCAATAACATTAAGCAACGTATCTTTGCTGGGGTGTGCAGCTTTTCGTCGCTCTGCTTTGCCAAGACGCGTTTCTCGAGCCAAAAATAGTTTTACATGCGCGTCGAATGTGGACGGTTGACTTAGCCTAAAAGGAAGTACCGGGCCCGGTGCAACACCAAATTGCAACTCATTCGGAGACAATCCGGTAGACTCGTGCACGACGTTATTAAGAAGCTGCTCTAACTTAGACACTTCTAGTGCCCAGCGCGTATGTTTTTCGTAGCAATATACCCGAAACAATCTACCTAGTTCCCGCATAACGCGTTCGACGGGGTTAGCTTGCGGATGCCTATCGCTACAATGTACGTTCGTTATTTTTAGCGATGATAACGTATCGACCCATAAATCAGAGGTAAATTGGGTGCCGTGATCGGTTAGTAACCGTTTTGAACAACCGAATTTAGGAAAAAACTGCGTTTTAAGCCGACGTATAATACTTTCGCTGGTAGCCCGCTTTAAACAATACAAAGTTACGTATTTGGTAAAACAATCAAATACCACACACAGCATAGTAGTGCCGCCAAGAGACGGTGGTAAAAGTCCATATAAATCAATAGCAACCAAATCGCCTGGAAACTCGGGAATAACTGCCATTTGAGGTGGGTTTGGTAACGAGCAGGATTTGGTAGTTTGACAAGTTATACAACCCTTGATACGATTTTTTATGTCCCGATACGTGTTTTTCCACCATACCTCTTGTCGAACCGCAGGCCAGGTTTTATAGACGCCAAAATAACCAATGGTTTCGTGAAAAATAGCAATTACCGCCTCTTGAAGAATCTTTGGAATACAAAGATAGGTTGCTTGATACTCCCCTCTTCGAAGATATAAGAAGTCGTGCATAACAACCTCTGATGATCGATGGCATTCCCTTCCTTAAGACCTGTTATATGGAGAGACAAAGTGGGGTCATCGTGCTAGTGTTTAGCTAAAGATTTGAATAAATTTTGTATCTTTACTGATAATGAATTAGATGGAAGATATCGAGCTACTATTATTTTAAATATTTTATCTTGTGGGGTGGATAATCTTTGCATAGGGTGTCTAGATAAAATATCTGGCAAGACGTTATCTTTTCCCGGGATGTAAATTATCTGAAAATCGTATTCTTGTAAGGATAATATAGAGCGAGTAATTCGCGAAGATAAAAGTCTGCACGTCTGTAAGAAAGACAGCGCCTTGTAGTCTAAACGTAAACCGACTCCCCAACAGATACACCCTCCACTTATTTAAAGCCCATACTACGGCAAGTGCTTCCTTCTCCGGAACACTATAGGTCTAATAAAATGCAACTGGCATAAGCAACAACTTGTTTTTTTTCACCTTCCAATTGTTATAATGTTGCTCCTAAACCGACGTCGGACGCATCCGTTTGAACAAAAAACAATTTCTCATTATCTGGGTGATACAACAAAGTTTGTTTAGCGACAAGAGAAATTAATTCCTCAAACGCTGTAGATTGTAAGGCCGACCATTGCCATTTTGCCTTTTTTCGAAGCAATCCAACTAACGGCGCCGACACTGTAGCGAAATTACTACAAAAGACTCGGTCGTAGTTGCATAAACCCAAAAACGAGTGTATTTCTTTAATATTTCGAGGAGCGGGAAACTCCAGTATTGCTTGAACCCGCTCTGGGTCGGTGCGCATGCCTTGATTGCTGAGTACATAACCTAAAAATGTTTTTTGTTGTTTAAAAAACTCACATATCGCTAGGTTCAATGTAAAGCCAGCGTTACCAAGGCAAGTCAGAAGATCATCCAAGTGTTCAAAGTGTTGAGCAAACGATAAAAAATGTACTAGGAGGACATCAATATAGGCTAAAACAAAACCATGCAGTGTTGGGCCTAGGATTTTATCCATGCACCTAGTAAAGGAGGATACAGCAGTCTTAATGCCAAAAGGCAAGACTTTAAACTGATAACAACGACCACCTACTACAAACCCCGGGTACCGTTTTGATTCTTAGGATAGTGGAATCTGCCAATAAAAACTTGTTAAGTCAATGGTTGACATAAACTGTACTGCGTCTAGACTATGCATTATATCGTCTATAGCCCTCGGCAATTCCAAATCTTCTTCCATAACTTTATTTAGCCTTCGTGCGTCTAAACAAACACGTACTGTACCGTCTCGTTTTACCACTGTAATTAAGGGCGAGCAAAATGTAGTGTTGCTGCGCTCAATAATACCGTGCGCTTCCATTCTCTCTAATTCCTGTAACACAACTGCGCGATGCGCATATGGAATTGGATATGGCTTAATTTGAAATGGTGTTTGATCGGTTAAGTTAATGTGATGCGTATATTCTGCTGTTCGGCCAGGTACATTAGAAAAAACATGTAAATGTTTTTGAAGTAACGATAAGAATAAACATTTAGATTTGGCATCCAGAGCTGTGCCGCCAGCAATATCCCTAAGCTCCGTTTCATCTATTTCTACAACCGCGTTTGATTTAACCTGTACAGTATTGCGATTGATAGCAGCTATTTTTAGTTTGGGTGGTTCAATAGACAAAAACTCATGATGTAGTGTCTGTACTTCCTCAATTGATGCTTTTAATTTAGGTAAATCTAAACAAGATTTTTCAAAATTAATATGTGCGCATTCGATGCGTAACCAATCTACTCCTATAATAATAGGGTACGTAAGTTCAGGTATTAGCAGAAATTCATGTGTAAACGTAAACTTTCCAAGCTTGAACTCAAGTTGGATTTGGTGGGTTATATTTCTTCGCGCACCCCTAAATGCTCCCGATACACAAAAACCACTGGCCGAAAAAATAGGTATTTTATCAGAAAATTTAATTTGATCCCAAACGTCTGCCAATAAGCAACAAACCTTGCTTCCGAAATCTACAAGTGCCGAAAAAGCAATGTTTTCAATTACTATAGATATTACCGGGGAGTGCTTCTGTGTTATATGGTTAAATTCACACAGCTCGTCTGTGAGTTTTTCTTTAGGATAACTAGCCCTATGGCTAATAACCGCGACGTTCGGGCTAGGAAAGGACGCAGACATTAGTTTTCCGAATTGTTTTGCTTAAATGAAACTTGTTTTTGTAAAGGGCTTCCCGGACGATAATTATTTGTAGGGCTCCCGGAACGATAGTTGTTACTCGGGCTACTCGGACGATTGCTAGGACCATTTGAACGATAATAATGGTTAGGACTATTAGAACGATAAAGACCTTTGCCGTTGCTATCATGAGTGTATTGCTTTGCTACCGGTATTGTGGAAAAAATTGAGATAAAAATCCTCTGCGAAATTCGTCAAAAGTATTAAAATGGTTAATAAATGCATTGGCTCATGGTTTTGCGTTTCTCTGTAATGTTTTGGAAAGGTACATTTTAAAATATTCAAATGGCATACGTGAGATAGTAAAAGATGCCTCTATTTTTTTTATATAATCAACAGGATGAGTCGTTTCATCATTTTCAAATTTTGGTAAAAATTTAGTATCTAAATTCCAATTTGTTGAATTAGTTGTCATTACAGGATTAACAGTAACAAATAGATCATAATTATTCGAACTTAAATTAGGTTTATAACTAGTTGCAGTCACATTAGGTTGAGCCGTCACATTGCGTGGCAAGGAATTAATATGAGGGTTAGAATAATTGTATGTACATAGAGTTTTGTACAGGTATATGTACATAAGGTGGTAAATAATTATAAGTATCTACAGTTTTATATAAATTTTCACTAGGACTGCTATTTAAGTTTACACGTCGTTGTGTATTATTATTTGGTTGCGACCCTGTATATTTATTAAATTTATTATATTTATCATTCTCAAAAAGAATGTTACCTTGCGGAAGCGATACCATTTGTGACTGCGGAGTATTTCTTTGTACATTCGTCCCGGCAAGAAGTTTACAGATAAATGGGACCTCTGCCTCTCCTTGTCCTGATAGCGGCTGGGATGGAGAACGCTGTAGCCGCTGCTGGAAATGCCGCGGACTCCCGATGAAGGTATCCGGGGTATAAACTGAAGGCGTACGGCCTCCGGGGGTTTTTGGGATTGCTCCCGTATTTACTGCACTCACATTTTTCATACCTGTAAATCCTTGCAATGCAGCACTTGGATCTATATAATGCGTGCCAGATGTACGCACTGGAAATCCTTGCGCTGCAGCATCTGCATCCATGTGATATGTGTACGGTGTATGTACTGCAAATTCGTGACTTGCAGCGTTTGCATCCATGTGGTATTTGTTCGGCGTATTTACTGCAAATCCTTGTATTGCCGCACTTGTATCCATGTGGTGTAAATCCGGTGTATGCACTGGATGCATTTTGGGAGTTTTTCGAAATGCTCCCGTGTTTGTTGCATCCGCATAATTTATCCCTTCAGGTTCTTGTCCAGCAACACTCGATTCTCCGTGCTGTGATTTGCTCCTGGTCATCATTCCTGTATTTTCTAATTGCTATTCTGGAGAACGTCGTATTAAACCCATATTTAATTTAATTGTTTTTTTTTAATTAATTTTATTTATTTAATTGATTTTATTTATTTAATTGGTTTTATTAATTTAATTAAATCCACTATACTAGGCTCCTGATTGGGCACCATAGATTTGGCAGAGCACGTGGGGTTGGGGGTTAGCCGAGCATGTGGATGGTAAATGTTAATTAAATAAATAGCTTTAATCTTTTCCATACATTTAATTCGTAAATGTAAATCTGTAAATTAACAAAAATATAAACACTTAGTACATCGAAATAATTACTACATACCTGGGCTGGTAATATATCACAAACCAAATAGACCGCGTTATTTACTAGATAACGGCAGGGAACAAAAAAGAATAGGAAACTCTCAGTCAGCAACACAAAACCCAAGGACCCAACTATAACGCCATAAGTTGATTTATGTAAGTCGGTATATCGGGTGGTTCCGGCACAGTGCGCAAAAAATCGATGGTTACGTTGGCTGTATGGCAAGTGGCTCTGTCTTGTTGAAACTGAACGTCATCTATTTCATACTCTTTAATTTTTGAAAACAAAAATTTGTTTAATATGGCACAATACGTTTGCTATTGACGGTAACAGTGGCTTTTTGCCCTTAAAAAAAAATGGCCAATAATGCCGCCGGACCAAAAACCACACCAAACAGTTATTTGTTGTGGATGCATAGGCTGTTCAATAGTCATGTGTAATCTCTCTGATCTCTCTGATTTTTAAATGCAACAATTTTGCTTATTTTTGATTATCAAAAAACACAATTTTTCAATAAAAATTCTCATCTTTGGTCAAATGATCTTTAGCTCATTGGGCAAACTAAAAACGCTTCATATCTTAGATTAATTGAACTTTGTAAGCCTTTAAACCAAGGTTTTTATGTAAAATTCCCCCCAGAAAAGTGCGAGAAATGATTAGTTCTTGACAACAATGACGAGTTGATGTTGATGCATGTTCATGCAAACTCTGAGCAACAGCATTATTGTTTTTGGCTGAGCGCACTGGACAAGAACGTAAACGTGTTGTTTTATCTACCAACAATCCAGTTTTGCAAATTGGTTCAAAAACTGCTTTAAAAGCATTTCATTATTTTCCAACATTTTTCAAGTGTATAGCGTCCCATTTTGTAAATGTCAAACGTAAAATTAAATTTTTATCAACTCATAAATGTTATTATATCTTTGAAAAACAAAATAAACGGTAGTTGAAATTCCAAACATTACATGGTTTACCTTTTGTGAACTATAAATAAAGTTTGCAAATTACTTCATAACATGACTTTTGAGCTGAAGTGCTCACCCAATCTCTTAAATGTTGGTAATTTAGAATCTATTCTCTGCCAGCGTTGAAAGTCTGTATTGTATGCCAGAAAAGGCTATAATAATACAAATTTCTAGATCACCAACACTTAGATAGATGGGTTTCCTACACCATAACATAATTACTAGTCAGCAGTTTGAACTAGATTGCCCATCTACCCGCCCAAGTGATCTAGAAATTACTGGATTTTTTTCTGCTAGCATTGGAAGTCTCTATGTCAGAGAAGGCTATAGTGATACAATTTTCTGAATCACTAACACTTGGGTGGGTGGGTAAACCACTCTATTATATCATTACTAGCTAGTAGTTTAATCTGGAATAACCACCCACCCGCCAAAGTGTTGGTGATCCAGAATTCAGAGTTTTTTATCACTGCCAGCTTTATCAGAAGAAGCAATGGTAATAAAAATGTTTAGATCACTAAGCAAAGGAGGTGGGCCACTTTATAACATAATTACTAACCAGTAGTTTATACTGAAGTGACCACCCACTTGCCCAAGTATTGGTGATCCAGAAAAGTTTTTTTCTCCTCTAACGTTTTTTTTATAAAGGTTTTATTTCCATTAAGAAAGTTGGAAACAATCATGCTAAACCCTATCCAATTTTTTGCCGCTTTAAACCAGTCCAATCTCGAATGTTCTTTAACCAGGAGTATTAATTACGGCCAATGCCTTGTCGCCCTTCTATCTTGCTTTCTATTATAAACTTGATTTTATATTTATTATTGCGGAATATGTACCTCAAATATGCCGTTTTTTTTTGTTCAACACTTCTTTATTAGTGGTATGACCTATCCACGACACTCTTAAAAATCTACAAAACGCTTACATTTCAAAAGCCTCTAATCGATTCATGGTGTTAATCTTTAATGTCCACTTTTCACAGCCATACAACAATACCAAATACACATAGCACTTTACAGATCTTAGTCGGAGAGTTAAGTTTAGACCTATATTTGTGGTTTTATCCTAGCACAAACCTCACACTCCGGGTCCAAATCTTCTGTGATCCAACCCCTTAGATATTTGAATATTGGTACAACTTTAATGATTTTTCCGTAAATTTGTATATGGCAAGGTGGTGTTCATCTGCATACTACCATAACCTTTGTTTTTTTATGTTAATCTTTAGACCAAGGTTGTCACCAGTATCTGTAATTTAATTTAGCAACCGTTGTTGAGCTTCTGAACTGTCAGCAATTATAGCGGTATCATCAGCGTATTGTATATTGTTCAATACTGTACCATTGATCTTGATTCCGTCCGTTTTGTCTTGTAGTGTTTGGTTAGAGGCACAATCCAAATACAAGTTGAATAATAAGAGCGAAAAAACGCAACCTTGGTGCAATCCCCTTTTGATTGCAGCGGGTACTGTAGTAATTTTCTGAACTCTGACATCGGCTGTTTGTTGCCAATACAAATTTTTAATTATTTTAATACCGTTTTGGTCTAGTCTTTTTAATTTTAGTATTTTTAAGAGGTCCGTGTGTTTTATTCGATCAAAAGTTTTCTCGTAGTCAATAAATAATATAAATGCGTCTTGTTGTTGATCTCTGCAGTTTTTAATAAGTACAATTACACCATATAAAGCATCCTTAGTTTTCAAACCCTTGCGGAATCCAAATTGTGAGTTTCTAAAGTCTCTATCGCATTTTTTGTAGATTCTTGTGTAGATAATATAGAAAGATCTTGAAGACGTGGCTAATCAGACATATTAGTCGAAACTAGTCAAATTTTCTGGAGCTTGGTATTTAGAAATCGTACCTAGTTGAGCCTGTTCTTTAGTATTTTTTCAATTTTGTAAATACAAATAGTAATGTTATCCAAGTGTTCTATTTCTAACAATTTCAATAATTTTACATAGATTTTATCTGGTTAGCATTTTTCGATTTGCTTGTTTGAATACATTTGTTAGTTGAAGACCTATGACAAATTTAATTACGTTTTTTTGGAAATTCTGCCCAACTTTGCTAATATAACCAACTCTGTAACATTTAAAATAACAAAGTAACTCATAGAACACACGTAGATTAGTTACACCCAGTTCGTACCATATGGAAAACTTTTTTATTATTAACTTTACAAAAAAAAGTTATTTTTTATAAAAAGTTCTGCATGGTCTTAAACCTAAAATGCAACCATCAGATATTAATTTTTTTCAGTCGTATACGCGGTTTCTCAAAAAATATGAATTTGGCTCAACAGTAAATTAAATACAAAAATGAAGAAGAATTGTTTGACAGTATACGTAAAATACAATTTGTTAATTTGTGATATTTAAAGTGAAAGAAAAAGTAGAAATTGTGGTAATCGTAATGTAGTTTATAATTATTGTAAAATAAATTATTTTATTATGTATCATTTATTTTAATGCATCATCAAAATAATGCAATATAGAAGTTAAGAGACGTAAAGATAAAGAGATAACTGATAAAAGTTATCGATATTTTTAAAAATAAATTTATTTTACTGTTGGACAAAATTTATATTTTCTGACAAATTTCGTATACGACTGAAAAAATTTGATATCTGATGATTGAATTTTAAATTTTAGAACACGCAGAAATTAATAATAAAAAAGTTTTCCATATGGTTCAAACTTAAGCAGACACACTAAATATTGTTTGCGCAAGAAAAATTGTTGCAGATAATAATTAAACATTTGATCCTAGATACACCGTCAATGGCAGCGGACTGAGACTCCGCACACTTGTTTTCTCCGCAGTTTTGTGAAAAATATAAAAATTGGTATTGTATGGGTAAAATACATAAAAATAAACAAAACATATTTATTGTTTTAAATAAAAATATAATTTCTCAGGCGCAAGATTAAACACTAATTAGGATCTCAAAACCGTCTGGAATTTTCGCTGTTTTTAGAATATAAAATTACATCAAATATAAATCAAGAATACACTAATTTTAGGAATTATTTTAGTTCAAAATGTTGATCTGTTGACAATAAATATAAAAAATATCTGAACGGTCTAAACAAACGCCGACGTGGTTTCCTGAAAACTAACACGGCGTCCTCGTGCAGCGCAGAGCTGGCACAGCTAGATTTAACTATTTAGTATTATTTATTTATAAAAATAATAAAATAAGTATAATAAGTTGGATATTAGGCTAACAACATTAAACTTTGAGCAATTCAGCTCCACTGACTGAATTAATAACAAATTCTTGTTTTTATATGACAAGATTATGATTCTATGAATTGCTCAAAGTTTTTTATTGTCAGCAATTTTGTTTCCAGGGAAATACATTTAGATAACGGATTCCCGAGATGCTTCGTTGTCGTTCTTCTCCCTTCTTAGAGTGAATCAAGAGTTGGGACGAGTTTGTTCCAATTCTTGGGTTGCTGACATTTTGGAAGATGGTTGTCTTCTTCTAAGGTGCCATATTCCAATAATAACAACGATTGCGATTGCCGTGGTAGTTACTAAGGCGGTCATTAAACTCCAGTTGTTCGTGGAATGAACGTTGGATAACTTCTCCAATCGGGCGTCAAGTTTGGCTAACTTTCCTTGGGTTTTATTCAATCCTTCCAAATGCAAGTTTTTTAGGTAGATGTCTTTCAACCTCCATTGAGGTTGGTGTTAGGTGAATTTGTTGATCCAAATAGTGAATCGATGTGGTTCGTAGAACTTTGTTTCCTTGACTTATTGAACATTCGGATGTCGATTGTACAAGCAGGTTGCCTTGTAATTTTCTTACTTTTTGGCGAAGATCACATTGAACTTCGGCAGATTGATTGGCTAGAAATAGAATCCAATCGGAGTTTGTGGGATGGATCATTTCGGCATCCAGTTGCGATCATCTGGTGTAGCTGCAGGCTGTTATTTGCAGATGTCGTAGTAGCTGATGTCCACACGAGGTGTGTTTTGTAACGTCTAAACTAATGGCTGAACACAGATATTGTTGATGTTGCAATAATTTGCAAGGTTCTGACATTGCAATATACCTATCATTGTTTTCTGCCAGGTAAGGTTGTGGAATATTTAAAACAAGGTAATCTGGATTTTGCTGGATTGGTAATGGAATCAATTTATGGTATTGGTAAATTGTAGGTTCGACTAATAGAATTTCGAGTAAAAATGTGAGGACGTACGTTTTGACATAAGCTTTTACAGTTATTATTTTTTCAAGAGCATAAAGGTTTTCTGTTTCAGGTGGTAATACAATATTTTGTTCAGAAATAGACGATTGAACAAATTTCATTTCATTTAACAGTTCTTTTGCAAAACTAATTGAAGGATGATAAGTTTGCAATTTGGAGAAAGTTTTTGCTGTTAACAGTCGGCTGGTAATGGTCGAGGCTGCCGTTATGGTATTAAATACTGACATGTGGGCTCTCCATAAACTTGGGACTCAATTTTCTTGTGTTTTTTGTTTATTTAATTGAGTAATAATTTTGTGAAAACATTGCGCTGTTTTGTTTTGATTTTCTGCGAGTATTTGAAGATTAGCTTCATAGCTCTTAAGAGTTTTTTGGGCTAAATGAATCTGTGCCTGATTGTTCTTGATTAGTTCTTCTTGGCTAGTAGCGAGGTCTTGTATCAATTTATCATATCTGGCGGCATCTTCTGCGTCGAGGTTTCCTGAGATTGCTTTTATAATGGATCCGACAAAGTATACCGCTCCACGAGCTCTTCTAACTGGCGGTACTAATTGGTCCTTTTCATAGTTTATTTGATGGAGTAGGCTTTGAAGCTCCATACCAAATGAATGTAATTGTGATTTTTCTTCTTTATTTTGCATATTTTGTCTAGCTTTTTCTAGTTGATTATATTGTTAATTTAGCTAGTTAACTTGATCCACTAAAGGTTGTAGGTCGCATCGTACTACTGTAGTCCAATAACATATTTGATTTCCTGCAATTCCTAGATGTATGGGAAATAGCGGGCCATTCAAGGATGTTATTTT
The DNA here is from genome assembly GCA_963932245.1 of Tachinus rufipes. Taxonomy (NCBI): domain Eukaryota; kingdom Metazoa; phylum Arthropoda; class Insecta; order Coleoptera; family Staphylinidae; genus Tachinus; species Tachinus rufipes. The sequence goes on from OZ010744.1 coordinate 16,354,287, forward strand.
TACGTCTGCAAAGACGTGGCAGCAGCATCTGTAACAATGCCATGTTTAAGTCGTCTAGTATGATATGTTTGGGTACCCTCTCCGCGTCTCTACGTTTACAGTACCTTTATCGTTTATACTGATAATTTTGAAAGGTCCGAGAAAAGGTTTCATCATTTTATTACTTTTAGTAACATTTTTAACATAGATTCGTTCTCCTACTTTTCATGTTGTTGTCTTGACTATAACTTTTTGTTTTTCATTTATTTTCTGTTTGCTTGAAATATTTTTTTGTTTGATATTTTTGTACAAAATTGACATACGATCTTTATGTCTTAATAATAACTCTTGGTAGGTAGTGGTACCATAAAATAGGTCCATTGGGTTTCTGGTTCTTGTATGACCATAAAGTGCTTCAAATGGTGTAATTCCAATAGCGCTAAAAATTAAATTGTTGTAAGCTATTAATGCAAGTTAACTTTTTGTTCACATGGTAAATTGTTGTCATCTACTAAACATCTAAGATGTTCCAAGAGTGTCGAGTGACAGCGTTCAATATTTAATTGGCTTTCTGGATTTTTAGCTGTACACCTTGGTAAAGTAATTTTGTAAAGAGATGCTAATGCTAATTTTTGCTATAAACTTTTATTGCGTGTCCTACTCTAGTGAAAGAGTCAATGATTGTAAAGTATTTTTCATTGCTACAAGAAAATAAATCAATAAATACTTTCTCAAAAGGTGCATCGGGTATTTCCGTTATTGGTAATGGCGGTACTTCAGGGTGCCTGTTGTATTTTGACCGATTGCAAATGTCGCATGATTTTATCACATGGGTTATTTGCTTTTCCATTTCATTCCACCAATACTTTCGTTTTAGATGTTCAAGTGTTTCTTTGATACCTCTATGATTTGTCAATCCAGTGTGATATGACGTGATAAGTTCCAATTTTGTATTTTCATCATCAATCACTCAACTTTCTATAAACTGCGAATAATTTGAGGGCTTTTATCAGTAAAGTTTTCACTGTATACTTTACATAATTTTTGTATAATTTGTCATATTTGGTGTATAAATAAAATGTTTTCTGATCACTCATGTATTCTTTGAATAGCTGCAATATGGCATTTTCAGAATTATCCCTTGGTATTCTTACAAAGTTGATGATAATATTTTACTCTCTTTTTTCAATTTGATTTTCAAGTTGTTGTGATAAACTTTAAGTAACAATAAATTAATTTTTCATGTTATCGATAATAGTATCTTGTATTTCAATAGTTTTTGCAGGTTCTTAATTTGCTGTCGAATGGATTGTATCAGAGATCCCATTTTCTGAAATTTCTTTTTCTTTTAAGTTTTTCATTAGGTCACTGTCGTCTACATTTGGTGTAATACTGTCTAAATCATCTTGTGTAATAATGTTTATTTCTGGAAGTCGTATTTTTGATAAAGCATCAGCATTAGTGTTGTATTTGCCCTTTTTGTATACAATTTCAAAATTGTATTCCTCTAGTTTGATCTTCCATCTCATAAGTTTTGAATTTGGCTCCTTGAGCGACCATAGCCACTCTAAGGGTCGATGATCTGTGTAGATAATAAACTTACGTCCAAAAATATAAGGACGAAATTGTTTAACAGCGTATACGACTGCAAGTAATTCCTTCTCAATGGTAGAGTATCGTTGTTCCGTTTCTAATAGGGTTCTCGATGCAAAACAGATCTGTTTATCTCTTCCAATTTGTCTTTGGGAAAGCACTGCTCCTAAGGCTATATCTGAAGCATCGGTGGTGACAACAAATTCTTTTGAAAAGTCAGGGTATTGCAAAATGGGGTCATGAGTTAGAAGTTCTTTGCATTGAATAAATGCTCGAATATATTCTGGTTTGTCAATATTTATTTTTGCATTTTTCTTTAGGCAAGTTGAAAATGGTTTTGTTACTTCTGCAAAGTTCTTAATAAACTTTTGGTAGTAACCTATTAATCCAAGAAAACTTTTAATCTCTGTACGAGTTTTAGGTATAGGAAATTTAGTGATTGAACAGATTTTTTCAGGGTTTGGCTTAACTCCTTTATCTGTTACAATATGTCCAAGATATTTAAGCTCTTTTTTTTTAATTTGCATTTTTTTAATTTAATTTTGAAGTTGGCTAATTTTAATCGTTCGAATACTCTTATAAGTTTTTGTATACAATCCTGTAAAGAAGACGAAAATATAATTATATCGTCTAAGTATACGAGGCAAGTATCTTCCAGTAATCCTCGTAAAACATCATGATAATCCTCTGAACCGTTGCAGGGGCATTTCGGAGACCAAAAGGCATTCTTTTGAATTCGAAATGTCCTTGTTTGGTACTGAAGGCTGTTTTTTGCATATCTTCTTCAGTCATCTCTATTTGGTGGTCCCCTGAGGCAAGATCAAGTAACGTAAAATAATTAGCTCGCCCTAGCTTATCCAAGAGGTCGGTAATATTTGGGATCGGATACTTGTTTTCAATTAGTTGTTCATTCAATTTTCTGAAATCAACAACAATTCGTTGTTTTCTTTTTCCTTCTTTGTTGGTTGTAACAATGTGTACTGGAGCATTCCATGGTGATATGCTTTCTCTAACTATGTCCTGTCGTAGTAAATCAAGAGTTTGCTTCTCTATTTTTATTTCTAGTGGTTGTCGGTAGTTACGTACATAAATAGGAGTGTTATTCTTTCTATTTAGAGTTTTATTTTATGAGTGAAAGTTAAATTTTGGCCTTCCACATGAAAAAGATTTTGATTTTTCGTAAGTAATGTTTTTACTGCTGCAGATTCTTCTAAATTTAAATGATCATTTTTAAATTTTTTTATAATATTTTCTTCCTGTAGTTTTAATAAATTGTTTTGGTTTTTTGTATAATAGCCCATATTAATTTTTTTTTCTGCTTCGTTTACTGGTGTTAGCTTCATTTTGTTTAACTTAACATGAATTGGTAATTGACTACAATTTGTTGCTTCTACACAAATTTCATAATTTTTAACTTCAATTACAGATTCGGGTATAATTAATTTTCCTTTCTGGTCTATTGTTTTTGGAAAGTCTATTGCAAATATTTGTTATTTGATAACTTAATGTTGTACTTGAATTAGGTTCAACAACATGTGTGGGCTTGTTAATTTTGTATAAAATTTCTGCTGTATCAGTAGTGATCTTTTGCCGCTTGGTATCTAACAAAGTTCCAAGTTTGTTTAATAAATCAAATCCGAATAAACCGTCAAATAAAGAAGAGAAGTCAAAGCAAACAAATAAATTATGTTCAGGAGAATTAAAAATGTCAGGTAGTGGTATTAAAGTAGATTTGGTATCTTTTTCTATGCCATGAGGAGTTTTGATGTTAATTTCATGATTATGACAAGGGTAATTATTTTGTTCCGCAATTTTTACATTCCGCGCCAGTGTCAACTAAAAGATTTAGTCCTTTAAATTCTATATAAAAATGTACTGGCGTTTGTGAATATGCATTATTTGAACTTGTTAAACAGGTTGATCGTGTTGGTGGTCCCATTGAAAATCCTGAGATATTGTATCTTCATTGTTTGGCATTTGTTCTTACTGATTATTTGCGTCGTCGGGGTGATCAGCTGGTAGGTAGTCTTCCTGATATGCATCGACATTATAATCGTAAGGTTCAATATTATCAGCTGGTATCTCAATGTTGTTAGATATCCATTGTCGTTTTGGTTGTGGTTAAACAACCGATGATCCTGGGCGTTTTTGTGCGCTGCTATCCACTTCCATAGGGGTTGGATCATAAGGTCTATGTTGGTATGGATATTGTGTTGTTGGTGTTCTAGCAAAATTATCTGGTCTTTGTAGTTTTACTTCCAATCCAATATTAGGGTTAATTATATTTAGTCCAAACAGATAAGTGTTTAACGCAATTTGATTAAATTGGTTTTGTTTAATTTGTCTCAATTGCATATCTCTTTTTTCGAGATTAATTTTTGATAAAAGAGTGTACAGAGTTGATTTAATTTTATTCGCATAAGTTGCGGTTGTGTCATCTCTTTTGGGTGTTAAACAGTTAAGATCGTAAAAAAGCACGTCTTCGGAACGTTTGTCACCAAATGCGTGAATTAATACATCTTTTAATTCAATCCATGATGTTGGAGTTTTATTTGCGTCAACTGCTTCTCGGGCTTTACCGCAAAGTTTTCCCGTAAATATTAAAAATAAGAGTTTAGCCATTCTAAATTCATTGACATTTTGTGGGGGGGGTGGCAAATATTCTTCTATTAAAAATTCATATGCATTTATGTAACTACGTAAGGTTATTTTATCTCCTTCGAACACAGGTATCAAGTCCTGGTCAACCTTTGAAATGTCTTGCGCCATTTCTACTTCTTCAAATGCTAATAATAAATCTTGTAAATTTTCCACGATGATTTATTTTATTTCCAATATTTACTTAATCTTTTGAATTTTTATTGCAAAACGTTATTTTCTTACTAATGGTATTAATTTTATTAAAAAGGAGTATTAAAAAAGGGGATGTTGGCATTAATTTATCATGGTACTTACAATAACATTAATATTAAATTTGTCATTTAATTCCGATGAGTGGGCGATTGCTTTTCTGCTGTGTTGTTTGATTTGAGCTGCATCCGCTCCACGTAAATTCCTGCGGTCCGTCCTGGGATGTTGGCAATTCTAGCGGCGTCCCCGGAGCGATTGGGATTCCAATAATTAAGAATTTTAAAATTCAACAAATTTGTGCACTTCGTCTGTTGGTCCGATATTAAAAACAACCAAAATATCACACGCGTTTATTGATCCTTTAAGACTGCGCCATTTAACTATTTACTATTAATTATTTATAAAAATAATAAAATAAGTATAATAAGTTGGATATTAAAATTTTGTTAGGCTAACAACATTAAACTTTGAGCGATTCAGCTCCACTGACTGAATTAATAACAAATTTTTGTTTTTATATGACAAGATATTGATTCTTTGAATTGCTCAAGGTTTTTTATTGTCAGCGATTTCGTTTCCAGGGAAATACATTTAGATAACGGATTCCCGGGATGCTTCGTTGTCGTTTTTGGGTGCAGGTGTTAACTCTAGTTGTCGCGGCTCTGGGTAATAGTAATATTAGTTTTACGTAGCCAGTTGATGTTAAATATAAATTGTGCAATTATTTCTCTTTATAAACTTTGGTTATCTAAGTGTGTTAATGTGAATAGACACAAGCAAAATAATATTAATAATAAAAATTTCTTATAGAAAAATTTAGATTTAAATAATCTAATCTGGTACTGCGTGCTGCGTTTAGCATACAAATGATTTTTATTTCTATGTAAAATAAACAAGGTTTGGTTTAAATTAAAAAAAAATATATAATAGTTCTAGTTAGTTCATGTACACACTACATACAGCAATTAATATGAAAGGATATTAATAAAATATGAGCACATAATTACGTTGAAATTAATATTGTATAAAAATATAAAACGTTCAGTATTAGTAAATACTCCAAACAATCAAGTCATGCCGAACATTGCTGAAAATTTATCAAAAATTTTAACATTCAGCAAATACATTGCAATATTACCGCCATATAATGTAAAAAATAAACAATTTACCAAAGTACGATTGTATGTATGGTTTATACTAGTCATATATTTAATATCGTTATCTTGGTATCTTACGACTAACATACTTTACGAACGTCAAGATTCATCATCAGTACCATTGGCATTCGCTCAATTAATTTTGGGAACTTTTATCAACCTAAGTTCAATACTAGGATCATCTTATTGGAATTTTGAAAAATTAATAATTTTTTTTGAGACGTTTAATATATTTGATAAACTTAGTGCAAGGTTTGTTATTAATAAGGTCAAATCTAATTTTACTAATTTCTTTTTTATGTTGACTCTAATACCAGTTTTTGTTGTTATTTTTGCTGATTTGATTGTAACCATTATTTTTAATAAAATGATTTATTACATTCAAGGTATGCATACCTATTTAGAAATTTTTATCATTACAAATGATGCTTTAATTAAAACAAGCTTGCTACTTAATATAAAACAAAGAATTGCATGCGTTAATGAAACTATTGATTCTGATATTACACAAAAGATTGATTGTAATTACGATAAGATTTTTGATGAGATTAAAATGTTGCATCACACGGCTATGGATTTAGTAGATTTGTTTAATGGATTGTTTGGGTGGAATTTATTTCTTACAGTGATTTATATTGTGATTGTTATTCTGCAAATGATTTCATCATTCCTCGGTGATGAATGGGCAATTGAACCGGCAATTGTTACTATACTCTGGGCAACAATTGTAATCGTAAGTACTTTAATAAATTTATATTATTTTAATTTAACATATTCTTTGTTTTATAATAGTTTCTTCTTTTTCTTAAATAACAAAATGCAATTGATAAACATTATTAATTAAATCGTCATATTTAAAAATAAATTAATAAACTTTGATTAAATAATAAAATTAAATACAAAAATTACTTATAAAATTAGCTCCATATTTTATCACCAAATCAACCTTATCTTTTATCTTACTTTTATTACACTATTATTATTTTTTAAGTTTTTCAAATATAATTATAAAATTTTGATGCATAATGTTTGCGTGTAAATAATAGTTGTAGATAATAAATGATTTCCGAGAAAATTTATAATTAATTATTTATTTGTAGTAACAATGTAACATGTTAAAATAAAATCAATAAATTATTTTTTGTACATTTATAAAATAATAACACGCAACAATTTTGTTGTATCATGTTGTGTTTAAAATAATATAGAAAACAAATCTGTAACCATAATGAAAATTTAGCAAATATACTACGTTATATTGTGTTACAATATAAAACTAATATTGCTCTAATTGTCTTAAAAAAACATCAAATAAAATTTTTGAAAGTGCTAACATGTGATTAATAATGAGGTATTGCTTGTAATTTATTTATATAACGTTAAATAAACAAACTAATACAAATAACTGCTTAAAAAAAAAGTAAAACAGTAACCATGAAAAATTAATAACAGAATGTTTTTAAAATATTATTTTTTTGAAATCGCATCATTTTTTATCTTTTAATTTTAATTAATAATAAACTAAGTTGTATGGTATTAAAAATATTTTATATTTAATTAAAATCAATTATTTCAAACTTTGTGACTTGCAGCGCTGAAATAAAAAGTTGGAACTTAATCAGGATTTCAGTTTAAATTAATCTACAACTACTAATATTTGATCACGTTTTATATTTATATGGAGGATTATGCAAAAATCAGCAATATAAATTTAAAAAAAAAATTAAGATCCCAGAAAATTATTAAAAACATTGGTCCTTCGAACCAGATATACCATTAATTTTTTTCTTGAATTTTGTATTTTTTTATATAATAATAAATAGATAATTTTATGTGTTGTTGCAAAACGTAAGTTCTCTACCCTTATTAGAAAGAAAAATAGTTTAATAACAAAACTTCAATCTTGTGTCAATATGATTGAAGATTTTTCAAATAGTTTGTCAATCTTTTAATTAAAAGGAGAAGATTTGACGGAAATTTTAGATTACTATAAAATTTTATTAGAAGATTTGTATGGGTTTTTTTATTCAGAATTTGTTATAGATCTTTCCAAATTGGCAACAGAATTGAAACAATAATATTATTTAATAAAATCTGGTTTAGCAAAATGTTCAAAATATTTTCATATTCAGAATATTTGCATAATAATAATATGAATAATATAGTAGTTTAAACAAAATCTTGTCTTTATTTGTACGAATTTAAATCTGCAAAATTTTTGTAAGATATTGCTTTGCAATTAATTTAAACTGTTGTCTTTATAAAGAGTGGGTCATGTAACGTTTGGAATTTCAACTACCGTTTATTTTGTTTTTTAATGGTATATTTATAAGTTGACCGAAATTTACTTGAACAAAATTGGGAAATAATAAAAACTTTCTTCCAAAATGGTAAGTTTTTTACTCAAACAGTAAGTAATTTACAAAACAAATTTGATGAAAAAGAAGTGCTTTCAACGCAGTTTGTGGGCCAATTTGTAAAGCAAGTTTGTGAATCTAGATTGTTAGTGGATACAACAACACGTTCTTATCAAGTGTTGCTCTGAATGTGCGTGAACATGCATCAACATCAACTCGGTAACGTTTTCAGGAACTGAACATGCACTTGCACTTCTTTTAGTAGAAATTTGCAAAAAACCTTAGTTTAAAGGCTTACAAAGTTCAATTAGTCTAAGAAATAAAGTCTTTTGAATATCTTATTTGTTTGCTAATGGGCTAAAGATTGTTTGGCCAAAGATAAGCAAAATTGTTGCATTTGGGGATTAAAAAATTCACACATGAGTATTGAGCAGTCTATGCATCTACAACGAGTAACTGTTTGGTGTGGTTTTTGGACCGGCGGCTTTATTGGGCCAATTTTCTTTGAAAATGAGCAAGGAGCCGCTGTTACCGTCAATAGCAAACAAATGATGCTTTTTAAGCAAATAAAGAATCTGCAACAATTGAATTTAATAATTTTTCAAATAATTTTTTATTCTGTAGCTTTTTGAGGAACAGCTTAAGTAAAAATCTGTAAGAAATATGGATATTGGGTAGATTGTCGTTTAGTAATAGATTCAGGTAGTCAAGTAAATTTTATAAGTTAAGAGTTTACTGACATATTGAAATTGAAAACAAAAAAATGTTCTTACGATTTGAATAGAATAGAACAACCTTTAGTAGGTTTACTTAATAGAATATTGAGTGGTCAATTGCGTAACAATGTTGATGATTATTTCTATTTAAATTTTGATACTGGAGTTTTACAGCTAATTTTCACACAATTCCAATTTCTAAAAAAAATAATAATTGATATAATAACCTTTCTTTAGGTGATTTTTATTACTATATACATAGTTTCACCTGTAGATATTTTGTTGGGAGTAGAGACAGTTTTTGACATGACTCTAATTAACCAGCACATATCAAAAGTGATCTTAGTGCTATTTTGACAAATATAGGATGGATTGATCATGGACATCAAGTTTTCATCTTGTATGGTTGCAGAGGAGTTCATCGTTAGTGACTTGTCCTAATTAAATAAGACTTTTAATATCATTTTGCCATTTTATTTGGATGCTGAGAAGTACGTTGTTAACAATTTGTTAATTAATATTTCTTTAACAAAATTAAAAAAATTCAATGTGCGTTGATGTAGTTTTAGTTCTTGCATTCTTTTATTCATATTGATACCAAACATGATTTGGATCAATCTTGTTAGAATTTGCTTATAAAAACCAAAAAAACCCACACAAACTTTGATTGATTTTTTTAATCATGAATTTTGAGTCTAATCAACTTTCTTTTAACAAATTACTTTGTAATTTTTGGGAAATAGACAACAAAGAAAATGATATGGAACGTTTATATTAGTTGAGAAGTTATATTTAGCAAATATACAAGATTATATTAAACAAGGTCATTTATTACCCGCAAAAAGTTTGTCAAGCGTAGCGGTCAAAGTAGTCTTTAATTTAACAAAACAGATTTTAATAAGATTTTTTTAAATGATACACTTTCAACCGATAGAAAATCGGTTATTAGTAAAGTTTTGTCGTAATATCTGTTAGATGTTTTGAGAAATAACTCTACATGAAGAAAATTGTGTTTATTGACACATTTTTTGGCGATTTAATTCTAATAAATCCATCATTAAATTTAAGCTTACTAGAATAATATTTGGAGCCATTTTTAGTTTTTATTTAGCGCAACGGGCTATTTTTCTGTTAGTTGAAAATAAGGAAAATTGTTGCTTTAGCGGCAAAGGCTTTAAAGAATAAAATTTTTGTAGATGACATATATTGCGGAGATTTGGGTAAAAATTTTAAATTTTTGAATAACTTTAAAATGTTGTATCATACGGATGTAGAGTTAGTAGATTTGTTTAATAGATTATTTTTGTAGTATTTACTTTTTAAAGTTATTTATGTTGTGATTGTTATTTTGCAAATCATCATTTTTTGAACCTGCTTATATGGGATAATGAATTGTTAATAATATAATTGTAAATATTTTAATTAATTTATATATATTTCTTGTTAAAATTTTTTTTTCACTTGTTCAACATTAGTATATATGTATATGGCCATGTACAAAATGAAAATTTGTTTTTGCTGAAATCACTGAAAATGCCTTTCTCTACAAAAATCCTGATTATGTGAGTTTTTTCAGTAAGCCTTTTCTGAGTATTAAGCAATCAAAATTTAAAAAACCGAGGTTTTAAAGTTTTTTTAGATTTTTTTATTATTTGTAATTTCTCAGGATTACATTTTTAGGAAAAAAATTTAAGAAACTTTTTTTTCAAAATTGTCCTAAGAATAAATTTTGTTACAGCGGTTACCCATTTTGGTTATTCTTTACTTCTTCATTCATGCGTATAGCATAAGTTTCTTATTAAACCTTTGCCGTGCAGGCTTAAGCTTAACTGTTTCTTTCTTGTTGCTTTTTTTTCTTGATAATTTTTGTAGTTTGATTTTCTATTATCTTCCATGTGTCCTTGCTTTCTCAATCATATACTCTATTATAATTTTGGCTATCACAGCTAACCTTGCCTTCAGTCGTTTTCTGTTTTGTGCACTGCTATCTATTGCATTGAAACATAGTGTGGATGTATCTACTTTGTCACAGTATACGCATTGGTCACTCTTCACTATGTTAATTTTTTTCAGTTAGGCTTGAAAGTAGCAGTGACTTATCAGGATCTGGGTAAAGTAGTATCCAACTTCCCCGTGTATCCTTGAAATCTATAGAATTATTTTTGGGATTAGGTTCTACATTCATCTTTTTGTATCACCTTTCGCGTCTTAAACTGCTTTCAACGTCAACTGAGATTTAGCTCTGGTCTTTTACGCATTCTGGTTTGTACCAGCCGTGTATTTTCTATCCAGGACCATATGGTGTATAAAAATAGTTTTTGCTTCTACTTGTATGGTCCTGGTGGACACGGTCCGGTACGCACTTACCACACGTATAGTAATTATTTTTTTGGTATCTATTTAAAAAAAAAATGTACCTTGGAATTTAGTCTTCTGTCCGTTTTGATTCTTATCTGCAGATTTTTACCAAGAAAGACTTTTAGTATTTGGCGCTATTTTTTCTGGTAACAATGATATCTCCTACTCTTACAATGACAGATTTGAGGGAGTTAGGTTCAACTAGTACATCTGTTTTAGTTTTGTGTGAGGCCAGTTTCAATCTTTTTTTTGCCAACCACATTTCTACGCGGTTTGAAGCGTACTTAACATTTTCTTTAATGGTGGTTTTGCACGGTCTTCACACCCCTATAGCAAGATCATCCGCATAACCTTCTAAAGTTGTATTCTCCGGCATTGTTTCTCTGAGCACCTCGTCGTAGTATGTGTTCCATAAGGTGTGGTACCCCTCAGGTCATTTTTAACTAACCGCTTCTGACCTAGATTATTTTGTTTTAGAGCTAATTGCAAATCTGTCTAACAAGATACGGCTTACTTCTCTACAGTTCTATAATAATGCTCTTCCACCAAGCCAAGTTAAAGGATTTTTGACATCCAGCGTCAACAACACTGCAAATTTATTTTTTATTTTGATTTTTTTTTTGTTATGCCTTTGACCTTTTATTTAACGTCTACTGTTAATCTGCATTTTGAAAAACCATACAGCGCAAGGGACAGTTTACCAGTTTTCAGAAGCTTTTCCAGCAGTTTCTTATTTAAGATTAGTTTAAAGAGTTTTTACAAGCTATTTAGAATAGTAGTCTGTAGGCTACTGCACCAATACTTTTAGCTGGTTTCTTATTGTCTTTTTTTTGGAAAAGGAGTCTATTTGTAACAGTGCGTTACCAAGATACCCTCGCTATTTTTGGCGGTGGTTTACCTGCACGACGCTATTCTATAGAATCTTTTTTGGACAAAGGATAATAATACAAAACTATAATTTCATCCTCCGCAACAATAGATTGCAAAACTTTTTTTTGTCTTCTCTTACAGAGCTTCAAAAAAAATTAAGCGCAATCAACTCAATGCTGTTTTTAAGAAACCGAAAAAAGTTTTGTGACCCATCTTGCATTAACTTTATTTATACCTAAATAATCATCAAGTATTTGGCAAATTGATGTATCTGACAGCCCCGATATTGCTGATAATTTCCTCACTTTTAGTCGGCAATCACTTTGTAACTATGTAACATGTTAAAATTTAATATATTTTATTAATATTGTAAAATTAACCGGTCAACACGCAACTTTTTATTATATAATAATATATACTAGATTATTGTTTTCCTAGTTTTAATATATCAAAAAATAATAAACAAAATCTCACTTGCAGAAACTATAACGTTGAAGATACGATTTAAAGAATGAACAATAGTAACTTTTAATAATTGAACGCAAATAAAACAATATTACAAAATTGTTATTTTAGCAGTTTCAAATTTTGTAAAGCCATCAGTTTTAGGATTTTTTTAGTTGTACTTAAGAAATTGCTAAAATTGTTTTTGTACGTAAAATTCTTGTTGACATATTGACCAAATCTTGATCTTAACCACCCCAGAATAACCTTTAATACTCAAAAATTCCAAAAATGTATCTGTTATGCCAAACAAGTATATCCACATTGTGTCAAAAACTTTGCATCGTTTATTTCTCTATATAAACTTTGATCGTTGTAATTACTATGGTCGACTAATGGTGGAATTCATGAAAGCTGATTAACGTTAATCAGCGTTAAATGTGACAACATAACCTCAACTGTCAAAATTAATTTTATTAATTCAATATAAATACTTGATATTTACTTTGCGATAGTTGCAAATATTATTTTCTTTTTATTTCTGATAGTTATATGTTGTGTCAAACTTGCCTTTGTGGTAGCATTACTATAAATAGTTTTGCGGTTGTCAAATTTAATCAACCGTTACTTTAACTGGCTTTCATGAATTCCAGCATTAGTGTGTTATTGGGAATAGACACAATCAAAATAAAAATAATGATAAAATATTCTTATAGGAAAACATATGACATTTTAGTTTGATAATCTTAACTATTACTGTATGCTGTGTTTAGCATACAATTGATTTTTATTTTAATATAAATTAAACAAGGTTTGGTTTAAATAAATAATGATATAAAGTTTGTGTCATGTACACGTTACCTACAGCAATTAATACAAAAGGATATTAATAAAATATGAGCACATAACTACGTATAAAAGTATAAAACATTTAGTTTTAGTAAATAGTCCAAACAATCAAGTCATGTCGAACATTGCTGAGAATTTATCAAATATTTTAACACTTAGCAAATACATTGCATTATTGCCGCCATATAATGTAAAAACTAAACAATTTACAAAAGTACGGTTGTATGTGTGTTTTATACTAGTCATATATTTAACATCGTTATTTTGGTATATTACGTCTTACATACTTTACGAACGTCAAGATTCATCATCAGTACCACTGACATATCTTCAATCAATTTCGGGAACTATCATTAACCTAAGTTCAATACTAGGATCATCTTATTGGAATTTTGAAAAATTAATCATTTTTTTAAAGACGTTTGATCTTTTTGATAAACTTAATGTAAAGTTTGTTATTATTAAAGTCAAAACTAATTTTATTATTTTTTTTTTTATGTTGACTCTAATACTAGTTTGTGTTGTTGCTATTACTGATTTGATTATAACCACATATTTTAATGATTTTTTTACTTATATTCAAAATATGCATATGTATTTAGAAATTTTTATCATTACAATTGATTCTTTAATTAAAACAAGCTTGTTATTTAATATAAAAAAAAGGATTGCATGCGTTAATAAAATTATTGATACTGATTTTACACAAAAAAGTTATTGTAATTACGATCAGTTTTTTTATGACATTAAAATGTTGCATCTCACGGCTATGGATTTAGTAGATTTGTTTAATAGATTGTTTGGGTGGAATTTATTTTTTACAGTGATTTATATTGTGATTGGTATTTTGCAAATGATTTCAACATTCTTTGATCGTGTTTATATATGGAAAAGCGAAGAATTAGTAACTGCTTCATTTTGGATAACAATTGTAATTGTAAGTACTTTAATAATATCATATTTTTTTAATTAAACATCTTTATTATAATATTTTCTTATTTTTTCAATATAAACTGTTTACAAAATAAACAATATGCTATTGATAAACATTATTAATTTGATTTTCATATTTAAAATTAATTTAATAAACTTTGATTTAATAAGAAAATTTAATGCAAACATTACTTATAAAATTAGCTTTATATTTTATAACATAACCAACCTTATCTCTTATCTTACTTTTACTATACTATTATGTGTTTTCTTTTTAGTTCAAATATAAGTATAAATATTTGATTAATAATGTTTGCGTGTGAATAATAGTTATAGATAATGATTTCCGGAAAAGTTAATAACTTTTTCAAATTAATTATTTATTTGTAGTAACAATATAACGTGTTTTGTTGTTTTATGTTGAAAATAATATACAAAAACACAAAATTATTTAGTATCAGATCAACAATAAATATAATTTAGTAAACAATTTCTAATCATGTTGAAAATTTAGCAAATATATTACGTTATACCGCGTTACAATATAAATCGCTTTAAGGCCGCTCACCTGCACGTTGGGTTGCCCAGATTATTAACAAAACTAATATTACTCTATTTGACATAAGATAACAGTAAATAGAATTAATTGACTTTTATAAGACCATATTTTAAAACAGAAATGTCCAATTGTTAATTTTTCAATATCCAAAAACAGTGAGCAAAAATTGATGGTTACGTTGGCTGTATGACAAGTCTTGTTAAAACTAAATGTCTATTAACGGTAACAGCGGATTTTTGCCCATTTAAAAAAAAATTACCCAAAAATGCCGCCGGACTAAAAAACACACTAAATGGTTACTCACTGTGGATGCATAGGCTGTTCAATAGTCATGTGTACATTTTCTGATCCCCAAATTTTTTGATAAAAATGCTCATCTTTGGCCAAACGAACTTTAGCCCATTGGTCAAACTGAAAACGCATTGGATGGTCATGAGTAGAGACCAGATTAAAAAGCATTAAAAATACAAAAAAAAAACGCTTAAAAAGGCATGAATGTAACTAAAAATGCATTAAAAAAGCACAAAACATATAAAAAAGCATTAAAAAAGCATAAAACAATTGAAAAAAAAAGAAAACTTAAAAAATCCAAAACTATAAAATATTTTAAATATTTTAACATAGGTTTTATAACATTTATATTTACAACAGTTTGAGTGATGATATTTTTCACACACATTTTAAATAATACAAAAAAACTTTTAAATAACTAAAAAAGAACTATCTACAAAAACAGTTAATAATTAAATGTTGTTCTAAGTGTTCAACTGTAAAATTCTGCATTCGATCATTAAAATGTTTTTGAAGGAGAAAAGACTTTTTTTTACAGGCACATTTGTTATTGGTGTATGTTTAAATTTTGCTTTAAAAACTGGATTTATATCGAAATCTGGAACATTTTCTCCACTCAAAATACAGTTTATTTTATTTAATGTAGATAAACTTCCATTTTTTAAATATTTATTTTCAGATTTTGATTTCACTGTTTGCCCAATATAGCCTAGTACTTTTAAAATTGCATCTTTAAAATCTCTAATTATTCTTAGACTTTCATTTATCGTCTTTTTCTGTTTTTCTAGCAATTTAATAGCATGACTCAAAAAACCATAATTAGCTTTTAAGAAAGCTAAATCCTTTTGAAACTTTTATTTCTTAAAACTGCTTGGCAGTTTTTCACTGATTTGCTTACAAGATCCAAAAATTGTATAACAACGTTTTTAAAATTTTTGACATTGAGAGAATCCCCGACTTACCGACTATTTTGAAAATTATAAAATACAGTTATTTGACTTGTTTGAAGAGATGGTACTAAAATACGATAGAAGCTCAGCCGGGATTTACGAAATTATATTAAACTTGTCTAAATAATATTATAAAAAATATGCAAGATCTTAATACGTAAACTTTGCGTTACGTTTTCTAAAGAAGAAATAATTTACGTTTTTTTATGTGCATTTCAATCCACTACATTTCACTAATTTACACAAAAAACTGATTTAACAAAAAAAAAATGCACCAAAACTGAAGATAAAGCTTAAAAATAAGCACAAAATTTTAAAATAAGCACCAAATTAAAAAAAAAAAAAACTAAAAAAGCAAAAAAAGCGTAAAAAACTTATTGCCAAATGATTACATTCTTCACAAATTGTGCATATATTTATAAATATTTTTTATGTTTTAACTATGAAGCGAAAGCATAATACCTAGGAATCCGCTCTCTAAATTGATATATGTTGTGATTGTTATTAAAATTATCATTTCTTGATCCTGCTTATATATAAGATAATGAATTGTTAGTAATAACTATACTGTGGACATCATTTGTAATTGTGAGTACTTTAATAAATTTGTATACATTTTTTGTTAAAAAAATTTTTTACTTGTTCATTGTCAGTATATATGTATATGGTCATGTACGAAATAAAAAAAATTTCTACTCCCTTCTATATATTGTCACTTTTATTACGCCTAATTGAATGGATATGTATCATATATCCACTCTAGTGTGGATATGATATGCCGTACCAACCATAGAAACAAAAAATACAAATCACAATGTTTATTTTATTACGTCGCTAAATACAAATGGTTATTTTATTTGTAAAATGTCAAAAATAGATTAAAAACGTCTTATTTATTAACTGTTATTATACAATAAAGCTTAAAAACATTTTTTATTAAATATTTTAACAGCATAATTTAACCAAAATTATAGGTAGTTCTGAATTTGATAATTATGCGAAAAGTCGATGTCAAACATAACCTGAATTTATTTCAATATAAAATCATGTTAAATGATTAATTGAAAAGTTTTAAAATGTTTATCAGTCGTAGAAAAAGTAACTTGTACATCTCGAGTGGAATGCCCATATTGCACTTTGGAGCACTCCGCCTGAAGCGTCGTGCTCCAAATTCGTTTTCGTGCGATACACTCTTGTTATACAAAATACCATTTTTTTGCTCAAACCACTGAAAATGCCTTTCTCTACAAGAATCATGATTATGTGAATTTTTCAGATTTTTTTAGTGAGCCTTTTTTGAGTATTAAGCAATCAAAATTTGAAGAAACCGAGATTTTAGAGTTTTTTTTAGATTCTTTGATCATTTGTAACTTCTCAGGATTGCATTTTTAAAAAATAATTATAAAAAACTTTTTGTTAAATTGTCCAGAAAATAAGTTTTCAATTTTTTTTTTTTATTTTTTAGAACTTTAATAGACAGTTATTCTTAAAAAAATTAAAAAGTTTTATTTATTTTTCAAATATAGATAAAAACATGTTTTTTATGTAGAAAAGATACCCTAAAAATTTCAAGAAGTGCCGTGTGCTACATTTTGAGATATCTTACCATGTATTCACAGAAATACTTAAAAAAGGCTTAAATTTTAAATTTACATTTTTTGATCGTTTGTAACTTCTCAGGATTTTATTTAAAAAAAGTATATATAATTTTTTTCTTCAAATTTGTTTAAAGAATAAGTTTTCACAGACATAAATTTTTTTCTTTAAATTTTGAAAATGTTGCAGAACTATAAATGACAGATTTTCATAAAAAAATATTGGGTATTTTTTTTTTTTTTTTATTTGAAAAAAAGAAAATTCCTATAATATTTTTTTTTAGAAAAATTCTTTCTTTTTGTTTAACAAACTTTTCAAAATTCATAGAAAAACAAATTTTATTTGCAAAAACTTATTATTTAAACAATTTAAAAAAAAAAAATTTTAAATTTTATTCCTAAAAATGCAAGCCTGAGAAAAAATGAAAAAAAAAACTCAAAAACTTCGATTTTTTTAAATTTTGCTTGTTTATTACTCGGAAATGGTTTTTATTCCGTACACTTCACTCATACATTGCCATATGCAAATGCTTAAAACCTTTTTTTTATTGATGTATTTTAAGACCATAAGTAGGCCTACATTTTTTGTCATTAAATTATATAAAGTGCACTTAAGCGTTAAAGCTGAGAATTGGTTGATTCCACAAAAGCCGGAACAAGCATACAAAAAGAGAATACAAACAATTTATTAAAAGGATAGAAAAGTTTAATACTATTAAAAATAGATGACATTTATGTATCACATTAAATTTGAAATAATTTTTATTGTATAGAATAAATTTTGTGTTACACTTATTGCGTTTTCCACTCGTCGCTCGGAGAAGAGCTAGCTTGAGCCACTGGGTAGCACCGACAATTTTAAGCTTGAGCTGATGCAAAATTCTTGTTCTTGCTCCCTGAGAGCTCGAATTTTTAAATCCGTGATAATACTACGGTGCAACTTGAAATAACATGACATTGACAATTGATTATTTTGATACATTCTGTAATAATGGATTCCAGTATTTTATCAGCTATTGTCGCTGAGATAATTTCTGAATCGTCAGATAGTAGCAATGATGAATTAATTAAAATTTGAAAACATTAAAATCAGATTAAAATTTATTGCGGGCCTTATCATAGCAAAACAGCATAAAACGCTATTTCGATTGTTTTACTGCTCCGAGCAGCTGCGGCCCAAAAACGGATAACCGTACAAATGCTAGTTTTAGCTTGCTCAGTACCAGCTCGAGCCAATATAATACCAGTGAAAAACGCTAGTAGTTATATACATTTGTTTTTTATATAACTATTGCAACGCACGCTAATCCTCTCAACTACCACACCGTGCTTTAACGTCGTGTATTAATTAATTAATCTAACACTACGTTATTTAAGGAAGGGTCATAGCCGTCAAATCAGTTGACCGCATTTCTTTGCTGCGCAAAAGATACTGATTCTTTTTTTATTTGTCATATAATGCACATAATTATTAATATTATACAAAATATAATAAATAATTAACAAATATATAATTTTTTTTTAGCATAGTTAAACTGGTAATGCCAAAGTTACACTTTAACTAACACATTCTCAAGGTATACTTTAATACTAATGTGTTTATAACTGCTTTTTACTAGTGTGTTGTGTTTTGTATACAACCTCAAGGCTTAACCGGCCAGTGTAAGCTTGATAATCTTTTGCCGTTATTGTGCAACCTTATCTTTATCATCTTCCATGTATCTTTGCCTTTAAGCATTTACTCCATCAATTTTTTACTGTCAAAGCTAAATCTGCAGTTGTCCTCTGCCTTGTGCACTGTACATGATCTGTACAGGTGTATAATTTTGTCAAAGTATACGCATTGGCCTCTTTCTACTTTGTTCATTCTTTTCAGGTAAGCTTAAAAGCAGTCGTAACCTGTCAAGATATGGGTAAGGTGGTATCCTACTTTTCCGTGTTTTCTCGTAACGTATGAAATTACTTTTGAAATTAGCTTTTTTGTCCATCTTGCCATGTTACCTTTCGCGTTCCATTTAACTTTCTGTTTTTAGTTTTGGTCACCGTTTTCTGCGCATTCAAGTTTGTCCAGCCGCGTATTTTTTTTTCAGGACCGTAAGGTGTATAGGGATAGTCTCTGCTACCACCTGTATGGCTCTGGTGGACAGAGTCCGGTACGTGCTTGCCACACGTATTACTTTTTAATAATAATCAATCTGGTGCCGTTCTGGCTCTTGGATCACTCTTTTGTGGAGGTAGTCGCAAATTTGTCTAACAAAAAACGTCATCATTTGCCTTCTCACTAGTTTCATAATATAGCCTTTCTACGGAGCTAAGCTGAAGGCATTTTTGACGTCCAGCCAGCATCAACAACACTGCAACTTATTTTTTATTTTTGCTTTCTCCGTTATGCTTTTGACCTTTTAGATGGCGTCAATTCCGCAAAACCATACTGTTTAGGGGACAGTCCACTTGTTTTTAGTAGCTCTTTCAGCAGTCTCTTTTATAAGATCAGTTCAAAAAAAAATTCTAAGTTATTTAAAACGCAGAGTGATCTGTAGGCTACTGCACCGATACTTTTAGCTGGTTTCTTAATTAGGACGAGCCTTTTCAATTTTCATTCTTTGGAAAAAAGCCATTCTTTAACAGTGCGCTTAAAGTCATAACTTTAAAAGGTTGTAACCATATAATTTTTGGTTGGCGAGGATACTCTGGCTTTTCTTGAAGATGGTTTACCCGCACGACGCTATTTTCATAAAATTTCTTTTAGACAGAGGATTATAATACAAGACCATAAATTGATGTACTTGACAGCTCTGATATTGCTAATAATTTAATCACTTTTAGTCGGCAATCACTTTGTAACTATGTAACATGTTAAAAATTTATATATTTTATTAATATTGCAAAATTGACCGGTCAACACGCAACCTTTTATCATATAATAATAAATATTAGATTATTATCTTTCTAGTTTTAATATGTAATATCAAAAAATACTAAACAAAATCTCACTTGCAGAAACTATAACTTTGAAGATGAGATTTAAGGGAATTTAACAATAATAACTTTTAATAATTGAGCGCCAATAAAACAATATTACAAAATTGTAATTTTAACAATTTCAAATTTTGTAAAGCCAACAGTTTTAGGACTTTTTTAGTTGTTCCCAAGAAATTGCTAAAATTGTTTTTGTACGTAAAATTCTTGTCGACATATTGACCAAATCTTGGTCTTAACCACCGCATAATACTGAAAAAAATTTAATATTTAGAAATTCTAAAAATTTATCTGTTATGCCAATGAAGTATACCCACATTGAGTTAAAAACAAACTAAAGAAATATATCTGAACGGTCCTACCACGGCGTCTTCGTACAGCATACAGCTGGCACAGCTAGTTGTTGCGGCACTTGGTAATAGGGATATTGGTTTCACGTAGTCAGTTAATGTTAAATATAAATTTTGCATCATTTATTTCTCTATATAAACTTTGATCGCTGTAATTACTATGGTCGACTTAGTGTGTTATTGGGAACAGACACAATCAAAATAAAATTAATGATAAAAATTGCTAATAGGAAAACATAAGAGCATTTTATTTTAATAATCTTAACTATTACTGTATGCTGTGTTTAGCATATAATTAATTTTTATTTTAATATAAATCTAACAAGGTTTGGTTTAAATAAATAATGATATAAAGTTTGTGTCATGTACACGTTACATGCAGCAATTAATACAAAAGGATATTAATAAAATATGAGCACATAATTACGTATAAAAGTATAAAACATTTAGTATTAGTAAATAGCCCAAACAATCAAGTCATGTCGAACATTGCTGAAAATTTATTAAATATTTTAACACTTAGCAAATACATTGCATTATTGCCGCCATATAATGTAAAAACTAAACAATTTACAAAAGTACGGTTGTATGTGTGGTTTATACTAGTCATATATTTAACATCGTTATTTTGGTATATTACGTCTTACATACTTTACGAACGTCAAGATTCATCATCAGTACCACTGACATATCTTCAATCAATTTCGGGAACTATCATTAACCTAAGTTCAATACTAGGATCATCTTATTGGAATTTTGAAAAATTATTAATTTTTTTTAAAACGTTTGATCTTTTTGATAAACTTAATGTAAAGTTTGTTATTATTAAAGTCAAAACTAATTTTATTAATTTTTTTTTTTATTTTGACTCTAATACTAGTTTGTGTTGTTGCTATTACTGATTTGATTATAACCACATATTTTAATGATTTTTTTACTTATATTCAAAATATGCATATGTATTTAGAAATTTTTATCATTACAATTGATTCTTTAATTAAAACAAGCTTGTTATTTAATATAAAAAAAAGGATTGCATGCGTTAATAAAATTATTGATACTGATTTTACACAAAAAAGTTATTGTAATTACGATCAGATTTTTGATGACATTAAAATGTTGCATCTCACGGCTATGGATTTAGTAGATTTGTTTAATAGATTGTTTGGGTGGAATTTATTTTTTACAGTGATTTATATTGTGATTGGTATTTTGCAAATGATTTCAACATTCTTTGATCGTGTTTATATATGGAAAAGCGAAGAATTAGTAACTGCTTCATTTTGGATAACAATTGTAATTGTAAGTACTTTAATAATATCATATTATTTTAATTAAACATCTTTATTATAATTTTTTCTTATTTTTTCAATATAAACTGTTTACAAAATAAACAATATGCTATTGATAAACATTAATAATTTGATTGTCATTTTTAAAAATAAATTAATAAACTTTGATATAATAAGAAAATTTAATACAAACATTACTAATAAAATTAGCTTTATATTTTATAACATAACCAACCTTATCTCTTATCTTACTTTTACTATACTATTATGTATTTTCTTTTTAGTTCAAATATAAGTATAAAATTTTGATTGATAATGTTTGCGTGTGAATAATAGTTATAGATAATGATTTCCGGGAAAGTTAATAACTTTTTCAAATTAATTATTTATTTGTAGTAACAATATAACGTGTTTTGTTGTATTATGTTGAAAATAACATACAAAAACACAAAATTAATTAGTATCAGATCAACAATAAATATAATTTAGTAAACAATTTCTAATCATGTTGAAAATTTAGCAAATATATTACTTAATATATTATTATACCGCGTTACAATATAAATCGCTTTAAGGCCGCTCACCTGCACGTTGGGTTGCCCAGATTATTAACAAAACTAATATTACTCTATTTGACTTAAGATAACATTAAATAAAATTAATTGACTTTTATAAGCACCATATTTTAAAGAAAGTAATGTCCAATTGACATCTGCATTTTGGTTAATTTTTCAATATTCAAAAATAGTGAGCAAAAAATTGATGGTTACGTTGGCTGTATAACAAGTGGCTTCGTCTTATTGAAACTTAATGTCTATTAACGGTAACGGCGGCTTTTTGCCCATTAAAAAAAAAAAAAATAGCTCTATAATGCCGCCGGACCAAAAACCACACCAAAAGGTTACTTGTTGTGGATGCATAGACTTTTCAATAGTCATGTGTCATGATTCTCAAATCTTCAAATGCAACAATTTTGATTATTAACATAGCCGCCAAGATAAAACTGAGCTTTATTGAGAAACTCATTTTTTTAAATAAAAATGCTCATCTTTGACCAAACAATTTTTAGCTTATTGGGCAAACTAAAAACGCATCGGATGGTCACAAAGCTTTATTTCTTGGACTAATTGAACTTTGTAGGCCTTCAAACCGAGATCTTTATGCAAATTTTTTTTCAGAAAAGTGTAAAAATATGTTTAGTTTTTGAGAACTACAAGTTGATGTTGATGCATGTTCACGCACACTCTGAGCAACAACATTTTTTTTTTGGCTGAGCGCACTGAACTAGAACTTGAACGTGTTGTTTTATCTACTAACAATTCAGTTTAGCAAACTTGTTTTACAAATTGGTCCACAATCTGAGTTGAAAGCACTTTTTTTATCAAATTTGTTTTGTAAATTTCTTACTGTTTGAGTAGAAGACTTATTACTTTGGAAGTAGGTTTTTATTATTTTCCCACTTTGTTTAAGCGTCCCATTTTGTAAATGTCAAACATAAAACTAAATTTCTGTCAACTCATAAATGTTATTAAATTTTTGAATAAGAAAATAAACGGTAGTTGAAGTTTTAAACGTTACATAAACTATAAACTAGATTTGCAACAAGTTAGTAGTCTAATACTGTCTAATATATGAATTATAAACAAATTTGATGTCAAGTTTGCAGTATGATATGTTAACTGTCACTTTGAGAAAAAATGCCTTACAAATATGTCATATGAACTGATAATTCCTAATTTAAAGAAGCAACTGTTAACTGTTTTTGATTAGTTTTATATTAAATGTTAACTATCAAGTTGAAGAAACATTTGTCAACTATTTCTCAAATTTGACCCAAAAACTGTTAAATATATAAACTATCAGCAAAGTTTAAAACAAGTTTGCAGTATGATATTCTTCTTCTTCTTCTTTTTCTTCAGCTTGTATTTACCCAATTTTGGACAAAGGCTTTTTTTAAATTCTACCACACGGTCCTATCTTTAGTTTTATGTTGCCACAAATAGCCAGCGACTTTTCAGATGTCGTCTTTGCATACTTTTATTAGAGGTCCGTAGTCTTCACAGCATAATTTGTATTGTCCACTTTGCTGGGTCCTGCTTTGCTACATGGCCTGCCCAGCTTTACTTAAAGTTAGCAACTTGTATGATAACATTCTCGACACTTTCTGGTGTTTTGAATGTGATCCTTTAGGCTTACACCTAACATGGCCTTTTCAATTGCTCTTTGGCAAGTTTGCAGTTTGTCTGCTGATCTGTTGGTAAGGGTAGTTGTTTTAAGACTATACATAGTTATGGTGATGATGCACTTATTGTTCACCTCTTTTTTAGTTCATATGGAATGCTCTGATTTTTTATGTAACTTAGTTTACCGAATGTTGCCCAACTCATCCTAATTTTGCGTTTTACTTTGGCGCATAGGTTTTCTTTTCTAAATCAAATCACATAACCTAGGTACACATACTTTGCTACGTTTTCTACTACATTTTGTTCTATGGATATGGAAGTTTTAAAACCACTCATAGTTTTGGTTTTTTGAGGTTTATCTTAAGTCCGATTTTTTTGAATGCTAAATTTAGTTGTGTGAGTATACTTTTAACTCCCTGATGTCCAAGCTAATATGAAAATTTTTGTTGGAAAAGCGCAAATAGTTCAGATGTTTCTCATTAATGTTTATAACGTTCTTCTTCTAGTCTAAGCATTTAAAAACATTTTCCGTTGCTAGCGTAAAAAGTTTTGGTAAAATGGTATCACCCTGTTTCACTCCTCTTCTAATAGAAACCGTGTTAGTAACAGTGTTATCGTCCAGCTTAATTTAGAGTGTCGCGTTTTTATAGAAGTAATTTAGTAGGTTTAAGTATCTGGAGTCAATAGGGTTGATGATATAGGACTTTTGCTTCTAACAAAAAACTGAAAAGAACACGCTGGATAGATACTAATACGTTTTTGCGTGCGTTGCTTCAATTTTGTATAAGGATACAGTTTTTTGGGTAGAGACATTATCTTCCAATGGAAAAAAAAGAGTTTACGCCAAAGTAATGCAGTGTACCAGTCAATTTGTGCACTACGCTATTAACACATTTTGTAAAAAAAAGGATTTGTTTTGAACAGCTTTTTTTCTTAGCAAAAAAATAAACATAACACGTTTGGCCAGGTTACTTTGAGAAACGCCAAACCGTTAAAAAACGAATTAAAGTAAACTTGATTTTGGGCAGTTCTATATTTGAAAATTGGTCTTTTAGAAGCTAATTTGTTAAAAATATTTCAAATACCAAAAAAAAACATTTTCAAAATTTGGTGCCGGTTGATGAAGTCGCTGCTGCAAGCGCAAAAACTAGCAAACAAAAAGCAAAATTGATTTAAACGACAAAAAAAAATTTGAAAAGAGCTTTTTTTTATTAAACTATGTGTTTTTCTTTTGGATTAAATGTTTTTAAATTGAATGTCACTAACTAAAAAGTCATACAATGTACAAAAAAAAAAAGATATGTGAGATAATTAACTGATTAAAAAATACCGTATTTAATAGTTTAGAAAAAATGTACAACATAAATTAGTATACTGTTCATTTTGTTTTTTTGAAATCTCAAAATTTACGCGTTTAGATAATGAATAAATATTTATTATTTAAAAGATTCGTTTTTTTTCTTTCTTGAGACTTGTATCTTTTCTAGTGTGCATTATATAACCTTTTAGTTAATCACAATTAATTAGGAAACATAAAATGTAGTAAAAACAACAATAATTTGACGTCAGTTTTATTTATTGTTTGATAAGGTCAAAACTTACTTCAGTCCAAGAATGTTTTGAGAATTCCAGAATTTTATTTTAAAATGATTCTAGTTCAGACAAGATAGAATGAAGCAACTACGCTTTTAATTTGGACATATGTCATTAAATAAATTTAATCAACAATCAAACAAAATAAATACAAACAATTTAAAAGATTTTACAAAATAAAATAAAGTCAAGGAGTTTGAACAACATAAAAATGTTGTTGAACGTTAACAAGTAAAACACATTTGTTGAAACTTTTACATTAAAAACTAGATTTAAGCAATCTGTAAATATAATTGATGCTTGTGACCTTTACTACGTGATAATTTATAATAATAAAATAATAAAACAAGTTACAATGTTCTTTATCACAAATTTATTCTTACGAATTCAATACTAGTTTTGGCTTTACTAAAAAATAAACAACAACATTATAAATAAATAACTAAACTACAAAGTTAGTAGAAGGCAAAGTTACAAAAAGTGATTGACCTAAAAGCAATTTTCATGTTAAGTTTAGAATTAATACGGATTTGGTGACTGGGCTAAAATATGTAAGACAAGTGAATCTTGAATTGACTGTTTCCTTTATTTAAGGATATACGTTTTTAAAGGTTTTTTCTTTAATTTTCTTAGTTATTAACTTCTCTATGGTATTGATGGGATAGCCATTGTTGAGCGCAATTTGTTTGATTGTCTTTAATTCTATATTTTTGTCTTTTTGTGACATTGAAGTTGTGATTGCTTTATAAATCATTAAATTGTACGCCGCCATCTTATGATTATAGAGCTGGGAGTTATGCTATCTGTAAATGTTGGTTTCCTAAAAATTTATTATTTTGTTTAGTTTTTGCTTTATTAACTTTTGATTCTACTGTAAATTGAATCTTGAAATGGATGCTGTTTATGAATTGTTAGAAATTGGAGAGTTGTCTTTGTGTGTCTTTGAAGCAAGCAAAGATGTCATCTACATATTTATACCAAAAATGAATGTGTGATTTAGCCAGCCAAAGTTTTTTTAATGTGTGATTATTGACTTATAAGTAGCTTATTAGTCTCAGAAACAACTAAATTTTAAAATTTATTCTGTGTTGATAGTACGGTTAAAAATGTTAAAAGTTTTGGTTCTACATCTTTAAACTGTCACTGAATATTGTTAGAATTCTTAGCAAGCTTTGTACTACAAGTAAAGATATGCTCTTGACATAAAAACTAACTGATAGAATGTGAAATGCAGATCAATTTTCTGCTGTTTTAAATAATATAATGTATATACCATTACACCGTGTTTGAGTAAACAAAAAATAATATATAATTTTTTTTTTTTAAATAAATACCTTAAAATTACACTGCAATTATTATAAAAGTACATTAAAGTAATACAACAATATGATTATATATAGTATTTGTAAATAACTCAAACAATTAAGCTACTAGAATAATATTTAGTACATAAAGTTCTTACCATGCCGAACGTTGTTGAAAATTTATCAAAAGTTTTAATATTTTGCAAATACATTGCATTATTACCGCCATACACTGTAAGAAAGAAACAATTTACAAAAACACGCTCATACTTATGGATTATCATAGCCATTTACTTAACATCCTTATCATGGGAATTTATTGCTTACATGTTATACGTACATCAAAATGCCATATAATTTCCTGTGACGTTTGTTAAATTTATTTCGGCGATTTTCATGAACATCAATTCAATTCTAGGAACTTTTTATTGGAATTTTGAAAAACTACAAATTCTTTTTAAGACGTTTTATATATTTGATAAAAATATTGCAAGATTTAATGTTAGTAAGGTTAATATTAATTATACAAGTTTGCATTTGATTCTGAACCTAATATCAATTATTGTTGTTGCTATTGCTGAAATGATTATAAGCATCTACTTAATTTCATTTATTTATTATATCACATTTATGCATACCAAAGTAGATATTTTATTCATTGCAACTTCTGCTTCAATTAAAACAAGCTTGCTACATAATATAAAACACAGGATTTTGAGGGTTAATGAAACAATTAATAAAATTGATTTTACAAAAAACAATGATTGTAACAATGTTAAAATTTTGGATGACATTATAATGTTGCATCACACGGCTATGGATTTAGTAGATTTGTTTAATAGATTGATTGAGTGGAATTTACTTCTTACAGTAGTTTATGTTATGTTTAATATTTTGGAACTTATTTCTTTATTCCTTGATTCTACATTTGCATTTGAAATAAATTTGACAACAATTGCTGTAATTTGGACAACATTTAAAACCGTAAGTAATTTGTTTTGTTTTATAATTAAAACACATAATAATTTTTTTTTTAATTATTTAATTTAAATACTAATAGTTTATAAATCTTGACATAAAATAATTGTAATTTTCTTATTACTAAAGAATTGAGTACTCTCGGTAAAGATTTATAATTTTATGTTTAAGTAAAAATACATTAAATATGTTTTTTATTCCTAATTCTCAAATTTTAGAATTCATGAAACAAAAGTTTGCATTAAGATATGATTAAATTGTTTAAATATAATTTTTCTAATAACTAACAATTGGGTTGGTAGATGGAAACTTAATTTAATTTGTAGGCAAGTTATTTCTTCTACTGTGGCCTACCCACCCGCTCAAGTGTTAGTCATCAACGGATCTATTGTTTGTCCCACCTCTTGTGTGTTTGGATTTAGATTTGAGAGAATTATTTAACAATAAATCTTTTGATAACTAACGCTAGGGTGGGTTGCCAAGAACTAAATTTAATTTGTGGATGAGTTATTTCTTCTACTGTAAACCA
Source organism: Tachinus rufipes (assembly GCA_963932245.1). Classification (NCBI taxonomy): domain Eukaryota; kingdom Metazoa; phylum Arthropoda; class Insecta; order Coleoptera; family Staphylinidae; genus Tachinus; species Tachinus rufipes. The sequence goes on from OZ010744.1 coordinate 16,382,996, forward strand.
TTCATCTGCCCAACTGTTAATCATGAAAAGAGCTATTGTTTGTCCCACCTCTTGTGTGCTTGGAACTAACTAAAAATGAATTTACAAATTTTAGTAATTAGCTTTATATTCTATTCGTAGGAAGGTTAAAATATATTTGTTCTGTATAAAAATTTATTTCTAAAATATAAACTTTTTCAATAGTTTTAAAATAATTTCAATTCAATATAATAATACGCATAAATATATAAATTCTTTCAATTTTTTTTATTCACTATCTACAATACCATTCGTGTACTTGGTTTGACCTTATCAATTTTATTTACAATGAGAATAAAAACTTAAGTTATCAATGTCATACAAATATACGCTCTAATCGCATTAATATTAAAGCAGACTTTCGTTTATCATCTAAATATAAATGTATTTCATTTATTTCCAAAACAAATCAGTTTGTATAAGTGCGCCGTAATTGAAAGCATTGTCGTATAATTGCTTGAAATAATTAATTAATTAGTGCCCGCTATAAGTGTTAAAAATTAATCAAATTTTGACAATTTGTGTGTTACATAGTAGACTTAATTGTGGTGAAAGTAGAAATATTTAGAACTAAAATGAAAAATGGGGAAAATTTCATCAATTCTTTCGGTAAAGTATAAAATAACAATTTATCATATCTTATTTATAAAAGACGAAATACTAGACGACTTAAATAAATTATAAAACATTGTACAACATTGCATACAAAACGCAATTCATTAAAATTGTTGGTGCAACTTCAAAATGAAAAAATGTACATTCTGGTTAATATACAGGGGAGTCGGGAGAAACGGACCAAACTCCAGAAGTGTATTCTACACGTGAAAATAATGTAGAAAAATTCAAAGGTTGTTATCCGATTTTTATTTGTTATTAAGTTACAGCGTAATTAAAAGTTTACAAAATTTTATACATTAACGTTTTGGTTATCATAGCGTTCTTATAATAAATGTTTAAAAATACCGCTATTTACCTCAAAACATTTTCTGCTTTGTATACGAGCGCCTGTTGCTCTCCTGATGAAGTCATGTCTTTGTTTAAGATTGGCTGCAGCATTTCTTATACGTAGAATTGGTCCATCCCGAGTGTCCACTTTTAGTTTGTACACTTTATCTTTGAAACAGCCCCATAGACAATAATCTAACGCTGTGAAGTCTGGAGATTTTAGAGGCTAACTAGTAGGACCACTGCGACCAACCCAACGCCCTGGAAACCTTTTGTCCAAATATTGCTTGACCTGACGAGCAAAATATGCAAGAGTTCCATTGTGCTGGTAGTACTTTTGTATTCTGATGTTTAAAGGAACATCCTCTAGTAGTTAATGTAAATCAATTTGTTAAAAAATTAATTAGTTGGCTCCAGTGAGACGATTTTTTAGTATGAATGAGCCAATTAAATAACTATTGACCATACCACACCACACGTTTACCAAAAACTCATGTTACTTTCACTTTTGACTGTTGCGTGGGGATTTTTGTCTGACTATACATGACAGTTGTGAGTATTATTAATGCCATCACAGATGAATGTAGCTTAATCTGTAAAAAGTATGCGCGATACAACACTAAAATTATTATTTATCCACCGACATAATTCCATATGTATAGAATAATCTTTCAGTTGTAGGTGCTGTACTCTCTGTACATGGTGTGGATGTAAGCCTTGCTCGTGGAGTGTGTTTATTACTCTTGTTTGTGGAATACTCAATTGAATACTAATTCTTTGTGAGCTGGTCGTTGCATCTTCTGCTACTACATTCAGAATATTTTCTACTTCTTTTAAATCTTGTCGAGTAGTTTGTTCAGATGTTATGCTAACACTGGGAAGCTTTCCGGTCTCGCACAGTTTGTTGAAATCTCTGATAAATACATTTTTATTAGAATTTCTCTGAAGTGGAAACCGTTGACAATATTCTTCTACAGCAGCTGTAGCATTTCTATTACAAAAACCATAAACAAACACCATATTTGCATATTCTTAATTTGAATAAGTGTGTGGCATTTTGTAACACTTTAATCGTACAAACAAAATAAACGTTAAATTTCCGTCACACTGACACATTATCAGAACAAAAAAGCTATCAAATGTTTTAGAACGTCGAACATGGCATACTAGATAAAAAAATTTAATTATGTTATAACTTGAAAACAAATAAAAATTGGATAACAACATTTAAGTTTTTTTACATTATTTTCATGTGTAGAAAACACTTCTGGAGTTTAGTTCGTTCCTCCCGACTCACTCTGTATATAGTTAATACACAAATAACATATTTTTTTGCCAAATTAAAATCATTTGCAAATATTTATAATGCTCATCTAGAATAACAAACGCCTTCTTAGATACCATTTTTTTGCTTATAGAAATCTGATGGTATTCACTTGCCAAACATAGTGTTGTCCATCTATTAATTATTACAGTACTGACTTTTAATTCTTTATATTTCAATTTTTTTTTATTGGACTAGCATAATGCAAAACAGGCGACTTTCGAAATACCCCTGTGAATAAAGAACAAAATTTTAATTAGTTATTTCAGTGATTGAACTCTAGACTGCTTCTATGATATGCAGGCGCTCTATTATTAAGCTATCACACATTAAATTAATTTTTTGTTTCTATTTTATACTACATATTATACATTTGCTCACGACTAGTTATAGCGTCTCTGTGCAACTTACGTTTCTGTCAACTTTGAATATTGTATTTTTTTACGCCATATTAGTGTGTTAATGTGAGCAAAATAAACATAATAAATATGAATTAAACACAAACACTTTACATAAAATACAATACCATTAGCTGGAAGATTTAAGAAATATAATAATATAATATGAATAATCTAAAAAAAAAAAACTTATTTGTATGCTATACAAATGAGATTTTTTAATATAAAGTAAGCAAAGTATACACAATACATACACACTAAACATACACCAATTACTCGTAACATAAAAAAAACATTAAATTATTACTACATAATTATGTGGTATAAAATAGTAATATATAAAAGTATAAAACATTCAGTATTTGTTAAAAATCCAATGAATCAAGCCATGCCGAACGTTGCTGAAAATTTATTACAAGTTTTAACATTTAGCAAATACGTTGCATTATTACCGCCATACAATGTAAAAAATAAACAATTTATAAAAGCACGCTTATATTTATGGTTTATTGTGGTCATATATTTAACATCGTCAATTTGGTTTATCACTGGTTGCATTTTATACGAACTAGAAAATTCAGCATCATCATTACCTGTGACAAACATTAAATGCATTTTGGGTACTTTCATTAATCTCATTTCAATAATAGGAATGTCTTATTGGAATTTTACTAAAATACAAAATCTTTTTGAGTCGTTTTATATGTTTGATGAAAATATTGCAAGATTTGTTATTAATAAAGTTGATATTATCTATACAAGTCTACATTTAATTCTAGTCTCAACAACAGTTTTTGTTCTTATTATTGCTAACATAATTTTATGTACATATTTATATTCAATAACTTATTTTATTAAATATTTTATGCATTTGTGTTTTGAAGTTTTTATCATTGCAATTAATGCTTTAATTAAAACAAGTTTGTTACGTAATATTAAGCAAAGAATTATATGGGTTAATGAAACTATTGATAAAATTGATTTAACAATAAACTGTGAAGATAATTGTGTTAAAATTTTGGATAACATTATAATATTGCATCACATGGCTATGGATTTAGTAGATTTGTTTAATAGTTTGTTTGGTTGGAACTTATTTCTTATAATGATTTATATTACGATTGTTATATTGGAAATGATTTCTTCATTACTCGATGGTGCGTATGCGTGGGAAATTGAAATGTTTATCATTCATATACTATGGACAACAATTATAATTGTAAGTAAAGGATGGTTGAGACCTTTACTACGTGGTAATCCATAATAATAATAAAATAAAACACTGTCTACGTTTTTTACCACAAATACTTTATTGATATAATCTATATTCTAAAGAATATATATTAATATTAACAAAAGTTCACGACTCGAGTTTCGACTTTTGAAGGCCATTATCAAGTGAAAACAAACTAACAAAGAAATACATTTATACAGAAAAATTATTATAAAAATTGAAGTGAGGGAAAAAATAAATCGTATTACTAGTGGTCTAGAGGGATTTGAAAAGAGGTGATTTATATTGTGGTAAGTCCTTTTGCTCATTGAGAAGATTAACAAGAGGATTACATTGTTTTATGTGAATTTCGGCGGCTTCTAACAGATTAAGCTTAGTGCCTTTTGTACAGGTATGTAATATTTTGATTTGATTAATTTCAGGAAAAGTGTGATTCGAATTTATAATATGATTTGCAAATGAGCTTGTGTCATGATTAAGTCTAAACGCTTTAAAATGTTCTGTATATCGTGTTTCAAAACTTCTGCCAGTCTGCCCAACATAAACACTATTGCATTCGGAACATGAAATTTCATAAACACCCGATTTCCTTAAGGGATTAATTTTATCTTTAGCATTAAATAATATATTTGATAATTTACAACTTGGTCTAAAAGCAATTTGTTGATTTTGTTTTCGAAGGATGTGCGCTATGTTCTCTGTGGTTTTTCCAAAATAAGTTAATGTTGTAAATGACTCTTTGTTTAAATTTGAAACTTTTGGATAAATGTGAGAAATTGTATTTTGATACAATTTATTATTAATTAAATTTTGAATAATATTGACTGGAAAACCATTCATATTTCCTATAGATATAATTTTATTTAGTTCTAAATTACGATAATGATTTGATAATGGAATTGAAACTGCTCTTTGTGCCATAGAATGATAAGCTGCTAGCTTATGTGACATGGGATGATTGGATTTAAAAGGAATTGTAGTATTGACGCTGGTTGGTTTTCTAAATATATTGAATTCAATTTTACTATTCTTGTGAATTAAGGTTAAGTCTAAGAAATTAATTTGATTATTTTGCTCTGTTTCTATTGTAAATTTAATTTTAGGATGAATGTCATTAATTTTATTTAAGAATTGATCAAGTTGACGTGATGTTCCGCTAAAACATGCAATTATATCGTCAACGTATCGATACCAGAATGATATATGTTTTTTGGTAAAGTCTAAATTAAATATTTTATCTTCGACAATTGACATGAATAAATCTGCTAGCAAAGGGCTTAGCGGAGAACCCATTGCTAGGCCAGTAGATTGCTGATAAAATTGATTGTTAAATTGAAAATAATTTTGTGCTAAACAAGTTTTAAATGCATTATAAAGTTCTGAATGAGTAATAGGGTCTTTAACTGATTTATCTAATATATGCTGAATAATTTCAAGACATTCATCTGTTGGAATATTAGAAAACATACTTGTGACGTCAAAGGATACTAGTTTAGAATTCTTTGGAGTGGTTACTGATTTTAAGTGTTGGGATAGGAGAAGTGAGTTTTTTACAGCGTATTTTGAAGTAAAATTTGTATACTTTTTAAATAGAGTATTTAATTTAATTGCTAAAATTCGCGAAGGACTATTAATATATGAAACTACAGGTCTAATAGGAAGATCTGATTTATGAGTCTTTATTAAGCCGTAAAGTCTTGGCGCCTGAGGATTCATATTTTTGATTTGATATTTATCTGCTTTTGAAAAAATAACATGAGTGTTATCTAAAAGTTCTTTAATTTTTGATTGAAAGGCCGTTGTTGGGTCTTTCTTTAATAGACTTAAATTTTCGGTTGTAATAAAAGCATGTACTTTGTTATTATATTGGCTATTTTTTAAAATACTATCCAAAAGAAAAAGTTAGAAAATCTTCGTAAAAATCAAGTAAACTCAGTAAACTCAGTAAATCCAGCAAATTCAGTAGACCAAATTTCAACTTTTATTAATCTTTCGGATACAACGTTTAGTGCACTAGAACAAACCTTTTTATCCCAAAATCCTAATTACAGTCCGTATATTAATAATAAAGCCGACAAAACAATAATAGTAGTAGAATCAGAAATCGCGTTACGAAAAATTCAGGAACCTCTTGTCTCACAAGCATTAATTTCAAAAACCTTAAAATCGCACTCACAGCATGTTTCAACAGATTCTTCAATTATTAAATCAATCAAGGGAAAAATTTTAAGTGATGAACTAACTGTCACAAAAGCAGATAAATCTAATTCAATAGTCATTTTAAAAAATAGCCAATATAATAACAAAGTACATGCTTTTATTACAACCGAAAATTTAAGTCTATTAAAGAAAGACCCAACAACGGCCTTTCAATCAAAAATTAAAGAACTTTTAGATAACACTCATGTTATTTTTTCAAAAGCAGATAAATATCAAATCAAAAATATGAATCCTCAGGCGCCAAGACTTTACGGCTTAATAAAGACTCATAAATCAGATCTTCCTATTAGACCTGTAGTTTCATATATTAATAGTCCTTCGCGAATTTTAGCAATTAAATTAAATACTCTATTTAAAAAGTATACAAATTTTACTTCAAAATACGCTGTAAAAAACTCACTTCTCCTATCCCAACACTTAAAATCAGTCACCACTCCAAAGAATTCTAAACTAGTATTCTTTGACGTCACAAGTATGTTTTCTAATATTCCAACAGATGAATGTCTTGAAATTATTCAGCATATATTAGATAAATCAGTTAAAGACCCTATTACTCATTCAGAACTTTATAATGCATTTAAAACTTGTTTAGCACAAAATTATTTTCAATTTAACAATCAATTTTATCAGCAATCTACTGGCCTAGCAATGGGTTCTCCGCTAAGCCCTTTGCTAGCAGATTTATTCATGTCAATTGTCGAAGATAAAATATTTAATTTAGACTTTACCAAAAAACATATATCATTCTGGTATCGATACGTTGACGATATAATTGCATGTTTTAGCGGAACATCACGTCAACTTGATCAATTCTTAAATAAAATTAATGACATTCATCCTAAAATTAAATTTACAATAGAAACAGAGCAAAATAATCAAATTAATTTCTTAGACTTAACCTTAATTCACAAGAATAGTAAAATTGAATTCAATATATTTAGAAAACCAACCAGCGTCAATACTACAATTCCTTTTAAATCCAATCATCCCATGTCACATAAGCTAGCAGCTTATCATTCTATGGCACAAAGAGCAGTTTCAATTCCATTATCAAATCATTATCGTAATTTAGAACTAAATAAAATTATATCTATAGGAAATATGAATGGTTTTCCAGTCAATATTATTCAAAATTTAATTAATAATAAATTGTATCAAAATACAATTTCTCACATTTATCCAAAAGTTTCAAATTTAAACAAAGAGTCATTTACAACATTAACTTATTTTGGAAAAACCACAGAGAACATAGCGCACATCCTTCGAAAACAAAATCAACAAATTGCTTTTAGACCAAGTTGTAAATTATCAAATATATTATTTAATGCTAAAGATAAAATTAATCCCTTAAGGAAATCGGGTGTTTATGAAATTTCATGTTCCGAATGCAATAGTGTTTATGTTGGGCAGACTGGCAGAAGTTTTGAAACACGATATACAGAACATTTTAAAGCGTTTAGACTTAATCATGACACAAGCTCATTTGCAAATCATATTATAAATTCGAATCACACTTTTTCTGAAATTAATCAAATCAAAATATTACATACCTGTACAAAAGGCACTAAGCTTAATCTGTTAGAAGCCGCCGAAATTCACATAAAACAATGTAATCCTCTTGTTAATCTTCTCAATGAGCAAAAGGACTTACCACAATATAAATCACCTCTTTTCAAATCCCTCTAGACCACTAGTAATACGATTTATTTTTTCCCTCACTTCAATTTTTATAATAATTTTTCTGTATAAATGTATTTCTTTGTTAGTTTGTTTTCACTTGATAATGGCCTTCAAAAGTCGAAACTCGAGTCGTGAACTTTTGTTAATATTAATATATATTCTTTAGAATATAGATTATATCAATAAAGTATTTGTGGTAAAAAACGTAGACAGTGTTTTATTTTATTATAATTGTAAGTATTTTAACACTTTTATTTTGTTTTACATAACATGCCTTTTAATCTGTCTGCAAGGTAAACAAAATGTTATTAACAAACATTATTATTTGTGAAAATAAATAAATAAACTTTGACTTAATAAGCAAATTTAATATTAATACGATAGATTTCTGTTTTTCTTTATTTGACGAAAAAACAAAACGTACGCAATTAAAATCATGTACGTTAAAAATTAGCATTAATTTTTTTATCTTTGTAAATCAAATTTTGAATTATAACGTTAGTGTAGAAATGATAGAGGAACAGAAATATTTTTTAAATAATTTATTGTATGCAATTTGTCCAGAACGCCACACACTTACCATTTTATTCTAAGGTTATTCTGAGCCGGGTGCTTTACTATTTTAGCATTTAGACGTTGTTTGAGACATTTTTATGTATGAGAAACATATTGGCCTAGCTATTTGTAAGCAATGCAAAAAGCTCACAAGCATACAAGGCTTTTTTGACGTTTATTTCAAAATCGAGAAGACAAGGTTTTGCTGATTTTGAGACTTTGTGAGTAGAATTTGGCACTTTTTGCTATATTTTGGTTCATTTTAAGAACAGTTTGTTCTTTTATGATTATTTACACTTTTTAAGAGTTTATGGTCGAAAATTTTAGTGCTTTTTTACAACAATTTTTTTATACGTTATAGCTTGGCTAATTTTTACATTTTTTGATAGATCATGGCCGCAGTTTGTTTTTTCAAATTTAATTCCAAAAGTATCTATTGTATTTTAATTTATTATACAAGGTGTACCAAATTATTAGTCATAAAATGAATAAGCAAATTGAGTAATATGACCTAATAAAGTAGTATATTATATTTAATAAATTTGGAATTATAGCTCTTTAAAGTTTACAGAAATTTTTAATTTTTTTAATTAACTGCTTTAGTTTTTAATATTTTGTAACAATTTTTTTGTTTACATCAGTTTATTTCATATTTACACAAACTGTTAATGTTTGAATAAAAAAAGTTTCGGGAAGATAGGTTTTTAAGATTCTTTAGATGTTTAACCTTCTGGAACTTATTAATTTTTAGGTAAATCTATTTTTTTGGTTAATTTTTTTGTGGAAAATTTAATTTGAAAACTCTCTTGATAAATTTTGATCAGATGCACAATTTTTAAAAAAATCAACTAAAACCAAAGATCAGTAATTCTTAAAAGTAATAAAAAATATAAAAATTTTATTAGCCAAAGACGTCGTTTTTTTTGTAAATGTATTGGTACAGTAACACCGAGATAAGTAATATGCATTTAGTCCTTGGAGCATTTAAAAAATGCAGCAGCAGATTGTTCTGGAATTAAATTAGTGACTTTAGAATAGTATTAGGCTGTTGTCCATTTTGTAGGATTAAATTAAAAAGGAATTAAAAAAAAAAGAAATATTATGTAATCATCAACTCAAAAAACGTTTATTTTAATAATTGTTCAAAGTTTCGTCATTTTGATATATGCATTTTTTTATTTGTTTTTGCATTAAAGATTGCACTTCAGCAATATTTTTGATTTCATTAGATAACTATGTTACTCTTTCTTCCATTTCTTCGATTGTGTTTATAAGGGTAATATAATTTTTTTGTTTTAATTGTCTCCAAAAATAAAAGTCAATTAGATTTAGGAATGAAGAACGAGATGGCAAAGCTACAAATGCATCATCACTTCTTGATTGTTAGCCAATTTCTAACGACGCGCGCATAATGTCGCAGTGCACCGTTGTGTAAATACCACATGTTCCTTCCATCTGTAGCAAGAGGTGTCTCCTCTAATAAAGCCGATAGATCTTTGTTTAAAAAACGCAAATAATTTTCAGCAATTAAACGCGGAGGAAAAAAGACCGCACCTATTAAACAACTGTCCACAATTCTTACCCAAACTAAGTCCATATTGATAATGTTTTTCGATAATTTTATGTAGATTTTCTTAAGCCCAAATATGCATATTATGTTGATTAAAAATACCGTCTTGCGTAAAAGTCGCCTTGTCAGTAACTAACGCTCTTTTCCAAAAACTAACATCTGCGATTTTAGCAGAAAACCAAGCACAAAAAATGATTCTGGCTATAAATTCTTTTGGTTTTAAAAGAAATGTTGTAAATGGTACAAATAAAATTTTATTTTTTTTTTTTAAATACGATGCATTACTCTAAGTAAAGTGTTAAGTCGATGTGCTATGCGTCTAATGCTATCCGTTGGATGGTAGAATATCCAGTTTAAAATTTGTTTTTCTACTTTAGGATCTAAAATTACATGACGCCTAAGTCTATATCTTTTGTTGTGCAAAAGTACCACGATTTCGGTGTTGCTGATTCAATGCCAAAAACAATCTGAGTTCCGGTTTTTGTCGCTTAGGGTACATTTCGGCGTAACGTCTGGATGCTGCCGCTGCATTTTCTAAACACTCTTCAAAAACTAGACGCAATCACTTAACTCCGTGTTACTTTACCATTACATTTAAAAAAAAAAGTTAATTAAGAACGCACAATTATACTTAAACAATTTGTGACGTTTATAAAATATAATATGACGACCAAACCTAATAATATTTTTACAATTTTATCATTTTCAAGAAATAATAACTTTTGGTTTTACTTGATTTTTTCAAAAATCGTGCGTCTGATCAAAATTTATCAAGAGACAGAAAAGTTTTCAAATTAAATATTCTACAAAAAGAATAACAAAATATAAATTTACCTAAAAATTAAGAAGTTTTAGAAGGTTAGGTTAGGTTAGGTTAGGTTAGGTTAGTTAGGTAAGTAGGAATTAGCTATTACCAAATTGTTTGTTGTTGTATTAATAACAATGTTAATACTTAATGCTACATTACTTTTCTAATAGCATCTGTACCGTGAAAGGTCGTACTTTTCTAATAGCGGAATTTAAAAAAAAATTTCAGCCAAGTACGAGTGGTAGCAGTGAGAATGCTGTTACAAATTTGACTAGAAAAAATTGAAAAAATGATTTTTTTTTTCATCCACTCTAATGTGTAATGAATTCAAAAAAATTGATTAACAGTCAATTGTTAATGAATACTACTATATACGCTATATCTTTCAAGCTAGGAGGTATAGCTAAAACTCTGTACAACAACCTAAGCTAGTATTGAAAAAATGGAAGAAACGTTTTCTAAGCACCCAGACTATGCAAAAGACTTGCATAAGTTTTTAGCATGTATCAAAGAGATAAGTGAGACGTTCCAGAAATACTATTTTGCAAAGTTTTTTTTTTTTTAACTGTGCAAAATAGATAAAAAAATATTATATCACTAACACTTTTTTACAAAATAGTGCTAAAGCCGGATGTTACAAAATACTTAGAGCGCTTAACAGCTTTTACTTGTCGACTCTAACTAATAATGTTTGTAGGCTATTACCAAGATTAGAGCATAGCAATCAAAAAACAAACTCTGTTGTAAAGGGACAAATAGTTGAAAAAAACTGTAAAAATTGCAAGTCAACAAAAAACAATTATTTTGTAAATCTGGTCAATTATTCAAATTGACAAAAAAAAATTAATGGTAAATATCGTCCTATTCAGAGGGTACTTAGACACTAAAAGTGAGCATATAATTATTAATTACATGTGTGCACAAGCGTTAAAAATAAATCTACAAATAATTTTGATAGTTGTAAGAGGATCTTTATTTTTAGATGCTTATCTGCTCCGGATGTTGGCAATCATATTGGCAATTTTAATTTTATCTACAGCTGCCCGGAAGAGTTCTATTGTTGATGTGAAAAACCAGGTTTCTAAATTTTGCAATCATAAGATCCTTCTTCTTTTGGCGCTTCTCTTTCTCTCCACTTTTCCTTGCAGGACGCACTGTAGTAGCTCATATTTGCTTTAGTTACGTATAATGTGGCCAAGATATTGTAGCTTCTTTAATTTGATTGTGGCAAGGATTTCTTTCTTTTTAGCAATTCTAGTTAGGATAACGGCATTAATAATATGGTCTTTCCATTACACTTGCAATATATCTGTATACCCACATCTTAAAAGCTTCTTGCTTTTTCGTGGTTGTTTTAGTCTGTGTCCATGCTTCTATTTTGTACAGCAGCACCGAGAACACGTAGCACTCTCATTTTTGTGTTTATTAGGGTTTTCTAATAAGAGGTTTAATTTTTATATTAAAAAAAACGAGCATTTTTTAAAAGAAATCAATAAATGTTTATTTCATTTTTAAGAGAAAAGTATGCTATTAACATTTGAAAACAATATCAGTCAAATGGTGAATGCAGTACCACAATTTTTTTATAAAATTTTCCATGACCAATTTGCTCATTTGCAGCTGTATGTCCTAGATAACTTTACGAGTTCCATCTTTAAGGTCTTTAATCGATTGTGAAGCATTGGCATAAACATTATCTTTTACGTAGCCTCTAAGAAAAAAGGCTAAAGGTGTTAAATCACAAGATTTCAGTGGCCAATTGTAATCACCTCTTTGAGAAATAACACGGTCAGGAAACTTTTCTTGCAAAATTGCGATTGTTTTGTTGCTTGTGTGGCACGTAGCGCCGTCTTGTTAAAAATAAACGTCATTCACATTAATATCTTTCAACTCTGGCCATAAAAAATCATTAATCATAGCTTGGTAGCGCCATCCATTTATCGTAACAGTTGCACCAATCTCATTTAAAAAAAAAATAGGGTCCAATTACTCCGCCAAAAACCGCACCAAACAGTAACACGTTGAGGATGCAAAGACTTTTTAACAATCATTCTTAGATTTTATGAGCCCCAAATGCGACAATTCTGCTTATTAACGTAGCATCCGAAGTGAAAATAGGCCTAATCACCAAAGATGATTTTTCAATTAAATTCTGGATCATTTTGATGCATTTGAAGAACCCAATCAGCAAAAATACGACGTGATCAACCAGTTTGAGTTTTTGTGTTAACTGAACTTTAAAAACCTTAAGATTTAAGTCTTTATGCAAAATACGGTGTAATGTCTATTGTTGAATGTCTAGTTCTTAAGATCGACGAGAAATCGACAAACCTGTGTTTTCTTCAACACTACGGGCTTCATCAGCAATATTTCCATGTGTTCTTAAGCGATGCACACGGTTTTTTTCTTCACATCACAAACAAACCGACACCTCGACACCTAACGGTATTAAGAGATTATTGAATATATATATATATATATATATATATATATTTACATCAACCTAACTATAGAGCGTCCATACATTGTCCTTTTACGCACTTTGAAGCGTCCGAGAAGAATAGAGCGTCCGTATACGGACGCCAAAAGGAAACCTTTATAAATTGATTCTGCGCATCAAGGCGAGTCGAAAGATACATATAAAAAAAATTCAGTCCAAGACGCTCTATATGGCGATTTGTGTAAAAATGTATATTTTCGTGCATATTTTTAGTTCACACCATTTGCCGCAAGGAGGCGGTAAAGAGCTTGGCGTATATTTACAAGTATATTTTTCTGTACAAAAAATGCATTACTAAGCGTCCGCGTAATATGGCAACACCGCATTTAAAATATCGATCGCAAGTTAAAATTAGAATTACTTTTTCTATTTATAGGCACGTCGGCATATATTATCTAACGGACGCCAAATTGTATATTTACATTTTATTTTTACAATTTTTTTATATAAGAATTACTAAAGAATTGAAAACTCCCGCTTACAATAATAATATAAGATTTTGAATATTTAAAGTAGCGTTGTAAAAATTTTATTAATTAAAACACAGGTGGTTTTGGATTTTAAAGATTTATTTGAAAATAAAAATTATTTGTTTGTTGTTTGCCCGGTGCTGTGTTGGGCCGGGTTTTGAGTAATCTCCCGGAAAAAGTTTCCCGGTGAGAAGTTACCCTAGGGCGTCTGTGTGAGAATATCGGCGTCGCGGGCAGTGACGCCGGAAAGGCCTTGGTTTAATATACCGTGGCTTGGATTGTCTGGTTGAGCTCCCCGTTGGTTGGAAACATCCATATGTGGGTGCAACCAGGAGTTCCGAAGTCGAGCGGCGTTGAAACGGCATAATGTCCTTGTAAGTGGCCGTTCATAAACACAGCTGCGGAGGCTGAGTTAGCAATATAATTAGATTCTTATCTTGATAGATGATTAGTTCTTATGTAAAACCGGCGGGCGGAAGTCTGTGCTGCTCGATCTAGTTACAGACTAACCGATTTTTATGCCTAAAAGCCTAGCGGGTTAAAGACGGTAAATCCCTGCAAGTTGCAAGATAAATTTGACGGGCAAAATTTGCTTGGCTTGGTTGCTAGTTAATGCCGGGCGAGCAAAGTCATGTGTTGTATAACTATGGATTCAAATAAAATTCAGTAAACTAAGTTTGCCAACGGTGTTAAAAAATTACATTTTTTTTTTTTTATTTATGCTTTTTACGGCTATTTTACATCGCCACAGTAAGTCTACGACTTGTTTAAAGTGGTTTGATGGGACCAACAGTTTAAAACATAATTGCAAAAGTGCAAAATTTTAACATTTATCACAAATATTTGGGTTTAAATAATAATGTAATAAACAACAGTCTAATTTTGGCATCAAAAAAAGAATCGTGAAAATTGCATCGCTCTGGGACGTTCAAAAAATATTCTGATTTGTTCAGTAAGTTCTAACTTTTTTGTCCAAAATTGTAATGCAATTTTGAAGGCAGAAATAAATTTGCAAGGCATGAATAAGCCAGAATATTCACGACACTAAAAATCAGAAGTGATCCATCCAAGCTGTGACGGTCAAAACGCATTCGTTCAATTCAAATGCGTCGCGCTTAAAACTCCAAAAAGTGACCCGTCTGATATGGATAGACGTAGTTTGGTAACGGTTGCAGCTAGATACTTTGTTTGTTGAAAATCTAATAAACTCAGCTATCTTCATTTTTTTTTTTAATAAACTGCCTAAATTTTGTCTAAATTTCGTTCCAAACTTGACCCAAAAAAGTCATCATTTGCACTTCGGACCATAAATCTTAAAACAAAAATTTAAAAAAATTCTTAAACAGGATGGTTTTCAAAAAATGAAAAAACTTCCACAAAATTTTTGTTCATGTCATGTTTTCCCGTTTCAGTTTGCCCAGCCAAGCCCTGACCCCGTTGCAAGGCCAGAGTTAATTAAAATATATCTGACACTAAAAATCAGAAGTTATCCAACCAAGCAGTAACGGTCAAAGCACCTCTGTGCAATTCAAATGCGTCGCGCTCAAAACGACCCCAAAAGGCGACCCGACTTGGATCGACGTAGTTAAGTAACGGTTGCAGCTAGAAAGTTTGTTCTAATCGGAACCGTCGGATTTTTGGCCATGTCTTCTCGCCTCAATGCTCAGTCAAGTCCATTCGGGGTGAAGCTCTAATATTTTACCGCCTTGTGCGTATAGACATAATTTTCATGTCTTAGGTTGCAGAGCAAACCCGAGAACATTATTGAATTTGGAAGACAAGTTAGCAAAAATATTTCTGATACTAAACATTGAAAGTGTTCCGACCAAGCTGTGTCAAAGCGCTTCAGTGCAATTCAAATGCGTCCCGCTCAAAGTAACCCCAAAAGCGTGATCAACGTAGTTCGGTAATGGTTTGAGCTAAGTTCTTTTTTTTTGTCGAATAGCTAATGAACGCAGCATCTTTATGATTTTTTTTTAAATAAGTCGCCCAAATTTTGTTTAAAATTTTGCTCCAAACTTTACCCAAAAAAGTTTCTTTTTGCACTTTTGACCAAAAATCTGGGCTAAAAATTTAATTTCAAAAAAATTCTTTGACAGAATGGTTTTTAAAGATTTACAATATTAAAAAAAAAATGTTTTGATTGGAGCCGTCGGATTTATAGTCTTGGGCACTACCGTATAGACGTAACTTTCTTGTTCAACGTCGCGAAGCAAGTCAGAGTGTCCTAATGGAAAAAAAAAAAATTTAAAATAACGCTGGAACTCATCATTACAGGGTAGCTTTGGTAGATTACAAAATGCAAAATAATAAAATTGTATTTGCTCTTTCTTGGAAACAGTACCGCCCAAAAGTTTAGAATTTATAAAATTTATCAAAAAATTGGTCCCAAATCGAAATAATGCAAAAATTAAAATGACGTCACTAAATCTCTTCTCTAATGATTAGAGTAGCATGCAAAGATCAAAAAATACTGAATACGAATATTGTATTTGCTCCTTCTTGAAGCACAATGGTGCCCAAAAGTTTATAAAATTGAAATTTCACAAATTGTCTGACTTGAGTTAGCATAAATAAAAAATTCAACAACAATACGATTATTGTTCTAAGTAGGCTGATACGATACAAATTAAAAAATTAAGTTTGTTTTTATGAGGATTTTGTTGTATTATTTTAGTTTTACTTGATTCCATAAGCAGTCAATTGTACTTTCTGATCTGAAGGATTTGGCTGATGTGAATAGTTTTAAATATTAACAATTGTTTTAATTAAATATTTATAATCAAAAAAATATTTTACTGAGTATATTGTCAAAGTGTTGATTGATTTGTGATAAAGAATTTGTGAAAATGGTTTCTCATACTAATACTGATTTTTTTTCCACGTTAATAAAAACACAGCTGAATTAATAAGACATTCAAATCCTAAATTTAATACTCAAGATTTACATTTTTCAAAAATTATATGTACCACTTGTTGTTTAGCATTAAAAGATAGAAAGAATGATAATCCTAAAAGAAACATTTCTACAATACCGAATTTTGAAAAAAATGTTTTTCTTAAAGGAACTTGAATTAAAATTGATTGTAATTGCTATATAAGTATAACTGCAAAAAAGAACTATAGATCTGCAGTAATAAAAGTATATAAACAAATTAAGTTTGGTACGATAGCATCAGTAAATTATGAAAAATCAGTTCAGAAAATGAAAAAAAAAATCCTAAACCCAACACTGCAACAATTGTCTGCACAAAATGTTTTTCAACCATAGAAAAGAATCAATCTAATATATGTTCTTCAAAATAAGCAACCAGTGACATAACAAACAATATGGTTGCGGAACTGTCTGATCAATAAAAAATTGCATCATACAGCAGCTCTAAAAAAAGAATGAAGGTTTCCCAAACAAATTCAAAGGATTCAGATCAGTTTGGAGAAACTATTGAATTATAAATCTATCATGAATGTGTCTGCGTTATATATACAAAAAACGAACTTACTTTTTTCGGTCACCAACTGGTCAACGCAAATGTATTCCTGCTCATTTTTCTGAAGATATGAAGAATAGGAAATTAGACTTTGATTCCATTATAAAAATTGATTTCCTAGGTTTGATGTTGGTAATGGAAATTCAACCAAAACAATTAAAAAACCAATAGTGTGGGGTAACGTTTCTGAAATATTTGATATGGTAATTAATAAACGTGGAGAAAATGGTAATGTTGACATTAAAATTATGGCAGATGGCATTTTTTTTTAAATATCTTTTAGCATATTACCTGAGTTAGAAAATAACACAAATGAAAGATTGTTGAGATCTACATATAAAAGCAGTGCGGACTTAAAAAATTTGGTAAAGCTACAAATGTAAAAAAAAGATTATTTTGTTATGTATTGTTCCCGATGTGAAGGAAAGTTATAGAAATTTAAATTTAATGAAAATTGCTTTGAATGATTTCTCATTCAAATTCATCGGCGATTTAAAAATAAATTTCATTGTAAACGGTCAACAAATTGCATCTGCAAAGTATCCTTGCCTATACCGCTATGTATATTTGCAAGAAAAGGTAAGCAACTGCTCTGAACATTATAATGAATTATTAGTTGGTATTAAAAATGACGACGAGGAAGAAAATAATAACATTAATAAGTTTTTATTGCAGTTTAATTAAATTTAATTTTATATTTCTTAAATTAATTGTTTGAATTTGCAAATTTGAAAATAGAAAACAAATGCTTCAGGCTGAAGCCGTTCGGAAATTTAAGAAATTTCTTTAAAATATTTCAATCTAATGGAAGTAATAAGAAATTTGCTATGTTAAGCAAATCAGTAGTGAATCTTCTACTCTTCAATGAATACGATAATATATGTAACTGTTATTCAAAAATTCATAGTTTGAAGCAAATTAATCAAAAATTTAGATCGTAAACAAGCTCATCTTTGGCCAAAACAGTTAAAAATAATATCAAAAAATTACAATAGCAAAGTTTTTGCGGGGAATGCTTGGCGAACAATGTTGAAAAACTGATATTTTTGTTAGTGACAATATAGTAGGAAATATCAGCTCATTGATAATTATTCCATACGTATTATGTTTCAAATCAATGGATAAAATTGTAAATCTATGTTTCTCTACATCAAAACCGGATAAAAAAATCTTAAATTTAGAAACTTGAAAAAATATTTTGAAGCAACGGACTTTATCGAAACAAAACTTCATATTATTTTATACCAATTACCTCATGCGTTATATTACTTGAGTTTAGGTTTGGGTAGATGGTAGGAACATGCTGGTGAAACTATTCATAATGAATTTAAAATTGTATAGTCTCGTTATAATATCAAAATAATTAATGATCCACGTTATGCGAAAAGATTAAAAAACGCAATTGTAATACATACCACATTTAATTTTGAAAACTTAATAACATTCTATTGTAAAGGGTTTTCCAATAAGAAGTTTCATTTTGAATAGCAGGCTATTTGGGCAGCTGTCAATTTTGAAGCTATTATCTTTTGACATTTGACAAGTAAAAACTACGCCGTTATTAAAAATGGAACGATACACACTTCAACAACGCATTAAAATTATTAAAATTTACTACAAAAATGGTGAAAAAATTTCAGTCACAGTTCGCAAAACTAAAACACTTTTTGGTCGTCGTAAAGCACCTTCTCGGCCGGCAATAGTCAACTTAGTGGAATAATTTAAGCTGTTGGAACAAGTTTGTGATGTAAAGAATTAAAAGCGTGTGCATCGCTTAAGAACACATGAGAATATTGCTGATGTAGCGCGTAGTGTTAAAAAAAAAACCAGGTTTGTTGATTCCTTGTTGATCTTTGCAATTAGACATTTTACAAACGACATTAAATTGTATTTTGCACTTTTGACTTAAGTCTTAAGGCTTTTAAAATTCAGTTACCACAAGAACTCAAATTGGTCGATCACCACGTCGTTTCTTTGCAGATTGGGTCCTTCAAATGCATCAAAATGATTTGGAATTTCATCAAAAAATCATCTTCAGTGATGAGGCCCATTTTTACCTCGGAAGCTACGTTAATAAGCAGAATTGTCGCATTTGTAGCTCAGAAAATCCAAGAATGGTAGTTTAAAAGTCTTTGCACCCTCAACGTGTCACTGTTTGGTGCGGTTTTTAAGCTGCCGGTGTGATTGGACCCTACTTTTTTTTAAATATGAGGCTGGTGCAACTATTACGGTGAATGGATGGCGCTACCAAGCTATGATTAATGATTTTTTATGGCCAGAATTGAAAGATATTGCTGTGGACGACGTTTATTTTCAGCAAAACGGCGCTTCGTGCCACACAAGCAACAAAACAATCGCAATTTTGCAAGAAAAGTTTTCTGTTCTCAAAGAGGTGATCACAATTGACCACCGAGATCTTGTGATTCAACATCTTTAGACTTTTTTCTTTGTGGTCACGTAAAAAACAAGGTTTATGCCAATGCTCTACAATCGATTCAAAACCTTAAAAATGAAATTTGTGAAGTTATCAAGGACATACAGCCTCAAATGTGCGAATTGGTCATGAAAAATTTCATAAAAAGAATGTGGTACTGCAACCGTAACCGTGGCGGCTATTTGACCGATATTGTTTTTAAATGTTAATAGCATACCTTTCTCTTTACAATGAAATAAACATTTATTGCGTTTCTTAAAAAATTTCCCGTTTTTTTTTTAATATCAAATAAAATGAAATGAAATGAAACCTCTTATTGGAAAACCCTATATTTCAAATACATGTTAATAAATTAAATACACAAATTATTTTGAGTAATACACTTAGACATAAACTGTAATTATTTAAAAACTTTTCAATTTTTTAAATTTTTAGTGTTTACAAACTTTTGGGCACTACTGTTTTCAAGAAGGAACTAATACAATATTTGTATTCAATATTTTTTTATCTTTGCATGCTACTCTAAACATTAGCAAAAAGATTTAGTGTCGTCATTTTAATTTTTGCATTATTTTGATTCAAGACCAAATTTTTTTATAAATTTTAATATTTCAAAATTGTTAGACGGTATTGTTTCCAAGAAAAAGCAGATACAATTTTAATATTCTGCATTTCAATTCAAGACACCTGTTAGAGGGCATCGATAGATTTGCAAAGCCTGAGTTATCCAAAATGTTTCCGACACTAAAAATGCAGTAAATTTTATATTATTTTCTACTTAAATCTAAAAACCAAAAGAATTATTCAATCAATACTAAGTGGGTATATTATTGTTTATTTTTTGATGGACGCCGTATAGTTAATGTACCACAGATATTCTATAAATAGACTGGTCAAACTGGTTTGGACGCTTTATAGTATGCACGATCTTTGTCAAATATGTATATCTACAGTAGAAAACATGTTGCAACACTGCCGGACGCTTTAAGGTAGCAAACAGGACGCTCTATAACACATATTCATGTTTTTTTGTGTATATGTAAGACGCTCAAAAACAGAAAAATGTACGGACGCTAAAAAGTAGTTTTATGTACAATAGAAAAATGTTTTAGTTTGTATTTAATAAGAAAACCGCGTTAATCTTTTTGAGCTCGAGTATATTCACCTGCGAGCACTAGAAGTACGTTTTTTTGTAAGGGACGCCCTATGACAGTTTCTCATAGCGGACGCTTTATAGATACCGAGATGTAAATATATATATATATATATATATATCACAAACTTGTTTCAACAGCTCAAATTTTTTACCAGGTTTACTATTGTTGCCGACCAAAAAGGTGCTTTTTGACGACCAAAATGTGCTTTAGTTTTGCAAACTAAATTTTTACTATTTATATTTTCAATGCGTTGTTAAAGCGTGTATCGTTCTATTTTTAATAATAGCGTAGTTTTTACTTGTCAAATGTCAAAAAATAATAGCTTCAAAATTGACAGCTGCCCAAATAGCCGGCTATTCAAAATGAAATTTCTTATTGAAAAACCTTTTATATACTCTTGATTTTATAAATTTGGTCAATTTTACCTTTGCGTTAAATAAGATGTTTGGTAATTTTGACGTTGACCTAAAAGCAATTTTTATGTTATGTTTAGAAAGCACATTTGATACGGACTGGGCCAAAATTTGTAAAACAAGTGAATCTAGAATTGACTGTTTCCTTTATTTGAGGATATACGTTCTTTAAGGTTTTTTTTTTAATTTTCTTAGTTATTAACTTCCCTATGATATTGATGGGATAGCCATTGATGAATGCAATTTGTTTGATTGTCTTTAATTCTATATCTTGGTCTTTTTGTGACATTAGATATGGGATTGCTTTATGAATCATTAAATTGTACCCCGCCATCTTATGATTATAGAGGTGGTTTGACTAGCTGGGAATTATGCTATTTGTAAATGTTGGTTTCCTGAATTGTTAGAAATTGGAGAGTTGTCTTTGTGTGTCTTTGAAGCAAGCTAAGATGTCATCTACATATTTATACCAAAAATAAATGTGTGATTTAGCCAGCCGAAATGATTTTTTTCTAAATGTGTGATCATTGACTTATAAGTAGCTTATAAGTCTCAAAAACAACTAAATTTTGAAGTTTATTCTGTGTCGATTATACGGTTAAAAATGTTAAAAGTTTTGGTTCTACATCTCCAAACTGTCATTGAATAATTGTTAGAATTCATAGCAAGCTTTGTACTACAAATAAAGATGTGCTCTTGACATAAAAACTAACTGATAGAATGTGAAATGCAGATCAATTTTCTGTTGTTTTAAATAATATAATGTATATTCCATTACACCGTGTTTGAGTAAACAAAAAATAATATATAATTTATTAATTTTTTTTTTCCATAAATACCATAAAATTACACTGCAATTATTATAGAAGTACATTAAAGTAAAACTACAATATGATTATATATATATAGTATTTGTAAATAGCTCAAACAATGAAGCTACTAGAATAATATTTAGTACATAAAATTCTTACCATGCCGAATGTTGTTGAAAATTTATCAAAAGTTTTAACATTTAGCAAATACATCGCATTATTACCGCCATACACTGTAAAGAAAAAACAGTTTACAAAAACACGCTTATACTTATGGATTATCATAGCCATTTACTTAACATCATTATTATGGCAACTTACTGCATACATATTATACGTACGACAAAATGCCATATCATTTCCTGTAACGTTTGTTAAATTTATTTTAGCTATTTTCATTAACACCAATTCAGTTCTAGGAACTTTTTATTGGAATTTTGAAAAATTACAAATTCTTTTCAAGACGTTTTATATATTTGATAAAAATATTGCAAGATTTAATATTTGTAAGGTTAATATTAATTATACAAGTTTGCATTTAATTTTAAACTTAATATCAATTTGTGTGGTTACTTTTGTTGAAATGATTATAACCACCAACTTAATTTCATTTATTTTTTTTATTACATTTATGCATACTAAATTAGATTTTTTTTTCATTGCAACTTCTGCTTCAATTAAAACAAGCTTGCTACATAATATAAAACAAAGGATTGTATGGGTTAATGAAACTTTTAATAAAATTGATTTTACAAAAAACAGAGAATGTAACTATGTTAAGATTTTAGATGACATTATAATGTTGCATGACACGGCTATGGATTTAGTAGATTTGTTTAATAGATTGTTTGAGTGGAATTTACTTCTTACAGTAGTTTATATTATGTTTAATATTTTGGAAATTATTTTTTTATTCCTTGATTCTGCATTTGCATGGAAGATAAATTTGACAACAGTTTTTGTAATTTGGACAACATTTGTAACCGTAAGTAATTTGTTTTGTTTTATAATTAACACACATAATTAATTTTTTTGAAATTATTTAATTTAATTACTATAGTTTGTAAATCTTGACATAAAATAATTGAAGTTTTAAAGTACCGAGTACTATCGGTAAAGATTTTTAATTTTATGTTTAAGTAAAAATACATAATAGAAATTTTTTATTCATAATTCTCAAACTTTAGAATTCATGGAACAAAAATTTGCATTAAGATATGTTAGAATTGTTTAACAATAATTCTTCTTATAACTAACACTTGGGTTGGTAGATGGGAACTTAATTTTATTTGTGGGCAAGTATTTCTTGACTCACCCACCCGCCAAAGTGTTAGTCATCAACGGATCTATTGTTTGTCCCACCTCTTGTGTGTTTGGATTTAGATTTGAGAGAATTATTTAACAATAAATCTTTTAATAACTAACGCCAGGGTGGGTGGCCATGAACTAAATTTAATTTATAGGTGAGTTATTTCTTCTACTGTGAACCATTCATCTGCCCAACTGTTAATCATCAAAAGATCTATTGTTTGTCCCACCTCTTGTGTGCTTGGAACTATCTGAAAATGAATTTACAAATTTTTGTAATTAGCTTTAAGTTCTATTAGTAGGGAGGTTAAAAATAAATTTGTTGTGTATAAAAATTTATTTCTAAAATAAAAACTTTTTCAATAGTTTTAAAATAATTTCAATTCAATATAATAATACGCATAAATATATAAATTCTTTCAATTTTTTACATTGACTATCTACAATACCATTTGTGTACTTGGTTTGACCTTATCAATTTTATTTACAATGAGAATAAATATGCAAGTCATCAATGTCATACAAATATACGCTCTAATCGCATTAATATCAAAGCAGATTTTCGTTTATCATCTAAATATAAATGTATTTCATATATTTCCAAAACAAATCAGTTTGTATAAGTGCGCCGTAATTGAAAGCATTGCCGAATAATTGCTTGAAGTAATTAATTGATTAGTGCCGGTTATAAATGTTAAAAATTAATTAAATTTTTACAATTTGTGTGTTTTGCATAGTGGACTTAATTGTGGTGAAAGTAGAAATATTTAGAACTAAAATGAAAAATGGGGAAAATTTCATCAATTCTTTCGGTAAAGTATAAAATAACAATTTATCATATCTTATTTATAAAAGACGAAATACTAGACAACTTTATTAAATTATAAAACGTTGTACAACATTGCATACAAAACGCAATTCATTAAAATTGTTGGAGCAAGTTCAAAATAAAAAAATGTACATTCTGGTTAATATACAGGGGAGTCGGGAGAAACGGACCAAACTCCAGAAGTGTATTCTACACGTGAAAATAATGTAAAAAAATTTAAATGTTGTTATCCGGTTTTTATTTGTTTTTAAGTTACAGCGTAATTAAAAGTTTACAAAATTTCATACATTAACGTCTTAGTTATCATAGCGTTCTTATAATAATTGTTTAAAAATACCGCTATTTACCTCTAAACATTTTCTGCTTTGTATACGAAGAGCGCCTGTTGCTCTCCTGATGAAGTCATGTCTTTATTTAAGATTGGCTGCAGCATTTCTTATACGTAGAATTGGTCCATCCCGGGTGTCCACTTGTACTTTGTACACTTTATCTTTAAAACAGCCCCATAGACAATAATATAATGCTGTAAGGTCTGAAGATTTTAGAGGCTAACTAATAGGACCACTGCGACCAATCTAACGCCCTGGAAACCTTTTGTCCAAATGTTGCTTGACCTGACGAGCAAAATGTGCAGAAGCTCCATTGTGCTGGTAATACTTTTGTATTCTGATGTTTAAAGAAACATCCTCTAATAGTCAATGTAATTCAATTTGTAAAAAATTAGGTAGTTGGCTCCAGTAAAGCGATTTTTTAGTATGAAAAGTTCAATTAAATAACTATCGACCATACCACACCACACGTTTACCAAAAACTTATGTTAAAAATTACTTTTGACTGTTGCGTGGGGATTTTTGTCTGACCATACATACTGTCATGTGAGTATTATTAATGGTCATAATCACGGGTGAATGTTGCTTTATCTGTAAAAAGTATGCGCGATAAAACACGAGAATTATTATTTATCCACCGACAAAATTCTATACGTTTAGAAAAATCTTCCAGTTGTAGGTGCTGTACTTTCTGTACATATTATGGATGTAAGCCTTGCTCGTGGAGTGTGTTTATTACTCTTGTTGGTGGAATACCCAATTGAATACTGATTCTTTAGGAGCTGGTAGTTGCATCTTCTGCAAGTACATCCAGAATATCATTTACCTCTTCTGAATCTTGTCGAGTAGCTCTTACAGATGTTATGTTAACACTAGGAAGCTTATTGGTCTTGCACAGTTTGTTGAAAATTCTGATAAATACATTTTATTAAGATGTCTTTGATGTGAAAACTGATGACAATATTCTTCAACTGCAGCTGTAGCATTCCTATTACAAAACCCATAAACAAACACCACACCTAGATAAAAAAATTTAAATATGCTATAACTTGAAAACAAATAAAAATTGGATAACAATATTTGAGTTTTTTTACATAATTTTCACGTGTAGTATATACTCCTGGAGTTTGGTTCCTCTCGACTCATCCTGTATAAAGTTAATACACAAATAACATGCCATATTAAAATCTTTTGCAAATATTCATTATGTCCATCTGGAATAACAAACGCCTTCTTAGATATCAATTTTTTGCTTATAGAAATCTGATGGTATTTACTTGGCAAATCCAGAGTTGTCTATCTAATAATTATAACAGTACTGACATTTAATTTTTTATAATTCAAATTTTTTTTAACCATTTAGAGCAACTTCCGAAATACCCCGGTGGATAAAGAGCAAGTTCTTAATTAGTCATTTCAGTGATTGAACTATAGACTGCTTCCATAAAAAGCAGGCACTCTATTATTGAGCTATCACACAATAAATTAAATTTCTTTTTCTATTTTAGGATACATAATATACATTTGCTCACGACTAGTTATAGCGTCTCTGTGCTTACGTTTCTCTCAACTTTGAATGTTGTAATTTTTTAGGCCATATTAGTGTGTTAATATGAGGTAAATAAACATAATAAATATAAAATTAATGACACACACTTTACATAAAATACAAAAACATTATCTGGACAATTTAAGAAATATAATATTATAATCTGAATAATCTAACAAAAAAAAACTTATTTGTATGCTATACAAATGAGTTTTTTTAATATAAAATAAGCAAAGTATACACAATACATACACACAATACATACCAATTACTCGTAATATGAAAAAACATTAAATTATTACTACATATATATGTGCTATAAAATAATAATATATAAAAGTATAAAACATTCAGTATTCGTAAATAGTCCAAACAATCAAGTCATGTCGAACGTTGCTGAAAATTTATCACAAGTTTTAACAGTTAGCAAATTTATTGCATTATTACCGCCATACAATGTGAAAATTAAACAATTTATAAAAGCACGCTTATATTTATGGTTTATTGTAGTCATATATTTATCATCGTCAATTTGGTTTATCACTAATTGTATTTTATACGAACTCCAAAATTCAGTATTATCATTATCTGTAACATACATTAAATGCATTTTGGGTACTTTCATTAATCTCATTTCAATAATAGGAATGTCTTATTGGAATTTTACTAAAACACAAAATCTTTTTGAGACGTTTTATATGTTTGATAAAAATATTGCAAGATTTGATATTAATAAGAGTGATATTATCTATACAAGTCTACATTTAATTCTAGTCTCAACAACAGTTTTTGTTCTTACTATTGCTAACATAATTATATGTACATATTTATTTTCAATTACTTATTTTTTTAAATATTTTATGCATTTGTGTTTTGAAGTTTTTATCATTGCAATTAATGCTTTAATTAAAACAAGTTTGCTACGTAATATTAAGCAAAGAATCATATGGGTTAATGAAACTATTGATAAAATTGATTTAACAATAAACTATGAAGATAATTGTGTTAAAATTTTGGACAACATTATAATATTGCATCACATGGCTATGGATTTAGTAGATTTGTTTAATAGTTTGTTTGGGTGGAACTTATTTTGTACAGTGGTTTATGTTACGATTGTTATATTGGAACTGATTTCTTCATTACTCGATCGTGCGATTACGTGGCAAATTGCAATGTTTATTAATAATATACTATGGACAACAATTATAATTGTAAGTATTTTAACACATTTATTTTGTTTTACATATTATGCTTTTTAAACTGTCTGCAAAATAAACAAAACATTATTAAATTAGTTATCAAATTTTGAAAACAAATTGATCTAATAAGAAAATTTAATATTAAAACTATAGATTTTTGTTTTTCTTTATTTGATGAACAAAACAAAACGCAATTAAAATCATTGCGTAAAAATTAGCATTATTTTCGTTAACTTATCACAAATTATATAAGTAAACATTAGAACAAATGTCCATTAATACATGACACAAGTGATTAAATATTAATCTTGAAAAACGAAATAATCGTTGGGCTTGTGCATACGCGTCTTACAAAGACGAAAACAAGTTACTTAGAAAATAAAAGTAACTTGCACATTACAGTTAGTACTACTAATACTGCAACATTGAAAAAATAAAATTGAAAAATGTGGTTAAACCACAATGTTGCAGTATTAGTAGTACTAACTGTAATGTGCAAGTTACTTTTATTTTCTAAGTAACTTGTTTTCGTCTTTGTAAGACGCGTATGCACAAGCCCAACAATTATTTCGTTTTTCAAGATTAATAAATTATATAAGTATTTTTTTACCTTTGTAAATAAAATGTTGACACATAACGTTTGTGTGAGAATAATAGAAGAGCAGAATAAAATGCCAATTTACCAAAAAAAAAAAAGATTAGTTCTATGTGCTATTGACTATATCCTATCAAACAGTCAAAGTGCCAAGTCTTTAAATTTTGTAAAAAATTAGGCAGACAGGTAATTATTGGAAAATAATAAAAATTTTGATTTGGTATGTAAAGGTTTTTTTAATTTTTTTCTTTTACTCATTTTGGTACTAAGCCCATATGTTTATATATGACTTTGGATATGATTTTATTTAGCTTTTATGATTCTTCGGCCGCAAATCTGTATAATCGAAGTGAAAACTCAATCTAATCTACCGATCTACCGAACAATATACTTAAAAAAAACTGCTGGATGTGTATTGTGTACTGCCTGTGACTCGGAAAATTATAGCAATCTCATTGAGTAGTTACAATATTACAAATCATCTGACTGATTGATTAAAATGTTACGTACTCCAAGCTACGTCACAGTAAAATCAAAAGATAAATTATAGGATTCCGGCAGTCTTCTGTAGTAGAGTGTCTTTGACTCAAAAGGTGTAAACCGGCCGCAAGCAGTCGCACATTAGCAAAAGTTCAAGATGTTAAAGTTGTCTTATGGACACGCCAAAATACTCAACTTTAAATGCAGTATTTTTGCAACAAAGCTTAAGAATCATTAACTACCTACCATTTAAGCAAAAACAGAATTTAACTGTTAAGATTTTAAACAGAAAAAAAGTCTTACGCCCAGTTATGTAACTTCTCTGATAGCGGAATTAACAAAAATTTTGCAACCAAGTCGTGGTAGCAGTGAGAATGCTATTACATATAATAAACAATTATTGGTCTAGAGAAAATTGTAGAAAATTTTTTTTGAGGTAAAAGAGTCTTTACAAGATCTAAATAGACAAGAACAAAAGGTGCTTATTGCCACTATGTGCAGCTAGATAGATTGCCAAAATATTTGAAGGAGAAGTAGATCTAAAAAAATTACTATTTGTCAAATGTTAGTAAATAATTAAAAAATAATACTATATACGCTATGATTTTTAAGCTGGGAAGTATAGCTAAGACTTGGTACAACAAACTAAGCAAGTACTGCTACAGATAGAAAAAAAGGAAAAGGCTGTTAAGGAAGACGTTTCTTAAACACTAAAATTATGCTAGAAAAGAAAGAAAATGTTGCATAAATACTATTTTGCAAAGTTCTGCCTTTTTTAATGGTGCAAAATAGATAGAAAAAAGGTCAGAATCAGTGATAATTAATGGTTTCACTAACATTTCTTTACAAAATAGTGCTAAAATAGAATGTTACAAAAAACTTGAGGCGCTCTTCAGTTTTTATTTGTCGACTCTAATTATTAATGTTAGGAGGCTTTTACCAAGACCAGAGCATAGCAATCAAAAAGCAAACTCTGTTATAAAAGGGCATATTTGTGCAAATAGATGAAAAAACCCGTAAAAATTGCAAAAAGTCAAAAAAAAATATTTTGTAAATCTGTTCAATTATTGAAATTGACAAAAAATGTTTTGTTGGTTCCTTGGTGAATGACGTTCCATTCAGAGAGTACTTGTACACTGAAAATGAGCATGTAATTCTTAGTTACATGTGTGCACAAGCGTTAAGAATAAATTGATCATATTGGCAATTTTATTTTTATTTACAGCTGCCCGGAAATGTCCTGTTGTTGATGTGGAGAACCAGGTTCTTAAATTTCTAAACCATGAGATCCTTTTTCTTCTAACATTTCTCTTTTCCTCTACTTTTCCTTGCAATATGCACTGTAGCAGCCCATATCTGCTTGAATTACGGATATTGTGGCCAAGATATTGTAAGCAAGGATTTCTATTTTTTTAGCCATTCTAGTTAGGACAAGGGCGTTAGTAATATAGTCTTTCCATCACATTTGCTGTTTTTGTTTGAATACCCATATCTCAAAGGCTTTTAGCTTTTTTGTAGTTGCTTCAGTCAGTGTCTATTCTTTTATTCTGTACAGCAGCACCTAGAACACTTGGCATCGTACCACTCTCATTTTTGTGTTTATACGTCTGCCATTTTAATGAATATGTTTTGAGTCTTCTCATTTCTGTTAATAATGGTTCCGAGGTATATATATATATTGATTGACTCTTTTGATGGTACCATGTTTAAGTCTAAGTTGTTGCTGCTGGTTTGGTATGTTATCTTTGCTTATTATCATAAATTTTGTCTTGTTTGTGTTGATTTTTAGACCGTATTTGTGGTTGTTGTTTGTTAATCTATTTATAAGGTGTTCCAGGTCTAAAGCATTGTCAGCAAAGATCATTGTGTCGTCCGCGTATCTGATGTTATTTATGCGTTTTTCGTTCAGAAGAATTTCTTTTTGTGCGTTTTATATGGCTTCCTTGAATATATATTTAAAGTAGATGTATAATATACATCCCATCCTCACTCCGCGTAGAATTTTTACTGAATCTGTATGGTGTTTGCCGACTCTGATGCTTGCTGTCTGGTTCTAATAGAGATTTGTTATGATTCTTAGATCTTTATAATATTTTTTCTAAAATTTTGATTATTTTATAGTGTTGTACTTTGTTGAAAGCTTTCTTGTAGTCCATAAAACAGGCATTTACGTCGCAGTTTATGTCTCTTCTTTTTCTTGTAGTGCCTAGCCGATTTGGATGTTGGCAACCAATATGGTTCTTTGCACTTTACTAACTGCAGTTCTAAAGAGTTTTGTAGATGTTAAGGAAAACCATTGTCTGAGATTTTGGAGCCAGGAGTTCTTCCTACGCATTTTTTCCATATATCTTTCCCTGCAGAATGACCGTATCTACGTGCATTTCTTGATGTCTCTGCATCTCTGAATGAATACCTGCACGCTGAATAAAGTTCTCTTGTCTCTACTCTATCCCTAAATCCAATTTGTATAAGTTCTACCTGTTCTTAAACTATTTTGTATGTCCGTTTGTGTAAGATCTTTAAAAACACTTTTATCACATGACTCATAAGACTTATTGTTCTGAATTTGTTGCATCTTTTTGCTGTTGTCTTTTTTGGTGTGGTAATGAATTCTGACATCAACCATTGTTGCGGGATAATACCAGTATTGTAGATTTGGTTAAATATATTATATTTAATATTTATATTTCGTTTATTAGTTTCAGGAATTCGGCTTAGAATATATCTGGTCCTGGAGCTTTACTCTCTTTTATCTGTTTTATGGCAATTTTTACTTTGGTTGTTACAATACTTGGGACAAGAGGATAGGTTTTAAAAACAAAATTTTCTTATCCATGTTTTCAAGCTTGTAAAGACGTTTGTTGTAAGAGATGCAGTGCAGTTGATTTCAGTGCTGGAAAGTCAAAGTTTTTTAAACTACTCTGACAAACGTATATGTTCAGTAGCAATTCTTTTATGATTTTCTAAGAAAAAAGTTACTAGATGCAGACAAATTTAACATTTATCACAACAAAAGTAGCATTAAAGTTGGTAGAGAAAATTGTAATTCCTTCAAATACCATTGGATGTATTCTGGTAAGTTCTATTGTAGACGGTTCAGTATTTGTAGAATTTGATAAACGTATGGTTTCTGGTTTTGAGCACGTAGTAAGGAGCTGTTTAACAAATGCTAAAAAAAGCTCTGTTGTAGTTATAAATTTATTTTAGAAATAACTAAATTATTGTTTAGGGCATGTAGTTGCTAGAGGTAATTTATGTGACGATACCAGTTCGGATTCTATTAACGTATATAAATACGTCAGTGTAGTTTGTCTAGAAAATTTTAAACTAATTATTTAGCAGTTTCTGGCTAATAGGGTTTTGGAATTGGTTTTAATCAACAAATAAAATAGAAACGAACAAATCTAACGGAAACAAACAAACTTTATTCGAATTATAATATTTGGAAAAAATAAATTTTTACTTGACGAAGTTTTATAGGAAATCAAAAATGCTTTGTGTGGAAATTGCAAGAATTTTAAATGTTGTGCTATTTTGTACAGAATAAAAAAATATTTGTTTATATTTATTTTCAATTAATTAAAATTTTAAACTTGTGGCCGACGCTACCCACCCACTCAAGTGTTAGTTATCAAAATGATCTTTTTTGCGACAAACTAACTTTTTATGCTCGCAGAGAAGTCAAATATTTAATCTCTTAATAACATTTTAGTAAGTGGGTGAGTCACTTCAAAGCATGATAACAAATTAATAATTTTGATTGAAATTCTGATTTCATTCTGATTATAATTTCTTCGCTTAATAATAAAAAAATAATGTTAAAAACAGAATATTATTTTTATGTTTAAAATACTGGATTTTTTCAAAGGATTATTCTTGTGAGCAAGTTCAAAATGTAAAGGTTTGTGTAGGCTTTTTGATTTCTTTATAATATATGATAAGGTTGAACTTAAAGCATTATTGTTAAGAGAATGCAGGTAATTATGGCTCTCTGATTCATAGAATATAAGCTATAGGGCAAGTTATAGAACTGAAAAGAAAATAATATATTAAGCGTAATAAAAATAGTCAATATATTTTGAGGAAAATGAAATATTAAACTTGTAGAAAGCATAAAATGTCTTTGTTTGACAGCAACATTAACAGATTTGCATTTTTGCAGACAGATCAACAAATCTTTTATCTGGTTTAGACTGACCATGTTTTATAGTTTAGTTATAAATATTAAAAATAAAATAAAAATAAATCTGTCTACATTTGTTGTTGGAAAACACCCTACGACCAATTAAAAATAAATACAACAAAAAAACTAAAGGAATTGCATATATATTGCTTGATTTTTATGTTAATCTACAATATTATTTGTATATTAGTTAGTAAATTAATAATAAATAATTTTTTGCTTCTGTTGACTGTATACTGCTGCTTAACATTTTTTTAAAGTTTTTTATTTCCATAGAGTTTTTTATGTTTATAACCATGCTTTGTCTGCATTTTATCTTTTCTTTTGACGCTGTTTTATATGAAAATGTGATCAATTTACAAGAATTGGAACATTCTTCTCAAAGTGTACATTATGAAAACCTTGATCTTGATGAGTGCTACTTTTATTGATCAGATTTTGACTTTATATATAAAAAGACTGGCAATACATAACATTTAACTATTTTGGTTTGTGTCATATAGTAAAGAACGTAATTTGTTGCACTTCTTAAGTATTTAATGAGACGTACGTTTTTGTAGTTGATAAAGCAAAGAAGAAGTCTTTCCTTTGGTCATAGCTGTTTTGTATTAATTGTTTGTTGCCATGTGCTTTCAATGTCGTTTTTACATTGTTTTTTTTTTCTTTAAATTGTGTTTATATAGTTGGATTACAAAGCATTTGCTATTAGGTCTCTGTTAATTTGCGGATTTGATGATGTAGCGTTGTTGCTATAATTGGGTTGTGATCTTTCGGGTATGCGGCGATTTGTTTGATGTAATTGCGGAATATTAACAAATCGCCTGTAATTTATAGATTTAATTGACTATCTCACTACAAACGTGATATAATTTGAAATATTGTATTGTAAATACCATCAAATATCTATAAGCAAAAAATAGGTATCTAAAGCGTTTGTTACTCAAAATTGGGCATTATAAATACTTGCAAATACTTTTTGGTTTGGCCAGCGCACCTGCAGTTTTATATTTTGCAACGCTATAATAATAATAATACTTTATTTACGTATAAAATCTTATTATTTTCATCTACATCAAATATACATATATAATGATGTTATACAAAAATAATTAAAAATACAAAAAATAACATATTCAAAAATTCGCACTAAACGTAGACTTAGAAACACAAAATAAATTAAAGTTATTTGGTAAAGTTTTTGCAAATCTACACATTCTGCTCAGCGGATTATTGAAACGATAATTAGTAGAATGAGTAGGCTTATGAAATAAGAAAGAATGCCTGCCGAGTCTATTATTAGGTGCTATGTGGAATGTTGTTGTTCAAGTAGACAAGGTAGTTACAGAGGAAATACAAATACAAAGGGGAGTGAGGCAAGGGTGTACACTGTCCCCTATACTATTTAACCTGTACTCTGAGGCGATATTCAAAGTGGCTCTAAATGAAGAGCAGGCAGGCGTAAGAGTAAATGGCCAGCCAGTTAATAACATTCGGTACGCGGACGATACTGTAGTTATAGCAGAAAATTTAAACGATCTACAGAGAGTAGTCCAGAACATTAAGGATGTCCGTCTACGGTATGGTCTTAGAATGAACCTGAAAAAGACAAAATACATGATAATAACAAAATCACCAACACCAATAAAAGAGTTATACATCGACAACATAATAATTGAAAAAACATATAAAAATAAATATCTTGGAACTTAGATGACGAATAACATCGATCAGACAGTCGCAATCAAAACCCGGATAGAAGTGGCTAGAAATGCATTCCTTTGTATGCGGGTTCATCTATGTGATCAACAAACAAAAGTAGAGCTAAGAACCAGAATGGTAAGATGTTACGTTTTCTCAATTTTACTCTACGGAATGGAAGCATGGACGTTGAAACAAGCAGATATGAATAAAGTGACAGCTTTTGAAATGTGGTGCTATAGACACATGCTGAAGATATCCTGGACAGATAAAATGTCAAACAGCAAGGTATTAGAACGTATGAATAAACCACTGGAGATCACAATCACAATTCAAGAAAGAGAGCTAAAATATCTGGGTCACATAATAAGAGGAGAAAAATACAAACTGCTCCAATTGATCATGCAAGGAAAGATAGCTGGTAGAAGAAATATTGGCAGACGCAGAATCTCATGACTTCAAAATCTGAGAGAATGGTACAATATAACATCCAAAGAACTATTCCGAGCTGCCTACTCAAAAGTAAAAATAATGATGATGATTGCAAACCTCCTGAAAGGAGTTGTCACTTAAAAAAGAAGAATGTAGAATGGTAAGTAAGTAACTCAACAATCAATCTCTGACATAATTAAATTATGCAAAAATGACAAATCGGCCTTTTTTTGGCGATTGGTAAATTATAAAGTGAAGTAATGTACCTATAATTATAATTTACAGAAAATTTCTTTTGAATTTTTTCAATACTAAAGTTATAAATAACATTACTAGGGCTCCAATCTGACGAAGCGTACTCTAAATGCGAACGCACCAACGCACAATATAAAGGTTTTAGTGACTTGGATGATAAATCTGTTAAAATTTTATAAACAATTCCCAACATTTTTTATGGCACAACTGCACATGATGTTAATATGTTTAACAAATGTAAATTTATAATCAAAAATTATGGCTAAATATGTTTTTTGTGTGACTTTGTCTAATACTTTAGTGTCAATTACATGGTTATAAGAAATTTTATTCAAAATTCTATAAAAATTTATTTAAATACATTTATTAGCATTAAAGAACATTATATTAATAATACACCATTTGTTTATAGAGTCTATGTTTAATTGTTAAAGATGGCAGTCATTAAAAGAAAATATTCTTTTGTACATTTTTAAATTATCCGGCAAATAAAAAAAAAATGACGATGAATTATTATACTGTAGGAGATCAATAATGAAAAGCAAAATAAAAATTGGTCCACAATGAGATCCTTGAGAAACATTTGATAAAACACAAATAGGTTGTGACAAAAAATGATTAATTTTTACACACTGCATGCAATTCTTTAAAAAGTTAATCAACCAAGAAATCACATCATGATAAAAACCCAGAGCTCTAGCTTAGCAATAGTAATATTGTGGCTCACTCGATCAAACGCCTTTAAATTTTGTGTATAGATAGAATCAACTTGTACTTTAGATTCGAATGCATTTCAAATATTATTTTTATAATAATGTAAATTAGTAAATGTGGAACGCTCTTCTCGAAATCTGTGCTGCTTTTCTACTAAGATACTTTTGCATATTCATTGTAACTGACCAGTAGAGTGTCTGTTATTTCCCAATTTGCAAATTTTTTTGAAAAGACCAGTTTTATGTTTTTTTTTCATGGTAAATAACTATTTTGAAATAAAAAACTCATCGGTAATTGTATTTTTGCGTGCCTTCAGGCAAATCAAATTTCCCATTTGATTAACATGGGAAAATTGTCATTAAACGATTAAATTTTTTTTTACAATTTGTAGATCTTTATATATGTCAACATACCGTGGCAAAACTTCAAAAACCGTGTATTGAATACACAGATTTTTTTTTTTGCAAATAACGTAAAAATTTGTGTTTTATGTAAAATTTACAATCGACTACGTGCTCTCTGACATTTTTCTACGTCAAAATGAAAATTTTTGAGAACAAATACGGTATTTCCAATTTTTTGAAAAAAAAACATTAAAACTTTTTAGACGGTCTTTATATTTACAAATACCGTAAAAGAACTGCAAAAATAATTTAGAAACTGAAAAAATTTGTTAAAACCAATATATGTATATATAAAATTCAATGTGTTTCTAAATTTCCATAAAATGGTTTGTTTTTGAATAAGATTTAAAAAATGGTTAAAGGTTGAAATATTTTTAAAAAAATTTTGCGGTCTGTTGACCGTATCCATTCTTTTAATAAAAAAAAGAATATACTTCAAAATAGGTTCCTACAGTAAATAATTTTAAGTAAATAACGAAGAATTTACAGGGTTGGTACAATGCTTATACTTTTTATTCAATTTTTTCATTACAGATATCAAATTACATCCTTCAAAATTCTGTTCTACTTGCGCACTTGATCAAGCTCCTATAAATTGCTATAGTTAGCGTTTTTTTTTTCGATACATATAATATTAAAAAAAAACTGTTTCGCTTAATTTTTAAATTTTTTAACGAGTGTTTGTTTACATTTGTATATATCTTATTATATTCTTCTACAAGTTGAATCAGGTATTGTCTTTGATTTTCTTATTTTGCCAATGCATTTATATAATCTTAGGTAAGTTTTACACCTCTGTCTGCGACATCGTTGACAACACGTAGTTCTTTTATTATTATATCAATATCAAGGGCAGAAATTTTTTTATTAATTTTAAATCTATCAAATAGCTTGATGGACGAAGGTAGTATGAAATGATCGATATAAACATCTTTTAAATTTTCCATTTCTTCTACAGATTTTACATAATATTGTTTGCTTGCATCGTTTGGAAAATCATCTTCGTCAATCTCATCATTCAGGCTCAATTTCTTCACAATTTTCGATTTTGTGTTTTTTGAAACTTTTTTTCACACAGCCCAAAAACGTTGACTGCTGGGCTTAAATACCACACGTGATTTTTAATTTTCCGAAGAGATTCATTTGCGACTTTCGGATCAATTTTTCTGTATTGAAATAAATCTTTTATAAATTCCATGTCATTTTTCGGTGCATTCAGCGCCAGAGGAGCGGTGAACCAATGTTTTAAATAAACGAATATTACAAATAAACAAATGTCCAACAACTTGTCTTTTCTATCATCTACTAAAGAGTAAGAATCCCTGAAAAGGTACATTAAAATGCTATATGATGCCTTCGACTATTTATAGGTAAGTTCATGTCTTGGGACTAAACTTAAAAAAACTCGAGCAAGATTGAGAAGCTCCTTGTAATCATCTCGAGGAAGTTTGCTATTAAGTAGTTCTTTAGTAAG
The DNA here is from genome assembly GCA_963932245.1 of Tachinus rufipes. Taxonomy (NCBI): domain Eukaryota; kingdom Metazoa; phylum Arthropoda; class Insecta; order Coleoptera; family Staphylinidae; genus Tachinus; species Tachinus rufipes. Next base: position 16,420,474 of record OZ010744.1, read on the forward strand.
TTTGTCAAAATCTTTTATTTTTGATCTAAGCAATTTATCTAATACTTTATCTTCGAGACCAGTTTTAAATTTTTTTTTATTCATATTAGGCCAATAATCTTTAAATTTCAAGAAAAATTCTATTTCTGGACCATTTTTTTTTTAAATTTTAGTGCAAAAACTCCACTCAAAACTATCTTATCAATATGATGGCGACAAGGTAAATACATAATATCTTGATCTAATAATTGCTCAAGAATAACTGCAGCCCCTTTAATGTTACCTAAATTTGAATTTGTGGTATCACAACATAAAACTTCTACTACATCGGTCAATCCCCACTGTTTCAAAGCTTTATATACATATTCGGCTTGGGTGCGACCTTTTCCATTTATCAATGCCGGTACGTTTAAAATCTTTTCAGTTTTTCCATATGTACAGGCATTCTATCTTTCTTTTGGCAGTCTACAAAATCGGGCATGAGTTTTTCATCCCAATGAACAATTATTGGTCTATTAATTTCTTGATCGTTGAACAACTTTTTGATTCTTAAAGATTCTCTTTCACAATTTTTTTTTCGTGTTTCGTTTATTGAAGTTTTTTTATGATTAAAGATTGAACGTCAAAACCCAAAGCTTCTGCTACTGCACAAATTATACGAGTGCAATTTCGGTACAAAACTTTGCATTTATCTAATGTGGCAACAACTTTTTCATTTACGGTAGCTCGAATATTTTGATTTTTATAATCTCGCCCAGATGGTATGACAAATGCCGAACCTGAGAGACGGATAGCTAAAAATTTCTTCTTTTTTGTCATTTAAGCGTGGTTCTCTCTGGCTGTAACGCAACGTAAAAATTGGGATATTTGATTAATCGATTATATAGTACAAATTAAAACGTATCGATTTTTTATAACTAATTTGTATGCATTTCATATTTTTATACTTTAGTGCTTCTGAAATAGTCAACCACGTTGTTCTAAAGAATTTAGAAAAATGTTATGATAAAAATCTCTAAATGGAATTGGGTCTTATAGATCGATCACCACAAATCATATAATTAGCCCTATTCTGTATGCATATTGCTAGCTAACAAATATCGTTATCAAGGAAGGTTGTGTATTTCTTACGTTTTTTTTACTAAATTGCTAAGCAACCTTGCTTGATAACAATGTTTTTAGATAGCAATATGCGTTTCCGCATTTGTGGCTAAAAAACACGATTGGTTTTTAGCCTTGAAAATTCCGCCTTAAAACACAATTGTTTTTATTCTGAAAATAAACTTTTTAGGGTTAGGATGGCATTTTTAACGCAAAAAACCGATCGTGTTTTTTTTGCCACAAATGTTATTTTTCAAACTAGTGTTTTCAAAAATAAACATTTGATGAAGTATTGGATAAAAGAAGAAATTTCGTTGAGATAATTTTTTGTAATTTTAAGAAAAATTTGAAGCAAATCTTCATAGCATTTCAGGTTGTTCGCAACAAAATTTTCTGCATCACTTGTTTCGACTTCTTCGGTGCCAAATACCTCATTCCTTTGTTCTGGCAACGCTTCTAAAACAATTTAAAGTGTTGAGAAAATATTTTAATACTATTGTACTACAAATGTACAGTGTAAAAAATTTACATTAAAAATTTTACGAGTTGATTTAACTAAAAACTAGAAAATTTTAACAGCCTTTTTACCAAACTTTCATGAGTAAAATTCACAATTGGTATAAATAAAAGTAATGAAAATAAAAAGTTAATAATTCCAGAACAGATACTTATTAGAAGAGTACGGGAATCTTATTCCTATTTTATTCTATTTCTATAAACTGTGCATTTCATTTAAAATTTGTTCTAATTCCGTTGAAGCAACTAAAATTTTTTTATCGTTTTGTAAAAATTTCTACAAGTAAAAATTTGTACTCTGTTCAGATTTTGTTTAATGTTGAAATTTTCCCATACGTAAAAATTTTCCCTTGCAAAAATTTCTACTTTTGTATAAAAATTTCTACTTTTGTATATATTTTTCTGTATGTACATTTTTTACAGTGTAAGGATATAATATTTCAATGAGTTTACTTGAATATTGAGCTCCTTGTTCTTTGGTCTTTGTCGCGGCGGAGAAATCATTTTTTTCAAAAAGTTTCCGTTTCTCTTCATCCAATTGATTCATCACGTTTGCTGGAGAAAAATAAAAAATGTCATCCAATTTTTCTTGGAATTTTAGTTCTCAAACTTTTCCGGCCTTGCTGGCTTGGTTTTTTTTTAACATTTCTGTATTCTTTATACAACGTCGATAGTCTTTGTTTACAAACTTTAACTATCACTACCGGAATTTGAAATCGATTCTAATACACAATGACTTCTTGAACTGTTGAATTGATGCTGGATGCCAGATCATTTTTTAATGTTCTTGTTTTATAAAATAAAAACTGCAACACTTTTTTATTGGTTGATAATTTGAAACTCTCGAGATCGGGAAACAGGCTTATATCACCAATTAAATAAATATTATTACGCAATACAATTTCTGACGTCATATTTAATACTTGGTAAACTCCGCAGAAAAACACAAAACTTGATCAGACAAGATTAAAATACACCTATTAATTTTTGTATGTACAACCAAAGACTGTTAACATCTGTAAAAGAGTCAGATCACAATATTATTTAAGCAATAATAAATCTTACATCAATACTCACCACCAATATAAGAAATAGGGTTTAAAACACAATATGCACAAACAATAAACTAGAACTTTGTTGAAGCGACTTTTGTCAGGTTAGAAATTGTTTGTTTTGACATCCGTCAGAATCAGAGTTAGTTCGAAACAGCAAATTTTTGTTGCATTTATTAATGCTACCGCCGCCTATTGACGTTATCTAGTAGCGACATGTGTTTAAAGCTGTTGGTAGATGGCAGCTGCTGGCGACTTCGAAATGCGTTGCGCCAATATTTGCTCTCAAAAAACGTCATTTTGACGTAGAAAAATGTCAAAGAGCACGTAATCGATCATAAATTTTCCGTAAAACACGAATTTTGTATTATTTTGACGTTAATTTACAACTTTTGCATCAAAAAATGGATAAAATTGATTGGCAATTTTATTAATCTGTTTTTTTTTGGTTTTTAAGTGTCAACAGACTTAAACTTTGCAACCAGAAATGGTTTTATTGTTGCAAATTTGTTTTCCCTGTATTCAATACACTGTTTTTGAAGTTTTGCCACGGTATGTTGTACATATATAAAGACCTACAAATTGTAAAAAAAAATTTGATCGTTTTATGGCGAGTTATTCAAATGGGAAATTTGATTTGCCTGAAGGCACGCAAAAATACGATTACCAATGAGTTTTTTATTTCAAAACAGTTATTTACCATGAAAAGAAGACATTTAATTGGTCCTTTCAAAAATATTTGCAAATTAGGAAATAACGGACACCCTACTAACCAGTTACAATTTTATAAAACAATTTAGGGATAGCAGATTTATTGCATATACTTCTATAGTTAGTGATATCATCTTTGGCTTCAGATTTAAACAAAGGCGTAATATAGCTTTGTTTGGCAAAACATTTGACAGAATTAACAAAGAAAGGTGCTGAATTTACCTGGAACAAAACACAAAAAAAAGATTAATTTATAGCAAAAAAATTAAGAGATCTTTAAACCATAAAGGAAAAAAAAGATTAATTAGTCAACAATACAAAATAAACTTAATATTAAAGAAAAAAAATGTTCATGTTAATATCAAAATCACAAAAAAAAAACATTACTGCCACTAATAGTAAATTAGAAAATGCCGACATTTGTCAAAATAAATCAATTTTTTATTAGTAAAAACATTAACAATAACATCAATACACAAATGTAATTTTTAGTAATACTATTCGGTATTGAAACTCACTAGCAAAACTTACAAAACAAACTATACTCAGAAAAGACGTATGAGACTTTGAAAAATAGTTATATTGCAGATCATTACACAGATAATGAGCAGGAGAAGAATAGACAAATAGGGAATATCGTGGCTTAAGAACCTGCGCAAATAGTTAGAAGATAAAGCTAAATAAAACAAAATGATTTTTGTATACTACACACCTAGTTACGGCTCTTTTACTTTTCTCTTATAAACTTTAAACCTAGTAATTATTTGGAAATTTTCTTATGCTGATGTTGAATGAACATAATAAACATTATATTATTGACAAACACTTTTCAAAGAAAAACACAATTAGAAAACTCGCGTAATATTTTAATAATACATATAGCATACAAATAAGCTTTTTTTTCTATATAAAATAAGCAAAGTTTGCTTAAATAAATAAAAAATAATATTTAGTACATTAGTTCATGTACACAATACATCCACATTATATATATTTTTTTTTTAATATAAATAAGAAAAGTGTACACAATACAGCAATTACTCGTAATATCAAAAATAAACATTAAATAATTATGTGGTATAAAATAACGCTATATAAAAATATAAAACATTCAGTATTCGTAAATAGCCCAAACAATCAAGCCATGCCGAACGTTGCTGAAAATTTATCACAAATTTTAACTTTTAGCAAATTCATTGCATTATTACCGCCATACAATGTAAAAAATAAACAATTTATAAAAGCACGTCTATACTTATGGTTCATTGTAGCCATATATTTAACATCTTTAATTTGGTTCCTTACTAGTAGCATATTATACAAACAACAAAATTCATCATCAATGCCTGCGACATACATTCAATTAATGTTGGGTACTTTTATTAACCTTTGTTCAATACTAGGAACATCTTATTGGAATTTTGCAAAAATTCAAAAAATGTTTGAGACGTATCATATGTTTGATACAAATATTGCAAGGTTTGTTATCAATAAGGTTAATACTAATTATACAAATTTGCATTTAACTCTAGTCTTAACATCAATATTTGTTGCTACTATTGCAAACATAATTACTTGCACATATTTATATTCATTTTTTTATTTTATTGAATATATGCATTCTTGTTTTGAAATTTCGATTATTGCAATTAATGCTTTAATTAAAACAAGTTTGCTACTAAGTTTAAAGCAAAGAATTATATGGGTAAATGAAACTATTGATAAGATTTATTTAAGAATAAATAGTAAAGGTAATTATGATAAAATTTTAGATGACATTATAATATTGCATCACATGGCTATGAATTTAGTAGATTTGTTTAATAGTTTGTTTGGTTGGAATTTATTTTTTACATTAGTTTATATTACAATTGCTATATTGAATATAATTTCTTTATTACTTGATGGTTCTTATATGTGGTCAATTGAAGTGTTAATTATTTTTATACCTTGGACAACAATTGTAATTGTAAGTATTTTAATGAATTTATATTGTTTTAATTAACATATCATTTGTGTTAAAACATTTTTTACTTTTTCAATATAACTTATTTAAAAATATACAAAATGTGTTTGATAAACATTATTAATTGCCATATTTTTTGGAATTTTGGATCAGCAATGTTCTAAGTATTTTTCCAGTAAAAGCGGCCGAACGAAAATTTAAGAGGTGAAAGAGTAATTTTTATCAAAGGTTAAAACAATGTTTGAAAAAATTACTAGTATTTATTATTTTATTTTACATACACATTCGATTAAAATTATATGCGGAATCAGACCACACATAAACTTAATGTTCTCTTTTGAACACAAATTAACCCATAGTTGTTGCTGTAGAATCTAGTCTATAATAAGTTTCTTAGCATGCGATTGCTGGAAAGAGTAACAATAACAACAATTGCGGATAACGAAGTTCTGGTAGGTAGGAATTTAGACATAGAAGTATTAGAGTTAGCATTAGATAAAAATAGATTAAAAAAAAAAAGTTAAATATAGCTTAGCAAAAAACTGAAGCTATTGACTGACTAATAGGAAAAATGTAAAAATACAGGTAAAGGAACAAATAATAACTATAAAGAAAAAAATTACAAATCTTGCAGTTACACTTGAAACAAATTGGTTAAGGAAGCGGTAAGAGGAACAAAAAGTACATTTTTGAAGATGTACACGCTAAAAGCTTGCTGAACATTGGTCTCTTTTGTTTTTGTCTCCCCTCTCTCTACCTATTTGCAATGCCAATTGGATTTATAAAAATGTAACACAAGATAACATTAAAGTTAAGACTAGAATGTTACTCTGCTCTTATTGTAGCAGTACATTAAAATAACATCAAACTGTCTTAATTGAAAGCAGGCTAACCAGCCATACTCTTTTTTAGTAACATATATTCTTTTAAAAGTTAGAATACTTTTTACTTTTTTTAATTTTAAATAAAAAAAAATATATACTCATTTTTTCAATTGAATTCTAATAATTCTAATTGTTTTATGAAAAAATATTGATTGAAATTAGCCAAACTGTTAACCTGGCGTTAAAAAGTGTAAATGCAGCATTCAAAAATAAAAATCCGGCCATCAATTTGTTAAATTTTACTGCTAACGAATTCAAATCATAAATACTGTAAATTTTGTTTTTAAAACTGTAAATACGTGTTAAACTTTAATGTCAAACTGTTAATTTGGTCTTTGAATTATAAATTCCACCTTTAAACTGCAAATCTGGTTTTTAAAAGTGTAAATGCGGTCTTTAAAAATATAATTCCAGCTACAAACGTATAAATATTACTAGCAAAGTGATAATTCAAGTTATAAATCCTGTACTTTCTAAATTTGGATTTTAGAACTAGAAATTCAGATAACAATATTTAGTTTTAATTAAAAAAATGTCATTGCTGAACTATTTATCCGGCATTTAAATTAACAATCCGGTCTTTAAAATTGTAAATTGAGTTTTTAGAACTGAAAACCTAGTAACTAACGTGTTAAAATAGTGTAAATCCGGTCTTTAAAGTCAAAAATAACAAAATCTGGTCATAAAATATAAAAAAAAATTTAAAAAAATTTGGACAAAAACGGTTGAAAAGTGTAAAATACTATTTATAAAATGGTAACAAAATTTTGTCTTAAAACATTAAAATATTTTTAGAAATCACCAAAATCCAACCATATACTATTGAAAAGTGTAATATTTTATTCAAAAATATCAAAATTCAGTCTTTAAACATGAAAATACTGTTAAAAAGTTACAAAAACAAAATGTTAAAAAAATTTAAAATTTTTTTTTTTATAAAATATCAAAAATATCAAAATCCAGTCATAAACTTTTAATAGGTGCAAAATTTTATTACTAAAATGTGAAAAATAACAAAATATTTTCTTAAATACGGCAATAAATTAATGAAAAGAACAAGTACAAGATTCTATTCCAAAATGTTAAAAACAGGAAAAGGGTGCAAAATTTTATTTATAAAATTACAAAGTATATATAGTATCAAAATATTCTCAGAAACATTTAATGAATAGAATTTTGCACTTTTCAACAATATGGCCAGATTTTAGTGTTTTCTAATAATATTTTGATATTTTATAGCTAGATTTTGCTACTTTTCTTTTTTAATAATTAGAATTTTGTATTTTTAAAAAGTTTATGGTTAAGCTTTGCAAATTTATTTTAGAATTTAACACTTTTTAATCGTTTATATCTAGATTTTGGTGCTTCTTGACAATATTTTGATAGCTTTTGACCAAATTTTGCAATTTTTAATTTTTTATAAATATAATCTTGCACTTTTTTTAAATAATGAAATAAAAATGCTGGTTTGGAATCAAAAATTACAACTTTTCAAACAATACACGTCAATATAGTTAGCCAGTTGTTGGAGTGCAAGTTTTTCTAATTAAGAATAGAAAGATTTAAGAGTAGAAATGTTAAAAACATCTTATACTTTTTTTTACTAGTAAAAATCTGGTCACCCTGTTAAAAGGACACTTAAATGTATGAGGAAATACTAAGGTTGATTGGCTGGCGCTCAAAGAATCAAATACAATACCTCAAACTGTAGCCAATAAATACTCAAAATCTATTACTTGCAACTTTTTTAAAAGAAACAGCAAATAATAATAGTCTAGTCAAATATGCTCAAATATTGATCTCACTTATAACAAATTTTAAAAGCTTTAAAACTTTGTACACTAATTTATAGGTACCTAATGAAGAATAAACAAAACATCCTGACAAATATGGCACAAGCTTTGGCGGTAATGACCGAAAACAAGGCATTTTTTTCGGTTTTTTGTTAATATTTCAAAAACTGTAAGCAGGAGGTAAAAGTTGACTATCAACATAATAAAAGCTGATAAAATTGCAATAAATATAATTATACACATTTTTTTGTATTTTTAGTCGTTACAGAGTTATATAATAATAATAATATATTTTTTTTGTATTGTTACAAGCAAACAAGCTGGTCTCTTTTGTTTAGTCTTTCGTTCATTTTGACGGTTAGCTTTCTTTCTCCCAACTACCTGTCTTTCCTTCCACACAGCGTTCACAATACGCGTAACATACGCGTCAGATTGTAGCGCGGTCTCATTTTTACCTTCTTTGTTTATGGAATAAAGTGGTAATCAACCCTTTAACGATGTTTTTAAAGATAGCTATCAACAAGCAGAGTAATAAGGACTTTAACAACTGTTTATAACATAAACTTGCTTTTTACCCTTTATCTTTATTTAAGAAAACTGAATTGCGGAAAACAAATTAATTTGCCTTATACAATACTTTTCCTGTAACTACAAATAAAAGCCAATCTTTTTGATTTTGACATCGTTTTGGATTCAGGATTACTGTTACACAAGGTGGTGTGGCCCAAAAATTCTTAATTTCAAAATTTCTTAATTCCAAAAATTTGCCAATGTTATGTCGCCTATGTTCTCAAGATTTATGCCGGCAAGAGCTGTACCGATGCGTTTGATGGCTATTCAGCGGCACCAAACAGTACGTAGGCAGCTGAATAGAACCGAAATATAAGCTAAAGAGGTCAGTTGACATAAACTTTAAACACAAAACACAAATCACAGTCAAACAAGATAGTTTTATTTCTAATAAACACAATAAATCAAGACTTATTTAATTTCTTTTATCTGCGCTTTACGACCATAGATTTATAACAAAACAAGAATCTAGTAAAGCTGGTAAATTGATCATCCGCACAGGAGTCATAAAATCCTTAACTAGTGACAAAGTAGCAATAGTTGGCAAAGATGTGGATCTTATTGTCTCCTTCATAGTTTGAAAAACAGATATTATTTGTTAATCAAGCTACAAAGAAAGATATATTTAAATCAGCAATTGCAAAACTATGGGAATAAAACTGCATACTTTTTGTGCAAGAATTCAGCGGATGTGATACAACTTTTGCTGCATATTGAAAAAGGAAACTTTGTCTGTTTGAATTTGTTCAAGAAGCAAGCTACACTGCAAAGTATTACTGATGTAATAAAGCTGAAGCTGGAAACTAAATATTCTTAACATGGTACAATGCACCTAAGAAGCAATCTTTCCTTAACATGCATTGTTACAAGGCTTTTACCAAATCAGTTTTGAATGCTATACTAGACTTATCTGCATGCTTTTTGTGTATACCACCAAATCCATGTTGGGTTAAGAAATGAACTTTTTCTAAAACAGTCAGGTTGGAAGTTTGAGCCAGCCGGTTGATCCTAGTAATTACAGAAGACGCAGCAAAACCTGAAACAGTTTTCAATCTAATTGTATAACCCCTCCCCCCCTCTCCACAGTAATCTAACATATCCAAAAGTGTAGGCAAAACATTGTCAAATATTGATTGACAAGTATCTAACAAATGATGGTACACTAATTTTTTCTTGCGTCGGCATTTTTTATAAATTACATATTGTGCCATGCTAACTTAAAAAAAAACGCAATCATTAGCGCTCTATAACTCTGTAACCGCTGGGAATACTAGAAAAATGTATATGATTATTTTTATTACACATTTTATCAGCTTTCATTGTGTATATAGCTAAAACTTTTACCTTGGGCCTACAAATCTTGAGACTTTACCTAAAAAACCGGAAAAAGTGTCCTGTTTTTGGTGATTGTCGCTATATTTGTCAAAACTTTTAGTATACCCTTTACTAGGTACCTATAAATTAGTGTATAAAGTTTCAAAATTTTTGGATTTTTTTAGAGGTAAAAAGCTACTGGACTATAACAAGTTTAGCAGGGAAAAGAAAAAGATGCATACGTTTATTAAATTAAAAATACTCCAACATGTAGAGAATGGAAAAATTATGACAAAACAATCGAGCATGTATTATACCATTGCTTCTTCGCAAGGGAGTCTATGTTAGTCAAAAACTGGCTTGACTTTTTTGGTTTTTTTTTTGGCAACTATTTGTTTTTTTTTTTTAGTTGGATTTTAAAAGATTTAAATGTTTTAACTTTAGTAAGTAAAAGCTTTCCAACTAGGTTTTGATAAAATTATTTTATTTATCTATCTACTAAAGCAAACAAAGAATAAAACTTTAACTTAAAAAAAACTTTTATCAGTAAAACAACTTTTAGCAAAAATGCGTTTTTTTGAACGTTTAAAAACTTATGGAGTTGCATGAAATGAAAGTTTTTTTCTTGATAAAAATTTTCTAATTTAAACAAATTTTATTTACAATTTATTGTATTTTCTTTAATTAGACGCCAACATGTATATAACAATTTTTGTCAATGCGCAAAAAAGTTAGTTATACATTGACCCCGCTACCCACTTTTCAACTGAAAATCGCTTTAAAAAGTTTACAAAATTGTATAAATGTAATCTAATCAAGACAAAACTTTAAAAAATTCTGCTTTTGGATTTTTTTTTAATTGAATGTAATCGAAAAATAATTTTGTACGTAGTGTACATTTTTCTAAACTTAGAACGTTGTAATTTCTTAAATCATATAAGTGTGTAAATGGGAGCTGAATGAACATAATAAATATAAAATTAATGAAAAACACTTTACATAAAAAAATACAAAAACATTATTTGTATGCTATACAAATGAGTTCTTTTAATATAAAGTAAGCAAATACACAATACATGGAAACTATACATACATCAATCACTCGTTATATGAAAAAACATTAAATTATGACTACATAAATGTATAAAACATTCAGTATTCGTAAATAGTCCAAACAATCAAGCCATGCCGAACGTTGCTGAAAATTTATCACAAATTTTAACATTTAGCAAATACATTGCATTATTACCGCCATTCAATGTGAAAAATAAACAATTTATAAAAGCACGCTTACATTTATGGTTTATTGTAGTCATATATTTAACATTGTCAATTTGGTCCATCACTGGAATGATTTTATACGATCTACAAAGTTTATCATCATTTTTACCTATGACAACTATTAAAATCATTTTGGGAACTTTTACTAATCTCATTTCAATAATAGGAATGTCTTATTGGAATTTTACTAAAATACAAAATTTTTTTGAAACGTTTTATATGTTTGATAAAAATATTGCAAGATTTGTTATTAATAAGGTTGATATTATCTATACAAGTCTACATTTAATTCTAGTCTCAACAATACTTTTTGTTGGTATTATTGCTAACATAACTATATGTACATACTTATTTTCAATTATTTATTTTTTTAAATATTTTATGCATATGTGTTTTGAAATTTCTATCATTACAATTAATGCTTTAATTAAAACAAGCCTGTTACTTATGATAAAGCAAAGAATTATATGGGTTAATGAAATTATTGATAAGATTGATTTAACAATAAACTGTGAAGATAATTGTGTTAAAACTTTAGATAACATTATACTATTGCATCACATGGCTATGAATTTAGTAAGTTTGTTTAATAGTTTGTTTGGTTGGAACTTATTTCTTACAGTGGTTTATATTACGATTGTTATATTGGAAATAATTTCTTCAATATTCGATCGTATTTATTCGTGGCACATTGAAATGGTTATTATTGATATACTATGGACAACAATTATAATTGTAAGTATGTTAACACATTAATTTTGTTTTATATAACACGCTTTTTAAACTGTTTGCTAGATTAACAAAACATTATTAATTTAGTTATTAAATTTTAAAAACTAAGTCAATTTGTAATTTAAATAAAAATATTTATGTTTTTTTTATTTAACAAACAAAACGTCAATTAAAAAATTAAAATTTATTTTACAAAGGAAAAAAATACTATTTTATAAATTTTGATTGATATCGTTTGTGTGGAAATAATAGAGGAGCAGAATTAGTGCCAATTTGCCAAAAATGAGATATTTCTGAAGATAGGTGCAATGGACTATATTTTATCAAAGGGCGAATGTGCCAAGTTTTAAATTTTTGTAAAGAATCAGGCAGACACCTAATTATTTGAAAATAAAAAGTTTTTTGTTTTGGTTGTGAAAATATTTTTTTTACTTTTTTCGTTTTACAAAATTTGGTGATTGGTGAATGATTTTTTTGCCGCAAATTTGTAGCTTGAGAAAAGCAAATATATGCAAAAGCAAATTATAATTGAAGACAAAACTCGATTTAATCTACAAACTCAAGAACAATATACTTAAAAATCTGCAGTATGTATATTGTGTACTGCATGTGATGCAAAAAATTATAACAATCTCATTGATTAGTTGCAATATTTCAAATTAGCTGACCCAACAGGCAGAACTATGATTGGTTAAAATGTTCACAATATATTAAAAGATAAACCATAAGATTCTTTCAGTCTTCTATAGTAGTGTTTATGAATCAAAAGGTGAAAACCGGCAGCAAGCAATTGCACATTAGCAAAAGTTTAAGATGTCAAAGTTGACTCAGGTATAAGCAGAAATACTTAACTTTAAAAATAATGCATGTTTTGGCAGTAAAGCTCAGATTTTAAAGTGAACTTAATTAAAACAAAAAATAAAAATTAAAGCCAGTACCATTTTATCTAACTAACATTTATGCAAAAACAAAATTCATTTATTGAGAGTATAAACAGAAAGAAAGTGTTACGCCCAGTTATTTAACTCCTCCAATAGCGGAATTAACAAAAACTTTGCAGCCAAGTACAAGCCGTGGTAGCAATGAATGTGCTAATAAACAATTGATTTAACTCGAGAAAATTGTAGAGAAACTTCTTTGAGGTAAAAGTGTTTCTACAAGATCTAAATAGATTGCAGCGAGAAATGCTTATTGCCACTATGTGCAACTGGATAGATTGCCAGGGTTTTTAGCTAGTGCATTCACTCAAACGGCAGAGAAGTGGATTTAAAAAAACTACCAACTGTCAATTTTTAATAAAAGATTGAAGGATACTATCATATTCGCTATGACTTTCAAGCTGGGAGCTACAACAACTTAAGCAAGTTGCTACAGTTAGAGGGAATGTAAGAGGCTGTTAAGGGAAACGTTTCCTAAACACCACTAGTTCTAGCACGTGTCAAAAAGATAAGTAAGTTGTTCTAGTAATACTATTTTGCAAAGCTCTGTCTTCTTTAACTCTGCAAAATAGATTAAAAAAAGACAGAACTAGTAATAATTGTAAAGTATCACCGACACTTTATTTCAAAATAGTGCTAAAACCGGACAAGATGTTTGAAACGCTTTGCAACTATTATTTGTCGACTCTAACTAATGATGCTAGAAAGCATTTATTAAAACCAAAGCATAACAATAAAAAAAAAACTTTTTAGTAAAAAAGCATAATTGTGCAGATAGCCAAAACTTCAACGCAAAGGGTCACAACTCAAACACAAGTAAACAACCTTGTAAAGAATGAAAGCAATTGCAAACGGCTTATTAATCAAATCAACAAAAATTGTTTTGTCGATTGCTTGGAGAATGATTTTTCATTTAGAAAATACGTAGACAATGAAAATGAGCATGTCAATATTAATCACATGTAAGCACAGGCGTTAAATTATGTTAAAAAAAAGTTTTTGTTGTAGGAGATGCAGTGCATTTGATTCCAGTGCTAGTAGAACAAAGTTGATGACAAACACTTGGATGGGTTGTGACAAAATGACTTCTGATATTTGCAATATAAAAAGGAGTCAGTAGTTTGGATGAGAGTGGCCCACCCACCCACTCAAGTATTAAATGTTAGATCACGACCCTTTTTTGCGACAAAATAAATTCTGATGCTTGCAAAAAAGGTTAAATATTTCATCTTTTGATGACAAACACTTGAGTGGGTGGATCACTTCAAAGCATGACAACAAGTTAATAGTTTGGATTAAAGTGATCTACCAACCTACCCAAATGTTAGTTATCAAAATGTTAGATTGCAATCTTTTCTAGTAACAAAATGGCTTCTGATACTTGTAGAGAGATCAAATATTTGATCTCTTGGTAAGAAATACTTGGGTGGGTGGGTGGGTCACACTAAATTATGATAACAAGTTACAAATTTAGATTGGAGTTGCTCATTTACTTACCCAAGTGCTAGTTATTAAAATATTAGCACACGACCTAATTTTGAGACAAAATAAATTTTGCAGAGAAGGTCAAGTATTTAATCTTTTAATGACAAATACTTAAGTGGGTAGGTGAGTTAGTCCAAAGTATGATAACGAGTCAATAATTTTTATTGTTTTTTTTAATATAATTTTTTTGCTTTATGCGCAGATAATAAAATTTATGTTTAAAATTTAAAGCAAGTTTTTTGTTTGCAAGTTTAAATTGTAGAAATTTGTGAGGCTTTATTTTTTTTCTATAATATATGAAAATAATTTCATATTGTTCATATTGTGTGCGTTGCAAATTAAATAACTGTTGAGAGAATGCTTTTACAATAATTAATAATTATATAGCCCTGAGTTTCATAGAATATATGCTTAATAAATTCATGGCTTAATATATTATCAATGTAATGAACATGTTAACATTTTTGTGTAAGAGAAGTTATAGAACTGAAAAAAAAAAATTAAGCGTAATAAAAATAGTAAATATATTGTAAGGAAGATGAAATATTAAACGTGTTGAAAACGTAAAATGTCTTTGTTTAAACAGATTTGTATTTTTGCAAACAGTGTCAACAAATTTTTTATCTGGTTTAGGCTGATCATGTTTTTTTAGTTTAGTTTTAGTAAATAAAGATAAAACTGTTTAAATTTGTTGTTCTTGAAAAATACTCTATTACCAATTAATGATAGGTAGGTGAAGACACAACGAGTGAAACTCAATTTGGGTTCAGACAAGGCTTGGGCACAAGGGAAGCAATAACCGCAATACAAGTTCTTGGGCAGAACTATTACGACCAGAGAAAATATTCCAAGAAGCACTTGGCAATATCAAAAAAAGGCATTAAAGTTAACGGAAACTGGATAAAAGACAATCGATATGCAGACGACACTATAATGATAGCCGAAAGCTTAGAAGATCTACAACAATTAGTTAATAGCGTAGGAATACATAGTAGACAAATGGAATTGAACATCAACTTTGAAAAAACAAAGTTTATGTTAATTAGCAGAGACCTAGACGCAATGAGGAATGACAGATTAACAATTGACGAGTTACCATTAGAACGGGTGAACAAATTTAAATATCTGGGTACATGGCTCACTGAGGAATGGACATTGGACATCGAAATAAAATGCAGTTTTGAAATACACAATATATTATTATTATTTTTTAATTTGTTTTGTATGGTTATGTACTATGTTTAAGTAATTGTTTTTTTTTTTTTAATTTTACTGTTAAATTTAATGCTTGCATTACTTTCTAATCTTATCAATCCCTTTCAAACAAGTTGTAAGACTCTAGCTATAGCAGTTTTTTAATATTTTTTAAATTTTTTATAGCATCAAATTCAGTGCCGTAACTAGCTTATGATGCGCTCGGTGCGAAAGCGTCATTTTGCGCCCTCTAAACTACAATATTATAAGGTTTAGGTGGTGTTCTGCGCCACAACCAAGCTGCGCCCGGTGCGGGAGCACCGACGGCACCGCCTTAGTTACGGCAGTGATCAAATTCTCAATTAATAACAACAAAATACTGTCTAAACATGTTGCAATAGTTAGACTTAATATAGTAAACAACTTGTTGCCTATTTGAGCTTTGTTGTGTTGCAAGTGGACTTGTTTGTAGAGGAATATAATATTAAGCAAGAATTCTTTAACAATAGGTCGTCTATAATGCTTATTTTAGAATTCCAAAAATTTTTGTACATTGTTACAGGTTTCTCCTTAGATGGTTTTTAAAAGATGATGCTGATGAGCTACGGTTATAATTTGGAAAAGTGACGTTTTGACCTTACTCCGTTGTCTTGGCATTTAACTGATGTATGCAAGTACAACGCTTTGAAGGGTCTCCCCTTTACTGGCCATGTCAAGCCAACAGCTTCCCAACATGGACTCTCTACTGTATTAGAGGGCCGGGCATCTACATAGTACCTGTTCAATCGTCTTGTCATTCATTTTACATTCTCTACATGTTGGATTATCTCCAATACTAATCGAGTGCATGTGTTTTCTTAGTTGGCAGTGTGTCACAAATAGTAATCGGCTGTCTTAGCATTTGAGGTAGTCATTGTTTCCTATTCCTGTCTACAGCCAGAAGTGTCATCCCAGCGTCTTTCCAGTGCGTTGTGTGTGTGTTAATTTTTAGGAGGTTATTTAAACTTTTGAGTGTTAAAGAGGTTCATGGTTCAGGTTCACACGTCATAAGGGTTGACCCTTTACGCGCTAGCCCGTCCGCCTCAATGTTACCTACTTTATTGGAATGTCCTTATACCCAGAGCAGCTTGATGTTATTTCCACAGGCTGCTAAAGAAAGGACACCATGACATTCAAAAATTAGCTTCAATGTGATTTTAGGCTTGTTTATAGCAGTAAGGGCCGCTCTACTGTCTGTTAGAGTTCAGGCATTCTTGCCAGATATTTTGCAAGTTACTTTTTTCATAACCCCATAAGTTGTACTACTTCTGATTAGAAGATAGATGTGTGCGTTACTAATGGTAAAAATATTTTGAGATCCAGATTTTGCGAGAAGATTCTCGCTTCAGAACTTTTATTGGTTTTTGGACCATCCGTGTTGATTCTAATTGTATCATTGACCTCGTTCTGCTTATCTTGTTTATGTGTGCGCACGTTGTAAGAATTTTTAAACACAAAGAAGGATGATGTTATCTGTTTGCGCTTTTAACAGAGGTGCACTTTAGAAGCAAAGCGTATTGGTTGAGTGGTGGTAAGCAGATTGTTGGCAGCAGGTGGCAATGGTTGCAGCGGTTGCAATATATGATCGGGTTGGCGTCTGTGTAGGTAAAATGTTTATTTATTGCAAGGTGTGTGTTTTTGTCTTCTCATTTTAAAATTAAGAAAACCTTTGGGTATATTTAACAAATTATACTAATTTAAAAATAATTTATTAATTAAGTTTTCTAAATTTTTGCATAAAAAGACAAAACTCCGATTATTTTGTTGCAAGATAGTTTCTGTGAGTTTAAACAAAAGGAGTTTTATACAAAAAATTATTTAGTTTTAACTCTAGTTAGTTGAAAGGAGCCCATATCCGAAACCATGTTTGTATATTTAAAACTTCTTTGTCATAAGTAAAAAGAAACGGTCTACGCTTATTTTTACACATTAGATTATCTTTGTTGGGGAAATTTAGAATGGATTTTCAGCACTGATTTTTGTACTTTTTTATTGCCTTTTTTATCTCACCATTGAGTTAGTTTAGATTTTTGGCTTATCAGCCTAAAAAATAACCTCATCATTGAACTGATTTAGTTGTTTTGGTCAATTAGGTCATGAAATTTTGTTATTTAAAGTTAGATGTGCTGTCTGGTTTTCTATTGAAACCCAATCTATTTTACTTTTGGCAAAACCTGTAGTCTTTTCCATTGCTAGCGAGATGAGTCTAGTTAAGTCAAAGATAACGCTGTCAACTCATTTAATTGTTTGAATATTAAGAAGGGATGTGATGCTCTGTTCTAGAGTGTGAGATGAACGTCTAATCGTTCTTATAGACCAACTCTTAACTTTCTGTTCATTCCTCTCATAAAGATTAAAGACTATTGGGCTATGATCTGAGCAAATGAAATAGTAGTTTAAACTAAAAGGTTTTTGAGTAAAGCAATGTCACAAACATCTCCAAGGTCCTTTATTTTTTACTAAACAAATTATAAGTATTGACATTAATAACCAATCAAAAAGCTTTACATACATTAATATAATTTTTTTTTTAAATATTAATATTTAATATTTAGAAATTACTTAGATGTCACAACAACAATTAGGTATTGTGTAGATTTATTTTTTTACAATGATCTATATATAGCATTAGAATACTAACATTATACTATTTATTTAAAACTATTATGTGATAAATTACTTATATTCAACAGCCACATTTCTTAAAATATTTGTCCGATTGATTTTCTTATATTTTATGCGGTTTATAAGCGTAAAAATTGACAACACCGTTGGGCGTCAAATAAACCGTAAGGCAATATATACATATGCACTTAGGCTTTGCAATATCCGTGTTGTCTCGTAGGGCTCGCATAACCTGACAAATCTATACAAAATAAATTTCTATATAAACTTACCCCTTGCATATCAGATATAATTATATTCATTATTAAAGAGTAAATTTGCAAAATATACAGCAAAACTGTTTTTTTAAGACCGGGTTTCTGGTGGCCTGTAGTGTAGTGTAGGCTTTGCATCATCCGCGAGGTACGTATATATATATATATATATATACAATATTAGAAACTCTATTTTTTCAAACAGCTCATACCACCCATACAAAATATAAAACAACAAAATGTATGCAATTTGCACACCATGCTAGACCAAAACTATTCAACTATCTGCCTTCAAATATAGAAGGGCAATTCCATTACTTTTCAACTAATTAAAAAAATCGACCTCTTTAATTTTGCTCAAATTTTTAGGGATTAAAATATAGATGAAAAAATAAGATTTCCAAAATTTTGGACCTTAGAATATTGCCTGTTCAAAATGACACACATTTGAAGGTCAGAAATTTTACAACAAAAAATCTTTTTTAGATAATTTTGTATCTCAATTTTTGGGTTTCTAGAAAAAGATAAAAAGGTCCACGATGGCTCAAATTATTTTTTATTACATGTACTTTAAAACCCATATTTTTATGTTTAATATTGTGGCAGTCCTTTTGATATATTAAGCTTCAAACATTATTCTAAAAAAAGAAACCGTAAATTTAGCAGAATCGCAAAACTTTGCTTTTTTAAAACCATTCTAACTTTGTCAAATCTTAACAAAATTTGATCCACAAGGTCTAGATTTCTTCGTGTTTAATTGCATTTTAAAGTGATTACACAAGACTAATAGAATCAATACGTATACACCACTATTTTGATGTAGAAAGTTGCACATGTTTTCGCGATTTTCAAAACTTGTAATTTTTAGGTCCAGAAAAAGCGTTGTCACCATATGTCGATTTTAGTCAAAACGTCAGTAATTACTTTTTAGACTACACGAAAAAAGGTTATTTATATGAAAAATGGTATATTAAGCTCTATCAAGAATTTTTTTATAATCAAAAATCGTCAAAATCGGCATTGTTTTTCAAAAAATCTAAATCACTTTTTGTCTATCTTGTTTTGTTTTTGAGATAGTCAACAAATACAATATATTTAAAAAAAAAATATTTAGCAAAAAAATACAAACAAAACAGCATTACTTTAACAAGTGTGCATTGATGCAAGCATTTGATACTAGTTAAAACAGTTTTCTTTGGTTCGGTTAGTAACATTTGATAAAAATGCTGTTTAACAACGGAGAATACGCAGATATCATTTTTGTTTACGGTTTCTGTAATGGTAATGCCCTAGCAATTGAAATTTCCCAACTGAAAGGAACTTTTTTGACGCGTTTTTTAGTGAAAATATTCACCCATATTGTTATCAAAACACCTACAACTAGGCGACGCAGAACAACAAGTTGTATTTTCTCAATGGCTTCTTGATAATACCTGATATACCATTTTTTATATAAATAACCTTTTATCTTGTGGTTTGAAGAGTATTTACTAAAATTGTGACTAAAATCGACATAGGGTAACAGCATTTTTTTGGGACCTAAAAATTACAAGTTTTGTAGATCGTAAAAACATGTGCAATTTTCTGCATCAAAATAGTAGTGTATATGTATTGATTCTATAAGTCTTGTGTAATGACTTAAAAAAAATTTTGAACACAAAGAAATCTAGACCTCGTGGATCATTTTTTTTTTTAATTTGACAAAGTTGGAACGGTTTAAACAAAGCAGAATTTTGCAATTTTGCTAAATTTAAGTTTTTTTTTTTTTAATAATGTTTGAAGTTTGCCACAATATTAAACATAAAAATATGGGTTTTAAAGTAAATGTAATAAGAAATAATTTTAGCCATTGTAAACATTTTTATCTTTTTCCAGAAGCCCAAAAATTGAGAATCAAAATAAGCTAAAAAAAAACGTTTTATTGTAAAATTTCTGACCTTCAAATGTGTATCATTTTTAACAGGCAATATTCTAAGTTTTAAATTTTTGAAAATCTCATTTTTTTTCATCCATATTTTGATCCCTGAAGATTTGATACAAATCAAAGAAGTCGATTTTTTCAAATTAGTTGAATTATCCATATTTAGAGTTTTATTATTGATTTTAAACTTTGATAAGGTAAACCGAAAAAAGCTTTAAAAAAATCTAGTCATAATGAGTATACCTAGAAAATTAGCCAATTTAGTCAAGATAATGGTAAACAAAACTAAGTCGGTGGTGATAATATAAGAATGTCAATCTAAATACTTTGAGATAATCGCCGGAGTGCGTCAAGAGGACGCATTATTGTTTCTACTATTTAGTTTTGTACTACACTCTGCAATAGTAAAAGTCAACTGCAAAGAAGCGATAAACACAAAACTACGGCAAAAATAGCAATAAACTCAAAGATCCTAAGCAAAACGTGCCAGCTTAAAATCGACAAAACTCTCATTAGACTTTTAGTCACTTACGCTAGCAAAATTTGGACGCTAAACCAAAAAATTATATTTTTGCAAAAAATATTCTGCAAAAAAATTTTGGGCTAACGCAGAACGAAAATGAAAACTGGCACATAAAAACAAATTACAAGTTGGCATATCTAATTAACAAAGCAAATATAGTTAGGTTTATTAAAGTTCAAAGAATTTGTTGGTTAGGACCATTAATATACTGGATACCTGACTTGCGTTTATAAAACGACGCAAAATATTTTACGGCGGCCATTTTGTGAGTGACTTGATAATACTAAATATGTATTAAATACATTTTACAATTTAACATTTTAGTTTTTTAAACATTTAAAACATGCATTAAATGCTACTTACATTGTGGACTAACTTTTAAAATGTTTTGGACAACAATTGGTTAATAAAATTAATATCTTTTAAACGAGTTTACCAACTTGAACCACATTTTAAATCAACATTACTACACGTATTGCTGACGTTTTACTACCATAGTTAAACTTTGTATATACAAGGGTTTTTGCTGTACAGTAATTAAAAAAAAAAATAAAAATAAAAATAAAAATTAAACCCGTATAAATTTTTTTACGAAAAACAATACGAAAACCGGCAACAATTGTAAAGCATCACCAAACATAGGCCATTTACGTTGAGCATTTTTATTTGTATGCTTTATGTGCGTGCTATCTGCAATGAAAGTGATTTTTTATATGTTCAATTTTTCCAGCGTGATTATCAATTAAAATAAGTTTTAACATTGTATACATTTTATGCATTATGTGTATGATGATGACGTCAAAGTTTTGTAAAAGTTGCAAGAAAATTCTTTTGTAAATAAATCAGAGGCATGCAAAAGATCAAATTAAGAAAAAAAATTTCAGAATAACAATTTTTGTTCTTTTGCACGTTATTGATTTATTTGCAAAACAATTATTTTTAAACTTTTACAGAACTTTAACGTTATTACCATATACGTAATGCATATAATGTTAAAACTTATTTTAGTTAATAATTACACTAGAGGAATTAATTCAGTATGCTGCGCATATAAAACATCCCTTCCATTGCAAATGGCACGCGCAGAAAATCTACAAATAAAAATCTAATTACACCATGTAAATTTTTGTACAATTGCTTATAAAACAGTTGTGCAGGCTTACATTATTTAAGAATTTTTAAGTGTTTTTTTTTTTTTCAAGTTACGGTATAGCAAAAACGACTGCATATAACAAGTTTGATTATGATAATAAAACGTTAGTTATACGTGTAATAATGTTGTCCAAAAATTTGGTTTAAGTTGGTAAGTCAATTTAAAAGATATTAATTGTTTATTTAAAACACATTTTTTGTCTTTGGATTTAATTAACCAATTTTTCTCCGGTTAATGGTTTCTTGGTACTGTTAGTAACATATAATGCATGTTTTAAATGAAAACCCCTAAAATAATAAAATATAAGATGTTTTTAATATTTACTTTGTATTACTAAGTCACACATAAAATGGCCGCCGTAATGTAATTTGCTTCACTATAGAAACGCATCAACATAGGGAGTCAGGTATCCTGTTATATATATCCATGGTTAGGACACGTCATCAGAATGAATTAAGGAAGAAGCGCCAAAGTAATAACAAAATAGAAACCTATGGAGGCAAAACCTAACAAGTAGAAGAAGGCCTCAAAAAAATGGGCAATCACAACTAAAGATGGTTTAGGGCGACTCTAAACCGGAAAAGCTGGAACAAAGTCGCAGAAAAAGCCAAAACCTACTTAAAATTGTACAGCTCAAGAAAGAAGAAGAAGAGAAGTGACAAACACTTGGGTTGGTAAATCACTTCAAAGCATGATAACAAGTAAATAACTTTAATTGAAGTTCCGCTTTCTTTCTGATTATAATTTCTCCTCTTTATGCACAGATAATAAAAAGAAATATTAAAAATAGAATGTTATTTTTATTTTAAAATATAGAATTTTTTTTGTTATAAAGTAGAGGTTTGTGGAGGCATTTTTTTTCTCTATGATATATGAAAAGAATTTTATTTTGTTCGAGCGTTGAAAACTAAATAAAGTTGAGTTTAAAACATTATTGTTGAGAGAAAACTTTTACAAGTAATTATGGCTTTCTGTTTCATAGAATATAAGCTATAGGGAAAACTATAGAACTGAAAACCTAGTTAAGCTTTTTTACTTTTTTTTATAAACTTTGAACGTTGTAATTTTTTGGTAATTTTCCTATACTGATGTTGAATGAACATAATAAACAATATTATATTAACAAACACTTTTCAAAGAAAAACACAAAAACATTAGCTAGAAAATTTGTGTAATATTTTAATAATATAAATAGCAAACAAATGAGATTTTTTTTACTATATAAAATAAGCAACGTTTGCTTAAATAAATAAAAAATAATATTTAGTACATTAGTATATGTACACAATACATCCACATTATATATATTTTTTTTTTTAATATAAAGAAGAAAAGTGTACACAATACAGCAATTACTCGTAATATCAAAAAAACCATTAAAATAATTATGTGGTATAAAATAATACTATATAAAAATATAAAACATTCAGTATTCGTAAATAGCCCAAACAATCAAGCCATGCCGAACGATGCTAAAAATTTATCACAAATTTTAACTGTTAGCAAATTCATTGCATTATTACCGCCATACAATGTAAAAAATAAACAATTTATAAAAGCACGTCTATATTTATGGTTTATTGTTGCCATATATTTAACATCTTCAATTTGGTCCCTTTCTAGTTTTATATTATACGAACAACAATATTCATCAATACCTCTGACGTACACTAGAATTATGTTAGGTACCTTTATTAACCTCTGTTCATTACTAGGAACATCTTATTGGAATTTTGCAAATATCCAAAAGCTTTTTGAGATGTTTCATATGTTAGATACAAATATTGCAAGTTTTGTTAATAGTAAGGTTAATACTAATTATACAAGTTTGCATTTAATTCTTGTCTTGGCATCAAATTTTGTTGCTTTACTAGCACACATAATTACTTGCACGTATGTATATTCAATTTTTTATTTAATCAAAACAATGCATTCTTGTATTGAAGTTATGATTATCGCATTTAACGCTTTAATTAAATCAAGCTTGCTACTTAGTATAAAGCAAAGAATTATATGGATTAATGAAACGATTGATTTAAGAATAAACAGTGAAGATAATTATGATAAAATTTTGGATGACATTATAATATTGCATCACATGGCTATGAATTTAGTAGATTTATTTAATAGTCTGTTTGGTTGGAATTTATTTCTTACATTGGTTTATGTTATGATTCTAATACTGAATTTAATTGCTTCATTACTCGATCGTGCTTATGTGTGGTCATTTGAAGTGTTAATTTTTTCTGTACCATGGACAATAATTATAATTGTAAGTATTTTAATAATTTATATTGATTAAATTAAGATATCACACTTTTTTTATATAAACTATTTACAAAATATACAAAATGTTCTTGTTAAACTATATTTGTCATATTTGTTGGAATTTTAGTTCAACAATGTTCTACTTGTAAAAAATATTTTTCTGGTAGAGGCGGCTGATTCAAGTTTAAAATGTGAAGAAATATTTTTTATCAAAAGTGTTACACAATGTTTGATTTTATAGTTTTTATAACAAATTAATTTGTGCAACTTGTAATTTGATTTTACATACACATTCAATTAAGGCTGGAGAATAGTTACGCTATTATAAAGGTTTACAGGAGAAAACACAGCAAGAAAACGCCTAAGTATAATTGAATAAAATTTTTACACAATATAGAAGAAAGTCCAACCTGTGTCCTCAAACTTTTAAAAATATAATCCGATAAGTTGTTTCTTCTCAATTACTTTTTAAAAAGGGAAGTTATTATTTAATGCTTCATTATTTTTTTACTTGTTAAATATAACTGCAAATCGTTAAGTCAAAGCATAAAGACATAGAATATTGTATGTAGTTCAACATATAAAATATGTGATGACAGAAATCGTATCGTTTGGATATTGAGTTGGATGGCGTTTTGTCCCATAAGAACCAATGTTAGTTTAAAAATGGCGCTGCGATGTAGTTTATTTTTGTTGACTAAGAAGTTCAACATTATTGTAGTAGATGTCGGACCACTATAAACAGTATGATAGATAGACATTCATAGATACAATTACGCACACATTATTTTATTCGGGTGGTGAAGTGACCCCTGTAGGTATCTGCACATATATCAATATGATTTTTACGTTTGGCTGTTTCGTGCGGCGCGCAGCGCGTCGGGGCGCTGAAAGTGATAGGAATTCTCAAGAGGAGAATCTTTGGCAAACTATAATCGAGGGCCTAAACTATAAAGTTATAAAAAATGTTATAAATATTTAAAAAACATAATCTATCAAAGTTGATAACAACATTTTTTAATAAGGTAGATAAATAACAAAAGGTAATTTAAAAGCCAAAATCTTTATTTTGTTTTATTTTATAATTTAAAAACATTTATATTAAAAAATGTTGATTAAATTAGTATTAAATATGTTATTGCATTTATAAGATAATAAAATCGTCTGTATTTAATTTTTAAATTTTTCCTTTTACTCTAAATCTGATCGCCGTATTGCAATATAGTATTTTTTTAATATAATTGATAGTTGTGTTCTACGTGATAATTAATGTTTATGAAAATAATAAAACAATTTACTATATTTTTTACCACAAATTTAATCTTACGAATTATAATAGTAAGAATAAATTTGTGATTAAATACATAGTAAATTGTTTTATTATTTTTATGCTTTATGCTTTATGCTAATTGAATTCTAGATTCAGTTTTTGCAAATACAGATAAAAAAAAAAACAATAACTGTCGCAGCATTTTAGTGTCTAGAGACGGGTCATCTTTGAAAATCGTTTTTGTTTATATTTTTTTTGATGTTTAAATGCAAAATAAAGAGGTATAAATAATAAGATTATGTACACCAAAAAAATTATGTTTTATATATTAATATGTATATTCACTATTTATTATTCTTTATTTTTTCTTGTTTGTTCTTTTAATACATTTTTTGATTCATTGATAAATACTACAAACTAACACATTTTCTTATTTGCAATGTGCAGTTGACCTTGTATCCAAAAATATCAAAAGAAAAATATAATTTAATTACTATTAACTGTTATTTTTTGACAAATCATTAAAATAAAAGTGAAATAATTACAAAGTCTTTATCAAGCTTATATTTCATTCAAAAAAATTGCTAATATATTAAAAACTATAGCAGAGTCAGAATTAGTAACGTAACAAAAATAATAAATGTAATAAATAGTTTTTTTTTAAGTAATTGTTTCAATTAGTTATAAGATTTTAATTAAAAAATTCAGTGTACTTGAAAGTAATTATGGCGTTTCAACAAGTGAAGAGTACCATTTGTTTCTTCTAAGCATACTGTACTATTCTTCAAACCACTGAAAATGCCTTCCTCTACATGAATCCTGATTATGTGAATTTTTTTAGTTTTTTTCAGTGATTCAATTCCGAGTAATAATAAAATTTGAAAAAAAAGAGATTTTTAAGTTTTTACATTTTTTGATTGTTTGTAACTTTTTAAGGATTTCATTTTTAGGAAAAAATTATAAGAAACTTTTCTTACCAAAAAAATCTGAAAAAACTTAGATAATCAGGATGAAGAAAGGCATATTTAGTGGTTTGAACAAAAACAAATTTTCATTCCGTACACTTGACTCATGGCCATAAAACTTCAAGAAACCCACAATTAATGCCTATGAATGCCTTGAACACACTTTCAACTCAGTATTTTTGGCTAATTTTGCAATAGCAACGGATTCCATTACTTTTCCATATTGCACAGCATCGGAATAATAATTTTGAAGATTCAAAATTGGTTTTATTAATGTATGGCATGACGTCCATACTCGGCTATTACAGACTAAACCAAAATTTGAAGCCGTTTACTTAAACATTTTTTGGGACCAATATATAAGAATATCAAATTGTCTTTCAGTATCAAAGCTGATCAAATGTTAAACATCCGGTGTAATTTGCAAGCTATCCAATATTTGATAACATTCTGTGTTTATTTCAGCTTGAGCTATTAATGGTTGTTCAGCCATTGGTCTATTTGTTTATTGCTTTACGCGTTTTTGGTTTTTTTACCAACATAAGGTTATGGCAATTTTTTTAAATATTTAGTTTGTCTTTCCTTATATAATTTAAAATATTTTTCTAGACTTGGTGCATAAAACTTTTATTGTAACGTAGAGCTGCTAAATAAGTTCTAGTATAATATGATCCTTTACTTGTTATGTTGATCGTTGTTTCTATATTAAATTGTGCCACAATATTGAACAATTTTGTTTGATTACTTGTTATAGCACTTTGAATGAATCTGAAGAAGCCACTTGTTTTGGCTTGATTTAATTCTTATGTTGGAGATATCAGCAAAAGTGATATTTCCAACATAGTGCCTTACAGTTGTCATGGTGATTAAATATGTAGTATAGCTCTTGTTCCAAATCAGTTACAAGACTACTAACTTCTGCACAGCTATATATTACACTTTTTGTGCATTACGTACCAGATGATGTTTTCTGCGAGAAGATGAGCAAAGCGCTGGAGGTAAAAGGATATGATGTAAATGCAATCTCCAAGTTGCATAACCAAACAAGAACCTACAATAAATTGTACATACAATTAAATAAAAACGACAGAAGCAACGAAATTTTGATTTTAACCAAAATTTTTGGCCTCAAAGTTAAGGTTAAGTTTAAGTCTGGCAAACCGGCTCATTGCCATTGCTGTCAAGCCTGTGGACACTCTGCATCAATGTGCACTAACGATTGGGTGTGTGTTAGATGCGCCAAGAACCATTCATCAGCACAATGACATCTTACTTCTGCAGATAGGAAAAAAACTCTTTGTGCCAATTGCAGTGGTAACCACTTTGCGACCTACAAAAGATGTCCGGTTTACCAGAAAATAAAAATAAAAGCAAAACTTAAAGGGCAACTTTTTGAAAAAGTTAATTATGTAACCACGCTCACAACTTACGTCATACGCAAAAGCTGTGCAGCCGGAACAACAATCAGCACCGTCCATCAAAGTGAATTTCAATCTCAAATCAGAACTCACAAATGCTATCAATAGTAGCAGCAACAACAAAGAATTACTAAAACTGATCTTGGTCGTTTTTCTCAAAAATCAACATCAATAATGAAAGCACAAAATAATATTATATCAATAGAACACTGAATACCAACTGCAATGCTAAATATTCCAAACAACTTAAATTATTCATTTTAAAACACGACATTGATATAATTATCAGAAACCGGGTTAAAACCCAGAGACCACCCAAAATTTCCCAACTTCAATATATATAGAAACGACAGAATAAATCAAGGCTGTGGCACAGCTATAATTATCAAGAGAACAATAGACCATTCAGAAATTGAAATTCCAAACTTTACCAACTTAGAAGCGACCAGGGTAATCATCAACCTTTCCCGTATCGGAAAAATCAAAATTCTTTCGGTGTATCAACCATCAACAAAACTACTAATAGTAAATGATTTAAAAATGACTTTTGAAAATAATATTCTCACTCTTATCGGAGGTGACCTCAACTCCAAACACTTAGCATAGAACTTCCGCGCCACAAATACCAAAAGCAAAATTCTAATTAAATTTATAGATCAAAACAACCAATCCATGCACAGTCTAACTGCACCAACGTATTATAGCCATGTAAGTCACCCGCCCGACATACTTGACATTGCCTTGTCAAAAAGCATACACAACGCCACCACTTCTGAAGTATACAACAAAATGGATTCAGACCACCTTTCTGTCTTATTAACAATATTTGAAACTTTTGTAAGAAAACTGAAGACAACTAAAAAGGAAACAACCTGGAAACAGTTTCATCTGTTTGTTGAAAATAATCTTAGCCCGTTTAGAAAAATCTCGTTCACACTGGATATAAACGCAATTGTCAAAAACCTAACTTCCTCTATTTAAACTGCTCAAGATAAAGCTACTAGCAATACCATAATAAAAAAAAACAACCCACTTGGACTTCCCTCATACTTAAAACAGATTGGAAAACAAAGTTAAAGAGGAAATGAAATTATTCAAGAACCAACAGTGGCACAACCTATTTTCAGCAAACAGAAGACAAAATGCTCAAAACCTGAAACATATCTAAATGTCAAAGAAAAAAGCACAAGACCATTCCCACTATCCACGGTCAAAATAGCTTAACTCACATCATATTAGAAAAAACCGAAGCTATTGCTTTGTCTCCAGAAGACCAATTTAGTCCGGCATACAACATCTTAGATGTTGACATAATGAAAGATGTGGAAAGAGAGCTAAAGAATTATGAAAACAACACCAAAGACAAAACAATACCTTTTACGAACCTTTTGGAAGTGGCTAAGGCAATTAAATACACTAATTTTAAAAAAGCTTCCGAATATGTTAATATCTCAAATGCGGCACTGAAAAACCTACCAAGGAAAGCCATAGTAGGTTTTACTAACATCATATATGGCATTTTAAGGCAAGGATATTTTCCACAAAAATAAAAACATGCTATAATTGTTGTATTTTCAAAGCAAAACTAGCCAAAATCGTTTCCCCAGAATTACCGTTCAATAAGCTTGCTACCAACTCTGAGCAAAATAGCAGACAAAATTATACTTATTTACTTAAACAACTACAGTGAAACTAAACAAGTAATTTCAAACCATTAGCACGGATTTAGGAAACAACACTTTTCCGTTCACCAACTGGCAAGAGTGGCAGATCACATTTCCAAAAGATTTAACAACAAAAAATCAACCGGAGCCGTTTTCTTCTACATTGAGAAAGCGTTCGACAAGGTATGGCACGATGGCCTGATAGCCAAACTATATCGAGCAAAATACCCTCATTTCAACACATTTTCTTCAGTTAAACCTATGACAGCCGGTGTTTCTCAAGTCTCGATACTATCACCTGTTCTATATAATATCTATGTTGGAGATATCCCGGCAATCACTAATGGAACCATTCTTGCTCAGTTTGCGGACGATAAGGCAATAATTCATTCATCACACTTAAAAATTCTTTTGTATGTTTAAATGAACTACCAATTAACCTAGTGTCCTAGACAGCAGAAGTGTCAATAAGTGCTTTATTGATATTTTGTTGGTCTGGGAACCATTCTTCTGTTTGAATTTTGTATGTGTTTTCTCAAGCAGCACATTTTAATGTTACACCACACAACTTTAAGTGAGTTCATAGATAATCTTTGTCGATGTACATGTTTATATTATTCTTAATAAACCGATTTTCTTATGTAAAAGTTTGTTTTAATGTTTAAAACTCATCAGGTTATGGGATCAGATCTACGATTGTAAATTATTTCGGTACTAAGTAAATCGGTGTGAAAATTATAAATAATAAAAATGCAAAGTGCTACGTGCTAACTTTGCGGAAAAGACAATTGGCTACAGTGGCGCTTTATTATAAGCACAGTGTTAGAAGAAAACCATGACGTATTTCAAGTGTGTGAAGGGTCATTAGTTCGTCCTGTAAATGACGTAAATAATTACGAAATAAAATTGAAACGTTTTTTGAAAGCAGATAAGACAGCTAGGAGGTTAATAGTGACATCAATAGAGAGAAAACCGCTGGATTTGATTCTAAGCTGCACAACTGCAGAACAATTGTAGAGAAAATAAAACTCGGCGTTTAATATAAAATCTGATGAAAATTTGTCTATGGTACAGAAGCAATTTTTTGAATTCAATA
Source organism: Tachinus rufipes (assembly GCA_963932245.1). NCBI lineage: Eukaryota > Metazoa > Arthropoda > Insecta > Coleoptera > Staphylinidae > Tachinus > Tachinus rufipes. The sequence goes on from OZ010744.1 coordinate 16,451,186, forward strand.
GCAAACCTGTGAAAGTGTGGCTCTTAACATTTTGAATCTTGAACAAATAACTTTAAAAATGAAAAATCTCGGAGGTGAAGTGCCGGATTTGATGCTACTAACTCGAATTTTATCGACATTGCCAAGACAGTTTAATCATTTCCATAGCGCATGGGATTCTGTAAATGATGGAAAGAAAATTTTAGACAATTTAACAGTAAGATTAATGACAGAAGAATTTAGGATCCAAGAGCAAGAAAATTGTGAAACATCGATAGCATTATTTAGAAAAAAGAATGGTATTCCTACGAAAGGAAATTTTTCAAATAAACTGATCAAGTATTTCAATTGTGGCAAAGTAGGACACGTAAAGATAGACTGTTTTTGGTGCTTTGTATGTAAACAAAAGGCTCATAGAAGCAGCAATTGCTTTTAAAATAGAAATAAACAAAGCAAGGACAGTGCGTTTAATAATAAAAGTGAATCAAGTGGTTTGGCATTAATTGGTACTGATAGAAATGGCAATGAAAATTTTTGGCTGATTGACTTGGATTATATGACGAAACAACAGGAATGATTTGATTTTTACGAAGAATTTGAAGTTCCGTTAAAAATCAACATTGGAAAAGGTGATAGCTTGCTAGCGATAGGCAAGGTTAATGTAAATATATTTTCTGTTAAAGTTGTAGCTAACAGGGGAATTAATTTTAGTGTTACAAATAATGGTCAGGATTGTTATTTTGTGAAAGATAAGAAAATAATAGCGAAGGGTTCAGAAATGGGTAATTTTTATAAAATCGATATGTTAGTAGTTGAACCAAAACAGTGTAATTAAACAAAATTAGATATCAATTCATTGCAGTTATGGCATGAACGATTATGTCATCAAAATTATAAGCACGTTAAATACGTTATGAAAAATTTTGGTATTAATGTTTCTTTAGATCAATCTTTGTGCTTACGGGAAGCAACATAGGTTTGCATTTCATAAAAATATTGAACGAGCTACTTAAGTTAGGGAAATCATATATACTGATGTGTGTGGACCGATGCAAGTGGCTTTTTAGCTAAAAGTATTTATTTTGTTATTTTTAAAGATGATTATTTGGGATTCACACAAATATTTTTTATTAAGAAAAAGTCAGAAGTTTATGAAAAAATAAAGTTATTTTGAAATAAAATTGAAAATTAATTTAAAGTAAATATTAAAGAAATGCACAGCGACAGTGAGGGAGAATTTAAAAATAAATTAGTCGCTGATTTTTTGAGTAGCAAAAGTATCAAACACTCAATAAATATACCATATACACCTGAACAAAATGGTATTGCAGACCGCGGAAATAGAATCGTGCTTGAAGCAGCAAAATCAATGATATATTCTAACCCAGATTTGCCGTTAGTTTTATAGGCAGAGGCCATGAACAATGCAGTAGATATTATTAATAAAACCGGTCCAAGTAGACAAGAAAATAAATCACCTTATGAATTATGGTATGACAAAGCTCCCAATATTAAAAATATTAAGATATTTGGTACGGAATGTTTTGTTCATATTTCATTAGAAAATAGGAGAAAACTAGATAAAAAATCTGTTAATGGATATTTAGTTGGATATGTTGATGATTCTAAAGGGTATCGTATTTATGTTCCAAGTTATAATGATATAATTTTAAGTCGCAATGTGTTATTTAAACCAAAGAAAATATCTGCAAAAACAGTAATTATAAATACTTTAAAAGATACATCAGCGTGTCAAAAAGACAAATTTTGTCAAGTAGACATTTTAATAGATAAATTCGATAATGAAATAAATATTAATGAAGACCAAAATAAATCACTACCAATTATTGATAGTCAAAATAAAACAGATGTGATCGAAAATAAATCAGAAACAATTCCATTAAACGAGAGGCAATTGCGAGATAGATCAAAAATTAAATTTACAAAATTTTTATGGTTCTCCAATTATGTGTATGGCGCAAACATTGCTAATAAGTTACAGCGAAGCTGTTGACTTAGAAGAAAGTGTTCTTTTTGAAAGATGCTATGATAGACAATCTTAATTCATTAAACAAAAATGAAACGTAGGTTCTTGTAGATAAACCTGAAAATAGAAAAGTGATCAATAATTGTTGGGTTTATACAAAAATGATTAATGTGGACAGTTCAGAACGATTCAAAGCACGTTTAGTAATTAAAGGTTTTTGTCAAAAGGAAAATATTGATTATAAAGAAACTTTTAGCCCTGTTGTAAGATTTGATACTGTACGATTTATGTTAAGTATTGCAGCACACAAAAATTTATATCTAGGACAGTCTGATATTAAAACGGCATTTTAGTATGGAAAATTAAAAGAAGAGATCTATATGAAACAACCTAAAGGTTTCTCTGATGGAACCACTCGTGTTTGTAAATTATTAAAAAGCATATACGTTTTAAAACAAGCACCAAGATGTTGGACAAAATTTTTTACAAATTTTCTAGAAAACTTAGGATTTAAGAAAAGTGCTGCTGATCATTGTATTTATATATATAAAGAAGGAGATAATATTATGGTAATAGCAATATATGTTGATAATGGTTTAAATGCGGCATCATATGAATATTTAATTGATAAACTATTTAACGATTTAAACAAGGACTTTAAAAACACGAATACTAAAATTGTAACAAACTTTCTTGGTTTAGAAATATGTAGATTGAAAGACGGATCAATTTTTATACATCAAAATAAATATATTTTATAACTTTTAGACAAATTTAACATGAATGAAGCAAATACTGTCTCTACTCCAATTGAGATGAATTGGGATGAACATAAATTTGAGAACATTAACAAAAATGTATCTTATCGCAAAGCAGTTAACAATCTTATGTTTTTGCAAATTGTAAGTATACCAGATATAAGTTATTCATTAAATATTGCATCAAGGGCATTAGATAATTATACCGATGCTCCTTGGTTATTGATCAAGAGAATATTAAGATATTTGAAAGGAACAGCAGATGTTGGGCTATATTATTCTAACGATGGTTCTTTTCAAGCATATAGTGATGCTGATTATACAGGCAATAAAGATTCACGCAAATCAACTTCGGGTATTGTGTGCATGTATGCGAATGCAGCCATAACATGGCAAAGTAAGCGACAGCAATGTGTTGCATTGTCAACTACAGAAGCTGAATATGTTAGCGCATCCCTAGCTACTAAAGAAATAATTTGGTTAAAGAAGTTATTCAGTGAATGTGAGATAGATGTACAGAAATATAATTTGTTTGTGGATAACACAAGAGCAAAAAAACTTATAAAAAATCCGGAATTTCACCAAAGAAGTAAACATATTAATGTTAAATATCATTTTGTACGAAATTTGTATATAAAAGGGGAAGTTGATGTTAAGTATATTAGTAGTTCAGAACAAACTGCAGATATCTTTACAAATGCTTTACCAAAACCAGTATTTGAACATTTGAAATGTAAATTCTTTTGTGTGCTTAATTTTTAATTTGATTTAAAATGTGTTTGTTTTTTGTATCTATATTATTTTGGGATATAGAGTTTTAGTCAAGGTGTTAATATTTACGAGTTTACTAAGTAAATTTAAATGTTCTTTTAATAACCTCATATAAAACTCTTATCCTAAAGAAAACATCTGTATTGTAATTACTTGTATTCTTAGAATTAAGCCGTAATGCGTTCTTAAAATATTGTCTCTTTTACCCGTATTGTAAAGGATATAAATATGGTGGCAGGTAGTTTTTAAGTGAGTTCATAGATAATCTTTGTCGAAGTTACATGTTTATATTATTCTTAATAAACCGATTTTCTTACGTAAAAGTTTGTTTTAATGTTTAAAACTCATCAATAACGACATTTGCGGATGGCGTAGCTTTAGTAGGTAGGAATATTGATCAAAACGATTGACAACAAATTTTCTGACTTATGTTAGTTACAAATGAAAGTCTGCTTTAGACAAACATAGAAAAAAAATTCCAGTAGCTTTAGATATTTCCAAAACGTTTGATAGAGTATGGAATCTTAATCTTATTAACAAGCTTTTTTGTATAAGTATTGGTAATATGAAAATCTAAACAATTGTAATCTTGACATTAAAAAAAAAAGTTAAAATTGATGTCCAAAATTATAAATTTTGGTGTTCCGCTAGATTCTGCTTTTTTGCCAACTTTATTTTTGATTTACATTAATAAACTTCTTTAAATAACCAAAAGTCCTATTTATAGTTTTGCAGATAATAGCACCTTTTTTACTTTATAATATTTAAAGACAATATCAACAAATATGTTAGAGCGTTTTAAAATTTCTAGGTTAGAATCTGTAGCATATATAAACAAAGACCTCAAAACATAGTCAATTTCTATCTAAAATCTTTTTTCATTAGTCTTCTACGGGTTATAATCTTCTCTAGAAAAGTAGGATTTTTCAATAGATGTAAAAAGTTTTTACTTCTGCTCAACTTATGCATATATATTTATATATATATATATATATATATATATATATATATATATATATAAAACATATTCGTCCTTAAATTGAATATTGTCCCCAAGTATAGGGAGGAGCACTATCTCTTCTAAACTCTATTCAAAAACAAGTTATTTAGATCATTACCGATTCAAAATTGACTAATGACTTAGATACTCTTTAACACAAGCCTAATGTTTCAGATTTTTGCATTTTCTATAGATATTTTAATAGATATTGTTGAAACAAAATACAAGACATTTTGTCATTTAAACAAATATTCACTGACAGTTCATAGATATAGAACCGAAACTTTTATGAAAGATTTGAGATTTAAGCCACAGACTTTATGTTTTAGCGATTATGATTTCACTCATCAAAATTCAAAAGTATTTTTATGTTGTTGTAGCATATTAACATAATATGTAATTTTTAACTTTTAATCCCATTTTGAAATTTAAAAAAAAAAAACTTTTATTGAAACAATTTATAAATTTTAATAATTTAATATTGTTTTTTTTATATGATTACATAAATAATTATATACTTACAAAAACATATATCAATCAAACTGAGAATACATCAAAGTTATAAGACATCATAATTACAAATAAAATAATAAATAAAAACATAAATTACATTCAGTATTCGTCAACAACTCAAACAAACACAATACTAAATATTATTTATTAAACAAATCTTTAACCATGCCAAACATTGGTGAAAATTTATCTAACATTTTAAAATTCAGCCAATACATAGCAGTATTACCGCCATATAATATAAGAAAACAACAATTTATAAAAGCACGCGTTTATTTATGGCTAATTATATCCATATACTTAATATCATTATATTGGAACTGTTATACTTTTTATACAATAAAGAAAAATTCTTCATCAACTCCTATGGCACACGTTACAGCAGCATTGGGAAGTATTTTGAATATTAGTACAATACTAGGAACATCTTATTGGAATTTTGAAGTAATTCAAAAAGTATTCAATACATTCAACGTTTTTGATAAAAATATTGCAAAGTTTAATGTCAGGAATAGTATAAAATATCCCAGTTTGCATTTGATACTGGCCCTAATAACAATCTCTTTTATTACTGTCTTTCAATTAATTGAATTTCTACAATTTTATACATTTTTGCATTATTCTGCATACATTCATATTACTTTGGAAATATTTTTTTTAGCTGTTAATGTTTCATTTAAAAAAAGCTTGCTTTGTAATTTAAAAGAAAGGATTGTATGGATTAATGAAATTATTGATAAATATGATTTTAAACGAGATAATGGTGTTAAATACGTTGGTACCGTAAATATCGTAGATGAAATAATATTTTTGCATAAACAAGCAATGAATTTGGTAGATTTGTTTAATAAATTATATGGGTGGAATGTGTTTCTTACTATCGTGTATATTGTTGTTACTATTTTACAAACGATTAATTCGTTCCTCGATACTGCTCAATTTTGGGGAACTTATGGATACATTGTTATGGGTAGCTGGACTGCATTTGTAACAGTAAGTATTTAATAATGCATTTTAATTAAGTGAAATTAATTTATAACATGAGAATCTATTTTAATAGCAAGATTTATATTTTATATTGATACTTCTGAATCAAATGTCTTAAAAATTTTAGATTTAAAATTTAAAACAAATTATTCTGTACTACTTAGTACTATTCCTTGTATCACCAGATGTTGCCAGTTGCATAAACGCTAATATATTTACATAAGGCTGAAAAACTTGATCTATTAATGATTTGTTACAAATTGTTTATAATTTAAGAAAAATTTGTTTTATTCAACTAATTTATAATAATAATAATAATTTTGTTTTTATATTGTAATACAATTTTTAAAAATGAATTATTGTTGATATAAGTAACTAAATTATTGTGTACAAAGCTTTCTGTAACATACTTTATTAGCTTATTATAATATAATATAATATAATAAACATATTTCCTTCAGTCAGCACTGTTTATTCAATTCAGAATGAACTATATTATTGATAAAATATACCCTACATTAACATTCAGTAAATATTTATCAATTTTACCACCTTATAATCAACAAATATTTGTCAGTTCTAAGATATACTTAATATTTATAAATCCGTTATTTATTACATCGCTTATATTTAATATTTAGATGACTACAGTAAAAGCACATCGATCAAGTAATAATACCTTATTTTTTATAATACTTTAAGGAATATTAAACTTACATATAACACTTGAATTGTTTTGGAGTTTTGTTAAATTACAAACGATTTTCAATTTTAACGGACATGTTGTTGCAATTTATTTAACAATTTTGATAATAAAATATTTTATGGTTAAGACGTTGTGTATACCATTACTATTTTGAATTGAGTGGTTTAAAAGTATATTCATGATAACGTACTGGTATTATTAGTGAGTATGGATAATATTATTAAAGTTTGTTTATTAAGTGCTGTAAGGAGAAGGATTAAATTAATTAACAAACAAAATATAATGGTAAATTTAATAAAAATGATGGATTTGGCAGATTACTATATTTACATAAAATATTAATGGATTTGGTTGAGACGTTTTATAATGAATAAAATGCTGTGATAAATTTTATAAGAATTTCAAATGCTGGTATTAATATGAACTATATTTCTATCTGTAAGTAAGATAACTTTTTAATATAATTGATGGTTGTAACTTCTACTACATAATAATTCATGTTATTGAAATAATAACACAATTTACTATGTTTTTTTTCACAAATTTATTCTTAAAAAACATTACTAGTTTTGGCTTTAGCTTTTTTCAGATGAAATAAGATATATGAGTTAAAGAATAAACAACAACATTATATATAAATATCTAAACTACAAAGTTAGAAAAGAGGGCGGAGTAGTTACAAAAAGTGGTTAATAGAAAATATTACAGTAATGAGCATGCAGTACTAATGGTAAAAGGATTATATTACAAAACAGATTAAAAAGATACGTCGTGATTATCTAAAATAGAAGGAGTAATTAAGGCTTTAAATACTGGGGAGTATATTAAATATATTTGGTCATTTAAATTTTTTGTTTAAAAATGTTTTTAATAAATCTAGTTTGAATTTTTTTTTGTGTATCATTTAAAATTTGTACGTTTCTCAATTTTGGAAAAGGATGTTGATGTTTCTGAACGTGATTGGCAAACGTTGAATCTGTTTTATTATTTTAAAATAATGTTTTTTGTATCGGGTAATAAAGTTTCTGCCTATTTGTCCTATATATGCGCTTGTGCTCCACATGTTAATTTATATACTTCTGATTTTCTAAATTTCTTTCTTTATTCCTTTGCGTTAAATAAGATGATTGATAATTTTGACGTTGATCTATAAGTACGTTTTATGTTAAGTTTAGAAAGCACATTTAATACGAATTTGGTGACTGGGCCAAAATATATGAGACAAGTAAATCTTGAATCGGCCTTAGTTATTAAGTTCTGTGTTTGTGCCATCTGTAAATGTTGGTTCCTTAAAAATTTTAAATTTAAGTTTATTCTTTAGTTTAGTTAGTGTAAGATTTAAAAAATTAATTGCATTATTGCATGATTCTACTGTAAATTGAATCTTGAGATGTGTGCCTTCAAAGCAAGCTAAGATATCACATATATATTTCTACAACCAAGATGATAGTATTTTTTCCTTTAAGTGTGTCATAAAATAGTAGAATAGAAGGTAATCCCATTAAGAGTCCAGCGTTTTGTTAGTAAAATACTTTGTTAAATTAAAAATAATTTTAATTAATACACATTTTAAAAGCATCTTCTAATTCCATTTGTGTAGTGATATCTACAGTGGATTGATCCAGTATGTCTCTTATAATATTTAGCCATTCTTGTGGAGGTATATTAGAAAACATATTAACGTCAAATGAGACTGGTTTGCAACCATTTGGTATGATTTTGGCTTTAAGCAGTTGAACTAGTTTTGCTGAATTCTTTACGCTATGAGGTGCCAGAAACTGAGTAAAATTGCAAAAGAATGAGTTTAATTTAACCAAAAATTCTTAAATTTGACAATTAATATACAATATTCCCGGTCTAATAAGGAAATTCTCTTTATGTGTTTTGATCAAACCGTATAAGTTTAGAGCGACTAGATTTATTTGAATTAATTTGCTTCCTTCAGAAATTGTTTTAGTTCTTGTTGAAAATTACTTCTAATTTTTTGGAGTTGGTAAAATTATTGATTTTTTTATTGTACTAGTCTTTCTCAAGGATTACTATCGCATTTGATTTGTCTGCTCTTGTCACGGTTTGCAACAAGATTTTACGCTTAATGTAAAACTGAGAAATGGCATTATCTTAATATATCTCTATTAACAAATAGAGCTATGCTGTTAACTAAACTCAAAGAAAATGTTGTACGCACAAAAGTGATGTCTAAGATAATTATAATTTTTTTTATTGGGATAAGTATTTAAGTAGAGGCAGACATTTTTATTATTTAGTTTACTTAAGACAAAGTGATGTGTTGGCCTCAGCAAGTAGTTTTTAAGAATAACTAGCAAATGGCAATACTTTTTGTTTTTTTTTTTGCGTTAGTTTTACTGTTTATTTATTTTTTGTCATTAAAATAATAATAATAATGTTTATTGATGCATTTACAAAAATGTATTACATAGGTCTAAAATATACATATTAATTGAACGTATTTAAAAGTTATGGTTTACATATTATTTAATATTGTATGGAGCTAATTTTAACAATAACACTTTTACATAGATTAGAAAACGTTTGAATGGCAGCATTTTTACATTTGGAGGAAGGACATTAAATAGCTTTGGTCTATAGTAATTATTAAATGATCTAGATTTAAACAATCTTAAAAAATCAGGTCTGATGTTTTGTTTCTTTCTTGTATTATATCCATAAAAGCTTTGATTACTATTGTAGTTGTTTGTGTTTGTTTTCATATATTTTAATTTATAAATTTAAGGCATTGTTAAGAGGCTAAGATTAATGATAGCATATTTGCAATCCGCTCTATAATCTAAAACAGATAGTATTGGTACTGCTCTACGCTGAAGTTTAAACAGTCGTTGACTGGCCGAAGAATGACCCCATACTGTAATAGCATATGTAAGTTTTGACATGATATATCCATCAGTGCGTAACTAGCTTCTGATGCGCCCGGTGCGGGGGATCTTTTTGCGCCCCCTCCCTTCTCATCATTAAAACAAAATTTGAACAATAAATTATTTTTTATTTATGTAATGATATAAACTACAATCAATAGAAATTTCAAAATATTTGCAGCTTTTAAAGAGTAACTCAAAATATATAGTAACTTAAAAAACACAAATAAAACGTTATTTAAAAACTAACTTTTCTTTCCTTGGTTGGGGCAAACTTATCAAATCAAGTTTTGAGCATCTTTCTTGGTTCATAGTCAACTTTAAATGTTTTAATTGTTTCAACCTCAACATTATTTTTTTTTCATCTAATCAAAAATTATGTAATGCTTTTAGAAAAGCTTTTTGAATCGTTTAGTGAAAATTTACTATTCTAAAACTTTATTTAATTAAAAAAATTTACTGCATTTATATTGTTTTTACATTTTAAAGTTAAATTCATAGCTACTTTTTTCAAATCTGCAGTATTAGTTTTCTTTAAACCAGTAATTATCAAAAAATTTGTATCAATATCTAAATCTTTAGCAATTCTATTTAGCTTCTTAAACCTCCATTTTAAATTAATAAAATCTATACGTATAATTTGAAACATTTTCTTTTTTAGTCATATCAAAACTTGCATCAAAGCTTTCATCCATATTTTGTGTTTTAGTCTTCTTTTTTGTAAAAAAAATGTTTTCTATGATTATTTTATAATTATCTCAGTTTCAATCATTATTTGAAAATCTTTGTTCCAAATACTTTGTATTTGCTTACATAATTCTTTAATCATAAGTAAAGTAAAGTAAAGTAAAGTTAATTTTTTTAGCATATACATGATACATATGTTTGGAGCATACATACATATAAAATAAAAATGATCATAAAACAGATATATCTAAAAACATGTAAAAATTAGTAATTATATACTATTACAAGTACAGAAATTAAAAAAAAAAAACATGCAAACACAAAACATTACTTACATATTTAAAAATCGTTTATACTGTACAGTTCTTTATCAATTAGCATATTAGCTAATACTTTTTTAAATTGATGTAAGTTAGTTATACTTTTAATATTTTCTGGAAGATAATTAAATAATTTTATAGCACTATATCGAGGCAATTTTGAGCTGATGTGTAACCTGCAATTTGGCAATGCATAGTCGTGCTGACGTCTTGTGTTATAACAATGTTTAAATCTAAATTCGTTAAAATTACTTTTAGTTTTAAAATTAAAAATTAAAAGTTCATATATATACAAGCTGTAAAATGTCATAATTTTGTGATTTTTAAACTGTTCTCTGCAAGATTCTTTGTATTTCAGACGCATATTCTAATAGCTTTTTTTGGCACTTAAACACTTGTTGTGCATGGCTGCTTTGCCCGTAAAATATAATTCCGTATCTTAAGAGTGACTCAAAATTTGCATAATACACAGTTTTTAAAGTTGGATATTCCATTACTTTTGATAGTTCGCGAAGCAGATAACACACCGAGTTTAGTTTGCTTATTAAGATTTGAATATGGAGTTGCCAGTTTAATTTATCATCTATAAACATTCCTAAAAACTTTACATTGCTTTTTACGCTTATGATTTGATTGCTAAGGTTTATATCTGTAGGAAATACATAATTAGCTCAGCTGGTTCTAAACATTACTGCTTGAGTTTTTTCATGATTTAAAATAAGTCTGTTTTCAACTAACCAATTTTCGGTTTCTTTGTAGAGTAAGTCGGATTTATGGATTAAATTTGTAATTGATGAGTCACTTAGCAGCATATTTGTATCGTCAGCATAGCTTTTGATTAGAGCATCTATTCTTTTTTACTACAGGTGGTAAATCATTCACATATATGATAAATAGCAATGGACCAAGAATACTTCCTTGCGGTATCTCTATTGTTATATATTTATAATCGGAATCTTTATTGTTCATTTTTACTTTTTGTTTTCTGTTAAACAAGTAGCTTTGTATCAACTTCAGAGCCACATCTCTTACGCTGTAGTTGTTAAGTTTTTGAAATAAAATATTGTGATCTATACTTAGTGCGTTCGTTTAAGGAAAGTGGAGTTGGAGTAGAATAGACTGGAGTGGTGTGGATAGTTGTTAGAGTAAATACATATATCCGAACGTAATGTTGTAATTTGATTCGACGTCAGAAATTATAACCTTAAAGCTGACATTTAGATAAACATATTATACTAATTTTAATTTGAATTTATTTCTTAAAGGAACTATTATTTCTAGTTCTATAAAAATTTAAAACACTTGATTATATTACACTAGTAATTTTATATTGTCACCTATAAAACTAATGAAAGTAAATTTTAAAGAAATTTAAAATTTGAATTGTTTGAATTGTTTGAATCAACATGCATTTATAATGGAATTAGGTTTTTTAGATTTTTGCGACATTATTTTTATTTATCAATGTTTACAAAAATATAAGTAAGTTTCACGATTAAATAAATGTAATAAAATTCAAATACGGCTGTCACTCCATCTCACACGATCTCTTGAGGTTGTGCATGTGGAGTGAACACCATCATCTCCACTCCGTTATATCCGAACGCTTAAGAACGTGCTCCTTTTGTTTGTTTGACAAACGCGTAAAGAGCAATTAGAGTTAAAGGAGCACGTGGAGTAGAATAAACAAACGCACTAACTGTCAAATGCCTTGGATAGATCTAAAAATATTCCTATTGGAACTTTAGTTTCTTCTAAGACACTTGCTATATGGCATATGCTCAATGAAGTCAAATAATGCTGTACTTGTCGATTTGCCTTTTATGAAACCATGCTGACCATCGTACAGTAATTTACAACTAATAAAAAAATTGTAAAGCTTTACATAAATGATTTTTTCTAAAACTTTTGAAAATACACTTAAAAAACTAATAGGTCTATAATTTGACCAACTTCCTGGATCACCTTTTTTATGTATAGGTATAACTACTGCTATCTTAATTGATTCTGGAAAGTAACCAGCTTCTAGCGATTGGTTTATCAGATATGTTAGTGGTGTTATTTATTCATTTGCAAAAGCTTTTAGAAGTTTAGTATCATTTTTTTTTTGCTGCATTTATAAAATATGCGTTTAATTTGTTAACTTGTTTGATGTCGTTATCAATTAACAAAGTGTTATTTTTTTTGTTTTTATTTGTGCTCTTATTTATTATGTGCCAAGCAGTTTTTTGAGTGTTCTATTTGATCTTTAATTATATTTGTGTCTCTCTCTATTAGCAGGGAGCAGTATATTTTATTTTGATTTTTATAGAGATTGTTTGCTTGATTGCTGAAATGTCTTAGAACACATAGTAGATCTAGTGTCTTTTTACATTTTATTATTTCTGGGGTATTATATTTATTTTTGTTTAATTTACATCGTTTGTTCATAGTTAACAATAGAAAACATTCTTTAAAATTTAATAGAATTATTAGAAAAAAGAATTCCCAGATTTCCTTAGTATTGTAATGTGTTATGTAAATATTTTGAAATATGTTATTATCTAATAAATTGCTTACAAATTTTGAAATATTGGCCGTATTAAGTATTCTAGACTGTATACATTTACTTTTATTTGTTGAGATTGTATGTTTTATAATCATTTTTTGTGCATAATGATTCGATATATGAGTTTGAACTACATTTGTATTATAATCAAAAGTAAAATTTGTTAATATGTTATCAATAATAGTTTTAGATGTAGCAGTAACCCTAGTATACTCTGTAATAGTTGGTTTCATATTATATGATTGTAACAAATTAAAAAAATCAACACTTATCTTAGTGTTTGTAGCAATGTCAATGTTAAAATCACCTGTTATCACCTGATTAAAGTTAGATTGTAGAACAATATCTAGAAGTTTATCTAGTTTTTGAAAAAAAAAACATATACATCTGATTGAGGCGTTCTATATAAAACAACACATACAGTTTTCTGTTCATTTAATATCCATTGCACTGTCGCACACTCGGACGTATCCTTCTGCGCCATGGCAGCAATATCCTCCCGAACTATGCACGATAGAGAGTTGTGGGTAAATATTGCTACACCGCCATATGCTGTTTCTTTTGAACCATTTGCATGTCTGCAATAGTTTTCTGTTAAATTAAAATTTGAGATTCCGTTGAGTTTCAAATTATTGTAGGTTTGATAATGCTCTGTTAGCGTTAAGATATTGCATTCAGGAATTTCTTCTAGCATTGCTTTTATTTTATTTATTTTCCCACTTATAGATCTAATTGTATAATACTAAAAGTTTTTATAAGTTTTTTGTAGATTCTCGGTTAGCTGAAAATTTTTATCGACTATATTTTTTACAAAGTTGTATCTGCGTATAGCAATATTTTGCGGCCATGTGTTAGTATTCATTAACTTATCTAGATGTTTATAATCTGCTCCTAGTTTGAAAGCCTTATTTCTTCCTTTTGTAGGTAATTCTTTTATTCCTTTAATTTTAATTTCAGGATGTTTATTCAACATAAATTTTTCAATAATATTAACTGAAATAGAATCCGCACATTTGCCAATGTAGATCCATGCATATTTTTCAGAAGCCATTAATCCGTTATTTACATCTTTACAGTAGCCGACTACTGTTTGTATTTTATTTGGTTTTTTACGGTCTACTTTAATCCATGTTTCGTTGTTTTCTTTCAAATCTTTGTTTATATTAATTTAATCATTTAGTTTCTCTTTAGAATATATGTTCGGGTCATTGTCCTTATTGATTATTTCTATTGGTATCTGTTCATATTTATTTTGTTTCTAATTTATTACAAGGTTTTCATTCAGCATTTCAGTATTTTCTGCTATCTTAGATGCCTGTGGATTCTAAACTTGCAGCTTTTTAAAAAAAAATTATTTTGTGCACAAGCAGATGAATTAATTTTTTCTAATAATAAAAGAAGAATTTTACCGTTTAATCCATCCATTAGTGCATTTTTGTTTCAATAATTTCATTTTTATTTTTGATAATTTCTTTTAAATACATTATTTCCACTTCAAAAACACATGGATTTTCACGGTCGTCTTCAGTTGCACAGCACTTTATCTCTGATTCTTCAAGGTATTCAACTTGTTTTAACTTTTTAACACAACTTTGGTGATATATTGTGTCACATAAAATACATTTGTATCCACTTCATGCAATATTACCACATTTGCACTTCTTTGCTTCAGGAGCGGTTACTTTTCCGTCTGTCGCGGCCGCCATCTTCATTGCACAATCATTTTTGCAGCTATATCTATTGTAATCTTATTTATTGTAAATTGTTTCAACATTATGAGTGTGTCAATTTGTGTATATAAATAAAACAGCAACTGCTTTTGCCTTTAATAACTATTGGATATCTGAAAGGCATTTCAAACTAGTTTTAAGATGCTTCATAAGTATTTCCCAGAAAATAGTAAATCCTAAAAAAATGGAAATACTTTTTGAACATTTTTAAAGAAAGTTTCCATAGCTGTGGTACTGTCGTTGTCATATCTTTGTCTTCCAATATCGATTATACTCAATTCATTTTTCTTTATCTTTTTTTACAATTTTTTGGCTAATACTGGTCCAGTTTTTTTTTTGTGTTAGTAAATAAAGTCAATAAAACGTTCTTCAACGTTAATCTGTCCGTTCTTTACAAACTTTAAAAATTAAAACATTTGCTCTAAATGGATACATTAGGAGTGTAGTCAAACAAAGTAAAAAAGTACTTAGCTGTCTTTACAATTTTACAATATGTTTTTTATGTAACAAAACTTGTCTTGTCTACTTAGATATATCAGTTGCGCCTAAAAACATGCCGAAAAAAAGTACTAACCTAACCATGGTCTATTGCACTTTGGATAGATGAGATCATTAAACATTTAATTTGTAATTTTTTTCTTTTTCTGATGTTTTCTAAGGATGAGATGCTGATTTTTTATGATAAGGTCTTTGGAATTAAATGTTGCTATCACTAAACCCTTTTTTGGGTTAGCTAAAAATGAGCTGTATTATGTTATTCAATGCTCGATTTTTATTACAAAAAAGTCAAGGACAGCAAAATATTGTTTTCTGTGTTTATTAATTAACCATGTTTGGTCCCGTTAACCCGTTAGCTATTTTTCTTTAATATTATTTTTTTTTTAATTTATTTAAAGTGTTGCTGTAGAAAAAACTTAGATTTTTTTTACGGTCTCTGTTCAGAGAGAGTTGCTCTTTCTTTTAATTTTATTGCTAGCAAATCCTTAATTTTTTTCTTTTATGTTTAAAATGTCCAAAATCATATTTTTGAGGTGTTATCTGCGCCCCCCTTACCAACCTGCGCCCGGTGCGGAGGCACCGATAGCACCGCTCTAGTTACGGCACTAATATCCATGGTAAACTGCAAGACTAGCAAGATTAGCCGAAAACCATTCTGAAAGCATCAGTTGTGTATCCACCAGATCCCGCACTAACTTGTTCAGTATGTGGTGTTTATTTATACTAGCAGTATCGTCCGCGTAAAGTATTAACTCTGCTTTTAATATTGCATTTGGTAAACCCTTAATATAGATCAAAAACAGGATAGGGCCCAGTACGGAACCTTGAGGCACACTATATTTACCGCTTAAACTTTCTGTCTGCTTATTTTTGCAGCATGATATGTCTATTCTGTTACTCAAATATGACATAATAAGCTTCACTGATTGTGGGTTAAAATTACAATGCAACAATTTTTTTTCTAGAACTTGGTGGGATACACATTTAAATGCCTTGCTTAGATCACAGAAAATGGCTTCGTGTATTGTCGTTTTTCAAATGCATTTGCAATCGACTCAGTTAATTCACTTACTGCCATTGCAGTAGAGTGGTTGGTACAAAACCCAAACTGTCTAGAGGTATAATAGGAATGCACTTCCATATATTTTGCAATTTTATTTTATAACACAGCTTCAAAATTTTTACTAATAATAGGTATGATAGAGATTGGCCTATAGTTTGCTAAATCGTCCACATTACCTTTTTTAAAAATGGGAATTACTTTTGAAGTTTTTAAGACTTTTGGAAATATGCCAGCATTGATACTAATATTTATTAATTTATCAAGGGGTGAGATAATTAAATTTATTATAGCTTTAATAGGTTTTGCACTTAATCCGTACACATCTTTACTAGGTTTGTTTTTTATTCGGTTGACAGCGTTTTTGATTTTGCATTGTGATACGTTACCAAACTTTAATTCTGTGTCGTTATTTATTTGGACAGAGGACATATAATCTGAAGGCGTTTTTGAGCTTTGAGGAGTATTAGTCACTATATCAAGTGGAACGTTGTTAAAATAATTTTTAATGAAGAGAAATGGTTAGGTTGTGAACTGCAATTAGTCTTATTTAAATTATTATTTACTATATTCTACATAGCTCTTGGAGTATTTATAGAATCAGTTACTTTCTTATCGTTATATTGTTTTTTTGTTTTGTTTTTCTGATTTCTGATCTGTAATAGCTTCTGTGATTGTAAAAAGCTGTTTTATTTGCTTTATTGGGATATTGTTTATAAATATTAAGCAGTAAGTTTACATTATCGCAAATATAAGCTAATCTATCGTTAAACCAACCGGAAGCAAAACGCGAGGGTTAAGTTTGATGTTTTTGAGGAATCGCTTTTGTTTGTATATCTATTAAATTATTTGTGCAATTGTTACATTTCTTTTCCACATTAGCAAATCTATTTACAAAACTCCAGTCAATATTTTCAGTTAACTTGAATAAATTATAATAATAACCAAATTTATTTAAAAAAGTTCACATTAGTACAATATAGCATAAAAAAATACATTGCATAACATAAAACATTTAAAACAAGTCAAATAATAGACAGACACAAATAACATATCAGTCTTAATAATGGGCTATCCTATTCATAAACTCTTCGACAGTATAAGGTTCAATGTCTATAATAATATCCGTAATTTTACTGCGAAATTTATTCGGTATATTTATTGATTTAATTTCTAGAGGTAAGTTGTTAAATAATTTCATACAGGCATAATAGGACCTCTTTTGTAACATTGAGAGTCGATGAATAGGATAAACATAATCACCTCTATATCGAGTGTTGTACACATTTCTACCATGGCTTTTTTCAAACTCATTTTTTTGTTTAAAATTGAACATAAGACATTTAAAGATATTTATTCCAGCTACTGTAATTTTTTTTTTTTTATTTAAATAAACCTTGACATGTATTTCTTTTATTAAGATTATGCATTAAGCGCAACGCTCGTTTCTGTATTACAAATATTGTAGGTGTATCTGTGCTGTTTCCCCAAAACATTATGCCATATCTTAAAAGTGATTCAAAGTTTGAATAATAGACTAGCTTTAATGAATTGTAATTTAGATAATTATTTAATATTCGAATACTATAACATGTTTTATTTAGCTTTGATGATAATCTGTTAATGTGTTTTTTCCAGGAAAGCACATTGTCGATGTAAATGCCCAAAAACAGCGCTTCTTGTGAGATCGTAACATTTTCAGTACCTAACAACATATGATCAAGTGTTATAGTTGAACAATGATTTGTTTTAAAGAATAAACAGTTTGTTTTTTTCTGCGTTTAATAAAAGTCGATTTGCAGTAAGCCAGTCTTGAATTTTTGGAAAAACATTATTTGCTTTCAAAACAACATCGTTAAAATGTTTTCCTTTTATTAAAATATTTGTGTCGTCTGCATAGTTGACTATTGTATGCTGTGTATGAGCCACGGTAGTAGTTATGTCATTAATATAGATTATAAACAAAAGGGGGCCTAATATGCTTCCCTGAGGTATTTCCATAGAACTCTCCACTGCTTTAGATATTACATTATTGAGATTTGATGATATTTTTACTTTGTTTTGTCTATTAGACAAATAGGAAGTAATCCAATTTAGTGCGTTGCCTCTAATTCCATAGCGGTTTAATTTTTGTATTAATATTGAACGATGTACGGTATCAAAAGCCTTGGAGAGATCTATAAAAATACCACAAGGAACCTCTTTTTTATCCAAAGCATTTAACACGGACGTTGTATAATTGAATATTGCAGAAGCTGTGTTCTTTCCCTTAATAAAACCATGCTGAGATTGGCTAAAAAGTTTGTTTGATACAAAAAAATTTATAAAACGCTTTGCCATTACTTGTTCAAATATTTTAGAAAATTTATTTAACAGACTTATTGGTCGGTAGTTTTCCATGTTTTCTTTATCACCTTTTTTATAGATAGGTATTATTATAGCTAACTTTAGTTGTTCTGGAAAAATACCGCTTGAGACAGACTTATTGGTGATGTGATGTAATGGATCTTGAACTTTATTAAAACATTTTTTAATAATTGTTATTGGGATTTCATCTGGTCCTGTGCTTTTTTTATTTTTCATTTTGTAAACTATATTAAACAATTCATTCTTAGTTACTGGATATAAGAATATAGACTTATTATGGTAACTTATGTTGGACAAATCACATTCAGTTTTTGGCAAGGTATCTAGTAAACTTTTTGTTAAGTTAGAATAAAACATGTTAAAATCCGTTGCTATCTTATTTGGTTCACCATCAAATTCAAAGTTTTGATAGTCATTTTTTGAATTTAGTTGATTTATAATTTGCCAAGTAGTTTTTGACACATTATCTGATAAGGTAATCTGATGAATTCACTTTTTTTGCGATTAACTGCTTTATCATAATTCATTTTAGCTTCTCTATAAAGTTAACCAAGAGAATATCTAACTGTCTTTTTAGTTCTATAACTTCAGAAGATCGATTGTATAAATGTTTACTATTTGACAAAACATTAACTTTTTTATATGGAAAACAGTTTCTGAAATTTATCATAAAATAATTTATAAAATTGTTCCAGTTTTGATTTGCATTATTGAGTTTTTCATCATACACATTATCCCAAGAATGATTTCAAAGTTTTAATATAAAATTTATAATGTTTTCTTGATTAAAATTGTAAAATTAAGTTTAACGGCGTAGTGATCACCAATGTGAGATTTCAATATTTCAGAAATCCAATCGTTTTTAAAATTAACTAATATATTATCAATGCACGTATTTGATGATTCTGTGACTCGAGTATATTTGTCAGTACTAGTTACAATTATATTAAAAGAATCTAACAAAGAAACAAACTCTTGCTTTATTTTAGAATTACTCATGAAATCTATATTAAAATTTCCAGAAATAATAAATTTGGCATTTTCAGCATAAAGTTTTTCCAAGATAGTATTAATTTTATCAATAAATAATGTAATATCACCAGTTGGTGGTCTATATACTACAATTAATATAATTTTAATTTTGTTTAATATAAATTCCGCACCTGAACATTCTATTATGTAAGGTATAGATAAGCTGTTGTAGTCTAGACGTTTTTTACCGTTTAGGTGATGTAGGCTGTATATTGCTACTCCTCCATGAGAATTTGGCTGGCGGCAGTATGATAATATTAGTTTAAAGTTTTTTCATATTGTAGCATTGAAGTTCGTCTTTAGATTTCCAGTGTTCAGTTACAGTTAAAAAATAGCATGCTTTGTTATTTTCAAGTAAATCTTCTTATAGATTAACAGAATTTCCAATAGATTGTAAGTTTTGACATATTAAATTTATTTTGTTGTTTTTTTTAATTGTTGTTGATTCATCATTTAGATATTGCTGATTAGATTTAAGTCTGGGAGGTTGTAGGAGGTTTTGTTCTAAGAAAAAAATTATACCTAGAAATTGAGACTCCGGTTGGCCAGTAGTTAGCATTATTAATTTCATTAGTACTTCAAACGGTAATCCTAATTTAAATGTGCTACTGTACGGATTAGCAGCAATTTTTATACATATAACGTCTATCGGCGCAATATTATCACTTAAATAGTTTTTAATATCTTTAATAGTTGCATTGACGTTTTTTATACGGCTAATGTAGAGCCAAGCTTTAGGTGCTATACCAGTTAACTTTCCATTTGACTTGTCTTTTTCCTCTGACAACTTTCCTTTTGTAATGTTTTGTTTCCTATTGGTTCGCTTGTTGTATTCATTTATAACAATTTCTTTTTTGTTAATATTGTTTTTTTCTCTTTTGATGCTGTATTTCCCATTTATCTTCGTTGTTTACCAAATTGTTTGTTTTCTCTTTTTCTTTATACAATACTTGATTTACTCTCTGTTGGGTAGATGGAGTTGATGTTGCCGCATTTTCCTGCAAGTCGACATTTGTGTTGTTGGAAACTGTATCTTGTTTCTGTAAAACGCCCTCTAGTGGATCATTTGTTTTATTATTACAGAGAACTTCTTCGTGGCTTAAAATAGGTGAAGAATTCTGCATAGCTAATTTTGATTCATCAACGTCTATAACTTTTTCTGCAATGTTTATGTTTTTTGTTAAGTGACTTAACTTATTAGATATATTCGTAATTGAATAATCGTATTTTGATATAGTATATCTGATAGCATCTACTTGCGTTTTAAGTTCCTTTATATCCTTCTTCATAGCTAATAACATAACTAGAGTAATATTTTGTACACCATTTTTTTCGCATTTTCTACAGACCGGGATAACCAGTTTATCTTCGGAATTAAAGCACGATTGATGGTACACTTAATCACAAATACTGCACTGTGTTATATTAAGTTCAATTGCTGTATTACAACTTGAGTAAATAATTGTTTGTTGCGTTAGCGTTTTATTTAATTTAGACACGGATAGCGAGCGGCTTATATTCGCCACCGCCATGTTTTTGCTAATAGTTATAACGATAGACCATAAACAAAAACTCACATAAGTATACAAACTTTATATAAGCCTGATTCAGTTATAGGTCTACTCAATACCTTTTCTGATTTGTAATCATTATTTGTACTAATCTGCGCATTTATGATAACAGCTTTATGATCTGAAAGTTTTGTGTTTACCGCAAAAGAATTATAGTGATCAAGATTGGTTCATATGTTGTCTATACTATTTTTAAGACGCGTATTACATTTTATAGTGACACACAAATTAAACATAAAGCTGTCTGTTTGAATTTTTTTTTGCCTAAATAGAATGTTAAAATCACTGTTGATTATAATAACTCATGCTGTACCCAGCCTATCTTTCCCTATACTCTATTTTTTTCCTTTTCTCAACCTTTTGTTATTAAGCTAAGTTAATTGCATTGTCCTGTTTTCTTTAGTTTTACTATACTTTTATTAACTTTTTTTATTGTATTCTTTCTTTTTCATAAATATTTTATACAACTTTATTAGGTGTTAGTACTCCTAGATTTGCAAGTTTTACTTTTAGAGAGATTTTTGAGTTTTTTTTAACGTTAGCTTTTGTGTCTTTTACTTGTCAGATATACTTTTAAAAGTTGCATTGTTTGTCAACCTCAAAATAGCATGTCTATGTCAGAAATTGCTCAGTCAATTCTGTTAGTTTAGTTTCCTTGAGCAATTCTTTTTTTTTTCTCTATATTTCTGCAATTTTAGTAAATTTTATTTTACTGTTTATATTTTTACATTATATTTCTTGTTAGTTATATTTGTTTTGGTTTTTATTGTTTTTTTGTTTTTTATTGTTTTTTTCATTATGTTCTTTTGCTTCTTGTTTTTTCTTCTTTTAACTTTTGTGGCTTTTAATCCTTGTATTTACTTCTAATTTAGTTTACCTAAATTTTAAAGTTTCAAACTTTTCTATTTTTTTATTAGTACTGTTGTTGCATAGTTGCTTACTGCTTTTTAATTTTATTTTTGTTACTCATTTATACATTAATAATTGCAGATTTGTATTTTTTTTTTACGCTTACTACTCTACTAGCGTAAGTTCTGCGTTGTTGTGCGTGTTTTTCGATAAATTATACACCTTTTTTTTTCAATATAATTATTTGTTTAAAATTACTTTCTAAAAGCTTTATGTCCGGTATTTAGTTGTGTTGTTTAGTAACATGTTGCTGGTTTATTTTTTCTTATTTTGTTATTTCTGGTATTAGTTCTCATGTTGATTCTCCTTTTTTTACTGTTTTTTTTTGTCCGTTTTTTGTTTACTAGTTCTTTTTTTTTATGTCTAATCTTTTTTTAACTAGCAAATCTGCAGATAATGTTGACTCCTGCGATACCGCCCTATTGGTCTTGCAGATTCTTAACAAGCTTGTTATTATAGCTCTTCTAATATTCTTTCCGTTTTTTTGTCTTTAAGGCATTTTTTCATGTTTCTACAATATATTATTTTTTACCGCCATTGCTATTAGTCTCCTTGCCCTTTTTTCTGATACTTAGCATTTTTTTTTACATTGCGTTTTTAACCTGTTTATTTAATCACTTTAGTTTAACTGTAACTCCAAGGTATTTAATTTTTTTTAAGGTTATAACTTGTTTCTTTGTATTTTTTTATTTTCACAATTATTACTTTTTGTTGATAGTCATGCTGCCTCAATTTATTGCCGAGTTCATCTTTTATTTCATATTCTTATTTTAATTATCTCTATTGCCTACACTATCTTTTATTTATTAGTTCTTTGTCTATATTTTTACCAACCGAATCAACGTCAACCGCAAATGCCGTTATTGTTACACTTTTTGGCGGCCGCATTCTGAGTTGCATGGTATAGACTAGATTGTCAGTTTAAATCCTAGAGTAGAACCCTGTTGTACTTTTCTGGTCAATTTAAATTCCTTCTTGCTTAGTAGATCTTTTTTTGCGTTGTTTACTGTATGTTTCTTTTGCTACATCTTTTAATTTTTTAATAGTTATTAGAGTTGATCTTCTTTTTGTAAATTCATATTGCTTCTGTTCTAATTTTTTTCTTTAATTTTTTTTTCAATTTTTTTTATATTAACTTTTTCCTTAATTTTTGCTAATATGTTGATCAAGCATATTGATCTATACGCTGTTGTTATGCTTGTTGTTTTTTTGTCAATTTTTAGTTCTTTTTTAGATTTTTCAGATGTTTTTTTTTATTTTTTTATTTTTTTTGCTTTATATATTGCTCTCTTTTTGCTTTCTTTGATCTTTTTGAACTACGAGTATGGCCTTCTTTTTTTTTCTCTGTACTTGGGGACTGATTTTTTTGCTACCTTTCTCAATTTTTTCGAATATTTTTTGCATCTTTTTTCTATGTTCTTGTTTTTTACTATTTCTGCTTCTATAATTTTTTTAATTTTTTTTTTGTTTAGCCTTCTTATGTTTTATCTTTTTTTTCTTATTTGCCGTTTGTACTGTATTGTTTGTACTTATGTAAGCTCAGTTTCTTTTGTCATTTTTTGCGGTTTTTTATGAAGTTTTTTTTAAATGTCAATCAATTTCATCAATTTTATTTTGGTATTATTGAAGTTTATATATAAGTAGTTTTATTACTTTTGGGTTGTTGGACAATTTGTTTTGCCTGGTTTTTCTTTCATTAGACGCGTTTCCTAAAATAGTCATTACAATATTTTTGTCACTGTCCAGTTTTGCACCTCTGTTGTCAAATTATGTAAGCAAATTGTAACAATATTTTTTATTTTTACATTCATAGGTCGGACAGCCTCTCTTATTGAAGACTACTAAATCTAAGCCGCTGAGCCAATCTGTCAGAATAATATTACGTTTACTTTTTTTGTCAGAGCCTTGCATGCTGAACTTTCATGTTAAAATTTGATTTTTTGTGTGTTTGATGATCCTACAAATTTTTCACTTATTTTAGACAAAACCGTTTTCTGGTAGAGTTTAACTAAGGCTTGTTTGACATTATTGTTCTTTAATTTTGTTAGCACATTTACATCAATTATATTTTTTTTAATGCAAAAAGCACATTCTACTATTTTTCTGAAATTGTCATTGTATTTCTTTTCTCCTTCTTGTGAGATTGGCATAAAAATGCACTTTCTTTGTACATAAATAGGCTTATTCTGACTCACTCGTTAGTTTAAAATCATATCTAACTGCATTTTTGCTTGTTAACCTAACCTACGTGACAATTACTACATGTTTTGTACTGCCATCAGTTTGGTATATATTAAAAAAATTTGCAACAAATTTAACCCATACCGCCAGACGCAGTCCTTTTTTTAATCTTTGTAATTTTTTTCTATTTTGAGCAACTAAAATTTTTGCAGCTGCTCAATTTTTTTTGCGTTGGTTTTGTGTTTGCCACTACTTAGTTGTCATTTTTATTTGCGCTGTACAACAGCCAGGTTTTGCAAATTTTTCATAGTTTGTGCAAAATTTAGAAATGTAATATATCTACCAGACCAACAAGTAGCGGTAGACAACTTTATAAAAGTTGCCAACTTTGCTAGTAGTGAATAATTGTAGCATACACTACTAGCATTGGCTAAACCATAATCTACAGTAACATTAAAAAAAACTAGTGTTTACTTAGACAACAACACTTGATGCCGTTAACACATGTTGATCTACAAACTTTAACGGTTTACTCAATTATTTAAGTAAACACATGTTTTCAGATAAGACAAGCAATGTTTGTTTATTTTTGTTCCCAATCTATGCAAGTGATTATTAAGTGCACAGTGTCTAGTTATCAGTCCTTTAAGCTTTTGCAGTATAATACAATTTTGTTGTATTGTCACACTTATGATATTATGGGATGGTCATGTTTGAAATATTCTTGAATGTGTCAATCTTTTGCAGGTTTTGCAACCACACCATTTGAGAAAAAAAATTAAAGAAAACTATTCTAGAATTTTTTTTACAAAAATTTAAAAATTATTTTAGATAACACAAAATTTTACTTTTGGTCTGCAATATGACCTAATTTACAAAATTTTAATGATAAGTTTAACAATTTAAAAAAAAAAATTTAAAAAGAAGAACTAAAACTAGGTTAATCTGACAATTGCTTACATGATCAAAATCCTGACGACTTTTTTTCTTCTTCTTTAGCTTAGTGCCATCCACTCCTGGATGTAGGCATTTTCCAGTTTCTTCTATGTCTTTGTCTTGTGCAGTTCTTATCCAGGTTTTTCCCGCGGTTTGGACAATGTCGTCTTTTCACAGTTTCTGCGTTGTTATTTTATTATTTTGTTGGTCCATCTGGCTAGGTCTTGTCAGGCCAAGTGTTTTGCCCAACGCCATTTAAGTTGTATAACATTTGTGATCTCTTAGATCTTTTGCGTAGTTACTCGTTTTTTATTTTATTCCATAAGCTAATACCTAACATTGTTCTTTCCATTGCTATCTGTGTTGTTTTGAGTTTATTTGCACTTTTTAATGGTAGTGCCATTGTCTCGAGGCCATATGTTGTTACTGGCAGAATACATGTTTTTTTGACTTTACGCATAAGGTTTCGGGGAATATCAGTTTTCTTTCAAAATGAATCGTAGCTTTTCAAACGCAGCCCAGCTCAGTCCTACCTTTCTAGTTATTTCTGCGTTCTGATTTTGTTTAGTGCAATCTTGTGTCCATGTGAATTTTCGAGAGCATTGTTATTGATAGAAACTTGGATTTGGTCGTTACTCAATATTTTGGTTTTGGCCAGATTCATAATTAGGTCAACGGTTTTAGATGCTTGGTGGAGTTGTTTTATCTATTTTGATCTCCTCTGCCTTGTTGCTTATAAAGACAATGTTGTCCGCAAACCGCAGGTGGTTCCGTCAATATTGATTTCCTTTTCTTGCTACGATAAAGTTTTAAAAACGCCAATGAAAATAATTTTGGGGATATTGTGTCTCTCTGGCAAACACCTTTCTTGACAAGTGTTTTGTTTGTAAACATTTCTTTTTTAATCCTAACTTGAAACGTCGCGTTGTGGTAGATATTTTCTATAATATTCATGTATCGTTAATCAGGATTGCCCACGTTTCCACAAGTTAAACGTTTTGTGATAGTCTATAAAAGCCAGATGTAAGGGTATATTGTATTCAGTATTTTTGCAATCAATTGACCCCGTCAATAAGTGTAATTATAGGTAAAATAACCAAAAACGCCTTTTGTTTACCTTGTATATTTACTACAAAGCACTGATAGATAGAAGGCTAGTCAAATTATTATTAAGTTAATCTTGCAGGATGCATTCAACAAGGAAACTTGAGATTTGAATTTATAACCATTAATAGAATCAAAGCAAAAACGGTCATAGAAGATATTCAACAAAATATTGAATTCGTGACTACTCCCAACTTAAACAAAGACGTAATCTTGACACGTCAGTCTGAATTACGCCTGGGAATGCAACCCAAACTCTACCGCCTATTGGAACAGTAAAAAACAACAATTTTTTATTTAAGCCTATTATTCAACCAGCAAATATTCAAAAACATTATACGACTCAAACTAATACGTACAGATTGACTTGACTGACATACTTTGATATCAACATACTAAAGAAAAGTTAACATTAGAAATTATTAAGCAAAATTTGAACAATTACTACACTCCCATACTACGGCCAAACTCTTTTACTAAAAATCTAAAAAACACTAAAAGATTTTGAAATAAAATAGAGCTTACTACTACATATTAGCAGATTTCTATGCACAGGCCACATAAACACTCAACAACATTTGCTGGTCTAGTTTAGTTTCAAAAATGCATCTGCTATTTTCCAGAAAAAAAATTACAAGTTACAGGTCTTAATATTAAAAAAAAAACATAATAGTCTACTCTTACAACGAGCCAAAGCACCAGAACTACTTGTAAGTAGTCCAAAAATAACTACAACACAAGTTACGCTACAATCTGGCTAAGTGCAAATTTGGCAAAAAAAATTAAATACCTGGACAACCAAAAACCCTTAAAGCGTTGCTTGAAGTTGATAAAAAACTACTCCAAACCAAGCACAAAAAACGTTGTTTCCTTAAACTTATGTATTTGGCTTTGCTAATAAAAGATACGCTGATGATATAACAAATATTTAAACAACATTTTTGAACAGCAAACATCCGCTTATTCTAGATTAACCTTGACCTGAAATTATGTTCAAGCACGGTACTCTAATAATAAAGCTATAAATGCTATATTATTTTGTACAATAGCCACAGACGGACAGACTTGCTATTATTTTAACAAATTAAAGTGCATTAAAAGATCAAACCGTACTTAAAAGAATAAAATGTTTACACTACAAACAGACAACAAGGCACAAGTGTGGCTGAACACATCAACCAATGTCAAAACAAAATTTACCAAGTAATTACTTTTACTGAAAAAGTTCAACTACATTGTAAAACAAAGTTATAAACTTGCTACGTGATGCCTTGTTCTAACACCCAAAATACAAACTTGTTAGTAGAGAAATTGAGACCAACTAATGTCTCCAAAACCCACACTTCTAAAAAACCAAATTTAAAAACAGCGTCCAGGCTCTGTACTAACAATTAGGCCAACGATACTATCAAAAATGCAAAAAACATAACGTACGTAAAAATAAAAAAAAATAATAAAAAAATGTAAGTTGTTATTTAAAAAAATAAAATTATTTGCCATAGCAATTATACTAAAAATAAAAACAAATATGTGCCTGCTTTTATAACACTCAAAAACCATTTAAAATTGTTTTTAAATCGTATAAATCGGTTAAAAAATATTATTCTGCTTTATGTTTTATGTCTGACACCCTTTAACATTTTTTTTGTGTTCTATTCTATTGCTAAAGCCTAAAAAAGAAAAAAACGTTTAGATAATATTTTATAGAAGAAACATTGAAATCTATTAAAATCCAGGAAACATAGACAGAAAAAGGGGCTAACCCCGAAATAAATTGTTACAAGCTAAATTTTTGCATGGACCTTTGTATGGTGGCTCTCAATAATATGTGAAAGTTCGCCATCGATGTGTCTGCCGCGACCTGAGTTTTTGCAAGGTCAAAGGTCGCATAAAACAGTTTTTTGCAAATATCTGGAGAACGATGAAATTTATCGGAAAACATATAAAGAGCTAATTTGTAGCTGAGGCAATTACCTATTAAAAGTTATCTAGAAGTTTTTTAGTACGGGCAAGATAGAGAATTTATTGATTGAAGAAAATATGAGTATATGTACGATGATACTAAATACAGTCGCAAAAGAAATTTAGTTGAGTTTTACTACCTTGGCTATCGCAGGTATTTGTTAACGCAAGGAAATGTAGGCATAGAGTCTCGACCGCTGCTAGGTAGTTAGTTTCAAGCGATGATCCGAAGTGCACGGACGTATTTCGAAGAAATTTATATATTAAAAGCGGTAGAAAAATAATGGAAGGAATTTGTTTTATTTGTGATGAGTCGTTGTTGGGCGGTGATATTTGCAGTGTTGAACGTGGAATAAAAACGTTGATTGAGTCAAGTGTTGCTAGAGACGATGGAAAAATTGGTTATTTAAAAGACAAACAATCTGTGACTGTTCATTGTGAGTGTCGAAAAGAATATACTCGCAAGAGCAGTATTGTTTCATATAAGCGACAAAGAGATACTGAAGAAGCGAGCACATCTATGAGTCCACCTTGTGCTCGAACAAGGTCTAGCGATAGAAATTTTTTATTCAAAAATTTGTGCATATTTTGCGGAAAAACAGCTACAGAGGAGAATGAAAAGAAGAAAAATATTGAGCTTCGTCGTCAGATACGTCATGTAACGACATCTTTCTTACGGACTTGCATACTGGACTTTGCTAAAAAACGTGGTGATAATCTAGCAAAGGCTGTTACTAACCGCCTGGAGTTTCTTGATGATTTCGTTGCCGTAAGAGCCAGATATCACACGAAATGTTGGGTTTATTTTATAAAGCCCCCTACGGAAAGAAAGAGAGGTCGTCCGGAAGACAAGACCATTATGGTTGCCATGGAAAATATATTCTCCTATATTGAAAATAATGACGATTGTCAATTCACCTTTAATGAGTTGAAAGATGCTTGCCGGGTAGAGCCTCCAACGGATCGAACGATTAAAAGTAAGCTGAGAGAAAGATATGGACTTCGCATAATTATTTCAGAGAAGGCGGAATATATGTCTATTATTTGTTTTATTGATAAACAACAAGATATTATGAACAGGTCCTGGTACAATAATCGAAAACAAAATAAGGCTGAAGAACGCTTAAGAATAGTCAAAGTAGCAGCTGCAATTATTCATAAAGATACAACATCTGTGGTACTTGATAATCAATGTTATTTTCCTTCAAGTCAAATGTTCCATAATATAAACAATTATCGGCATTATCGAAATTGTCACTACAGAAATATCCGTTGTTGGAGAGCAGCCCATTTCTCGTGTCAAGACCAGGCATTCTGCATAGGATTTTGTATATAAAGCTGCAGTACTATTACAAATATATGAAAATACCGGTGTAGTAGGAAGGAGCACAATTAGTACCAAAGAGCTTCAATATAAAGAGACGACTAATGTGTCATACCTTAAAACAATAGTTGAATTATGGATGTATGGTAAATTCTGCGATATACCGAAACTCCCCGAATGGAACGGATATATAGAACACTTGAATAAAAAAATTCCAGTTCGAAATATCTCGAGTCTTCTTTTTGCAATTTATTAATCATCCAGCTAGTAATAACAGTACAGTTTATACGACTGTTGTGTGCCATAGAAAAAGCCAAAAGTCAGGGACACAGTATATGCATTATAACTTTAGATCAACCCTTGTTTGCCAAAGCCAGAGAAATTGTTGCTGCAGCACCTTCAAATTATAAATCAAAAGTTATTGTCATACTTGGAGGATTTCATTTATTAATGTCTTACCTTGGAGCTGTTGGCTTCATAATGCAAGGCAGTAGACTCAAAGAAGTTTGTCAATCATTTACGCACCCAATTCTGTAGATAAAATGCTGAACGGTCATGTCTACGCCAGAGCAGTCAGAGGTCATACTCTGCTACATCTTGCTTTGGCCAAAATCATGCTAAAAAAAATCAAAGTCGATGAGGAGACTGATGATATTCTTCGAACCACGATTGAAAACGTAATTAATGGTACCCTATCATATGATGATATTGATAATGGTGATGAAAAACCAAGTTTGTACTCCGCAAGTTGAATGAAAAGCTTCAAGAATATGAAGATCGTGGTCCAACTGCAAAGCTGTGGGTACAGTATTTCCAAATGATATCTATTTCTAAAAAGTTCATCAGAGCTCAGCAAATGGGAGACTGGTATGGTCATTTGAATTGTATTTATGAGATGTTACCATGCTTTTATGCTGCAGGACATTATAATTATGCAAAATCAGCTCATTTACATCTCCAAGATATAATGCTAATTGGGGATTCTAGAACAAAAAATGTTCTGGAAAGCTTTAAGAATGGATTTTTTACCGTCAAACAATCTAATAAATATACTTGTGGAACCTGGACTGATATGACCATCGAGCAATCACTCATGAAGTCCATGAAAACAGATAGGGGTGTGGCTAGAGAAAGGAGTACTCAAGAAAGTGTGCTAAGTAAATGGGTGTATGGCATACATGCCATGAATACAGTGTGCAAAGAATTAGAAAACCTTTGTAACATTAAATTGGATACGACCGATCAACATGTCGATGCTAAGGACTCACGAGTAGCTCGAGATTCTACTGATGTTGCAAAAGTCCTATAATGGTTTTCATGCCGCGATCTTTTCCCTCAGCTTCCCTACATTAAGTCAATATCAAGTGGAACCAGCGGTGATGAGAAAATCAATTGCCACCAGGCTCGGGAAATAGGTCTACTTTCTGTGGCAAGCATGGCCAACTTGACATTCGACAATATTAAGTTGAAAAGAGCCAACAAAAATAAAAAATCTTTTTTGTATGACTTACTAAAGCCAGACGATGACATTGATTACACAATAGTAAAATATATCGTCAATGGAGGATATCTACTGCATCGTATTGTATGGAGTCGAGGCAGCACATTCGACACTATTTTTGATAGCTACATAGTTTATATACAAAAGTATTTTGGCCAAGACGTTTTAATTGTATTCGACGGTTATAATGATGATGGGAATAATATCAAAGCTTCAGAGCAGCGTCGTCGTTGTGCCACAGTTTTATCATCTGCAGATATTCTCTTCGAAGCATCAATGACAGTATCACCGAGCCAACAACAATTTTTTGCCAATAAAAACAGCAAAAGTAGATTCATTTCGATGTTGTCTAAAAGATTTCAAGCTGCTAACATCATTGTAAAGCAGGCAAAAAATGATGCTGATGTCCTGTTCATTGAAACTGCGATAGAACAGTCGGAAAAAGTACTAGTGTAGTTGTTGGCAAGGATGTAGACTTGATGGCTATTTTGATCGCACGAGCTCCTAACGGCAAAAAATTATATATTTAGAAGCCTGGTAAATCTAAAACCCCATCAATAATCTATTCTTTGCAAAGCTTAGTCTCGTATCCAAAATGTCAGAGCCACATTTAATTTCTCCACGCAATTACTGGCTGTGATACGACTTCTGCTCTATTTTGCAAAGGCAAATTGAATATATTCAAACAGTTTGAAAAGAATAAAAATATGATGAGCTGTGCTAAAACTTATACAAGAGCTGACAGTTCTTTCAATATTATGTTTGAGAATGGCCTACGTTTTATACTGCTAGTTTACAAAGCAACGAAAAAACAGAAATCCATCAATGAATTACGATATTTGAAATTCGCACATTATACGAAACATAATGCTGCTGTGCAATTGTCGGCGCTTCCTTCAACCTCTGCTGCTAGCAGCATTTCTATCGAACATATTACCAAGTTCAGGTATGACTTGGAAATAAGGGAATCGATCTTGAGAACTGGGGATGGATCTTACAAAGAAATGTCTTGGAGCCAATTTCAACGCTGTTTCAACCAGCTTTGATGTTTTACTCAATGCGGTATTCTGTAACTGCAAAAAAGGCTGTGGTTCAACTTGTGGATGCCGAAAAGCAGGTTTGAACTGTTCGGTTGCTTGCAGCCAATGTCATGGCCAAACTTGTTTGAACGCAGTACAAGTAGACATTGATAAAGAGGGTATCCATGAAGACATAAATCCATCGCCTTTCCTTATCCAAACATGAGAGACGGATCAGTCAGAATTCGAAACCGAAGAAAATTGAAATTTGAAAAAGCCATACTGTAAAAACATATGCTTCTGTAATAAATAAACCCCATCAAAGTAACTATTGAATAAAAATTAGTTATCCATTATCATATCCTAAGATCTGTCCATATTCGCCGGTGTGAAGTAATTATTCTACGTTCTTTGTTCTTTGGGACGCCCTATCTCGTTTTCGGTTGCCCGTACAAAAAAACTTCTTGATAACTTTTTATATTATTGAGAACCGCAATACTAAGGTACTTGCAAAAATTTAGCCTATAACAAATTATTTCGGGGTTAATGTCTATTTTTCCTGGACTAATATGTTTTGAAATCTAACCAGAGTTCTACAAGCATACACTTTTGTTTTATTCAGACGGTAGATATTGATTCTATATTAATCACCAGCTAACAATTCATTACTTAATTGATTGTACAGTTTATTTACCCCGCAATCTATATATCATATCAACAAACTAAAACAATTATTACTAATTTTATTGTTGTGTCTGAGCCCGGCAAAATCCATCATTAGTAAATTGAAACATGTCGACTGTAGCTGACAACTTTTTAAAACTTCTAACTCTAAGCAACTATTTATCAATAATCCCACCTTACAATAAACAAACCAAAAAATTTAATAAATCAACAATTTACTCATGGTTTATTGCAATTTTTTACATCACAGTTCTTATATATGGTTTTTATGGCATAGCAATATTGACACCTACAACAGCATCATCAGTATTATTATCACATGCTAGAATAGTTTTAGGAAGCATATTTGTTTTTTTTAATGTATTAGGTGCATTATATTGCAATCATGAAAAAATACAAAATATATTTGATTCATTTAATGATTTTGCTAAACGTAGTAAAGTGTTTGAAGTTACAATTAATAACTTAAAAAATTTCAAATGGATTTTAGCTATAATGATTTGTTTTGTTTTAATATTAATTTACCAAATTGTTATTTTTATTTATCAAAATATGTTAATTGAATTAAGTTATTACATTCAAAACTTGATACAAATTTTATTTACCACTATAATTAGTATAATACAAATTTACTTATTAAGATGTTTAAAATACAGATTTAAATTTGTTAATGAAGTTTTGTGTAATTATGTTTGGAATAGAGATAGAAAAATTGTTGATTATTCGGATGCATTATATTTGGCTCATGATGTTGATAAAATTATTGGGTTTCATAGTAAGGGAATGGATTTAGTAGAGTTGTATAATGGTTGGTTTGGTTGGATTAATTTGATTGGTATTAGTTACAATCTTCTTTGTATATTGTCGGTATTGGATTCAGTTCTGGATGTTGCTTTCCAATGGAATGTTTGTAGTATGGTGCTTGTTATATTTTGGCCTACATTTCAAACTGTAAGTATTTTATTAAAGAAATTTCAAAAGTTTTGTAAGTAGTTAGCCAAACAAGATTTGATTCAAATCTATCAAAAAAATTTTATAATCATAAAATAAATAGAAACAGAGCAGAACTTCAAAAACAAAAACGTTTATTTTGTAAAGTTTTGCATTAATTACTGTTTTAAGTAATTTGTATACTTTAATTATTTATTACAAGTCTTAATAAGATAGTAGGTTTGTCAAATATTGAAATAAAAATGAAAAATAAGCGGAAAATGAGTGATCCAAGGATCAAATATTTAATTAACAATAGATTTTCTTATCATTATATTTAATTTTAAGTTTTTAATGTTTTTGGGAACTGTTTTAATGTTTAAACGGTTAAAGTTATTTTAAAATTTTAACATGTATAATTTATTAAACTTTTTATTAATATTATTCTAAAAACTACAATATTATCTTATGTTTAAACAAATAATTTTTTCAAACCTAACTTAATGGTAATAATGTTTTTAGTTGATTATGCTAATGTACATTTTAATATATTAGAGCAAAAATAAAGCTTAATTATTATTACATAAAAAACTATTTGTTCATAATAGCATGAATAATTTAAACCACCATTAATATATTAAAAAAATTCAATAGAATGATGATTATGATTAACATAATAGCTATTGATACGGAACTTCCTGAAGCGTAATTAACATACCACTATACAAATTGCTTCTAGTTGTTCATATGATTTCCACAATGTCTGTTGCTGAGAAAATATCGTTATTACTCACATTCAGCAAATATCTTTCAATATTACCTTTCTACGATTATAACACAAGACAATTCAAACCATTAAAAATTTATTCATGGGTTATAGCAACACTATACACAATTTCTTTGACGTGTCATATCTGTAATTTGTTGTTTTTTATAAATTCTCCATCGATGGTATTATCATTATCTAAAATTTTGATTGGAAGCCTGGTTAATATATTAACAATATTGGGTAGTGGATATTGGAATTGCAAGAAAATACAAAATATATTTGATGTTTTTGATAATTTTGATAAAAATATATCGGCATTTTATGTAACAGTACATGAAATTAAATATGTTACATTCAAACTGGTAATGGTTATATTAATAATATCCAGCTTAACTCTATTTGAAATTGCATTTTTTATATACCAAAGCTCAATTCATGAGTTTTTCTATCATGTACATGATATATTTGAAATATTCTACTTAAGTATTGATTCTGTAGTGCAAATTTGTTTATTGCAATGTTTGAAACGAAGATTTAAATTAGTTAATGCAGTCATTGTTGATTATGATTTTAAAAATAAAAATAAGAAGAAAGAAATATCTGTTGTTTCTGTTGATACTGCAAGAAACATGGATGATGTAGTTGTGCTTCATGGTAAAGCTTGCGATCTGGGTGATTTATTTAATTGGATGTATGGTTGGAAGAATTTTTTTACAATAGTTTATATTATTATTAGTATATTGTCGACTTTGAATTCATTTCTGGATACAACTATAAATTGGCCTGTTTCTGCTATGATCCTTATTGGTTTATGGACTTCTTTTAAAATTGTAAGTAAAATTTTTAATATTATTTAGTTAGTTATTCAATAAATAATTTCTTAGTATTATTCAACAATATAGATGTAATTTATATTTTATCAATTATTATTATAGATATAATATATTAAAATATGATTTTGTTTGATGTATTATGTAGTACAAAAATAAGTTTTATAAAAAATAAGTTAAATAAAGAGAACCTAAACAAATAAGTTCAACATTGAAAAATAATGAGTATTCAAGAAGATTGTTATACAATATGATGCTACATAAATTTTTAACTATTTGAAAAGAAAAAACTTATAGCAATCAATTTTTATTAAATTGATATTGTTTAATAAATTTAATTTAGCTTTTTTTATAAACTGTTTAAGTTAAAGGACATGTATTCTATAAATATTTTTTTTAAATTATTTACTATACTACTAGTAAATAGTCATGAGTATATGAAATATAATTTTACTAATAAAATTGCGCTTTATTCTGACATTTTATTAAAAAAAATAATAGCAAAAACTAACTAAACTTTCAGAATTACAAAATATAATATTTATCATTTAACAGTAAAAAAAAACGCAATATGTTGTAAAAAAAACTTCAATAAGATAAGGATGAAAATGGAACAAAAAATTAAATTTAAATTTAAAAATTAAATTAAAATTATAATTTTTGACAAAAACTTGGAACAATCTTTGATTTGACCTTTTAAAGTTAAAATGTATGCACAAAAGCTAGATGTGATAATAAAACTTTTAAGAGTTTAGGTAAAAAGTACAAACAAACTACAAAGTTCTAGAGTAAAACGTTAAAATTCAAACACTAAATTTAGGTATGCAAAAGTTAGGTACTATAAATGATAGTTTGTTTAGGGCCAAAATAGTACATTAAATTTGAAATTCAATCAAAAAAATAAGTTAAGAACATAATTTGACAAAAAAGTTGGATAGTCGTGAGTAGAAACTTAGAAAAAACTTAGTTTTGAGACTGACAAATTAAAAATAATGCACAAAAGGTGTGATGTTGAAACAAAACAAATAGTTTGATTTTGATTAAAAAGTTGAAACAAACTCAAGATAGAAAATAAAAAAGTTGAAATTTAATTACAAAACTTGGTGTGGGGCAAAAAAGTTAGAAAATATGTACAATACTAGAATAAGGATGGAAATAAGTTGAAACTGAAATTTAAAAATTAAATTAGGTACATAATTTGACAGAAAAGTTGGATTAAATGTTAATAATTATGCACACAAGTAAGGTATGATAAAAAGTTTAAATTAAAAAAAAAGTTTTTTGGTCCAAGCTGCTTTGCCAGTTTCCTCGTTCTTGTAGCCATTTATCAAACATTTTTTTTTTAATGTTGTATTTTTCTTGTTTTTTTATTTTGTTTTTGTTATTTGCTCCACCATGCATTCAATTGGTGTAAAGGCCGCTATCACACTTATCGCCTCCGTTGATACCCGCTGGGTATACTTATTGCAAAAGTTCTATAGTATGCTTCTAATATTTTACAAAACTTGGTTTTATATGGTTCCTTTCCATCTTCTTCTTTTCGTGTTTTATCCGCTGTAGATATTGGTGATTATCATGGCTATCTTCACCTTGTCGACAGATCTTCTAAACAGTTAGATTGAAGTCACTCTAAACCACTGGGGCAGATTTTTAAGTCAGGATATTTTTCTCCTATCTGGACCTATTTTTCTCAACGCTTTTTCTTCCAGAACAAGTTGGAGTATTCTATATCACTCTTTGTGTTTCATAATATGTCCAAAAGACTTTTTCTGGCTTTTACGGTCAACATTATTTTAAGATCTTTACCAACTCTCCCAAAAACCTTTTCATTTGTCACTCGATCTATGCATGTAATTTTCAATCCTTTGTTAGTGTCCAGGATTCTACGCCGTACAGCAGGTTGGAGAAAACATAGCATCGTATCATTCTGATTTTTTTAAGTTGCAGTTTGAATATTTTATTCATTTAAGTAAATACAGCTTTTGCTCTCTTGATTCTGCATTTTACTTTTTTAGAATAGTCCCACTGTTGCTTTATGCAGGTGCCTAGGTAAGGGTATTTGTCACCCACCCGAGCGTTATTAAGAGATTTATTATTAACTCGTAACCACAGACCTCGGGTCAAATTGATTCCTTCCTGGTTTCGAATTCTTGGTTTCTCCCTAAACAGTATGTTGCTCCTTTAGATAGTTATCTGTTTATAGTTAAAAGTCAAAAAGACGTCAGATCTGTATTTAAGGGATATTTTATTTATATATTATACAAAATTGTATAGTAAAATTTGTTTTTATAGTATTTTTTTCTTTTTTTATGTTTATTTAAATTAAAATTCACCTATTATTTTACAAACTCAAAAAAAAATCATTTTTTTATGTGTGAGTTCTATAAAATGATACTATGTCAAAATTGAAAAAAAACATGTATTCCAAATAAACTTGCATGTAACTGCACATTGTTTTGGTATAAGTTTGTTAAAACGTGCAGACAATACATATTTAAGCATCAAATAATATTACTATGTTGTCATAGTTGCAAATATTTTGATTTGTTACGTTATTTTGCATTTTTTTAAGTATTTCACAGACTTGTGGCCATAATAACTTCTATTATAACCACAAATCTGTGCTGGCGTGACGCTGTTTTCACTTCTGTGGTTACGGGATAAACAATTCTTTCAAATCTAAATCTAAAGACACAAGGGGTAGGACAAACAATAGATTATTTGATGAAAAACTCTTGGGCAGGTGGGCGAGTCACAGTAAAAGAAGTAACTCTCTCACAAATTAAACTTTGTTCCAACCCACTCACTCAAGCGTTAGTTATCAAGAGATTTATTATTAAACAATTCTCTCATATCTAAACCCAAGCACACAAAAGGTGGGGCAAATAATCGATCCTTTGATGACTATCATTTGGGCGGGTGGGTGGGTCAATGTAGAAGAAATAACTCTCCTACAAACTGAACTTTGTTTCTACCCAATCACCCAAGCGTTAGTTATTAAGAGATTTATTATTAAACAATTCTCTTATATCTTAATGCAAGTACACAAGGAGTAGAACAAACAATAGATTCTTTGATGAATAACACTTGGGCGAGTGGGCGGGTCACAGTAAAAGAAGTAACTTTCCCACAAATTAAACTTTGTTTATAACCCTATTAAATTAATATATTATAAACTTGAAATGTTATATAATTAATGAAACTGGTTGTAATAATAATATATTAATTAATAAAAATTAAAAAAAACATATGAAACAATATGAATTTAATAAGTATGAATATAAAAACGTTTCATAGAATAAACAAAAAAAACATCTAATAATATTAAGTTGGAATTCCAGAACTTGTCTTAGCAGCAAAAATATACCAACGTTAAATAATTAAATAAAAAAGAAACTATAAAAACTTTTCAAATTGTTCATATGTTTTTTGATTTATCAGTTATTTACTTTCTAGAACTTCTTTATTCATTATCTACTACTTTCTTAGAATTTTTACTTCTCAAAAACTTTTAATTTTTTTTTAATTCACAAAAATTTAAAAAAACGCTTTAAACTTTTTAAACAAGTTTAGAAAATTTTTCGAAAAATTTTCAAGTTTCACTATCATCCACCATTCTTTTAGAGTTTTTGAATGCTTTTTTACACATTTTTCTGAAGTTTTTAAATACTTTGATATTAAAAAGTTTTTTTTGTTTATAAAAAGTTTCTCCATTACTCATTTCATTACCATTTATTACTTTCAAAAGCTTTTTAAATTCCTCAAACATTTTTTTCTTTTATTTTAAACTTTTAAAAAGTTTTTAAAGTTAATTAATTGTTCTAAGAAGCCTTTAAAAGCTTATAATGTTTTGTCATTACCCATCTTTTTTTTAAGCTTTTAACAAATTGTTGAGTTTTAAAATGCTGAAGACGATTGTGTAAATATATTTGGGGCGTGTTTTTGTGTTTGCATAGGCAAAGCGTAGTTATAGTCATATTATAATAATATTTTAGTTAATAATAATATTATTTGGGGATATTCTCTATGCTCTATGCTAAAGATTTTTGTGTTACTTTACATTACAAGATTTTTTATTATTTACGCTTTTTACGTATATTACTAGCAAGCAAGGGTGCTAAAATCCATTAAAGCCCTCTAAAAAAAACATAATTTACCAAAAAAATATTTTTTTTTAAGTAAGGCAATACTTAAAAATAATTAATTTTTTTTACAAAAATAAATAAAATATAAAAAAAATTGTAGTTCTTGTTACATATCTTGCTTGATAACAAAATTTAAATCTAGCAATATCTATAGAAAATTGTATTTTTTTTAGGTTTTAGTATACTTATATTTGATAATTTTGTTTGCAATAGTTTACGTATGTATCCTTAAAGTTGACAAAGTGTGGCACTATCTACTAAAACCAACCTACGGATCTCAATTAGTATTTTATTTATTTTTTAATGCTACTAAGCCAGGTTGGCTTGTCGGTAGCGTATAGTGTTTTTTATCCACATGCGGTTCTTAGCTTAAATTATTGTTTATCCACATTCCCAGATAATTTTGCTTAAAGATAGTTTCTATGAGCTTATGACATTTTGAATCATAAAAGATTAGGTTAGTTTGTTTGTTTTTATTTTGTTGATGTGGAGTTATAATGTGGACAAATTTAT
The DNA here is from genome assembly GCA_963932245.1 of Tachinus rufipes. NCBI lineage: Eukaryota > Metazoa > Arthropoda > Insecta > Coleoptera > Staphylinidae > Tachinus > Tachinus rufipes. The sequence continues at coordinate 16,491,401 of OZ010744.1, forward strand.
ATTCTCTTTGCATTTTGCTTAGTGCTTGTTGTGCATATTTATAGATTAAAACAATTAAAGCATGTTACGTTAATAACATATAATTGATAAGAAATGATCACATCTCTTACAATTCTTGTTTTGTCAACTAGTTTATTTCCTACTTTTACTTTAAACTTTTGTTTTTCTAAGTTATTTGTAAACTATGTTGTAGCATCTTTTTTAATTCTATTGATCTCTAGAAGTTGAATTAGTTTTTATGGTTAAAGGCATTAAATGGTTTGAAAAAAATCAACAAACACAAGTGTCTATGTTTTTATCAAGACTTTGGTTTATTAAATTGCTGAATTTTCAAGAAGTTTAACGGAGCTTTTGGATTTTTAAAATCCATATTGATTTATATCAATTTTTTTTTAATGTATATTGTAGCCAAAATAGAACTGGTCTATGGGCAATTCCATTTCAAACGGACTGGAGGGGGGGGGGGGGGGGTTGCATTGAAAAACTTGTTTATGAGTTATTTTTAGTTTCTATAACTTGTTACTAGTCTTTTGATCAATATATAAGAGTATAAAACCCATAAAAAAAAATTCTACAATTTTTTTAGTTTTTTTGTCGTTTTTTAACTTAATCGCATTTTTTGTTTAAAAACTGCAACTTTAACTCAAATAAATAAATTTACTAATGAAATCAATCAGAAATTTTCCGTAGAATCCAAATCTGGCACCATTTAAAGTCTATACCCTGCTTATTAGTCTTAAAAGCCATAAAACCATGTTTTTGTTCTTAGTGAGCTGGGCAAAAAGGAGCATTTTTTAAATTTTTTTTAGCCGCCAAAGTTGGCGTGTTTTAATGTAAATTAATTAAAAAATATAAATTTATTTTGTGTATTTGGGTTTAAAAGGTCTAAAACTCGAAAAAAACTGCAAAAATAAGCCTATTTTTTAACATAAACTTTTTCAAATGCACATTTAATAGTTTTCAGAGAAACTATACACTAAATTTTATTAAAAAAATTAGTTTTGCAAACAATTCAACATAAAAAATAGTCAGTGTCGTGCTTATCTGGCAAAGAAAAACCCATCTAGAAAAAAAAAATTGTTCAAAATTTACTTAAATTTTGTTTTTTTAAATTCTTTTTTAAAGATTATTTGAATTATATTTTTTTAAGTTTATTTCAGAAGTTTAACAAAGACATTTTTTGTTGCTTGAACCAATTTTTGGTCATTTTACTTTTTGTTTGATAGTTTTTGCGCCTGCGGCACAAATTTAGACTCAATCTATCGGCGCAAAAATTTAAAAATATATTTATTTTTGGCATTCAAACATAAATCTGCCTGTCGCTTAATAAAATTTGTTAAAAAATAGTTTTAAACCACAACCTAGTGTGTTTATAATATATTTTGTAAATATAAAAAAATAATTAATTTTTAACGCATTTTTTTGCTTAAAAATATAGTAAACACTTTTTTCTAGATGGACTTTTCTATAGACGATGAGTACAACACTGACAATTTTCTATGTAAAATTGTCCCCAGAGTTCAAGTTTTTAATAATATTTGGTGTATTGTTCCTCTGAGCGCGGCTAAACGTGCATTTGTAAGAGTTTATGTTGAAGAATTGGCTTACTTTGCAGATTTTTTGAGTTTTAGACGCTTAAAACCCAAATACAAAGAACAAATTTATATTTTTAGTTAAAAAAAATTTAAAAAATGCTCCTTTTTGCACAGCCCACTAAGAACAAAAACATGGTTTTATGGCTTTTGCGGATTATTGACAAGGTATAGACTTGAAATGGTGCCAGATTTGGAATCTACGAAAAATTTCTGGTTGATTTCATTAGTAAATTTATTTCTTTCGAGATAAAATTGCGGTTTTTAAACAAAAAAGTTAAAAATCGACAAAAAAACTAAAAAAAATTGTAGAATTTTTTTTTTATAGGTTTTATAATAAGTTATAGAAACAAACAAAAAATACATAAGCAAGTTTCTGAACGCACCCCCTCCTAGCTCTGGTCCGTTTGAAATGGAATTGCTCATATAGCTTTCTTGACTTTTTCAATGCGTGCATTGCCCGCCAGAACGCGCAAAATTGTAACTTTATTTTCCGTGTCTACTAGCGGAAAACAAAAAATTATTTAAATAATTTATATTGATTGGAAATTTTCGGATTCATAACTTTTAATAGAAGTAATTTTTGTTGAAAATGCATAGTTTTTGCTAAAAATGCAAAAAAACATTTAAAAACTCAAAAATGTATATAAATTTTTTTTATTTATTACTTCTCACATTTTTATAGTTTTTAAAAAGTTATAAAGTTATATAAGTTTTTAAAAAACACTTTTTATCTATTATATTATTACTTATTAGCCCCAAAAGTTAAATTTTACAAACGTATCTTTTTTTTTATTATTCACTAACTTTTAAAAGTTTCTAAAGTTCTTAAATTTTTTTTAACGTTTATTAAGTTTTAGGACGGCTTTAAAAGCTTTTTGAACTTTATCTTTATCTATTACTTATTTAGAGATCGTTAAAATTGTAAAGCTTTTAAACAGATTTTTGAGTTTTTTAAACGCTTATTTGTTCAACACGTATCAATTTCCTGATTTTTTTTTAAGTTTTTTAAATTTTATTATTTGTTATTATGCTCTAGAAGAGCTCTTAAGAACTTGTAAGGTTTCTAAAAAGTTTCTATACTTGTCAACGGTTCTTTTTTTACTAATTATAACTTTTCTGGATCTTATAAAAATTTCTAAATTATATTTAAATAATTAAAATTAAAAAAAAAATTAAATATTTTAAATAGCATTACTCAAAACTACTTAACATTTGTAGAATTTTTGTATCTATTACTTATCAGCCTTAAAGAGAATTTTTAAACTCTTGAAAATATTGTTTTTCGTAACTTTTTTTTATTTCTAAAAATTTTGAGCTTTTAAAAAGTTTCAAATGGTTATTAATTTTTTTTAAAAGTGTTTGACGTTTTTCAAAACTTTTTCTAATTATTACATATCACTTTCCTAAAATTTGTAAAACAATATTAGAGTTTTGAAAAAGCTTTTAAAATTAATGTAAAAATTGTCTATCACCGATTATATTACTTAAAGTTTTTTTCTTTTGTAACTTATTAACTTCTAAGAGCTTTTTCATCTAATACCTATTATTATTTTAAAACTTTTAGAAAACAATTCAAGTTTTCACATAACTTTTGGAGCTTGTTAAAAATTTGTTGAGCTTGTTAAAAATTTGTTGAGGTTCTCAAAAGTTCTTTGAGATCCATCATCACCTACTATCTTTTTAGAGCTTCTAAAAACTAGTAAAACTTTTAAAAAGTTTTTTATCTACTCATTACGTATCACTTTGTTAAAGCTCTAAAATGTTTTTAGGATTAAAAAAAAATTAATAAATTCTTGTTTACAAAGTTTGTTTATCTATCATATTATCATGCATCACATTCAACAAAATTATAAATTCTTCAAAAGCTTCTTTATTATAACTCATTAATTTTTTATAGTTCATTTATCTATTACTTATTATTTTTTAAAGTTTCTAAATTGCTTTTTAAGTTACTCAAAAGTTTCTCGTTTTTCAAAAATTTCTCTATTACTCATCATTTTCCTAGTGTTTCTAAATAATAATAATAATAATTTATTTATTCCATTGGATCTTACTGATATTGGTATCGTCACATAACTTAATATATATATATATATATAAAATAATATAAAAATAGTTTAAATCTAATTACTAAAAAGTTATTTAAAAACACATTAAAAAAGTATTTACAAATAAAAATAAACAAGTAATAAAAAAATAGCGTTTTTACCATGTATCTTCTAGAAACTCACTGTATGTATAATAACATTTACAAATTAAAACTGATTTTACAATTTTTTTTTTAATTTCATGTTCAGGTTTCTAATTTTTTTGGCAATTTGTTAAAGCATTGAATAGCTACATATAAAGGACTTTTTTCAAATAACGTTAATTTGTGTATTGGAGTCTCTAACTTAAATCCATGTTGTGTATTATATGAATGTGTGTTATTCAATGTTTTAATATCAGAATAGTTTTGTTTTGCGTATATTAGAGCCGTGTAAATATAAAGCGAAGTCAAGGTAAGAATTTCTAGTTGCTTAAATAGGACAGCACGTTTTTGTAGCTTAAATAACCTAATAGAGTTTCCAGATAACCCCCACGCTAATATGGCATATGATATTGTAGCTTGTATTTTTGAGTAATAGAATGTTTTTAATACGTATAAATTTACAATAGTTTTTAATTTTTGAATTATATAACAAAATGAAGCTATTTTTTTACACATACCGTCTATATGTTCATTCCATTTGCAATACATGTCAACAGATAATCCTAAAAATTTTGTATAGCCACGTTCCTTTTTGTTTTTCAAAAGTTTTTACTTATTGTTTAAAATTTTAGAACTTTTAAAAATCTTCTATTGCTTCTAAAAATTTCTTTTACGTATCATAATTCTTAAAGTTTCTAAATTGCTTTTAGAAATTATAAAAAACTTAATTTATCTTTTATTTAAAATAGAATTGTGGATTGATTAAAGTAAGTAACTTCTATATATAATACGAGTATAAAAGTAAATTAAAATTTTCAACCAGCCTATAAATTCTTAGCTTTTTATTTACGTTATTTTAATTAAAATTTTTATCTCTTTTCCACGCTTTGTATTAATACGTTTCTACAATTATTTTGTCAGATCTTTTGTAGTAAAAAGTGTTTATTAACCGATCCTACATCCAAATTGAGCGGAATAACTAATTTCTCTAAATCAAAATCTTTGTTTTATATAGAACAGATATTGATGTAAAATAATTAAAAAAAAATGTATCATAGTTTCAGCAATGTCCGAATTTTGATACTTTTTTTCAATAATTTATTATACGGCATAAATTTACAAATATTCTTTTTCTAGTAATTTTGGTACAAACAATTTTTTAATTCTTATTTTAAATGAGCACACGTCATTGGTTAGTGGTTGGCATTTAAAGTCTTCAATGTTTAATAAATTTATTACATAATTAAAATTGTTTCTTTTTTGGTTTCCACTCGATAAACATGCAGCCATTGCCTTCGTTCAATTGCAGCAAATATTTAATTTAAATACTTATGCATTTCCAAATTTAATTTTACTAACAAAAAAATGTTTTAATAATACTTGACGCAATCTTACCAAACAGTTTGTGTTATATTTTCTAAGAAAATGTTATCAACTAACACTTTTTCTACTTGATTCACAGAAATTTATTGCTATCACTTTACAGTGCTTAAAAAAAATTTGTTGGATTTTTTTGCTGTTTCTTATTTTTTGTTTAAATCTTGGTATTGATAATGTTACTATTAATACTGTTAATAATAATCAATTTTTCAATTCACTTTAACAGTGCTTATTAGATCATATTTCTCCGCACATTGTTTTTGCTGGTTCTTATTACTAGAGTACGGATAAAAAAGCTTTTATTTTTTTGAAATAAGCACTTAGAATAAACAAAAAAAAACTGCAAAATTACAAATAAGCAGGAACAGTTTGTTTGATAAGCTATATTATAAATTAAATGACATTGTAAGATTTATTTAAAAAAATGATACTTATACTAAAAAAATTAAAAAAAACTAAACATTATAGTATATATTACATAACATATAAATAAATATTTTAATCTTATCTTAAGTTGCTGAAGCAATTAACAATAATATATTTTTCTATATTTCTAATTATAAAGTTTTGTTTTTGATCTGACAAAATATTTTTATAAATTGATATACGCTTCTCTCAACATCTACTGAGGTTATGGATGCAACTTTAAAAATTTTTAGTGGTAACTTATACTTTACTAAATCTTTAATAAAAACTTTGATTAAGTTTTAAGTCGGTTTAAATCGATGATTCCAAAGTTACTGAATGGGCACAAACATTAAAAACAAAACATGGTGCAAAGTATAATGTATAAAACAAAGATAAATAAATAAATCAATTTAAAAAAATTAACAAAAAAATAATAATAGTTAAAAAAAAACAAAGAAAGCACAAAAAAAAAACAAATGAAGCAGTAACTAAGCATTTAAAACACGTATGTTAAAATAAAACAAAATAAATAAAATAAGAATAGTGTCAAACAGTTGCATTTTGTATAAAACGAATACTTCTAAAAGAATTTTGTTCTGCATTAAATATTAACAAATAAGCAAATTCGGCTTTCAAAAATAAAATTCCGGCTACCAACGTTTACTTTACTAACAAACTGTTAATCTGGCTGCTACATTATAAATTTATAAAGTTTAAATTTGGCTTTTGAATGTGTAAAGTATAAATTTGGCATATGAATTTTGGTTATTATTATACGTTTTGCTACCAATCGGTAAATTTGGCTTAAAAGTTATAAATCCAATTTTTAAAATTATAAATTCAGCCTTTAAAACTACAAATCTGGTTTTTAAAATTTGTAAATTGGGCTTTAATAATGTATATCTAAACTTTAAATTTAAAATTTGGTTTTTTGAAGCATACATCTAGTCTTCAAAGTGTTAAGTTAAAGTTTAATTCGGTCTTTAAAATATAAAATTTTACTGCTAAATTGTTAATCCGACTATAAATTCAGTTTTAAAGTGTTAATCTTTAGTATCAATTTAATAATCCATCTTTTAAACTATAAATTTAACTTTTAAGATTTGTTTTTAAATATATAAATCTAACTTTTAATAATAAATTTTAAAAGCGTCCGGTCTTTAAATTGTTAAATTAAACTGCCAATTTGTCATTTTTGCGTACAAATTTGTTAATTTGTTAAATTTTACAAACAAATTGTCAATTCAATCTTTAAATTATAAATCCAATCTTTAAATTTGTAAATAAGTTTTTAAAATTGTAAATAAAGGTTTTAAAATTAAAAATTTGGCTATCAACGTGTATAATATATTGCCAAACTGTTAATTACTTACTTAATGGACATCAAGGAGGCTACTAATAAGCTAATCCAATAAGTCAAAGTAATAATAATCTTTGGGCACAGTTTACCAACTTTTTTTTCACGGTCTCCTCTAAAGGTGCTTCTAGACGATTAATATTATCATCAATAATATAAAACAATCTATTGCACAATATATTGCTAGGACCACCTAGACGTTGTAGTATAATTGCGCAAACTTGTTATTAGTTACTGACACTTCTGCCGTCAGCATGTGGAATAACTTTAAAAAGATGGAGCAAAAAAGCGCAGATGAATAAAGGAATGGATAAAAAAAATACTTTTAGATTAGATTGTACAATAAAAATTAAACTTTTTCTGATTAACTTGATATATTGTGCAATCTTTCAATATGATCTACAGACGGTCAACATAATAATATCAATTATTGTGCAATAAATTGACTATAATATTGAACGTCTAGGAGCCGCTTAAGAGTTAGTAATGTAATTGTAGAATCACTTTTGAGTGTATGCTCCAAATTATTTTTTATCAGAAATCAAATAACTTTAAGTCCAGTGGCGTCACCAAACATTCCTGAACGTTACAAAAAAAAAATTTAATGTCTGGTCTAATCAGTAAAATGCATAACAACTGGAATGATCATATTAGAACTCCGGTCTTGCTTGTTAAATAGAGAAGAGGTTCTAATTGGTATACATTTCACTGGGTCTAATTACTAGAAGTAAAGCGTCGTCGGGTGCCAAAAACAATCTTGACAAACTCAATATTCTAAAAAATTATTCTGGTCTTGGATTTTGATGTTCTCTCCACTCCCACTCTAAAGTGTGATGTTTTGAATAATTCAATAAAATCAAACTTTTTAAATTGTACAAAAGCGCGGCCAACATGAATGGACAATTTGTGCTTATTTTTGACAAATGGGTTTAAAAATTTTGTGTTTTTGTTCTTGCGTACTCACCTAAAAAATATACAAACTACATACCCACTAAATTATTAATAAATTAAATCACAAACACTTAAGCAAAGAGCATTAATTTAAATCATACGCCCACAAACTTTAAACTTAGTACGTCCGTGTTTTAAAGAAAATTTGATCACATACACTTGGGCAGGTAATCTGGGTACACCAATTCAAACCACACGTCAATAAAATTTAATCTTAGTTTCCGCCCACTCATTCAAGTGTTTGTGATAAAGATTTTTTTTACAGATACTGGTACACCAATATACACCAGACAGCAATAAAATTTAAACTTAGTTCCCGTCTACCTACCCGTGTTAGTGATCAAGAAATTAGATCATAAACATCTGGGCGGGTAGGCGGGCAATATCAATACAAACTACACACCTACAAAATTTAAACTTATTTTTTCCTATCCATCCAAGAAATTGTATTAGAAACACTTTGAACAAAAAACACTAACTCTAAACCACACGCCTACAAAATTTTAACTTAGTTTCCAACTACCCATCCAAGTGTTTGTAATCAAGAAATTAGATCACAAACACTTGTGCTGGTGCGCAATAAGATACCAATACAATCAACACGCTCACAAAATTTAAACTTTATTTTTGCCCTCCCAAGAAATTAGATTACACCCACTTAGGCGGGTAGATGGTAAACATCAATACAAACTACACGCCTGCAAAATTTAAACTTAGCCAGGCAGTGTTAATAAAAACAAAAAATGTTGGATGCTAAAATCGTTTTTATTGAATTTAATATATTAAAAAATTATATCGACTCAAAGATTTTTGATCTTCTCTTCCATTATTTACATATCAAAATTAGATGCAAAAAACTAACGATTTGGATTTTTAATTGCGCGGAGGACTTGCCCAAGATTAATGACCAATTTGTAATTAAAATGTTGATAAGTTTTTTTTTTAAGTTTAAAGTTTGGCAACGTTATTAAATTCTAAACTAACCCAAGTGTTGTGCTAAAAATATTGGATCACAATCACTTAAGCAAGTGGGCAAAGAATACCAATACAAACTGCACGGCCCAAAGGCGTTATCAATAATTATTTTTTTTAAATTTAGTTTCTGCCAAGATTTTGTGAGAAAAGAATTAGATCAGAAACTTTAATTCTAAACCACACGCGCACAAAGTTTAATCTTATTTATCCCGCGCATCCATCCAAATGTTTTTGATCAAGAAATTTAATCACAAACACTCGGACGGGTAGGCGAGAAACACCAATACAAACGACACGCTCACAAAACTTTAACTGAGTTCTTGCTCACTCACTGAAGTGTTTGTGAGCAGGAAATTGGATCACAAATAATCGGGCGGGTGGGCGGGGAACACCAATATAAACCACACGACCACAAAATTTGAACTTAGATACATTGGTTTAATTGCTGATTTATAGCTTTATGTCCAACCGCACATTACGATTATGACTTAAAATATAAGTCTGATTGCTGCATTAAATTGGTGTTATTATTAAGTTGCATCGTGTATATATCTACTTAAAGAAATTTGTTTTTTTTTTGTTTTTTATTATTATCTTTAACTAAAAGTGTGTAGTAATTATTTAGTCTTATTTTTTAATGCTAAACTGTAGTTTTTAGCCGCTTCTCCAAAAATAAGACTGGTTACATTAATTGCTACGATCATTTGTCCTACATGCGCGTATTGGTATTAAAAATGGGGAATGTTATATTTGCAACTAAATAATTGTGCGATTGAAATTGCCAATACGTGTCTAGTTGTATGTTGCAAGGCTAACCGCGGATTACAATTTGCTACATAATTTATATTAATCAGCAGCAGAGTAGGCTAGTGTTTAGCATGTTTGGTTCTTTATACAGAGAGACCTGAGATCGATTCCCTACTAAGCCGACTGTAATAATTTTAGCGACAAACATTAATTATTTCACTTCTTATATTTGGAAGAATCTATGGCTTGCTTAAATTAGGTTGAGTATAACATTGATAAAGTAAAATATTGCCAATTTTTCATTTGTCGTTGATTTACGTTTCTAGTTTGTCTTGTTTTTTTGTTAAAAATGTATTGTTTAAATTATGTTGGGTGAGGTCGATAAAGTATAAAATTGCAAATTTTATGTCGACAATAATCATACTACTGAAAATTACTTTTATGCCATGATTTATAAAGCTAGGCTTTTTTGTTGTTAAAATTATATTGCTTGGACAAGGTCGATAGAGTATAAAATTGCCAAATTTACTTTAACATTAATCATGCCACCGAATGCAATTAATTTCAAGATTTTTTTTTCTAAAACAAGCACACTGTTTTTTTTTTGTTGAAAATGTTTTAATTTATTTTCTAGTCAAATTTGCTGTATAATAAATATAATTATCTGTATTTAAGTAAAAACACAATAATGATACTAGTAAATTAAATAAAACCTAGACTATAATACAATAATACCAATAATAATCGCCCTTCTCATCATATATGATAAAAATCAACATATTTATCGAGCTGATGTAATTGTTTATCATTCATACCATAACAATTACGTAAATAACATATTCCAGACCAATAACTATTATCATTATAATTTGATCTAATAATCAATAATTTACTAACAAAACAAACTCGTTAAATATAATTTATTATTATTATTACCTAACACTTTTCATCAGTACTTTGAAACGCCTCTAACATGTCGTGCGGCGTAGCAGAAAACCTAAGCGCAATAGTAACATTCAGTCAATTCTTATCAATTACGCCATCTTACAACCAAAATAAACAATTGTTCACAAGAAATAAAATATATTCATGGGTTATTATGCTACTGTATTCCTCTTCATTGGCATACAGCTATTACAATATATTATATAACACGCCCAAGAATTCATCCTCAATATTATTAACACATTGTAGTACTATTTTTGGTAGTATTGTTAATATATCTTCTATTCTTGGATCATCATATTGGAGTTTTAATAAACTGCAAGATTTATTTAAAGGATTTAATGATTTTGATAGATATGGACGTATATTTGATATCACAGTTAAAAAAATTAAATTTGTTACTTTAATATTAGCAACAGCAATTTTTTTTATTATAACAGTAACAGCAATTGATGGTGTATCTTTGATATATGAAGATGATGTTAAGGAATTTACTCTTCATTTGCATGATATATTGCAAATATTATTAATAACCGTTGAAACTACATTACAGATGTGTTTCTTGCGTTGTTTAAAGAGAAGATTGGAGTTGATGAATAGTATAATACCAATTACTTATTATAATTTGTCGATGGCTATAAAGGTTAAGTTTGTTGGTGATGTTAATGATGCTGCTGATAAGATATATTGTTTTCATGGAAAAGCAATGGATTTGGTGGATTTGGTAAACAATTTATATGGTTGGAAAAATTTGATTGGAATTATTTATACTATTTTGAATTTGCTTTCAACTATTAATTCGTTTCTTGATCCTGTTTATACATGGGAAGCTACTGATATTGCTGTTGCTATATTTTGGACTGCATTTTTATTGGTGAGTAAATTTATTAATTTTTATTTGATTATATACTTTATAAGCTATGTTGGAAAGGTTAATTGTTAATTTAAACCTAATTACTTTATGTAATAAAAATCGATGTAATATTATTAATAACATAAGTGGGCAATTTCATTACAAACAGACCAGAGCGGGGGAAGAGGGGGGGGGGCGTTAAAAAACATGTTTATAAATGTATAAAACTCTTAAAAAAAATCTACAAAGTTTTTTTGTTGTTTGTTAACTTTATTTTTGAAAAATTGAATTTTTGGTTTAAAAAACGCATTATTTTGTTTTTTTTTAACCGCCGAAGTTGACGTATTTTGATGTAAGTTTTTTAGAAAATATAAATTTGTTTTGTATATTTGGGTTTTAGATGTGTAAAAGTTGAAAAAACTTCAAAAATATAGTAAAAATGCTTATTTTTCAACAATAACACTTACAAATACACGTTTAGCAACGATTAAAAGAACTATAGACCAAACATTATTAAAAATTTAAATTCTGCAGACAATTTTACCTAGAAAATATTTAGTATTGTGCTTATTGCTTTAAGGAGTATGTGTAGAAAGTATTTAAATTAAAAGATTTGAAAAAAAATATGAGATTTGTTAATAATGTAATTTGGTGGCTTGGAAAAAGTATAAACTGGCTTACAATACGTGTCAAATATAATTTAGTAATTTATAGCAAAAAATTTGTAGTATAATGTTGTTTTCTAAATATAATGCTAATACTTTTTATATGTTACGTTGAAAGTTTGTAATAGTTTATCTGTTTGGCTTTTAAATTAATTGAGAATTATGCATTAGATTATAATAATTTTGGTTAAAACGTTATACTATGCAGATGAGGTTCTTGACTGGCAAGGATAGAAACGCAAAGTTTAATAAAAACTAATTACCTTATGCAAAGTGTTTAGAATGCTTTCGGGCAGCTCCGCGTTTTAGATAGCTCAGCAATAACAAAGTTTGTTTTTTTGTTGCTAAGAATTTTGTCTAACTTTCAACAATAATTTTGTTTTTGGCTAACCAAGTGTACATAAAGTAGCTGCAGAGTTTGATGAAGCAGTAAGTAATAATACAATGTAATAATGAGGTAAAAACAAACCGTTTTTTGGTCTGGGTGAAAGATGCTAGGGTTATTTGGAGTAGTAATGCAGTAGTAAAAAACGAAAGTAAGATTAAGAAAAGTTTTGTCAATTTTGAATTGCGGATGAGCCACGTCTATGCTGCTCAAGATGGCGTGCGGAGAAAACCTATTACGCACTACAACTACATAAAAGTTTTATCTGTAAGACCAAAAAATCTGGAAAATACAACCACCGCTGTTTTGGACAACGGTCTGATAGACAACATTATTTATAAATGTAGCGTTTGGTTTGTTTAAGTTTTGTAACCAAGCCGCGGTCACGCACTAAGGTTAGTTTGAAAAATATAAATCTAATAAAGTTGCGTTTTGATGCTTCAATCTTTAAAAATCCTTTAAATATTTATTTTAGAGAGAACGTGGTCAGAAAATTTCTTCCCATAAAATTCATTTTGCTGGGCAAATCAAATAGTCAGCTCTTTTTTAGACGCTGGTCGGTCTACTAGTTAGTTTTCTATTTTGCTATTGCAATAATTTCTTTTTTATTTGATTGGTAATAAAAAAAACAATGAATAATTGTCTAAATTTAAATTGCTTTTAGGTTAATTGTGTTTGTTCTGATGAGTAGGTAATGCGGTACAGAAGAAAGTTTTTACTATTTTTATTGCATTTTTAAGTTTTTTTAGTCTTAGCACTCACGGCTTTTGCTCAATCCGTAATTGGACATAAAATACATTTAAAAAAAAATATGTTTCTTTAAAGGGCAAGAAACATACTTTAATTTTCATAAGTTTATTACTTTTAACACAGGTTTTGGTGTCAAGATGCTGCAGACTAAAAGTAGTGTACTTTGGATCATACTTCTTAAATCAAACTTTGTTTTATAAGTTATGCAACTTCTAAAATATTTCTTGCTTTTCTGTTAAGAAATTTGAACTTCAAGTGGATTTGAATCATAAGGTCTGTTCCAACATACAATTTGGACAGTTTGCAAACCGTTCAAACTGTACACACAACCAAATATTTGTCATTCTTAGGCAATCTTTTATACACAGTAATTTGTTTGTGTGCATAGTTTGAACGGTTTGCAAACTGTCCAAATCGTATGTTGGAACAGACCTATAATCAAACATCAAGTGTATAATTTGCTAAAAAGTTTATTCCGGAGTTTTTAACAATTAGCCGTTTTTCTACCAGCGGCAAGTCTCTATTAAGTTTTCAGTTAAGTTGTATACTGATTCTAATTTGTGATGTTTTTTTATTGTATCTTTTGTGTTTAATGGCTCAAGTTCTAGTGTCAAGAAGATGCAAACTAAAAGTATAGATATTTTGGTTAACATTTAATGAGTCTGACTGCTCTGTAGGCTAAACAACTTCTAAAATATTTTATTTTGCTGTGTAGTCATAAGTATGAGTAGATTTAGATTTTATTTAAACACTAATTGCAGGTTTTGCTAAAATAAGTTTTAGTTAATTCTAAAGTCTTTCTCAAAATTTTGAGTGTTACATTTTTTACTAATTGCTAATCTCTTTATAGTGTTGAACCGTATTTTAGTTCTTATTTCTGATCTTGTGCTATGATAACGTGTTTTTAGTACAAGTTCTAGTATAGAGTTTTTACAGACTATATGTCTGAGCATACATTTATTGAGTTTGATTCTTCTCTGTACACTAAAGAACATCACAACACCCCAACTAGCACCAAAGTGGCCGCAACTGAGATGGGAACCTTGAACCAGTAACTGCTACGTAACTGCCACTAAATCTGCAACTTTGGTGAATAAACAACTTTAAAGTTTTTAAAACTTAACGGTGGCAAACAATAGTAGCAACGAGTACCTAATTCTACTAAAATGCGACTTTAAAATTTTAATTATTTTTAAGTAGCATTGATAGTTCCCGCGACGATTTTGGAACGTCTGCGCAACTTTAACTGCCTGGAACTCATAAGTAATATATATTAGTGTCAATAACGTTGTCGTTACCTGCAGAGTTGAATGTAGTTGTTCTGTAGGCTACTACAAAGTCCGTGTCATCTCTCAAAATCACCATGAAATAGATTTCACCATACAGTTCCCAATATGGCAATATTAAAGAGCGGTGCATAATATTATAAAATTAAAACAGTTAACTTAAAAATTTGTGCTAAGTGCAGCATTATTGTTAAGTGCAGTGTATAGCACAAAATTTATGTTTTCCGATTAACGTGATTAATTTAATTTAACATTATGTTGTGGTTGTACTTGACACAAGTTGAGAAAGCCATGTAAGGTTAAAATCACCCAGTTTAAGTTTCGAGTCCCAAATGGTACTGTGAAGACCCACAGGTAACTTTAAAGTAGCATTGCAGTTCCATTTGGCACTTTGTAGTAATTATTACTTTAAAATTACACAGTCTCAGTTCCGGTCCACTATTGCTAAGTGACAATTACTTTGAAGTCGCTTTTTTTAGTAATTACCACTTAAAAGTTACTTTTTCAAAAATTTGTCATCTTTATGGACAACACCTGTGACGATATTATTTCAAAATTTGTGATTGGAAAATGGTTAATTTGTTATCATTTCCACACGAAATATAACAAATGAATGCGTGTAATTGCAAAATAATTATTTTAAAATATTTTTAGTATTTACCAGACAATATTTTAATATAAACATACAATTTTGAACGGCGCAATGTTCGATTTTAACTTGGCACCTTATGTTTATCAGGGAATTAGAGTGCAAGTTGTTTCGGATTTTATTATTTTTTACTAAATATTCCATTTTGTTTCTGAGTGTTTAAGTAAACCAGACAAGGATTATGTAGGAGTGAAACAAAAGAATAACAAAGTCTGTTACAAGACAAAGCAAGCATTATTAAAAGTTTTTAAAAGTAGGAGGAAGGTTTCATGTTCAACACGGCTACCACGCCGCGACGACACCGCTACGTTACGTTGCAGTCACCAACAAATTATTCCCCATTTAGGTCGCACGCACGTAATTCACGTTCCTATTACGTGCCCATGGCTAGTGGCAAAGCACTTTAAAGTTCTTACAACAGTTGCCGCTACGTTCCCGCGACTAATTGTGCTAGTTGGGACATGTTTTGCTTTTTTGCTGTGTAAATCTTAATCCAAATAGGCTTGAATCTTTTTTAATCATTAAGTACACAATATGTAGAGATTAATCTTAGTTTATTTCTTGGCAGTTAACCTTTTTGGTTATTGATTGTCTACAAACAGCTGCTCTTTGTTAAATTGATAAGTGCTCTAGAACCCTTGTTAAAAAATTTAAAAGGCAATATTTTATGTGTTTTTTAGCACGGGTTTTAGTGTCAAGAAGCTGCAAGCTAAAAATAGAATGTCTTAACTCTATAGTCCCATCAAATTAAACACAAAATCGACGTTTAAGAGAAATTTTTCTCACAGCTTAACGACTGTCTAAAATCTATTTTCACCTAGCGCACGCATAAAAAAGGGTAGTTTTGAAGTATAGACATATATGGCTATGCTTGAGTCATGCATGTACGCAATGATAATTTGTTTTTGCTTAAACCACTGAAAATGCTTTTTTCAACATACATCCTGATTGATGTAAAGCACGTTTTAACCATATTTGATAAAAAAAATAGCTATCATCTTTTTTTTTAATAAACTGTCACTTAAAATTTTGCAAAGTTTTCAAAATTCAAAGAAAAACTTTGAAATCTTATTCTTTAAACAATTTTGATGAAAAAAAAATTGTTAAGTATAAGTTTTTTCTAAAAATGCAATTTTGAGAAGTTACAAACGATTAAAAAATGTAAACTAAAAATTTATGCTATTTTTAAGTATTTCTGTAGATACATTGTAAGATATCCCGGAGCGTAGCACACGACACTTTCTGAAATTTTCAGTTTATTTTTTGCACATATAAATACTTGTTAAAAAAAAAATTATTATTTTTTAAGAAAAACTGTTTTTTAAAGTTCTGCAAAATTTTCAATTTTGATGGAAACAAATTTTTGCTATGAAAACTTATTTTTTAGATAATTTAAAAAAAAAAGTTTCTTATAAGTTTTTTCTAAAAATGCAATATTGGTTTTTTCAAATTTTGATTGTTTATTATTCAGAAATGGTTCTCTAAAAAAATCTAAAAAAAATAATTAAGATTCATGTAGAGGAAGGCATTTTCAGTGGCTTGAGCAAATCAAGTTTTGACCATATATTATATATATTTCAATTTTGCAATTTTTAATGATTTTTTATGTTTTTAGCAAAAACTATGCATTTTGGGCAAAAATTACTTCTACTAAAAGTTGTAGAGCGGAAAATTTTTAATCAATATATGTTATTTAAATTTTTCTATAATCTTCCGTTTTTTTGTTAGAGGGCGGATAAATAATATTATTTTTTTACACTATGCATTTTAGTAAAAAGATACAAGAGAAGTTATAGAGCAAAAAAAATTTGATTGGTATTGGCCATTTAGATTTTCCGCTACAGACGAATTTTGCAATTTATAATTTTTTGCTATTTTTTGGGCAAAACTATGCATTTTGTAGAAAAAATTTTAAATATCAAAATTGTATAGCAAAAAATTTTCAATCAATTTAAGTTTTTCAATTTTTAAAATCGCCAGAAAAAAAAATGAAATCATATATATTATATATATATTTATTTTTTGTTCTCTCTAGCAAAAAAACAAAAAATTATAAAAAAAATTCAAATAACTTATATCGATTGGAAATTTTTCGCTAATTTTTAAAGTGAAAATAGACTTCAAACAGTCCAAATACATCTTAGGTGCATACAAGTTGCTAAGTTGTGAGTAAAAACTAAAAAAAACGTCTTATTTGAAGAGAACTACTATATAGTAATCAACTTTAGATACATATTTAGCTTTTTTGCTAGTGGATTCAAATTCAAGTAGATTTCAGTAGTATTTAAATACTAAAAGCAGCTTTTACTAAGGTGGATTTCAATTTATTCAGTTTTAGTCAATAATTCCGGTGTTTAATTTTTACCAATAGCTGGTCTCCGTTGAGTCGTAAGTCAGTTTGTGTTATGTTTTTAGTTTGTGGTTTTTTAAGCGAAATGTTTTGCGTATGAACCGTTATACATTTTAATTATTACTTTAGAAAAATGTAGAACTTAAAACAAAAAAGAAATAACAAAAATAAATAATTTTAACAAGACTTTAAAGTTTACATTAATCTTGAACAATTAAAACTGTTAATTAATAGTAAATATGTATGCATAACATTAGGTCCCGCATGTTTGTGAAGAAATATTATCGCACAACACAAACATACGGGAAGGGCGCTTACGCTTGTAACAAACACAAACATTTATTTTTAAACATAATAAAACCGGTTCCATAATTTTTTAAATTGATAAATCTAATGAACAACAACATCCTTGACTTAGATGTATTTCCGTATCTTAAGGCTACAATTAATAAACGCCTAAATTCTCTTAATTCAGAAATAAAAAGAAATGTTTACATGATACTATTTTAGTAGTTGTTGCAGAAATTTTAAGAATTCATTTTTTGCAGCTTTTTGTGGCATCTACCGTAAATTTACAGTTGAAAAAACTTGATTGTTTTTTAGACAAACTTTCCTTACTTTATTTTTTAAAATCCCGTTATTTAGAATATGTTTAATTTCTTTTTAAACAAACTTCTGTTGGATGTAGTCTAAATTTGTTGTATTCCTAGTTTTAATTTTAAACCCTGTCAATTTATTTTTTTCTAAAGAGCAAAACAAAATATTTTTTCTATTAACATCATACACTCAATCTACTACTGGGTATTTCAAATAGAGATTTTGTACCGTTTTGTACTGTTTTTTGTGCTTTATACAGGGTGAGTCGGGAAAAACGGACCAAACTCCAGGAGTGTATTCGACACGTAAAAATAATGTAAAAAAACTTAAACGTTGTTATTCGATTTTTATTTGTTTTCAAGTTACAGCGCAATTAAAAGTTTACAAAATTTTATACATTAACGTTTAGGTTATCATAGCGTTCATATATTAAATGTTCAAATATACCGCCATTTACCTCTAAACATTTTCTGCTTTGTTTACGAAGATCGGTTGCAGCAATTCTAATACGTAGAATTAGTTCATCCTGAGTGTCCTCTTTTACTTTGTACTTTTTATCTTTGAACCAGCCCTATAAACAATAATCTAATGCTGTGAGGTCAGGAGATATTAAAAAACCATTGCGCCCAATCCAACGCCCTAGAAAGCTTCTGTTCAAATGTTGCTTGACATGACGATCAAAATGTGCAGTAACTTCATTGTGCTAGTTGTACGTTTGCATACTGATGTTTAAAGGAACATCCTCTAGTAGTCCGTGTAATTTATTTTGTAAAAATATTAAGTAGGTAATTCTCCAAAATAAAAAGGCCAATTAAATAACCATTGACCATACCACACCACACGTTTACCAAAAACTTATGTTAAACATTACTTTTATCTGTTGCGTGGGGGTTTTTGTCTAATTATACATAAAAGTTGTGAGTATTATTAATGTTGTCACGGGTGAATGTTGCTTCATCTGTGAAAAGTAGTCGCGATACAACACAAGGATTATTATTTATTTACCGACAAAATTCTATACATTTAGGATAATCTTCCTGTTGTAGGTGCTGTACTCTTTGTACATGGTATGGGTGTAAGCCATGCTTGTGGAGTGTGTTTATTACTTTTGTTATCGATACAATGCTATTATTTCTTACATGTCATAAATTAAAGATTTATATTAATTGAATTTTATAACATTTGTAAGTACCTGCTGTTAAGTGGGTGCACGTGTTTGGTTTTTACTAAATTCTCTTCAAAGAGGCTTAAATTCCTGGAATTATGAATTAGCCTTTTAATTAGCCATCTGTTGTATCCCACCACTATCAGACATAAATTTACCTTTTTTGTATTTGTACAATTTACGAGCAGTTCCGTTTCTACACTTGTACTAGCTACACTTGTAACAAACTTGTAATCAGACTTGCAATACAATAAATGCTTTTTATGTGAAAGTTATTTTTATTTTAACGTTATATTAATGTTTGTGACATCAATAATTAGATGTAAAAGTTGTTAAGACAACAGTTAATTTACATCACAAACGCAATCCACGGCCGTCTTCTGAACCAGGAAGAATATCAACTGCCGTACACAAAACATGGTCCTTAGAACCGGATGCAGCAAGTATTGTTGAAATCCTTATGTTGTATTGCAATTCAACATTTGTAAGAAGCTGTTAGCGACGCCATATTTTTTCACTGCCGTCTTACAAAGAAATAGTTTGAGCAAATTCTCCATCTCTCTCGTCAGCGATTTACATCCATCACGAGAAAGTTATCTAATACGTTGTTCACGGACCACTCTACCAGCGACGCCAATCGTTCATCATTGAGGAAGCCGTTACGTGAAATCAACAGTAACCATACATCTCCACAGTATCAATCAGTAAGCATTATCACACCACTCTTTCCTATATATTCTTTTATTTTGTGTCAAGTAACTTATTAAAATGCCTCCAAAAGCTTCATTACCTTCTCTTTTATCAAAACAAGAAAAGTTTGCAGCAATTTTAAAACGAGCTGAAATATTTTATGATAATTCTATTCAATCGAGCATAACAATTGAAATTGTTAATAATTTTGAGTCGCGTCTCAGTGAAATTGGGCCTACGTTAGATAAACACAACGAGTTATTAGAAATTGAAATCACTGATTCAGAAAACTTAGAAAAATATAATAAATTAAGGGAAAAATTTGAAAACTTGTTTCATTCAATTAAGGCGAAATTTATGACAGTAAGTA
Organism: Tachinus rufipes; assembly: GCA_963932245.1. NCBI lineage: Eukaryota > Metazoa > Arthropoda > Insecta > Coleoptera > Staphylinidae > Tachinus > Tachinus rufipes. The sequence goes on from OZ010744.1 coordinate 16,511,710, forward strand.
ATACAAATCTAGTAAAGCTTGGCTCAGATAATCACGCAGCAAATGTAGAAGGCGCTCTATAAAACTACCAACTATAAACTTGGCAAGTTTTGATGGTTCATATGATATCCCACATATCAATTCTCAGAAACATTTTTATCATTGATACATTCAAATAATACAATCAGTAACATACAAAAATTTTATTATTTGCGGTCATGCTTATCAAACGAAGCAGCTAATGTAATAAAATCATTAAACATATCAGCAGTCAATTATGATATTGCCTGGAAATTATTAAATAATCGTTTTAATAATAAGCGACTAGCAATTCACAAGCATGTTAAGTCAATTTTTGAAGTTATCTTGATCCATAAGGAATTTCATGTGGCATTAAGAACGTTACTAGACACAGTTTTAGCTAATCTAAGAGCATACAATACTTGTATACTTAATTTCTTCAAAGTTAGATGTAATAACTCGCCGCGAATGGGAATGTCATGTCAATTCAACCGAGCCTGCTAAATTTAAAACCTTGTCTGATTTTTTAACAAAACGTTGTGAATTGTTAGATACTCTCCATAATGAAACTTCCAATAAGTCAAACAGTTTAAACAGTTGCAAAAGGCTAGCGTTAATATTGCCATTAGCAAATTTAAATGTGCACTTTGTGAAAGCACGTATCATTAAATTCATTCTTGTAGCGAATTTCTCGGTCTTAACGTAAGCTCGAGATTAGAGAAAATAAAAAATTTGAATTTGTGCACCAATTGTTTAGGCCGAGCTCATTCAAATAAACAATGCAAAAGCAAATACACGTGCAAAACATGCAAAAAACGGCATCATACTTTATTGCATATTGAAACTCAAAGGGAACCCATTTTGCAAGAACCCTCAACATCAATGATAGCAAATCACTCCTCTACAGCATCAATTCAAACCATTTTATCTACAGCTTGTGTGAAAGTAATCGATAAATGTGGCAAATCACATAATTGTCGTGTTTTACTTGATTCCGGATCACAATCAAACTTTGTAACCTCAAAAATGCGCAAATTGTTAAGTATTTCTATTTCTAAAGTAAACATATCAATTTCGGGTATTAATCAAAGTACATCAAATATCACAGGAAGATGTAATATTTCAATTTATTCAAATAATAGCAAGTTTGAGTCAAATATGTCATGTCTAATCTTAGACAAAATAACTGAAAGATTGCCTGCAGTGTCTTTTAATAAATCATTTTTAAATATTCCAAAAAACTTGCCACTAGCCGATCCATCATTTGATAAAAACGGAGATATAGATATGCTGTTAGGGGCTGATATATTTTGGAATCTAATTTGTATTGGCCAAGTTCAATTAGGAAAAAATCTTTCATTATTACAGAAAACTAAACTGGGTTGGGTTCTAGCTGGGTCAGTACCTGTTTACTTATCTAATGTGTCAATATCGTCTAATTTAAGCATAAATAATATAGATATCAACAAATCAATAGTTAAATTCTGGGAAATTGAGAAAAGTTTTGTATCTTCTCCTCTTACACTTGAGGAGAAGGAATGCGAAAGTCATTTTGTTAGTACCACCAAACGGGATTGTAATGGGCGGTTTGTAGTTAGCTTGCCATTAAATGATAATGTAAGTCAATTGGGGGAGTCAAAGACTCTTGCAATAAAAAGATTTGTTAGCATAGAAAGAAAATTAAATAATAATCAGAGCATTCGAGAACCTTACATAAAGTTTATGAAAGAGTATCATAAGCTAGGACATATGACAAAAATAGATGAATCAAAACCTCAACCAAATATATTATACTATCTACCTCACCATCCAGTCTTAAAGGATACCAGCATTACAACTAAACTTAGAGTAGTTTTTGATGGCTCAGCCAAAACAAATACGGTATTATCTCTGAATTGCGTTCAAAGGGTTGGACCTACAATTCAACGCGACTTGTTTTCAATTCTATTAAGATTTTGACGGCACTTTATTGTATTATCGGCAGATATTGCCAAAATGTATCGTCAAATACTAATAACAAAAGAGCATCGTCCATTGCAACGTATTCTTTGGCGATCATCACCTTCCGAGGAAATAGGTTGTTTTGAATTAAACACAGTCACTTATGGAACCGCATCTGCATCATTTTTGGCTATAAGATGTCTAAAGCAGTTAGCATTTGAAAATAAAGTCCAATTTCCACTAGCATGTTCTATCATTGAAAACGATTTTTATGTTGACGACCTTTTCACAGGGTGCAACACTGCTCAAGAAGCAATCATTATTCGCGACAAAATTACTTCTATATTAGATTCAGCCGGTTTTCCTTTTTGTAAATGGGCTTCTAACGACCCAACCGCTTTAATGGGATTATCAGATAACTGCTCAGTTGATGAATTTGTAAAACTAACTAATTCAACGGAAATAAAAACTTTAGGTATTTTATGGAGCCCCAAAGCCGATTAATTTCGATACAAATCTCAGAATTTTGTAGGCGCTCGTGTTACAAAAAGAACTATATTATCAGCAATTGCAAAAATCTATGATCCCTTGGGATTAATTGCACCAATTGTGATTGTTGCTAAATTAATAATGCAAAGTCTTTGGCAAAACAAACTTCATTGGGATGAATCGATTCCTATAGATTTACACACAAAATGGCTGGATTTTGTTAGAAATTTAAAAGATTTAGAGGCCATTCACTTTGATCGACATGTGCTATGTCATAATTATATTAAAATCGAATTGCACGGTTTTTGTGATGCGTCTGACGTTGCATACGGAGCGTGTATTTACATTAAATCATTTGATAATGCAAGCAATTCAAATATTCGTCTTTTATGCGCCAAATCTAAAGTAGCTCCTTTGCAAAAAATATCAATACCACGACTTGAGCTTTGCGGTGCGTCGTTAGTACGATTGTTACAAAAGGTTTGTACTGCTTTGGAATTATCATTTGACAAAGAATATCTTTGGTGCGATTCAACAATTGTTCTAAGTTGGATTAATGCTCCTTGCAATAAATGGAAAAATTTTGTAGCAAATCGTGTAAGCAAAATTCAAGAGTCAACTAGCATTAGCACCTGGAAACATGTAAGAACACATGATAACCCTGCCGATTTAATATCTCGTGGAATCAGCGCAGATAAATTAAATTTATCCAAACTTTGGATTTCAGGCCCAGAATGGTTACATCAAGATTATACTCATTGGCCGACTATAAATTTATCTAATATGACAGATGTTCCTGAGTGCCGAAAAGTAAATATATGCGCAGCCGCTACTGAATTATTACCTTTTTCAATATTTATAAAATTTTCTAATTTTACATCATTGCAGCGTGTCACATCCTATATCTTACGATTTATTCATAATTCATCATGTAATCGAGAATTGCGGCGCGTGGGTCTTTTAACAGTCAATGAACTTAATAAATCAGTTATTGCACTTATAAAGCGAGCGCAACTTGAGCATTTTCAAAAAGAAGTTTGTGATCTAAAAAGCGCCAAACCTGTTCATTGCAAAAGTCAGTTACTCTCACTAAATCCCATACTAGATGACGATGGTTTAATTTGCGTGGGAGGACGTTTGAATAATTTAACATGTGCTTTTAATAAAAAACATCAAATTATTTTGCCTAATAAACACAAATTAACTTACTTAATTTTGCAATATGAACATATTAAGCAACTGCATTGCGGCTCGGAAGCTTCATTAGGATCAGTTCGTAGTCAATATTGGCCAATTTCTGGCAGAAATATATGTAAAAGAGTTATTCATAATTGCTTGAAATGTTTTCGATCAAACCCTCCAAAGACCGCACATATCATGGGCCTTCTACCATCTTCTCGAGTTAATCCTGCGCCTCTGTTTCATATATGTGGAGTAGATTACGCCGGACCGTTTTCAATAAAAGATAAAAAGGGTAGAGGTTCAAAATTATCAAAGGCATACATATGTTTATTTGTATGTTTTACAACAAAGGCCATACATGTTGAACTAGCATGTAATTTAACAGCTGAATGCTTTATAGCCGCGATGCGTAGATATGTTGCAAGACGAGGCAAACCGTTACATGTTTATTCTGACAACGGCACCAATTTTGTTGGGGCAAACTCAGAACTTAAAGATTTGTCAAACTTTGTTAAAGCAAGCATTAACCAAACTGCAATAATAGATGCTGCTAGTAAATCAGATATTCAATGGCATTTTATACCGCCACGATCGCCCCATTTTGGAGGTCTTTGGGAAGCCGGGGTAAAGTCAATTAAATCTCATTTAAAAAGAGTTGCTGCAAACGCAAGGCTTACCTATGAGGAGTTTTATACTTGCTTGACACAGATAGAAGCTGTCCTTAATTCCCGTCCTTTATCCCCATTATCTAGCGATCCAAACGACCTAGAACCACTGACGCCAGGTCATTTTTTAATTGGAAGGCCAATGACTGCCTTGCCAGACGCCAACATGATGAACTTCCCGGAAAATCGCCTGTCCAGATTTCAGTTAATTTAAAGAATCACCCAGCATTTCTGGAAGCGATGGTCTGCCGAATACATAACTGGACTCCAGCAAAGGCCTAAATGGAAACAAAATGCAACTCGAAATATACAAGTTAACGACTTGGTTTTATTACGAGAAGACAATCATCTCCTCTTCAATGGAAGTTGGGACGAGTTACTAAAACTCATCCAGGACCTGACGACATCGTTCGCGTAGCTACCGTTAAGACTTCAACCGGGGTTTTGAAACGGGCTGTGAAAACCTTGTGTACCCTCCCAATTGACGCTCAGTGAAGTGATTGACTGTATCAACAGCTATATTTTATTATGTTTTCTTTATATTTATTATTTGTATTATACTTTATATTTTAAGTTCCCATATTGTTACATGTTGATTTGCATAACTATTCTTTTATCTGTATTGTTATTTTCTAATCCATTCATGTATATTTCAAAAAACTTCAGTTTTTCAAGGCGGGCGGCATGTTTGCGATACAATGCTATTATTTCTTACATGTCATAAAACAAAGATTTATGTTAATAGAATTTTATAACATTTGTAAGTACCTGCTGTTAAGTGGGTGCACGTGTTTGGTTTTTACTAAATTCTCTTCAAAGAAGCTTAAATTCCTGAAATTATGAATTAGCCTTTGTAATTAGCCATCTGTTGTGTCCCACCACTAACAGACATGAATTTACCTTATATGTATTTGTACAATTTACGAGCAGTTCCGTTTCTACACTTGTACTAGCTACACTTGTAACAAACTTGTAATCAGACTTGCAATACAATAAATGCTATTTATGTGAAAGTTATTTTTATTTTAACGTTATATTAATGTTTGTGACATCAATAATTAGATGTAAAAGTTGTTAAGACAACAGTTAATTAACATCGCAAACGCAATCCACGGCCTTCTAAACCAGGAAGAATATCAACTGCCGTACACAAAACAAATTTTGTTTGTGAAATACCCATTTAAATACTAATTTTTTGTGAGCTGGTCGTTGCATCTTCTACTACTACATTTAGAATATCTTCTACCTCTTCTAAATCTTGTTGAGTAGCTTGTTCAGATGATATGTTAACACTGGGAAGCATTTTGATTTCGCCCAGTTAGTTGAAAACTCTGATAAATACATTTTTATTAGAATGTCTTTGATGTGGAAACCGTTGATAATATTTTTCAACAGCAACTGTAGCACTCCCAATACAAAAACCATAAACAAACACTATATTTGCATATTCTAAATTTGAATAAGTATGTGGCATTTTGTAAAACTTTAATTGTACAAACAAAATAAACATTAAATTACCGTCACACTGACACATTATTAGAACAAAAAAAAAACTATCAAATGTTTTAGAACGTCGAACATGGCATACTAGATAAAAAAAAATTAACTATGATATAGCTTAAAAACAAATACAAATTGGATAACAACATTTAAATTTTTCACATTATTTTTAAATGTAGAATACACTCCAGGAGTTTGGTCCGTTTCTCTCGACTTACTCTGTATATTTGCATCAATTTGGCCACAGAGTTTTAGGTAGCACCTTTTCTGCTGGTTTGCTTTACTATTTTAATCCGGTATCTGACTATTGGAAGACCATCCGTAGTGCAGCAATTTTTGCAATCTATTCAAAAACAAAACTTTAGATTGGTCTAAAGCAAGTTTTTAAAACTGGGTTTAAGATTTATGTCGTCAAAAATTATTCTTATATTTTTTTAATTTGCTTTGGTTACTTTTTTGGTATCTGCAACTATTTTTTTTATTGTTGTCACTTTGCGTTTGCCATTTTTAATAAATTTTATTCAGTTATGTAATAATAGTATTCCAAATTGCAAGTTTTAGTTTATTTATTATTCATAGTGTCAATTGAATTAAAATCTGTTGGCGTTGCGCTACAGATATAGCATTTCTGTGTAGATGAGGTGTTTGTAAAAGCATTGCACACCTTGCTATCAACTCTTGCAAAAAATAATTTGTAGTTTACCAGTTTTTATCTTGCCACATAGTTTGATTTAAATTCCTACAGTATATTGTAGAAGGAGGACGTGGGTTTTTTGCTTTGTTGGTCACATACTAGACAAATAAGTACTATAAATATTATAAATACAGCATTTAAAAAACAACTGTTTATACAAACTATGACCTGAGCTGCCGTCCCTATTTTGATATTAAATCTATTTTTTTCTTAATTCTTTATTAATCAATAAAGCTATACTATTGTCGGATTTATTTTGATAAATTTTTTTTTTTAATATATTGTTCTATAAGACGGATATTTGATGCTCAATCTAATTCAACAATTATAATGCCTAGACAACCTAGCATCTACATGGTTAGGGCATTTTTACCTAATATTATGCAAGATTAAATTTAGAAGAATGAACTATAAGCCTTTTTGGTTTTAGTTGCTTGTGTCAAACTAGTTGAAGTAATTTCCTCAACTAATTTGATAGCCTTTATATGCCCAGATGCTTTTAGACTCATTTTTGTAACAAAACTTAATTTTTAGACAATTAAAAGAAAAAAGGTTTTTGCAATTTTAATTTAAATGTAACCCCAAAAAGCTTATTACTTAAAAATTGCTACCTAAAAAAATTTAAAAAAATCACATAACTAAGATTTATGTAAAAAAACCATTTTCAGTGGTTTGAGCAAAAACAATTTTTATTTTGTACACTTCACTCATATAAGTTACTATAGCTAAGTTATTATTTTTTAAAGTTGACCAATAATAACTTTCAATACATAATTCTAATTCTAACACACTTAATATTATTTGATTATAATTTAAAGATGTTGTTGATTATACTAAAGTAAAATTGATTAATCTGTTAAATCATTAATATATAATCAATTTAACATAATGTGACAACTTATTTTTATCATTAATTATATTCAAATAATATATTTTTTTTTTATTTATAAATAAATTAAAAGTTACTATTATAAAAAGAATATTAAATTAGCACTACACAAACTAAACTGTAATAAGTAAACCAAAATGGCTGCATTAACATCAAATCTACAAGTAATATTCAGTTTGTGCGCGTTTTTGGGATTATTACCAACAATAAGAAACCAATTTAAACTTACTAATTCAAAATTACGTTTCAAAATTACAATTTTAATTTTAACTGTAGCATTCATCTTGGAAATCACTTTTAAAATATATGTTTGCTTGTACGCGTACCTACACAAAGCTGAATGTGTTTTTGATTTTGTATATGTAATAATCGTACACGTTTCAATTATAACAATAGTTTTTAAAAATTTTCTTTGGAATTTTAAACCAATAGAATTATTACTATTAAGTTTTTTTGAAATTGACATTTATTTAAGCAAATTTAATATTAGAATTCCTACAATTAAATATGCTTCAATCCAAATTTACTTAATAAATTTAATTTATTTAAGTATATATTTACAAGATATATATCGTGGATATAATTATGGAGTAGAAGTAGGTAGATTAAATAGAGTCGAGCCAATATTAAACATTTTTCCATTATATTTGTGGTCAGTATGGATTATTACTCAATGTTATATTATTGAATGCTTCAGATTAAGATTTAAATTGCTTAATAATTATTTTAAAAACGAAAACTTAAATTTAGTTGAAAATATTAACAGTGTAATAAAGTGTTATGATTTGATATACAAATTGATTGATTTAATTTATGAAATATTTCAATGGAATATGCTTTTTATTGATTTATTTATGATTATTATGGTGGTACTTACTATAAATCAGGCAATACAGCCAACTCATGGTAATTTTAATGAAATGGCATTGGAATTTGTATGGGTCTTCTATCCAGTTGTAAGTTGATAAAAATTATATAATTATTTTAAACTTAGATATGCACAAGTAGGGAATTTACTTAATTTTACAACTTAAAAATGCATTTACTAAACTATACATGTCACATTGCAGAATTTAAATCAATTTTTGGAATTTATAAATTTGAGCTAATCTATAATAAGATTAATTTTAATTTATAGTTGAACTACCTTCTTTATTACTTTAATTTAAAGAAAAAAAAAGAGGAATTATATCCAATATTTTAATGACCAACATTTAGGCGGGTGGTTAAGTCACCATTGAGTAGTTTGACCGAAAGTGCTCACCAACCCACAAGAGCTTAATATCAAGAAATTAGAAGTTGCTCTTCTTTCCAAGCGTTAACAGTTTCTAACACAGAAAATGGGATAGTGAATACATTCACTTGATGACTAATGTTTAGGTGGATGAGTAAATGGGACATTCCTAATTATGATTACTATCAAATAGTTTAAAGTAAAGTGCTCACCCATCAGCCCAAGTGTTTGAAGTTTATTCTTTCTGCAAGTTTTAGAAGTTTCTTAGTCAGAAGATGAGAAGGTATTATCCAATCTTTTGATGACCTACATTTGGGCAAATGGGTGGCTTTCTTTAGATCACAATTACTATTAAATAGTTTGAAATAATGTTTGGCCGTGCTCATAGAAGACGCATAAAGCAATATCAAAAACATTATTGTATATGTTGAGAAAATTTGTTACAAAAACAAAAATCTTTGAAAAGAAAATTAAAAATAAGACACGCCTTTACTATATCAATGTGTCACAATTTATTTTTTTTACATAGATCCTCCGGAACCACTCCTGGGGCGGATGTTGGTAAAAAAAGATTCTATAAGCAAAGTTATAGCGGTGGTTGGATTGTAGTGAAAAAGGTCAAAATTAAGGAGTGCATAGTGGTTTCAATTGCAATTAAAGGTTCAACACTTGAGTGGGTAGTTACTTCAGATCATGATTACCATTAAGTAGTTTAAACTGTAATAAATAATTAACCGCTCAAGAAATTGAAAGTTTTTTTTTTGCAAATGTTAGAATTTTCTTAGTCAGGGGAGAAAAGAATGATATCAACCTTTTTGGTGACCAATACTTAGGTGGGCGGGTGGGTCATTCCTAATTATGATTTCTAGCAATTAGTTTGAATTAAAGTGCTAATCTACTTGCCTAAATGTTTGAAAGTTTTTTGTCTCTGTAAGTGTTGGAAGTCATTTAGTCAGAGCGGCAAACCTGGTCCGTTTTAATGTAAAGAACCAAACGGCCAAAGTAAAACGTCTAGCATAGGCTGTTTTTAGTAGATTAAGCCCTATCCTGAAAGACAAAGAAGTTTTGCTGCACTTAAAACAAAAGCTGCTTTTTGCTATTTGTTTACTATTGTTTAGAAACTATAAAAATAACAAAAAAAATTATCACAGCAATTGAGTTTCCAGAAGAGCTATGGAACGCGCCATGCAAAAGATTACATGCACAATAACAAAATCCCGGCTAAAATTAAAGTGCAATCTATCATGCAGCACACAGCAAGCATCAAGTGGAGATGGCTGCATGTGGCACAATAAAACAAAAAACGGTGGTCACACAGAATTTTGAAGACCTCAAACAACTAAAATAGATCAATGACATTAAATTCATAGTGGTATTAAACCTGCAAATTAATAAAAAAATAGTCCGGTGAGTTTGGAATAATATTGCTTGAAAGCAGATTCTGTTTGTAAAATTATTTATTTAAAAAAATTTAAGAATATTTTTTAATTTATAGGAACATTTTCCACATTTTAAGAAGTTTTGCAATTAAAGAACATTTTGTGCACTACTTAAAAACATTTTTGACAATTTACAAACACTTTGTTGCACATTAAAACATTTTTAGAACACTTTTTTTCACTTTCTAAGAACAGTTTTGACTGCTTTTGAACATTGTGTTTGACATTTAAGAAAAAATTTATTGCTTATAAGAATTTTTATTAAACTTCAGAAATGATTTTGGTAGTATAAGAACGTTTTTTTGCAGATTTAAACATGTTGGGTACACGTGGGTACATTTATTGAATATTTAGAAATATAAGCAACATTTTAGAAATGCACTCTAATTCAAACTACTGATTTGCTATTAGAATAAGAAGTGTTTCTTTTGTCTATCTAAGTATCCGCCATAAAGAAATTGGATGTGACTTCTCGACCATTTTCAGAAATCACTTAATCACAAAAAAAGTCGTGTTCTAACTTTTTGATAACTAAAACTTGAGTGGGATGTTAGGCTACTCTAATCCAATCTACTGACTCGTTAGTAAGCTATAAAGTGTCACTCCCCCCTCAAGAATTTGTCATCAAGAAATTAAAAATTTGACCTTTCTGCAAGCATCCAAAGTCATTTTGTCACAAAAGAAGATTGTAATTCAACGTTTTGGTAACTAACACTTGGGTGGGGTGGTGGGTTACTTTAATCTAAACTATTGACTTACTATCTATGCTATAAAGTGTTCTACTCACCTCCTCAATTGTTTGTTATTAAGAGATTTAATATTTGACTTCTTTGCGAGCATCAAAAGTGATTTTGTCACAAGCGAAGGTTGTGATCTAACTTTAATTTAATTTACTGGTTTTATGCTATAGAGTGTCCCACCCACCTACTCAAGTGTTTGTCAGCAATAGATTAAATATTTGAACTTTCTGCAAGCATCAGAAATCATTTTGTCACAAGAGATGGTTTTAATCCAATCTCTTAATAACCTTAATAACTAGCACTTGGATAGATGGGTGGGTTCTTCAATCTAAACTACTATTTTATTATCAAGATATAGTGTTTCACCTACCTACTTATTTAAGTTGGATGTTGAACCTCTCGACAAACTACAAGAAAAGATCGTGATATAATATCTTAATAACAAACATTTTGATGGGTGAGATAATTGTAAACTTGGCATTAAGTACCGTTACTTGTAACCGTGATATATGTTGTCAGGAGTTTTTATTTGCTTTCTTTTGTAAATATCAACAAATGTTTTAACCGATTTTAACATAAAAATTATTTAACATTTTTATTCATAAATAATAAAATATTCTACTATATAATTATTTTTTAATGGCAAACATGTTTCACAAAATGATTATTATGCTTACCTACTCGCCCAAATGTTTGAATGTTTTTTATCTCTGTAAGTGTTGGAAGTCATTTAGTCAGAGCGGCAAACCTGGTCCGTTTTAACGTAAAGAAGCAAACGGCCAAAGTAAAACGTCTAGCATGGGTTGTTTTTGACAGATTAAGCCTTATCCTAAAAGACAAAGAAGTTTTGCTGCACTTAGAACAAAACAACAGCTGCATTTTGCTATTGGGTGGGGTAGTGGGTTATTTTAATCTAAACTATTGACTTACTATCTATGCTATAAAGGCCTATAAATTTTATGCGGTAACCATCATAAGTGTCTACCAGTATATTAAACATGTTTGCCATTAAAAAATAATTATATAGTATATTATTTTATTATTTATGAATAAAAATGTTAAATATAAAAAAATTCTAAAAAATAAATGAAGAAAATATTAATTATAAAAAATATTGATTCGAGTTTCATGAAAGAGTTTTACATTCTCATTATTTTTTTGTGCCTTTCTTTAGGTTTTATTTGACATTTTTGAATTAATGTTTAAGACTGTTTTGTAAGTTTTTTGTGATGGTTCTAGTTGTGGAATATTATGTTGCGCTTAAATTGTAAATCAATACTTTTTTATTGTTCTTATAAAAGGTTTTATTGTTCAGGCTGCTCTTTTGACTTTATGGAAAGATTATGCTGCATTGGCCTTTAAATATGATTTTTAATTTTATTAGATTTTGGTGGATAAAAATTCACACAGCAAATGGCGACTGCTTTTTAAGATTAAGGAATAACATTAAAAAAAGCGCGTAAAAGTTGTCGTAGCTTGTTTTATTAATGCGAAAGAAACGCTGCTTGAAACGTATTGCTGAAATTACAAACTTTTATCATATTTGTTATGTTCAACAAACTTAACTAAGACTTTCTATACATGTTAGTCATTATATCATTGAACATATAAGTTTGTTTTTATAAGTATAATTAAATTTATAAGTACTTTTTGGATTTTAAGGTCCTCTTGTAGGAGTGAGGTATTGATAGTACATTTAATTCTAAGATAAAGCACTGATAAACAAGTAGAAGAATTTCAAGCATTTTATAGCTTTTTTTCAAATTTTTGTGTGTGTCTACTAGAAAATATTTTATACTTGTGAGAAGAAATAGGTACAATTTTTAGTACACACTTCTAACAATATTCACACTCAATATAAATCAATTATAATTTTAGGATGTTGTTGATTATAGTCAAATAAAATTGATTGATGTGTTAAATACTTAATATATAAATGGTTTACCATAATATAACAACTTATTTTTACTAATAGTTTCACTCAATTAAATTATGAATAAAATATATGCTACTAATATAAAAAGAATATTAAATTAATACTACATAAAGTAAACAATAATAAGTGAAAAGAAATGGCCGCGGTAACATCAAACTTAAAAGTATTATTTAATTTGTGCGCGTTTTTAGGGTTAATGCCAAAATTAAAAAATCAATTTGAACTTGCAAATTCAAAACTACGTTTTAAAATTACAATTATATTTTTAATTGCAGCATTTGTATTAGCAATAATTTTCAAATTATATATTTGCTTGTATGTAGATAACATTCAATGTGTTTTAGAATTTTTATTTACATTAATCATACACGTATCAATTATAACAATAATTTCTAAAATTTTTTTCTGGAATTTTAAATCAATAGAATTATTACTATTGAATTTTAACAAAATTGACAAAAATTTAAACAAAATTAATATTAAAATTCCAACAATTAAATATGCTTCAATACAAATTTACTTAATAAATATAATTTATTTAACAATATATTTACTTGATTTATATAATGGATATGATTATGGAGTTAATGTAGGTAGATTAAATATAATTGATCCAATCATAAGCAATATTGAATTGTATTTGTGGTCGGTATGGTTTGTTACTCAAAGTTATATTATGGAATGCTTCCGATTAAGGTTTAAATTGCTTAATAGTTATGTTAAAAAAGAAAATTTAAAATCAGTTGAAAATATTAATAGTGTAATAAAGTGTTATGATTTGCTATACAAATTAATTGATTTAATTAACGAAATATGTCAATGGAATATGCTTTTTATAGAGCTGTTTATGGTTTTGATGGTGATACTTATGATTAATCTGATGTTACACTCAACTTATAGCATTTCTTATGTCATTATGGGATTTTGTTGGACCATCTACCCAGTTGTAAGTTAAAAATTATATATTTATTTTTAATTTAGAAGTGCACATGTAGGGCTTAGTTTTTGTTATAACATCAAATTTATAAGGTACTTGATTTTAAATTACAAAATGTGATATTTAAAAATTAAAATATATTATATTTTTTGTAAATTTTATTTTCAATTACAAATAATATATTTATAAAATTATAAAACTAATTTTTTTTAATAATTTTTTATACAATTTACTTCAATGTTACTAATAATAAACTTCTAAATTCAGTATTTTCTATTCTATTCAAAGTCAATGTTCACAGACTGCTTAAATCTAATCTTCAATATGATAATTTTAACAAGTGTGGTTTCATTCGTTAAAATTTAAAGGTATTTTTATGTTTTTGTGACATATTAAGTAATTCCTAAATATTACATTTTAAAATTTAAAAAAAAATTACTTTAACAGATACAGTTGACAGGTTATCAAAACTAAGTTTTTTTCTAAATTGCTTAAAAAAGATTGTCTTTTAGTGTTCATTGCTACGTTTGCAATTTAATAATCACGTTGTCTATCTTAGGCAAACATATTTAACATTGGGTGCTCTTACATTTTTTACTATTTTTCTTCAAAAATTTATTTAGATAGTCAATGTTTAAGCCTAACCCTAAAATACTGCAAAGTTATTTAATTTGGTTTTTGCATGTTAACATTTAATTATTTGTTGCCAGTAAACTGTTCACTTATAACTAAACTAATTATTTAAATAAGTTTTTTTATTATTATTGTAATTTATTCATTTACTTTGTATAACAATAACAACTTTGTCTTGAATGAATTAAATTATATAAAGTGCTTTGTAATATGATTTATAGTTTTCTATAAACATAAATATAGGTCTTCTTATAAAAAGAATATTAAATAAATACATTTCTAAATACGGTTTGTATCTAAAACACAATGGCGGTAGTGACATCAAACTTAAGAATTTTATTTAAATGGTGCGCGATTCTTGGTTTAATGCCAAAAATAACAAATCAATCCAATCTAACAAATTCTAAATTACGTTTTACATTTATAGCAATATACCTAACCATTGTATGTATTATAGCAATAATTTATAAATATTATATGTGCCGTTACGTATTCACAGATAACACACATCGCGTTTTAGATTTTGGATATACAATACTTATTCAAGTCACAATTATATTAACAATTTTTGGTAACTTTAATTGGAATTTTAACGCAATAAAAGTATTGATATTGGATTTTGTTAAAATTGATAATTGTTTAAGCAAATTTAATATTAAAAATCCTACAATTAAATATGCATCAATTCAATTTTGCTTAATAAATATATTTTATTTAACATTATTTATATATGATGTGTTTAATAATTACGAATTTGAAGTTATTGATACATATGATCAAATTGAGCCAATAGTAAACAATTTTCAATTATACTTAACATCATTATGGTTTTTGGTTTTTTATTATATAATGGAATGCTTGATATTAAGATTTAAATTGATTAATAAATACTTTTATAAAAAAAGTTTGAAATTAATTAAAAATATTGATTGTGTAATAAAGTGTTATGATTTGCTATACGAACTAATTGATTTGATTAATCAAATATTTCAATGGGTTATAATATATGTGGAGTTGTTTATGGTTATTATGGTGCTGCTTATGATTAATAAGATGTTGACAAATCCTTATACGAGTGTTAAAGCTACTGCTGTAGGAATAGTGTGGACCGTTTTTCCAATTGTAAGTTTAATAGTAAATTATTTATATTTTATTTATTTTATAAGTATAAAAAAAGTTTATTATAAAAATACATTATGTTTATGTTCCTTTTAAAGATATTTTAATGTTTTAGATGTATTTTTAAGTCCAAAATCCTATTTAAAAAAACGGTAAAATAGTTACTTATTAATAAAATACTGCACCGCATTTGCTTTTACCAATATAGTATTATTTATAAATAAATATGTTAAATATAGTTAAATCAAAAATAAAGCAAAAAAAGAAACTAATTTGGTGTGTGTCTAGGTTTTTAAACGTTTCATTAGTATACTTGTTTACATGTAACGTTATTGTGTTATTATAAAATTGTAGTGTAAAATTGTTTTAGTGTCACCAATGACTAAAACCATTATAAAATATTATGAAAGTTTTTTTTTGTTTTTTGTTAGTTTTTATAATTTTTTTTTTGCAACAATATTATTTATAATTGCTTTGTATTTCAACCACCTAACCGTTGTATATTAGTTTATTTTTTTTGTAATAGTCATTGTTAAATCTTTTTAACCGCATTTTTTATATTACGTTAGTTTCTTTCCACCTCCATTTTAGAAATGTTGCACAACTTTGCTTATACAAATATTTAAGCAAATTATGCATATTAATAACTAAATGTTCTAAATAGTTAAAACATTTATTAATTTTAATTTTTTTTGACTGTTAATGAGCAAATGTAACAAAGTTGTTAAATAGAGAAACTTTTATATAAATATATTTAATTTTTAAATAATTACTTATCTGCCTAATTGTCTACAAAATTTAATGCTTTTGACCGGTCAATGTGACATAATAAGCATAATTTATACAAAATGCGGTTTTTATTTCTACATCTTCAAAGGCGTTTTTGAAGCTTTTAAGAACATATTTTCAAAAACATTGATATTTTTAATTCTATTAATTTTAATATTTTTGCATAATTTTTGTTTATAACAATGTTCAATTGCAGAATACTAATACGTTATTTTTGATTTATTAAACTTGTATTTCAAAGTATTAGTGCAGTTATAAGAAGTTTGTTTACAGTCATCAATCTAACATAATTTTTAAGCATACACTTGTGTTTCAGTGTATATCTACTCACTATAATAGTGCTGCGTTTTGAAAACGGTCTTGCCAACTAGTGCAAACCTATTTTTTTTTCTCAATTTTTGTGCAACTCCAAGGTTTTAAATGTCAGTGCATAACAAGCTCTCAACAGTGTTAACACATAACTCCAAAGCCTCAAATAATATTATGTAAAAAAAGCTTAGTTTAACCCAAAATCTGGCATTGGAACAAGGTTAGTGGTTTGTAGTTGTCTGTGCCTCAATGATTTTTCTAGTTTACGTGTGAATAACTTCAGATAGCTCTTCTCGTTAGTCATTAAAAGATAAAATATCACCTTTTTTTTCTGGAACATGAAAACTTTTAATACTTGCAGAGAAAAGTATATTATAATTTTGTAATAACAAACACTTAGTTAGGTAAATAGGATTCTAGTACAAATTACTGGTTAGTAATTATAACTCCGCCCTAGCGTTTGTTTTTAAAAGATTAGATATCACCACTCGGGCAAGAAAGCAGATACTTCACTTCAAACTACCGGCTAACAATTATAAACCACCTACCCGCATTAGTATTGGTCAGTAAAAATTGAATAGCATATTCTATTTTTTGTAGATAATGACTTCTAATGATAACAAACACTCAAACGGAAAAGCAAGCGCTTTTCGATTAACTATTGTCTAATAATCATAAACTAGATTAATCTTACAACAAACAATTTTTAAATTTTAATTTTTTAATAATAAAACTTGAGCGAGTGAGTGCACTACTGATTAGTAGTTATAAACAAAAGCGTAGGCAGGGTAAACTAAAGACTAAAAATTACACACAAAAAAAGTCTAAGGGCGTTAAATTGCACAATCAAAGAAAATAATTAATAGAGATACTTATTAGGATAATCTATTTACCAAATTTCGAAATTAAATTGTTTAACTGTAGCAAAAAACACACTTTATCTAAGTCAAAAACATCTTAATTGAGTTAAAACATTAGTTAACCTTAAAAAACGATATACACTGAGATTAACGGTGTTACTTGCACCGTTAAAAATATTTAATAGCGTCTCTAGCATATAATGCACACAAGTTCAAGTGAATACATTGTTTGCATTTTACTCAAATAAAATTGACAATTGTAAAGAGGAAGGTATGCCATTAACATTTGAAAACGATATCAGTCAAATGGCCGCCACGGTTACGGTTGCAGTACCACATTTTTTTCATGAAATTTTCCATAATCAATTCGCACATTTGCGGCTGTATGTCTTCGATATTTTCACAAATTCCATCTTTAAGGTCTTAAATCGATTGTGGAGCATTGACATAGACCTTATCTTTCACGTGGCCCAAAAAAAGGTCTAAAAGTGTTAGATTACTAGATCTCGGTGGCCAATTGTGAAAAATAACACGGTCAAGAAACTTTTTTTGAAAAATTGCGATTGATTCGTTGCTTGTGTGGCACGTAGCGCCGTTCTGCTAAAAATAAACGTCGTCCACATCAATATCTTCCAATTCCGGTCATAAAAAATCATTAATCATAGCTCGGTAGCGCCATCCATTCAGCGTAACAGTTGCACTAGCCTCATTTTTGAAAAAGTAGGGTCTAATCACATTGCTAGCCCAAAAACCGAAAACTTTTCAACAATCATTCTTAGATTGTCCGAGCCCCAAATGTGACAATTCTGTTTATTAACGTAGCCTTCGAGGTGAAAATGAGCCTCATCAGTGAAGATGATTTTTCGATGAAATTTCAGATCATTATGATGTATTTGAAGGACCCAATCAGCAAAGATACAACGTTTAGGGTGATCGATCGGCTTAAGTTTTTGTGTTAACTGAACTTTAAAAGCATAATGATTTAATTCTTTATGCAAAATACGGTGTAATGTCGTTTGTGGATTGTCTAACTCTAAAGATCGACGAGTAATTGACAAACCTAGGTTTTTTTCAACACTACGGGCTACATCAGAAATAGTCTCAATTGTTCTTGAGCAATGCACACGGTTTCAATTCTTCACACCACAAACTTGTTCCAACAGCTCAAATTTTTTTACCAGGTTAACTATTGCCGGCCGAGAAGGTGCTTTACGACAACCAAAAAGTGATTTAGTTTTGCGAATAATGACTGAAAATTTTTCACCATGTTTGTAGTGAATTTTAATAATTTTAATGCGTCGTTGAAGCGTGTATCGTTCCATTTTTAATAATGGCGTAGTTATTACTTGTCAAATATCAAAATATAATAATAAATTAATCTTGCGCCATTGGTTCTAAAAGAAATTGACTTCTATTTCGTGGCAAGTTGAAGGCTATTTCACTAAGAAAACTTACGTTAAGTTGTTGTAAGTGTTTATCATTTAAAAATTGAGTTTGTTGGCCTTCTTCCAATAAAAATTGTTATAAAGTTAAAAAAAATAATGACAAATCCAACTTCTTGTCAACAAAATTTCAATGAGTGGTCAAGGAAAACCAAAAAATATTTTTTTCAGCTTATGTATGTTGTCATAAGATTAACAAAACAGGAAATACATTTTTCTTAAGTAAATAGTTGGTTAAGTAGACTGTGAGCCTAATTTAAGTTTTGTAAGCGTATTGTTTAAATAAAAAACTAAAATTCCTAAAAATTAAATTTGCTAAAAGCAAACTGTTAAGTTTGCTGTGGGAACATTGCCATGGTCTTGTGGTACATACATTTTTAAAGAAGGAGAATAGTTGCGCTATTATAAGGGTTTAAAGAATCAAACTTAGCAAGAAAACGCCTAAATATATTAGAATAAAGTTTTCAAACATTGTAGAAGAAAGTTTAATCTGTGTCCTCAAATTTGTAGAAATTTGATGCAATAATTTGTTTCTCCGTAATTAATTTATAAAAAGTGGCGTTTTTAATTAGTTTTTTATTAATTATTTACTCGTTAAGTATAACTTTAAATTTTTAACCAAAAACATGAAGACATTGAATGAAAACATATAAAAGAGTGATGACTAAAATCTTATTGTTTGCATATTGAGTTGGTTGACGTTTTGTCTTACAAAATCTAATTTAATTTTAAAAACGGCGCTGTACGTGTCAGATGTAAGAGGATTTAATATTTTTCTATAACATTTTTACTACTGGCACCCCAACAGGACGGGGCTAAACCCGGCACTTCTCTTACGTTAAGGCTTAGAACTATTGTTGGGAAAAATTAAAAGTGGTTAACATAGTCTATTTATCATCACCAGACCCCCGGTTTGTATTTTTAAGCAATTGTTTGTTTTGGGTACCGTTGTTTTCTTGCTTTTGTCTGGCTTTTTGTAGACAAAAGTTTTTGTTTTAAGGTGGTTATGGGAATCATTCATTTTTTTTTGATTTGTCAGATTTTGTCATCAAAAACTTTTTTGGAATTTGCTCTGTTGCTGCGTTAATCTTGCAATTACTGTAAAGCAATGTAAGGGTCATGAATTCATCCGTTTTTGCTTATTATTGTTTTGCTGGATCTGCCTGAGGTGTTTAATTTTTGACCGTTGTACCGCGTTTTTAAAATTTTGGCTGGTAAATAAGGATATGTTATTGGGTAATATAACTTTTGCCCCTACATATAAAATAGACGTTTTTCCAGGAGCCCGGTGGTTTCTTGAACCTTTACCCATCTTGTGCAAAGGTCTATCATTGTCAAAGCATATTAATTTTTTTGTGTGTTGCGTCCATAACGTCGATGTTGTCAATAGTTATTTTTTTTACCGTTTGCCTAATAAGTGTGAGTTCAAAAAAGCTTTCTACTGTATTGGCCCTGTTTTGATCTTGTTTAAGCTTAGCTTAGCTTGCTATAAAACGTTTACCTTGTGTCGTATAAGCATTTTAGTAAAAGTGTATTTCAGAGGTCAAAGAACCTAACAGGCATAGTTCCACGGACTTTTTTTTGTAATTGGCAATTGTCAAAAAGACTTAAGGTGGTATGTGCAGGCTTTTAGGTGTTGTGCAAACCAGATGCTAGAGATATTGCACCAGGGGAGGTTGTCAATATAATTTTTAATTTATAGCAGAGGCCAGTTAGCGGTTGTTATATTGTAATAGTAGCAGTCAGGAAAGAAACTGCGTAAATGGTTAAATTCCAATCTATTTTGTAGGCAATCTATGTTTAATAATAAAAAGTTGGGCACCGAGAAAACTTAGGACAATTCCTTGTTTGCATTAATAGATCTACTTTATTTAATAACAAACACTTAAGTAGTTAAAAAACTTGTATTATGTTTTGTGAACGTTTCTTTACAAATGTTTTTTCCGGTATATTGCCCTTGTTAGTGTTTTTGTATTGTTACGCTCTACGCTACTTTAAGGTTGGTAAAACCAACAACGACACTTAATAAAGATATGAGTTAGCTTAAAGTTGTAAATATTATGATACATGTTTATGATATTAATTTGTTAGACGGTCAGAAGTAGCTTACTAGTGGTAGACTTACAGAAGTACAAGACAATAGACAAAACAGCATAGTAACATGATAAAAAAATTGTTTTTAGAGCAAAAATTCATATTTAAAAATTATTAACAGTTAGTTTAACATAAAGAAAATAAGTCTTTAAAAACAACTTATAGCCGTATTCTGAACATTTTTTACAGCGATGTTAATTAACATTTTAAACGTTGCTAGAAAATATTTAAAAAACTCGATACCTGATTAGATAAAAATCAATTTCTACAGCAATGTTAGCTAACATCAATGTTAAAATATGTTCAGAATAGACCCATTAAATAAAAGAACTTTAACCTCAAATTTAAAATACTTTAAAAACATCTGGTGGATGCGCCGGGCACCAGTCATAACTGGTAATAACATTAATGAGAAAAGACGAGGTCGCCCTATGTCAGTTGCGCATAAGTTATACTTACTTGACCTCTTTGTATCTCCTGACCGGCGACAAATAACCCGCATGCCAAACATGTCACGACCTTCTAACGGTGAAGCACATTTTGAAGGAATGCTGAGCCTACCTTCCCCACCGTAATCGGCTCAAGCTCCCTAAGAACGTGGCGTCTATTTCTTCAAATAAAAAAAAATTCATGGGAAAGTGTGTCCAGTTTTTAATAGACGCCGGACTTCTTAAACAGGTGTATCCAAGTTTTTGTGCTGTCTTGTAATGATTTTGGTGTTAATTTATTAATTTGTTTTTATTATTTATTGACAGTTTGTGTTGTTGAGTTGTTTAAAGCATCGTATTTTTTTACAATTTTGGTGCAATCTGTGATGTTAAGTTTAGTTAGTTTTTAGGGTTTGGCATCGAACCATTTTACAGCTTTGATGTCATCTGTAATATAAGGTTAGGTTAATGTATAGGTACTAGCATGAAAGTCTTTTACAACTTTGTTGTCAGTTGTGATAGTAAGTTCTTTAATATTATTTTAAAATTTAGTTTTTAATTTTAGCAACTGTGATATTAGAGTTAATATTTATTTATTTATTTATTTAACCATTTGAATGTGTAGTTTTGTCTCCTTAGGTCTATAACCTGAAATTATTATTATTAATTTAATTAGCTAATGACCTTATTAGTCAACACTAAAAAACAAAAACAAAATTGTGGTTAGACTTTTTATTTGATGTTATGAGTCGTAATCAAACAGTAGATGCACATTTGTCTCAAAGGTGGTTCAATAATGGTGTGCAAATAAACATATTTAGAACTGTCCCTACTGTTTTTGTTAGACACATCTTATCTGCTACAGTTTTGTTATGTATTTGTATTATGATAAAAAAGATATTTCTTTGCAATATCATATATAACCGTAGTTTTGGCTTGTTCCAGGTTCACAGATTTTTATGAGTATATACATCACTGCAATTGGTCAAACAAAGTTGAATTCCGATTTACAATTAAAAGATAAAAATGCATTTTGTTTTCCACTTTCTTGAACATTGTTTTGGATTATATTTTTACAAACAGTGGCTACTAAACGTAGGCGTCTCCAAAATTTGCAGACTTTTCTGGTAAAAGGGTAATTTTTTTTAAAAATTGTAGCTTTGACATTAATGTCGTGTCATTGTTGCTTATGCCATTTTGCAACTAACCGTAGTAAGGTGATCACTTTGTTGTTTGGCATTGAAGTTTGTTGTAAAGACTTGTAGGGTAAAAAAGCTGTCATTGTTTTTAAGTTTATAGTAGTTAGGCATTGTTGCAGGTTTTTTGTTTGCTATTTGAGTTGTATCAAAGCACTATCAGTTGAAGCTTTCAGTTGGTTTCGTTTTTTTTTTTTAATAATACTTTTAAAGAAATTATTTGGCAAATTTACCAAACTTGCGCAGCCGGTAGGTGATGTTGTCATTTAATTTGATTGTTAATGGCATTATGGACAAAACGGTTTACATAAAATTTTTGTAAGTTACATAAAAGTTGTTACATTTATAAACTTTTTGGTGGCATTGTCTATATGGTGATTAATCCTTACCCAATTTTAAATTTTTCTTAGAAACTCATTTGTTGGTAAACAGATTTTTTATTGTCGTTGTATAATTCCATCTTTGATGGAAATCTTAGCTGGTATTGGCACAATGTTGCATCCTGAGATTGATGTCTGTAAAAGAAATATTATTCTTGTTATTTCTTTAGCAGTTTTTTTTTTCTTGATTTATTTCTTATAATTGTCAGATTAAATGGGCATAACGTTTAGTACACAATTTTAATAATATTCACACTCAATGTAAATCAATTATAATTTCAGGATGTAGTTGATTATAGTCAAATAAAATTGATTGATGTGTTAAATACTTAATATATAAATGGTTTACCATAATATGAGAACTTATTTTTACTAATAAGTTCACTCAATTTAATTATGAATAAAATATATGCTACTAATATAAAAAGAATATTAAATTAATACTACATAAAGTAAACAATAATAAGTAAAAAGAAATGGCCGCGGTAACATCAAACTTAAAAGTATTATTTAATTTGTGCGCGTTTTTAGGATTAATGCCAAAATTGAAAAATCAATTTAAACTTGCAAATTCAAAATTACGTTTTAAAATTACAATTATATTTTTAATTGCAGCATTTGTATTAGCAATAATTTTAAAATTATATATTTGCTTGTACTTGTTTGAAGATATCATTCAATGTGTTTTGGAATTTTTATTTACATTAATCATACACGTCTCACTTATAACAATAATTTCTAAAAATTTTTTTTGGAATTTTAAATCAATAGAATTACTACTATTGAATTTTAACAAAATTGACAAAAATTTAAGCAAAATTAATATTAAAATTCCTACAATTAAATATGCTTCAATACAAATTTACTTTATAAATGTAATTTATTTAACACTATATTTTTATGATTTATATAATGGATGTGATTATGGAGTTAATGTAGGTAGATTAAATATAATCGAACCAATCTTAACCAATATTCAATTGTATTTGTGGTCGGTATGGTTTGTTACTGAAAGTTATATTATGGAATGCTTCCGATTAAGGTTTAAATTGCTTAATAGTTATTTTCAAAAAGAAAATTTAAAATCAGTTGAAAATATTCATAGTGTAATAAAGTGTTATGATTTGCTATACAATTTAATTGATTTAATTAACGAAATATTTCAATGGAATATGCTTTTTATAGAGCTGTTTATGGTTTTTATGGTGATACTTATTATTAATCTGATGTTACACTCAACTTATAGCATTTCTTATATCATTATGGGATTTTGTTGGACCACCTATCCAGTTGTAAGTTAAAAATTATATATTTATTTTTAATTTAGAAGTGCACATGTAGGAATAAGTTTTTGTTACAACATGAAATTTATAGGATACTTCAATTTAAATTACAAAATGTGTTATTTAAAAATTAAAATATATTATATTTTTTAAAAATTTTATTTTCAATTACAAATATTACATTTATAAAATTATAAAACTAATTTTTTTAAATTATTTTTTATACAATGTTACTAATAATAAACTTCTAAATTCAGTTTTTTCTATTCTATTCAAAGTCAATGTTCACAGACTGCTTAAATTTAATCTTCAATATAATAATTTTAACAAGTGTGGTTTCACTCGTTAAAATTTAAAGGTATTTTTATGCTGTTGTGACATATTAAGTAATTCCTAAATATTACATTTTAAAATTAAAAAAAAAATTACTTTAACAGATACAGTTGCCAGGTTATCAAAACTAAGTTTTTTTCTAAATTGCTTAAAAAAGATTGTCGTTTAGTGTTCATTGCTACGTTTGCAATATAATAATCACGTCGTCTATCTTTGGCAAACATATTTAACATCGGGTGTTCTTACATTTTTTACTATTTTTCTTCAAAAATTTATTTAGATAGTCAATGTTTAAGCCTAACCCTAAAATACTGCAAAGTTATTTAATTTGGTTTTTGCATGTTTACATTTAATTATTTGTAGCCAGTAAACTGTTCAATTATAACTAAACTAATTATTTAAATAAGTTTTTTTTATTATTATTGTAATTTATTCATTTTTTTTGTATAACAATAACAACTTTGTCTTGAATGAATTAAATTATATAAAGTGCTTTGTAATATGATTTATGGTTTTCTATAAACATAAATATAGGTCTTCTTATAAAGAGAATATTAAATAAATACATTTCTAAATACGATTTGTATCTAAAACACAATGGCGGTAGTGACATCAAACTTAAGAATTTTATTTAACTGGTGCGCGTTTCTAGGCTTAATGCCAAAAATAACAAATCAATCTAATCTAACAAAATCCAAACTACGATTTTCATTTATAGCAATATACCTAACCATTGTATGTATTATAGCAGTAATTTATAAATATTATATGTGCCGGTACGTATACACAGATAACACACATCGCGTTTTAGATTTTGGATATACAATACTCATTCAATCCACAATTATATTAACAGTTTTTGGTAACTTTAATTGGAATTTTAACGCAATAAAAGTATTGATATTGGATTTTATTAAAATTGATAATTGCTTAAGCAAAATTAATATTAAAAATCCTACAATTGAATGTGCATCAATACAATTTTGCTTAATAAATATATTTTATTTAACATTATTTATATATGATGTGTATAATAATTACGAATTTGAAGTTATTGATACACATGAACAAATTGAGCCCATAGTAAACAATTTTCAATTATACTTAACCTCATTATGGTTTTTGGTTTTTTATTATATAATGGAATGCTTGATATTAAGATTTAAATTGCTTAATAAATACTTTTATAAAAATAGTTTGAAATCAATTAAAAATATTGATTGTGTTATGAAGTGTTATGATTTGCTATACGAACTGATTGATTTGATTAATCAAATATTTCAATGGGTTATAATATTTGTGGAGTTGTTTATGGTTATTATGGTGCTGCTTATGATTAATATGATGTTGACAAATCCTTATACGAGTGTTAAAGATACTGCTGTAGGAATAGTGTGGACCGTTTTTCCAATTGTAAGTTTAATAGTAAATTATTTATATTTTATTTATTTTATAAGTATAAAGATAGTTTATTATAAAAATACATTATGTTTATGTTCCTTTTAAAGATATTTTAATGTTTTAGATGTATTTTTACGTCCAAAATCTTATTTAAAAAAACAATAAAATAGTTACTTATTAATAAAATACTGCACTGCATTTGCTTTTACCAATATAGTATTATTTATAAATAAATATGTTAAATATAGTAAAATCAAAAATAAAACAAAAAAAGAAACTAATTTGGTGTGTGTCTAGGCTTTTAAACGTTTCATTAGTATACTTGTTTACATGTAACGTTATTGTGTTATTATAAAATTGTAGTGTAAAATTGTTTTAGTGTCACCAATGACTAAAACCATTATAAAATATTATAAAAGTTTTTTTTTTGTTTTTTGTTAGTTTTTATAAATTTTTTTTTGCAACAATATTATTTATAATTGCTTTGTATTTCAACCACCTAACCGTTGTATATTAGTTTATTTTTTTTGTAATAGTCATTGTTAAATTTTTTTAACCGCATTTTTTATATTACGTTAGTTTCTTTTCACCTCCATTTTAGAAATGTTGCACAACTTTGCTTATACAAATATTTAAGCAAATTATGCATATTAATAACTAAATGTTCTAAATAGTTGAAAAATATATTAATTTCAATTTTTTTTACTGTTAAGGAGCAAATGTAACAAAGTTGTTAAATAGAGAAACTTTTATACACAAAAAACAAAATATATTTAATTTTTAAATAATTACTTATCCGCTTAATTGTCTACGAATGTTAAAGCTTTTTACCGGTCAATGTGACATATTAAGCATAATTTATACAAAATGCGGTTTTTATTTCTACATCTTCAAAAACGTTTTTAAAGTTTTCTAAAAACATATTTTCACAAACATTGATATTTTTCAATTCTATTAATTTTAATATTTTTGCATAATTTTTGCTTATAACATTGTTCAATTGCAGAATACCAATACGTTATTTTTGATTAATTAAACTTGTATTTCAAAGTACTAATGCAGTTATAAGAAGTTTGTTTACAGTCATCAATCTAACATAATTTTTAAGCATACACTTGTGTTTTAGTGTACATCTACTCACTATAATAATGCTGCGTTTTGAAAACGGTCTTGCCAACTAGTGCAAACCTATTTTTTTTTTCTCAATTTGTGTGCTACTCCAAGGTTCTAAATGCCAGTGCATAACATGCATTTAACAATTTTTACACATAACTCCAAAGCCTTATATTATGTAAATAAAGCTTAGTACAACCCAAAATCTGGCATTGGAACAAGGTTAGTTGTCTGTAGTTGTCTGTGCCTCAATAATTTTTCTAGTTTACGTGTGAATAACTTCAGATAGCTTTTCTCGTTAGTCATTAAAAGATAAAATATTACCATTTTTTTTCTTGGACATGATAACTTTTAATACTTGCAGAGAAAAGTATATTATAATTTTGTAATAACTAACACTTAGTTAGTTAAATAGGATTCCAGTACAAACTACTGGTTAGTAATTATAAACTCCGCCCTAGTGTTTGTTATTAAAAGATTAGATCACCATTACAACCACTCGGGCGAGAAAGCAGATACTTCACTACCATCTACCGGCTAACAATTATAAACCACCCACCCGCATTAGTGTTGGTTAGTAAAAAATTGAATGACATATTCTATTTTTTGTAGATAATGACTCCTTATGATAACAAACACTCAAACAAAAAAGCAAGCGCTCTTCTAAACACTATTGGTTAACAATCATAAACAAGATTAATTTTACAACAAATAATTTTTAATTTTTAAATTTAGAATAATTAAACTTGAGCAAGTGCAAGGGTAAACTATAGACTAAAAAAAAAGTTTTAGGGTGTTAAATTGCACAAGCAAAAAAGATAATTAACAGAGCTACTTAGTAGGATAATCTATTTACCAAATTTTGAAATTAAATTGTTTAATTTGCAGTGTAGCAAGCAGAACTGTCTTGCAAAAAACACATTTTATCTAAGTCAAAAACATCTTAATTGAGTTAAAAAATTAGTTTTTCTTAAAATTCAAAATACATTGAGATTAACGGAGTTACTTGCACCGTTAAAAATATATAACAGTGCCTTTAGCATATAATGCCCATAAATTCAAGTGAATACAATGTTTGCATTTTATACAAGTAAAATTGACAGTTTTTTAAAATTATTGTATGAAAAATAAAAAAAAAATAAAAAAATTGTCAAAACAATAAAAAATTACAAACAACAGAAGACTCTTTAAGCAATAAAATAAAAATAAAAGAGCAAAAAACAACCACGACTACAATTCTTCTAAAAAAAAAATACAATGCACATTATCTAAACCAAATCAGTGGTTAAAAGACACCACTAGACAAATCATTGAAAGGTAGTATAGGGTATTCCAGTAAGAGGTTTCAATTTGATATTAAAAAAAAAACGGGTATTTTTAACACGGTCAGGAAACTATTCTTGCAAAATTGCCATTGTTTCGTTGTTGCGTGGCACGTAGCGCCGTTTTGCTGAAAATAAACGTTGTCCACATTAATATCTTCTAATTTCGGCCATAAAAAATCATTAATCATAGCTCGGTAGCGTCATCCATTCACCGTTACAGTTGCACCAGCTTCATTTTAAAAAAAGTTGGTCCAATCACACCGCCAGCCTTAAAACCGCTCCAAACAATGACACGTTGAGGATGCAAAGACTTTTCAACAATTAATCTTAGATTTTTTGAGTTCCAAATGCGACAAGTCTGCTTATTAACATAGCTTTTAAGGTGAAAATAGACCTCATCACTGAAGATGATTTTTTGATAAAATATCAGATCATTTTGATGCATTTAAAGGACCCAATCAGCAAAGATACGATTATGGTGATTGACCGGTTTAAGTTCTTGTGTTAACTGAACATTAAAAGTTTTAAGACTTAAATCTATATGCAAAATACGGTGTAACGTCGTTTGTGTAATGTCTAATTCTAAAGATCGACAAGTAATTGATAAACCTGAGTTTTCTTTAACACTACGGGCTACATCAGCAATATTTTTATTTGTTCTTGAACAATGCACACGGTTTTAGTTCTTTTCACTACAAACTTTTCCTAACAGCTCAAAATTTTTTACCAGGTTTACTATTGCCGGCCACTTTTTGGTCGTCGTAAAGCACCTTCTGCTTTACGACGACCAAAAAGTGATTTAGTTGCGAATTGTGAAAAATTCTCACCATTTTTGTAGCAAATTTTAATAATTTTAATGCGTTGTTGAAGCGTGAATCGTCCCATTTTTAATACTGGCGTTGTTTTTACTTGTCAAATATCAATAGATAAAAGCTTCAAAATTGACAGCTGCCTAAATAGCCTGCTATTCAAAATAAAACTTTTTATTGGAAAACCCTTTCTTGTGTTGCAGCCTATTTGACTAAGAAAAAAAACTTACGTAAAGTTGTTGTAAGTGTTTTTCATTTAGAAATTGAGCTTTTTGGCTTTCTTCTAATAAAAGTTTTTATAAAGTTTTAAAAAAATGAAAAATCCAACTTTTTGTCAACAAACTTTGAATGAGTGGGCAATGAAAACCAGAAAATATTTTTTTTCTGTTCATGCAAGTTGTTATAAGATTAACAAAAAAGTAAATACATTTTTTTTAAACAAAAAGTTGGGTAAGTGGACTGTGAGATTAACTTAAATTTTGTAAGCGTGTTGTTTAAATATAAAACTAAAATTCCTAAGAATTAAATTTGCCAAAGACAAACTGTTAAGTTTGCTGTGGAAACATCGCTAGGGTCTTGTGGTACATTAAATGTGTTTAGTTTTTAAATGGGGAGAATAGTTGCGCTATTATAAAAGCTCAAAAAATCAAACTCAGCAAGAAAACGCCTAAATATAATAGAATAAAGTTTTCAATTAATAGAAAGTCCAAATTGTGTCCTGAATTTGTAGAAATTTTATTGTTGTTTTATTTACTTGTAAAATATAATTTTAAATTTTTAACCAAAAACATGAAGACATAGAATATAGTATGTAGTTCAACATATAAAAAGAGTGATGACTAAAATTTTATTGTTTGGATATTAAGTTGGTTGGCGTTTTGTTTTATAAAAACCAATTTTAATTTAAAAACGGCGCTGTACGTGTCAATATTTTTTAAGACCATCAATATTCTCGTAGATGTTAAAGAATTTAATATTTTTCTATAACAATACTACTACTGGCACCCCAACAGGAAGGGGGCGACTAAACCCGGCAATTCTCTAACATTAATGCTTAGAACTATTGTTAGGAGAAAACTTACACCAATGTGTGCAGGCTTGTAGGTCTTGTGCAAACTAGGCGTTAAAAGTGGTTAACATAGTCTTTTTATCGTTTTTTTCTTGCCTTTGTCTGGCTTTTTGTAGACAAAAGTTTTTGTTCTAGGGTGGTTTTGGAAAGCATTAAATTTTTTTGGTTTTGCCTGATTTTGTCTTATCAAAAACTTTTTTGGAATTTGCTCTATTGCTGCGTTAATCTTGCAATTCCTATAAAGCAATGCAAGGGTCATGAGTTTATCCTATAGCTGGTTTGTTTTTTTTTTATATAGGATTTGGATATTTTTTTTAATTTTTCTTACTATTGTTTTGCTGGATCTGCCTGAGGTGTTTGATTTTTGACCTTTGTACCGCGTTTTTAAAATGTTGGCTTTTGCGTACCCCCACATATAAAACAGATGTTGTTCCAGGAACCCGGTAGTTTTTTGAGCATTAACCCATCTTGTGTAAAGGTCTATCATTGTTAAATTTTTTTTGTGTGTTGCGTCTATGAAGCCGATGTTGTCAATAGTTATTTTTTCCACAGTTTGCCTAATAGGTGTGAGTTCAAAGAAACTTTCTACTGTTTTGATCTTTGTTATGCTGCCGCAAATAATTGTTTGTACGTCCTTTTGTACGTTTAACTAGAGGTAAATTTGGAAGATGGCGTTGGGTAGTGTTTTCTAATTGTATTTTGCTGTATTTTAGTACGACTAGTTAGTCAAAATCAACATTTATTTTAATTACCATGTTTTCTTAATTTATAATTCAGATATGTTTTTTTAGGGTGTTCTGGGTTGTTTACAATTTTACTTTTTAATTATGGGTTATGTCTGTTGCCAAGATGCCAAGGTTTTCATTTCCAAAAAAAAATTTGTTTAACTCACGTTCTGGAATTGGGCGAAATGTTGGTATAGGCACTTTAGGTTAACTGATTGATGTCATCTGCTAATGTAGCAGTAATGTTATTGCTGAAATGTCCATCAATAAATTAGTGGCGCTAAGAATATGTTGCACCGTAAAGTCATTGTTTTGCAGGATTAAGGACTACCTAGTAAACTTTGCATTAGCATTGGTAAAATTTTGTTGCTTCTGAGCTAAACGCCTCATCCTTTATATTTCTTAAAAACCTATAAAAACACAAAGCATTCTAACTTGTTAAAATAGCATTTTGTTTAGAAAGTAGTAATCTTAGCACTGTCATAGGATATGATATGTTGTTTAAACCCTTTTTTTTACTCTTATGCTAGTTGAAGTTTGTCTGTTTTTTTAAATGTTTTTTACTGATTGTTTGTTAAAAACCAAAAATAGTTGTTAAAGTACTATGTTTTTGATAATTTTTTATGAGTAAAAAAATTCATGTTTATGTGGTTGCTCAAACCAACAAGTTTTTTTTTTAAGTCTACAGTAGGAGGCAGTGGCGAGCGATGTGAGAGATTTGGCTTTGTTGCAGATGTTGTTTAGGCTTAGCTTAGCTTGCTATAAAACGTTTACCTTGTGTCGTTTAAGCATTTTAGTAAAAGTGTATTTCAGAGGTCAAAGAACCTAACAGGCATAGTTCCACGGATTTTTTTTTGTAATTGGCAATTGTCGAAAGGACTTAAGGCGGTATGTGCAGGCTTTTAGGTGTTGTGCAAATCCGATGCTAGAGATATTGCAACTATGGAGGTTGTCAATATTTGTTTTAATTCATAGCAGAGGCCAGTTAGCGGTTGTTATATTGTAATAGTAGCAGTCAGGAAAAAAACTGCATAAATGGTTAAATTCCAATCTAATTTGTACGCAATCTATGCTTAATAATAACAAGTTTGGCACCGTGAAAGTGAAAGCTGAAGACAATTCCTTGTTTGCATTACTAGACCTACTTTTTTTAATAACAAACACTTAATTAGTTAAACAACTTGTATTATGTTTTGTGAACGTTTCTTTACAAATGTCTTTTCCGGTATATTGCTACGCCTTTGTTAGTGTTTTTAACAAGTTTTGTATTGTTACGCTCTACGCTACTTTAAGGTTGGTAAAGCCAACAACGACACTTAATAAAGATATGAGTTGGCTTAAAGTTGTAAATATTATAATACATATTTATTATATTAATTTGTTAGTCTGTCAGAAGTAGCTTACTAGTGGTAGACTTACAAAAGTACAAGACAATAGACAAAACAGCATAGTAACAAGATAAAAAAATGGTTTTTAGAGCAAAAATTTATATTTAAAAATTATTAACAGTTAGTTCAACATAAAGAAAACAAGTCTTTAAAAACAACTTATTGCCGTATTCTGAACATTTTTTACAGCGATGTTAATTAACATTTTGAACGTTGCTAGGTAATATTTAAAAAACTCGAGACCTAATTGGATAAAAATCAATTTCTACAGCGATGTTAGCTAACATCGATGTTAAAATATGTTCAGAATAGACCCATTAAATAAAAGAACTTTAACGTCAACTTAAAAATACTTTAAAAACATCTGGTGCATGCGCCGGGCACCAGTCATAGCTGGTAATAACATTAATGAGAAAAGACGAGGTCGTCCTACGTCGCTTGCGCATAAGTTAAACCAACTTGACCTCTTTGTATCTCCTGACCGGCGACAAATAACCCGCATGCCAAACATATCACGACCTTCTAACGATGAAGCACAATTTGAAGGAATGCTGAGCCTACCTTCCCCAACGTAATCGGCTCAAGCTCTCTAACAATGTGGCGTCTATTTCATCAAATAAAGAGAAAATCATGGGAAAATGTGTCCAGTTTTTGAAAGACGCCGGACTTCTTAAACAGGTGTATCCAAGTTTTTGTGCTGTCTTGTAATGATTTTGGTGTTAATTTATTAATTTGTTTTTATTATTTATTGTCAGTTTGTGTTGTTGAGTTGTTTAAAGCATCGTATTTTTTTACAATTTTGGTGCAATCTGTGATATTAAGTTTAGTTAGTTTTTAGGGTCTGACATCGAAGTATTTTACAGCTTCGATGTCATCTGTAATATAAGGTTTGATTAATGTATAGGTACTAGCATGAAAATCTTTTACAATTTTGTTGTCAGTTGTGATAGTAAGTTCTTTAATATTATTTTAAAATTTAGTTTTTAATTTTAGCAACTGTGATATTAGATTTAATATTTATTTATTTATTTATTTAACCATTTGAATGTGTAGTTTTGTCTCCTTAGGTCTATAACCTGAAATTATTATTATTAATTTAATTAGCTAATGACCTTATTAGTCGACACTAAAAAACAAAAACAAAATTGTGGTTAGACTTTTTATTTGATGTTATGAGTCGTAATCAAACAGTAGATGCACATTTGTCTCAAAGGTGGTTCAATAATGGTGTGCAAAAAAACATATTTAGAACTGTCCCTACTGTTTTTGTTAGACACATCTTATCTGCTACAGTTTTGTTATGTATTTGTATTATGATAAAAAAGATATTTCTTTGCAATATCATATATAACCGTAGTTTTGGCTTGTTCCAGGTTCACAGATTTTTATGAGTATATACATCACTGCAATTAGTCAAACAAAGTTGAATTCCGATTTACAATTAAAAGATAAAAATGCATTTTGTTTTCCACTTTCTTGAACATTGTTTTGGATTATATTTTTACAAACAGTGGCTACTAAACGTAGGCGTCTCCAAAATTTGCAGACTTTTCTGGTAAAAGGGTAATTTTTTTAAAAAATTGTAGCTTTGACATTAATGTCGTGTCATTGTTGCTTATGCCATTTTGCAACTAACCGTAGTAAGGTGATCACTTTGTTGTTTGGCATTGAAGTTTGTTGTAAAGACTTGTAGGGTAAAAAAGCTGTCATTGTTTTTAAGTTTATAGTAGTTAGGCATTGTTGCAGGTTTTTTGTTTGCTATTTGAGTTGTATCAAAGCACTATCAGTTGAAGCTTTCAGTTGGTTTCGTTTTTTTTTTTAATAATACTTTTAAAGAAATTATTTGGCAAATTTACCAAACTTGCGCAGCCGGTAGGTGATGTTGTCATTTAATTTGATTGTTAATGGCATTATGGACAAAACGGTTTACATAAAATTTTTGTAAGTTACATAAGAGTTGTTACATTTATAAACTTTTTGGTGGCATTGTCTATACGGTGATTAATCCTTACCCAATTTTAAATTTCTCTTAGAAACTCATTTGTTGGTAAACAGATTTTTTACTGTCGTTGTATAATTCCATCTTTGATGGAAATCTTAGCTGGTATTAGCACAATGTTGCATCCTGAGATTGATGTCTATAAAAGAAATATTATTCTTGTTATTTCTTTAGCAGTTTTTTTTTTTTTTGATTTATTTCTTATAATTGTCAGATAACGTTTAGTACACAATTTTAATAATATTCACACTCAATGTAAATCAATTATAATTTCAGGATGTAGTTGATTATAGTCAAATAAAATTGATTGATGTGTTAAATACTTAATATATAAATGGTTTACCATAATATAACAACTTATTTTTACTAATAATTTCACTCAATTTAATTATGAATAAAATATATGCTACTAATATAAAAAGAATATTAAATTAATACTACATAAAGTAAACAATAATAAGTAAAAAGAAATGGCCGCGGTAACATCAAACTTAAAAGTATTATTTAATTTGTGCGCGTTTTTAGGATTAATGCCAAAATTGAAAAATTAATTTAAACTTGCAAATTCAAAATTACGTTTTAAAATTACAATTATATTTTTAATTGCAGCGTTTGTATTAGCAATAATTTTAAAATTATATATTTGCTTGTACTTGTATGTAGATAACATTTAATGTGTTTTGGAATTTTTATTTACATTAATCATACACGTATCAATTATAACAATAATTTCTAAAAATTTTCTTTGGAATTTTAAATCAATAGAATTACTACTATTGAATTTTAACAAAATTGACAAAAATTTAAGCAAAATTAATATTAAAATTTCTACAATTAAATATGCTTCAATACAAATTTACTTTATAAATGTAATTTATTTAACACTATATTTTTATGATTTATATAATGGATATGATTATGGAGTTAATGTAGGTAGATATAATCGAACCAATCTTAACCAATATTCAATTGTATTTGTGGTCGGTATGGTTTGTTACTCAAAGTTATATTATGGAATGCTTCCGATTAAGGTTTAAATTGCTTAATAGTTATTTTCAAAAAGAAAATTTAAAATCAGTTAAAAATATTAATAGTGTAATAAAGTGTTATGATTTGTTATACAAATTAATTGATTTAATTAACGAAATATTTCAATGGAATATGCTTTTTATAGAGCTGTTTATGGTTTTTATGGTGATACTTATTATTAATCTGATGTTACACTCAACTTATAGCATTTCTTATATCATTATGGGATTTTGTTGGACCACCTATCCAGTTGTAAGTTAAAAATTATATATTTATTTTTAATTTAGAAGTGCACATGTAGGAATAAGTTTTTGTTACAACATGAAATTTATAGGATACTTCAATTTAAATTACAAAATGTGTTATTTAAAAATTAAAATATAATATATTTTTTAAAAATTTTATTTTTAATTACAAATATTACATTTATAAAATTATAAAACTAATTTTTTTAAATTATTTTTTATACAATGTTACTAATAATAAACTTCTAAATTCAGTTTTTTCTATTCTATTCAAAGTCAATGTTCACAGACTGCTTAAATTTAATCTTCAATATGATAATTTTAACAAGTGTGGTTTCACTCGTTAAAATTTAAAGGTATTTTTATGCTGTTGTGACATATTAAGTAATTCCTAAATATTACATTTTAAAATTAAAAAAAAAATTACTTTAACAGATACAGTTGCCAGGTTATCAAAACTAAGTTTTTTTCTAAATTGCTTAAAAAAGATTGTCGTTTAGTGTTCATTGCTACGTTTGCAATATAATAATCACGTCGTCTATCTTTGGCAATTATATTTAACATCGGGTGCTCTTACATTTTTTACTATTTTTCTTCAAAAATTTATTTAGATAGTCAATGTTTAAGCCTAACCCTAAAATACTGCAACGTTATTTAATTTGGTTTTTGCATGTTAGCATTTAATTATTTGTAGCCAGTAAACTGTCCACTTATAACTAAACTAATTATTTAAATAAGTTATTTTATTATTATTGTAATTTATTTATTTACTTTGTTTAACAATAACAACTTTGTCTTGAATGAATTAAATTATAAAAAGTGCTTTGTAATATGATTTATGGTTTTCTATAAACATAAATATAGGTCTTCTTATAAAGAGAATATTAAATAAATACATTTCTATATACGGTTTGTATCTAAAACACAATGGCGGTAGTGACATCAAACTTAAGAATTTTATTTAACTGGTGCGCGTTTCTAGGCTTAATGCCAAAAATAACAAATCAATCCAATCTAACAAAATCCAAACTACGATTTTCATTTATAGCAATATACCTAACCATTGTATGTATTATAGCAATAATTTATAAATATTATATGTGCCGTTACGTATTCACAGATAACACACATAGCGTTTTAGATTTTGGATATACAATACTTATTTAAGTCACAATTATTTTAACAGTTTTTGTTAACTTTAATTGGAATTTTAACGCAATAAAAGTATTGATATTAGATTTTATTAAAATTGATTATTGTTTAAGCAAAATTAATATTAAAATTCCTACAATTAAATATGCATCAATACAATTTTGCATAATAAATTTATTTTATTTAACATTATTTATATATGATTGGTATAATAATTACCAATTTGAAGTTATTGATAGATATGATCAAATTGAGCCAATAGTAAACAATTTTCAATTATACTTAACATCATTATGGTTTTTGGTTTTTTATTATATAATGGAAAGCTTGATATTAAGATTTAAATTGATTAATAAATATTTTCATAAAAAAAGTTTGAAATCAATTAAAAATATTGATTGTGTTATGAAGTGTTATGATTTGCTATACGAAATGATTGATTTGATTTATCAAATATTTCAATGGGTTATAATATTTGTGGAGTTGTTTATGGTTATTATGGTGCTGCTTATGATTAATATGATGTTGAAAAATTCTTTTACTGATGTTCAAGATTATGCTGTCGGAATAGTGTGGAGCGTTTTTCCAATCGTAAGTTTATTAGTAAATTATTTATATTTTATTTTATTTATAAGCATAAAGATAGTTTATTAAAAACTACGTCATTTTTATGTTACTTTAAAAGATTTTTTTATGTTTTAGATGTATTTTTAAGTCCAAAATCTTATTTAGAAAACGGCAAAAAAGGTACTTATTAATAAAATGCTGCACCACATTGGTGTGTGTTTACGCTTTTAAACGTTTCATCTGTACACTTGTTTACATGTAACGTTTTTGTGTTATTATACATTGTAGTGCGAATTGTTTTAGAGTCACCAATATCTTATGATTAAAACCATAATAAAAAATAATAAGAATCCAGTGTTTTTGTTTTGTTTTTTGATAGGTTTTATAAATATTTTTTTTGCAACATTAAAAAAACTGTTACAATTTTTCTTAATAATTTACATAACTAATTGTTTTGTAACCCGACCCCCTAACCGAGCATTCTTGTCGTATATTAGTTAACTTATTTTGAAATAGTCAAATCTTTTTAACCGTTTTCATTTTCCATTTAACTTGCTCTTATTTTTTTTTAAGAAAATTTTGTCATTGTCAAAATTAATAGAAAAAAAAAATTTGTCTGTAAAAACATTTTTGTACAAAAATTTGAAATGTTAGGAGCGTTTATTGTTTTAAAGTTATTACAGAATCCAACATGCTTCTTGCTGTTTTTTTGACACTGTTTGTATATTTTGATTTTCATAATATTCAGAAATACTTTGAAGGAGTCGGAAATCTTCAAAAAATTGGCATTTGCTTTTTTTGGATTATATATATTAATTTAAGGTATTTTTTAGTGTCATAGATTTTGAAGAACATGTTGATGTTTTTTAACATTTTTAATTTTAATATTTTTGCTTGATTTTTGGTTATTTTTTATCAATTAAACTTGTCACAATCAATCCCAAAAAACTTGTCATAACATTGTATTTTAAAGTAGTAATGCAGTTATAAGAAGTTTACAGTCACCAATCTAACATAATTTTGAAATAAACACTTGTGTTTGTGTGTATAACAAGTCACTATTATAGTGCAGCGTTTTAAAAACGGTTTTGCCACCTAGTGCAATTTTGTTTCTTAATTATTGTGCAATTCCAAGGTTTTAAGTGCCTGTGCATAAAATGCTCTCAACAGTGGTATCACATATTTACAAAGCCTAAACTAACATTATGTAAATAAAACATGTTTTTTAGCTTAGTACAAGTCTAAATCTGGCATTGTAACAAGGTTAGTTGTCTGTGCTTTAAAAATGTCAATGCTATCAATAAACATTATGTATTGACTTGTGTAAGCTTTTTTAGCAATTTTTTTTGGTATATATGTAAATTACTTCAGATAGCTCTCCAAGTTGGTCATTAAAAGATATTACATATCACCATCTTTTTCTTAACCATCAAACTCTAATATTTGCAATGAGAAGTAATTTTTAGTTTTGTAATAACAAACATTTGGTTGGGTGAGTAGGGTTCTAGTACAAACTACTGGTTAATAACTATAACTTTAGTGTTTGTCATTAAATCATTAGATTTTACCATTATAAACACTTGTGCGGCAAAGTAGGTACCCCACTACAAACTACCGGCTAATAATTATAAACTAGAATGCCCACCAACCCGCTCTAGAGTTGGTCATTAAAATATTGAATAGCATATTTAATTTTCTGTAGATAGAGACTTTTAATAATTTATAAAAATTAATAATTTTTATTTGTACATTTTCTACGCGTGGTAATGATGTTTTATATGTGCAGCATACTAAATTAATTTCTCCAGTGTAATTATAAACTAAAATAAATTTTTACATTGTATACATTATATGCATTACGTATATGGTAATAACGTTAAAGTTCTGTGAAAATTTCAAAATATTTGTCTTGCAAATAAAACAGTAACGTACAAAAGAACAAAAATTGTTATTCTGAAATTTAAACCTTATTTTGATCTTTTGCACGCCACTGATTTACTTACAAACCAATTTTTTTGAAACTTTGACATAACTTCAACGTTATCATCATATACATAACGCATATAATGAATACAATGTTAAAACTTATTTTAATTGGTAAATACGCTAGAAAAATTAATTCAGTTTGTTTACTATATAAAAAAATCACTTTCATTGCAGATGGCACGCACATAAAGTTTACAAATTTAAATCTAAATATTCTACGTGAATGTTTGGTGATGCTTTACGATTGTTGCTAATTTTTGTATTTTTTTTTTTTGTAAAAAAAGTTATACGGGTTAAATTTTTCAAAAGAATTATTAAGTTTTTTTTTAAATTACTGTACTTCAAAAACCTTTGTGTATACAAAGTTTAACTATAATGGTAAAACATCAACAATACCTGTAGTAATGTTAATTTAAAATTTGGCTCAAATTGGTAGACTTGTTTAGAATAGATAGATAGATAGATAGATAGAGTGCTTTATTTTCATAAATTTCTTATAGAAATACAAAGCTTCACTAAAAATAGTAAATAATATAAAATACACTAAATTAAAACATACATTAAAATAAAATAAAATAAAATCACATAAATATGATATATAAAAACCAATTAATAAAAAGAGTACATTAGCTTGCGTAAAATTCTTCCTTACTATAAAAAACATGATTAGATAAAAATTCTTTTAATTTAGCTTTAAAATCTTTGATATTCTCAATTACTTTAATATTCGATGGTAACTTGTTGTACATTTTAATTGAATTACTAAGGTACGATTTAAAATGATTTTTGTTATAAGACTTA
The DNA here is from genome assembly GCA_963932245.1 of Tachinus rufipes. Taxonomy (NCBI): domain Eukaryota; kingdom Metazoa; phylum Arthropoda; class Insecta; order Coleoptera; family Staphylinidae; genus Tachinus; species Tachinus rufipes. Next base: position 16,551,831 of record OZ010744.1, read on the forward strand.
ACAGGTCTTATAAACATACTACTATCTCTAGTGTTATGTTCGTGGATGATTGAACCAACATTAAACTTATTTTTGTTTTGAAAAACAAAAAGAACACTTACATAAATAAATAAATTAATAACAGTCATTATTTTCTTTGATTTAAAATATGATCTAACCGAATCATTGTAATTAAGATTAAACATACAACAAACTATTTTTTTCTGCAAGATTAAAATATCACAAACGCATTTTTGGTCTTAACTTTGGATCCAATTAACTAAACATTTTAATTGTTAGTTTACAATGTTAGTAGTATATAATGCATGTTTTAAATGTTTATTAAACTAAATTGATAAAATGTGAGATGTTTTTAACACATATTTAGTATTATCAAGTCACTCACAAAATGGCTGCCGTAAAATAATTTGCGTCACCTTATAATCTCAATTCAAGTATCCAGTATATCCATGATTTTAACAAACAATTTTTAATTTTTTAATAATAAACTTTTGAGCAATTGAAGAAGTGTTTTAGTGCAAACTATAATTTTAAACAAAAGCTTTGGCATAAGTAAATCAATATTTTTTTAATGTTGGCTTTTAAATCTTGTAATGTTGCTTGGTTGTTGGAGTAAAATAAAGACTAAAAATAATCTCACAGAAAGAAATGTAGGGATGTTAAAATGCACAAGCAAAAAAGATAATTAGCAGAGCCATTTATTAAAATAACTTATTTAACAAACTTTGTAATTAAATTGTTTAATTTGCAGTGTAGCAAGTAAAAAAAAAACTCTATAAGCAAGTAAAAATAAAAATAAAAAAGCAAAAAACAGCTACGATTACAAACTTTCAAAAAACAAAAAAATTACATTACAATGCACATTATCTAAACTAAATTAGTGGTTAGTAGACACCATCAGACAAATCATTAGAATGTAGTATATAATAACTTATATTTGCGCCATTGATTCAAAAAAAAATTGACTGCTACTGCGCGGCAAGTTGTAGGCTATTTTACTAAGAAAACAGAAAACTTACATAAGTTTAGTAAAAGCATAAGTTGAATTGGTTTGCTTTAACTACTTTTATAAATTTGAACGTTTTTATTATTTGGAAATTGAGCTTTTTGACTTTCTTCCAATAATAGTTCTTATAAAGTTTAAAAAAACTGACAAATCCAACTATTTGCCAACAAAATTTAAATGAGTGGGCAAGAAAAATTAGAAATTATTCTTTTTTGCTAATGTAAGTAGTCATTAAAATAACAAACAAAAAAATACATTTTTTTTAACAAACAGTTGGGTAGATGAACTGAGAGCTAACTTTAAGTTTTGTAAGAGTGTGGTTGAAATAAGAAATCTTGGGAACTGTTGTAATGTGTTTTTTGGAAAACATTTCAATTTTTTGGTTTTGCTTGATTAAGATCTTGCAATCACAGTAGAGCAATGCATGGGTCATAAACTCATTCTGTTGTTAATTTGGTTGTTTTTCTTTTAGGGTTTAAATGTTTTTTTTTTTAATTTTTGCTTATCATCGTTTCACTGGGTTAGCCTGGGGATGGTAGGTTGCGGTCTGTGGTGTTTGAATTTTTACTGTTGTACAGCGCCCTTAAAGTGTTGATTTGTAAATTAGAATCCGTTATTGGATATTATAGTTTTTGGGTACCCTTGTTTGTGAAACAAATGTTGTTTCATTGGCTAGGTGGTTACTTAGGCCTTAACCCATTTTGTGCAGAAGTCTATTATTGTCAAGGCATACCAATTTGCTTTGTGTGTTGCGTCTATAAAGCCAATATAGTCGGTAGTTACTTTTTTTACGTCTTGCCTGGTTAGAGATTTTTGCTGTATTGGCGCAGGTTTAATCTTTAAGTATGTTATGCAGTCGCAAATAATTGTTTGTACGTTCTTTTGTACGTTTGGTTAGTAGTAAGTTTGAATGATAGCGGTTGTAATACCCTTTAGTAATAATTAACTTTACCTAATAAGTGGTGTTCTCTAATTATTTTTTGCTGTATTTTGCAAAGTTTGACCAATTGGTTGAGGAAAACGTTTGTTCTTATTAGCTTACCATGTTCCACAAATTATAATCCTGATTTGTTTTCTTAAAGTGTTCGAGGTTGTCTACCAAATTTTGCTGCTTCTTGGTGATGGATTGTGTACAGGGTTTATTATAAAAATAATGCGCATGAATGTATTGTAATCTATCCTAGCCTGGTAATACCTTTCGGAAAATGTGGTAGAGGATCTGCTCTTTTAACGCAGACTGTTGCTAACTTGTTTTGAGCAAAAAAAGTGTTTTTGCGTAAAGTGTGTTTTTTGACTTTGTATCGCGGCGTGATTTTGCGCTGCCAAAAACTTTTGGAATTGGTTTAAAATGAGCCGGATTTTTTTAATTTTATTGTAACTAGAAACAAATCCTGGATGTTTGAGTACGAGCCAAAACCAAAAATGCAAAGCAGCGCGTGGTACACAAAATTATTTTCGTGAAAAACATCTAAAATCATGTTACATGGTTATTAAAAGATATTCCTGTCGAGGGGTTTTAGAAAACTTTCCAGGCGTAGCAGATACATCTTCAAAAGTGTAATGATGCAGAAAAAGAGTATTTAAAAAAAAAAAAAAAAGCTTTTTTACGATTGTTTTTTCAAAAAAATTTGGTTGGCTTGTTTTTGCGTTCTAAAATTGGCCAAAAAATTGGTATAAGCACTGCAGGTTAACCGATTAAAGTCATCTACTGATGTGGCAGTAATTTTATCGCTAGAATCTCTGGCAATAAATTTAAGGCACTAAAAATATCATGCATCGTAAAGTCAAACTTGCAGAATTAAGGACTACCTAGTAAACTTTGCATTAGTTTTGGTAAAATTTTGTTGCTTCTAAACATGAACGCTTTATTTTCTATACTTCTTAATGGCCTATAAAAATACAAAGCATTTTAGCTTGTTAAAGTAATATTTAGTTTAAAAAGAAGTAATCTTGGCATTGTTATAGAATATTATATGCTGTTTAAACTTTTTTGTGTGCTAGCAAGAATTTGTTTATTTTTTATTTTATTTTACTGGTTGCTTGTTAAGTACCACGAAAGGTTTACTACTGTGGCAGAGCATGTGGGCTTAAGGGTTTGCCGAACATTAAATAAATAGCTTTAATCCTTTCCATGCATTTAATTTGTAAATAATCTGTAAATTAACAAAAATAGACACATTTAATACATCGAAATATTTACTACATACCTGGGCTGGTAATATATGACAAACCAAATAGACCACGTTATTTACTAGTTAACGGCAGGGAACAAAAAGGAATAGGAAACTCTTAGTCAGGAACACAAAACCCAAGGACCCAACGCGCATCGACGGCTTTACGTCCACGCCATAAGTTGATTTAAGTTGGTATACCGGGTGGTTTCGGCACACTACATTTGCTTTCTGATATGTTTTTGGTTTGTTTCTAAAACTCTGAGTGTTAAAGTCACTTCCAAAGGTAAGATTTAATTTTGTATTTTTTTTTTCAGTGAGCTATGCTTGTTTTGCATTTTATTGTCATGGCAAGAATTAATCAAACATCAGAAAGTGAATGACGTCAAGTGACTGCTGGAACCGTAGCTTAAGTAAATTTGCTAAAATCTTTGCCAGTGTTTTCTCTATTTGATTGAAACAGATTTGTTGATCAAATGTTGCCAACGGCGTTGTGGTGTTGCTTGATAAGTGTCTATCAATTTACTACCGGGATGGTATATTGTTGTAGTACCCTGTTCTTTACATTTTTATATAAATGAACGGGTTTTCGTTTACGTCGTTGCTCAAATCTATGATTTTCTGTCATTAAACTCTGCATTAAAAGGCAAGCAATGTGAGAGAGCTTACTTTAGCTCGCTATTCATTTTGTGCCTATTAATAAGCATTTTAGTGAAAGAGTCTTCCAAAGATCAAAGACACCTAGCAAGAGATTGGCGCAGCTTTGTTAGGGAGCAATGCTGTGAGTTGAGTGTGTGCAAGTCTCTAAGCTCGTTGTCGGTGTTAAATTGTTGTAAAATTAGTAAACTGTAATGTTAATTAACTGAAAACTTTTTTGGTAATCAACAATTGTCGGCGGTATGTGCAGGTCTTTAAGTCTTGTGCAAGCTAGGTGCTAGAGATAGTGCACCTGGGGCGGTTGTCGTTATATTTTTCAAATGATAGCAAAAATTGGTGGACGGTTATTATATTGTAGTAGTAGCAGTCAGGGAAAAAACTAAAGGGTTGCATCGTAGTTTCTGGAAGATGGTTGAATTTTAATCTATTTTGTAGACAATTGATGTGTGATAGTAAGTTTTTAGCCAATTACTAGTTGGCACCAATAGATCTACTTTCTTATTAACTAGTACTTGAGTAAATAAACAACTTAGAATGTCTTGTAAACGTTTTTTTACAAATGGTTTTTCTGGTTTACGCCACTTTATAACATGTTTAGTATAGTTTTGCTTTGCGCTACTTTAAGTTTAGTAAAACCAACAACAACACTTAATAAAGATATGAGTTAGCTTAAAGTTGTAAATATTATAATACATATTTCTTATATTAATTTGTTAGTCTATTAGCAGTAGCTTACTAGTGGTAGACTTACAAAAGTACAAGACAATAGACAAAATAACATAGTAAAAAGATGAAAAAAACTGTTTTTAGAGCAATAATTAAAATTTAAAAATTATTTAAGTTTAAAATAAAGAAAATAAGTTTATCAAAACAACTTAGATAAAAGAATTAAAATCTTAAATTTAAAATACATTAAAAACATGCGCCGGGCACCAGTTATAGCTAGTAATAACATTAATAAGAAGAGACGAGGTTGCCCTATGTTGCTTGCGCATAAGTCATACCAACTTAACCTTTCTGTATCTCTTGACCAGCAACAAACAACCAGCATGCCAAACTTGTCACGACCCTCTAACGATGAAGCACATTTTAGAGAAATGCAGAGCCTACCTTCTTCACCGTAATTGACTCGAGCTTCCTAACAACGTGGCGTCTATTTTATCAAATTAAAAGGAATCCATGGAAAAGTGCTTCCAGTTAAAAAAAAGGACTCTTTAAACAGGAGTAACCAAGTTTTTGTGCTGTCTTGTAATAATTTTGGTGTTAATTTATTTATTAATTTTTATTGATCAGTTTGTGGTGTCGAGTTGTTTAAAGCATTGTTGCCTTTTACAACTTTGATGCAATCTGAGATATTAGGTTTAGTTAGTTTTTAGGGTCTGGCATCGAAGCATTTTACAGCTTTGGTGTCATCTGTGATATTAAGTTAGGTTAATGTATAGGTACTGTATCAAAATTTATTACAACTTTGTTGTCAATTGTAATAGTAGGTTCTGTATATTAATTTTAAATTTAGTTTTTAATTTTTTTAATTAATATTAGATTAAGTATTTATTTATTTATTTAATCATTTTAATGTGTTGTTTTGTCTCTTCAGGTTTATAACCTAAGGTTATTATTATTAAATTATATAGCTAATAATCTTAGTAGTCAACGTTAAAATACAAAAAAAAAAATTAGTTAGACTTTTTATTTGATGTTAAGACTCGTAATCAAACATTAGGAGCACATTTGTCTTAAAGATGGCTTGATGATAGTGTGCAAATAAACAGATTTAGAACTGTCTTTACAATTTTTGTTAGACACATCTCATCTGCTACAGTTTTGTTATGTACTGGCATTATGCTAAGTAAAGACATTTATTGCAAAGAGTATGTTTTTTTGCAATATCATATATTGCCGTAGTTTTTTCTTGTTCCAGGTTTACTGACTTTTATGAGTATATACATCACTGCACTTGGTCAAATAAAGTTGTATTTCGTTCTACAATAAAAAGATAAGAATGCATTTATTATCTATTTTTTCGAACATTGTTTTGGATTATATTTATACTATAAAGATGTTTAACAATTAACTTAGTATTTCCAGAGACTTAAAATCACAACTATATTCAAGGTTTATAGACTGCTTAAATTTAATTTTCAATGTGATAAACTCAACGAGTGTGGATTCACTTGTTAAAATTTAAAGATAATTTATATGTTGTTGTGACAAATTAACTATTCCTAAATATCACATTTTAAAATTTTATTAAATTATATTTTAACAAATACAATTGTCAGGATTTTTTTTGTTTTTAATTGTGTTCTTTACGGCTATTTTACATTGCCACAGTAAGTCCACGACTTGTTTAAAGTGGTTTGATGGGACTAACAGCTTAATACGTGACTTCCAAACCACCAGCAAGTTATTATTTTAGTCATATTTTGGGGATCAAACCCCGGACTGCTTGCATGATATGCAAATGCTTTACCATTGATCTATCACACCAACAATATTATTATGTTTAGACCAAAAACTAAAAATTTGAAATTTGCTTAAAAAATAATGTTTTTCGGTATCCATTGCTACGTTTACAATATACTAATCACGTCGTTTATCTTCGGCACACATATTATACACTAAAATTAGGTGTTCTCACATTTGTATTGTATTTTTATAAATTCCATTAAGGCCTAACTGTAAAATACTGCAACGTTATTTAATTTAGTTTTTGCATGTTATCATTGAATTATTTGTAGTTATTAAACTGTTTACTTATTTTTCTAAACTAATTATTTAAATAAATTTTATTATTAATGTAATTTAGTCATTTACTTTGTTTAACAATAACAACTTTGTTTTGAATTAGTTAAATTATAAAAAGTGCATTGTAATATGATTTATGGTTTTCTATAAACAAAAATGTAGGTCTCCTTATAAAGAGAATATTAAATAAATACATTTCTAACAACAATTAGTATCTAAAACACAATGGCGGTAGTAACATCAAACTTAAGAATGTTATTTAACTGGTGCGCGTTTCTAGGTTTAATGCCAAAAATAACAAATCAATCCAATCTAACAAAATCCAAATTACGTTTTACATTTATAGCAATATATCTAATCATTGTATGTATTATAGCAGTAATTTATAAATATTATATGTGCCGTTACGTATACACAGAGAACACACATCGCGTTTTAGATTTTGGATATACAATACTCATTCAAGCCACAATTTTATTAACAGTTTTTGGTAACTTTAATTGGAATTTTAACGCAATAAAAGTATTGATATTTGATTTCATTAAAATTGATAATTATTTAAGCAAAATTTATATTAAAATTCCTACAATTAAATATGCATCAATACAATTTTGCATAATAAATATATTTTATTTAACTTTATATATATATGATGTGTATAATAATTACGGATTTGAAGTTAATGATACACATGAACAAATTGAGCCACTAGCAAACAATTTTCAATTATATTTAATCTCATTATGGTTTTTGGTTTTTTATTATATAATGGAATGCTTAATATTAAGATTTAAATTGCTTAATAAATACTTTTATAAAAAAAGTTTAAAATCAATTAAAAATATTGATTGTGTTATGAAGTGTTATGATTTGCTATACGAATTGATTGATTTGATTTATCAAATATTTCATTGGGTTATAATATTTGTGGAATTGTTTATGTTTATTATGGTTCTGCTTGAGATTAATATGATTTTGACAAATCCTTTTTATGATGTTCATTATAATGCTGTAAGAATAGTGTGGAGCGTTTTTCCAATTGAAAGTTTAATATTAAATTATTTATTTTTTATTTATTTCATAAGCATAAAAATAGTTTATTAAAAAATTAATGTAATGTTACTTTTGAAGATGTTTTAATATTTTAGATGTATTTTTAAGACATTGAATAAGTGTAAGTTTTACAAAAGCTTCAAAGTTTAAGAATTTTATTTAAGAAACGGCAAAAAAGTTAGTATTCTATTGCTCTTTACAATATAGTAAAGCTAATAATAAAAAGAAAATTAATTTACTGTGTGTCTAAGCGTTTAAACGTTTTATAAGTACATTTATTTACAGGTAACGTTTATTTATTATTATAAAATGTAGTGTAAAATTGTTTTGGTGTCAACAATATCTAATGACTAAAACCATTATAAAAAATTATGGTAGTATGGTGGTTTTCTTTGGTTAATTTTATAAATATTTTTTTTGCAACAACAAAAAAAAACTATTTTTATTTGTTTAAATATTTTACGCAACTAATTGTTTTGTAACTCAACCACCTAACCGAGCATCCACGTTGTAAAATAATTAACTTATTTTGTAATGGTCATTGTAAAATCTTTTTAACCATTTTTAATTGCCGATTAATGCGGCCGAATAGTGCATACATTCTATTTATTTTGCAGTTTCAACTTGCTTTTGATACTTAGCTTTTTGGTTAAATCTAGTTTTTTTGTACTAGCGCATAATTGTTACTTTTTTATGTGTGGTTTTTAAATAAATTTGTTTTTAAATTAACTAGTCATAACAGGAATGCCCAAAACTACGAGCAAATTGAGTAATATTGAGCTAATAAAATAGTATTTTATTTTTAATAAATTTGGAGTTATAACTCTAAAGCTTACAGAAATTGTTTAAATTTTTAATATTTTGTAACAATTTTTTGTTTACATTAGTTTATTTCTTATTTACACAAACTTTTAAAGTTTGAATAAAAAAGTCTTTAGAAAGACAGTTTTTTAAGATTCTTTAGATGTTGAACCTTTTTTAGATAATTTTGTTTTTTTTTTGTGAAAAATTTAATTTAAAAACTTTTTAGTCTTTTGATAAATTTTAATCAAATACACGGTTTTTGAGAAAATCAAGTAAAACTAAAGGTCATTATTTCTTAAAAATAATAAAAAATGTAAATATATCATTAGCCGTAGACGTCAAATAAAGTTTTATAAACGTCACAAAATGTTTAAGTGTTTTTGTGCTAACATGTTCTTGAGTTGAACCATCTTTAATTAACGTTGCCTGTGCCTTATTGGTATTATTTAAAAGGTTGGTGACAGTAAGTTGGATTTGTTTAGAAATAGTTTTTTTGTAGCAGATTTTTAATCCTTTATTTGGCTTGGCCTTCTTCTTAGGTTGTCTGCTCTAACTTTTGTCAGAAGTAATAAACAATTTTTTTTGCTGTTCTTATTTTAATAGTGTTTCTTTCCCCACAGACTTTGGAATTTTTTTGGCCAAAAAGATTTTTGGTTTGGTTTAGACGTTCTTTGTGTAAGGTTAGCAGATGTTGCCATCTTAGCACTATCAGTAGGCAAACCCCTTTTCAGGCAAGGCGGGTTGCCTGGAAAAGGGTTTGTCTACTTTGCATCAATGAAAAGCGTTTCTTCCGTCTTTTTATCACAGCACCACAAAACTATTTTTTAAAACAGTCTTTTGGCGCTTTTGTTGCAGGCTTTGGTATTGTCCAAAAAAAAAGCGTTTTTGCTGCTATTGATTGTTTGCTTGATATTTAAAGACGCACTCGTCACAGTTATTACTAAATAAATCCAGATTATATGCGCTTAGTGCATCGATTTTATTGTGTTTTTATTTTTTATTTTTGTAAAAATTGTTTTTTTTTTCTTATTTTTTGGCCATGAAATTTGATTGCCAAGGCTACCAGAGAAGTATTGTCTCCGGAAGTGGGTTGTACACAATTTAGTACTACATACTAAACTATTAAGTATGCAAGTTAGTCAACTTAACAAATTTTTTTAATGCACGGCTCATTTACGCGGGTAGTTTTTCAATAACCTTACAACGTTTCTATATAGTACGCTGCAAGAAATGTTGTTTTTCTAAAATGACAGCAATGCACTCAACAATGTTGCTAGTAGTGTTGCTAAAAAGTCGTAATATATAAACTTTGTCAAGAAAAATTCTGAGTTTATCTAGATGGAGTTGTAGCAAAAAAAAAATCAATCAAATAAATTTACAGATCACTAACACGTGAGTGGTTGGGTCATTCTAATCAAAACAATTTACTTGCAATCAATGATTTAAGTACCTACACGCTCACCCAACTTTTTGTTATCAAAAAGTTAGATTTGTCTACTTTTTTGCTCAAATTAGTGACAGTTGACGTTAGTTAGCAGTTAAGTGAAACTTCCAATTTCTGGATCATTAGCACTTGCGTGAGTCATTCCAATTTAAATTACTCACCAACACACTTAACTAACTCGCTTGCCCACTAGACTGTTTCTTATCAATTTGTTGGTTATGTTTATTTCTTTGCTCAAATATATAAGAGAAAAACCATCTGAATCATTGACACTTGGGTGTATGGTTGAGTCACTTCTAGTCACCAGTAATCAATTATTTGACGTTTTCAGAATATTAGTCTAACTAAAACGTAGATTAATTGAATTAATTTTTTAAATTAATGTCAATTAAATTTGTTTCAAAATGACGTACAACATGTTAAGGTTGGTAATTATATATATATATATATATTTTTATGTCTATTACTCCAAAACTAACCTTATTCATGAGTGCTCTAAATGAAAAAAGTGTTTAGAAATACACCTAAGTAAGCTGTGGCTGAAATTTCTCTGAAAAATGTCTAATTTAAAGCAATTAAGACAAAATTGTTGTATTTGTGCTAAAGAGCAGTTAAAAGTATTTCAATAGCTGTTATTAGATCGAGGCAAACTAACAGTTTGGTGTGGTTTATAAACTGGCAGAATATTCAGTCCATATTTCTTTAAAAAATATGGCGGCCAGAACGTAACTGTCAATGGCGCCTGTTATAACGTTATGATAACAGACTATTTGCTGCTTGAAATTCAATTATAAAATTTTGACAACATATGGTTACTGCAAGAAGACACTCCTGACTACACCATGGTTTTATTGCAGGAATTGTTCTGTTAGTAAACAAAGAAATTCACGCTTTCGACAGGTAAATTAGCCGTCTAAATCATGTAAAATCAAAGTTTTTTTCTTTGGAGCTACGTAAAACCCAAAGTCGACATAGATTAACCGGCTACGGTTGAGAAATTGGAAGCCAATTTATTTGCCTTATTTGCATAATACCATTCAAAATGCTTGAACATAAATAAAAATAATAAATGTATTACATGGTTTTTTGCTATGATAATAAAAATTACTAAAATTACTAAATGAATCACCAGTTACAACAAATAGAATATGGTGGAGGCGCCGGGCACCATAAAAAAAGTCGACAAAAATATACTATCAAACTTTTGTTACTTAAATGCATTCCGGATTGCTACTTTGATGTTTAGTATTGTATAAAAAAAGTAAATTTGGCAACATTTTTATTTTTTCATATAATTTAATATTTAATTAATTCTTTGTTTTTTGTCAAAACATTTCAGTCATATAATTGAAAATGGCAAAAAAAATATCTAAATGTAAAAATAAATGTGTTTTTAGATATGTTTAAATACACAATAAATCTATTTGCAAATATATTATTTGATTCCAAATGTACTATTAAAAAACTTAATTGATTGTCAAATTATTTGTAGAACTAGCAATATTGTTATTGTGATTTAATACTGAAAACCAAGGTAGTGCAAAGTAAACATAATTTTAAAATATTGATTGAAATAATTTGTCTGAAAATTAGAATGATCATTGATCAACTTTCTATTAAGTTGAATAAAACATTTTAAAAACATTTATCACAAAAATAAAAACTTAATAAACTTGAAACTTGATTCACTAGCTTTGAGATTTTATAGCATTTGAGTTTATTGTTTTTGTTTGATTTGCATTTATATTATTATCAATAATTGTATCCAATACTTAATTAAATTAAATCTCTAGATTAATAAAGTTTAACTAGTGTGAAGAATCACGTTCAATTTTATTGAATTTAAAATTTAAAATTATATTATAACTTGCTGGTGTTTGGTCGTGCATGCTCCTAGAATTGATCTATTTTGCCATCAATTGACAATTTTTTTCTTCTTGAACTTAGTTTTTGGTGTTTTTCTTATACAATTTTCTGTGTACATTAATTAGCGGTTTTTGAATGTTTTTATCTTTATAGCTCTGTGCCATATCGGTCCCAACTAGCACAATTAGTCGCAAAAACGTAGCGGCAACTGTTGTAGAAATTATAAAGTGCTTTGCCACTAGCTATGGACACGTAGTAGGAACGTTTCAATTACGTGCGTGCGACCTAAATGGGGAATATTTTGTCGGTGACTGCAATGTAACGGCAACTTGCCTGGAACTTGTACAGCTACGTTCTAGGGACGTAGGGGTTACGTAGCGGCGTCGTCGCGACGTGGTAGCCCTGTCGAACATGTGGAGTTCTATTTTTTAAAACTTTTAATAGTGATGCTTTGTCTTGCAACAGACTTTGTTATTTTTTTGTTTCATTCCTACATAATCCTTGCCTGGTTTACTTAAATGGAATACTTAGTAAAAAATAATAATATCCGATACAACTTGCACTCTAATTCCCGATGGTCTGAATTACAAAATTAAAACGAATGCTACTTTACTGATAAACATAAAGGTGCCAAGTTGAAATCAAACATTGCGCCATTCAAAATTGTATATTTATATTAAAATATTGTCTTTAAAATATTTAATGTCATGTGAAAATATGGCACGTAGATACTAAAAACATTTTAAAATAATTATTTTGCAACTTTACGCATTCATTTGTTATATTTTGTGCAGAAATTATAACAAATTAACCATTTTCCAGTCATTATGACATATTTTGAAATAATATTGTTACAGATGTTGTCCATAAAGATGGCAAATTTTGAAAAAAGTATTTTTAAAGTGGTTATTACTAAAAAAAGCGACTTTAAAGTAATTTTCACTTAGCAATAGTAGACCGAAACTATGAATGTGTAACTTTAAAGTAATAATAACTACAACGTGCCAAATAGAACTACAATGTCACTTTAAAGTTCCCTGTGGGTCCTCACAGTACCATCTGGGACTTGAAACTCAAACTGGGTGGTTTTAACCTTACATTGCTTTTTCAACAAGTTTCAAGTACAACTACAACATAATGTTGAATTAAATTATTTTTTTTAATCTATCAGATAAACATCGGAAAATCTAAATTTTTAATGCTGCACTCAGCACAAATTTTTTTGTTAACTTTTTTAATTTTATAATATTATGCACCGCTTCTCAATATTGTCATATTGGGAACTGTATGGTCAAATCTACTTTATGGTGATTTTGAGAAGTGACACGGACATTGTAGTAGCCTACAGCACAATTACATTCAACACTGCAGGTAACGACAACGTTATTGACACTAATATATATTACTTATAAGTTCTAGGCAGTTAAAGTTGAGCAGACGAGTTCAGCAATTGGCTTTTACCGTTTGACGGTCCGCATATGTTGGGCATGATTATGACCAAATTTGCCGCTTTTTTTTCTGTCTATTTTGTCGCTTTTTTTTGAGAAAATAATAACATTAGTATACTAAAGTATTTGATTGTTTTTTGTTATGTATTGTCATGCTTTTGTTATTGAACATTTTGTATGTAGACTTCTTAGTGTGGCTTTTATTTTCTTGCAAGCTGGCCTTAGAAAATATTTAGTTAACTAAATATTCATCATTAGTTTTGTGAACTAATCTGTATTTTTCTTTTGCTGATGTTACAGCAAGATTGTCTGTAAAAACAAATGCTTTTACCCAAATTGGACATTTTCTACTGATTCTTAAAGAACCTTTGTAGTTAAGTCCAATACGATATCTTAGATGACTGGCAGTTTCCGTAACGATATTTTGCAACTATTGTGAGATTTTTCTTTTGGTTTCCTATAATTAAGGTTATTAAGAGCATTATTGATGTTAAAAGTGCCTAGAATTTTCAATTTGTTTTTGTTTTTTTATCATTTTAATAATTTTGTACAGCAATTGATAAATTTTTTTTTTTTCAAAGCCATATTGTTGATCTGACATAATTTTTTTGTCTGGTTTCATTTCTATCATAAATTCGTAAAGTTTGTTGGTAGTGTTTAAGAGGCATATTGGTTTAAGTATTAAGTTGTAGAGTTTTTTTGTGTGTTTTTCCGGCAGGAAAGGATTGCTGCTTTAGCAGTTTATTAAGCATTTTTATTAGCTATTCATTTGGTATATGTTTTATGGTGGTATGTTATTTAAGCCAAAAAAAAATTAAGATTTTAGAAAATAAAAGTGTTGTGCCGGCTTATCTTCTACATAGATTGCACGTTTTTTTACTTTAGTAGGTTTTTTTAGGTGCTTGCTTTGAGGAAATAGTTTTTCTGCTATTTTTAGTTTGTTTTCTAAAGTTAAGCCAACAATTTTTGTTTTTTATTGCAGTTTTGTTAGAAGATTCTTACTTGTTCTTGTTTAACTTACTGGTTCTGTAGAAAATATTGATTTTATCGATTTCAACCTTGCTTTATCTCTAGTCTTTGCGCATTTTTGTAAGCTTTTTTTTATAGCATTTTTTTGGTATGTTATTGTGGATTTTCATCAATATGGTACGGTTTTGAATCTGCAAGTGCTTGCACGTAGGCTTATGTAACAGTAGACGTATATTTTTGAACGTCACCTTGAAGTTTTTAGACCTTACTACATTTTAGAAAATTAGTTTCCCAGTTTGGTATTTTTTGGGGTTTAGTTTTGTTTTTGTTTTCTTGCTGGCAAAGTGTTTTTGTTTTATCTCCGGTAATGGTTTTACTCTCTACTTGTAGGTCTTTGCGTTAGTATTAATTAAGATAACATATTCCTCTTGGTCGCTATGGCATTTGTGCATTTCTGAGTCAATATTTACTTTTAGTTTATTAAATGTTATGTTCAGAGACAGGCAGCAATAGTACAGAATAAAACTCTGGCAAGATATTTTTCATGTTGTTCAATTTCTTATTTTATCTTATTTTTTTACAGCGTCAATATTTTCTTCAGTAAGTACACTTTTTTGACAAATTGATATGTTTGTTTCATTTAAAAAGTATGTAGTACAAAATATATCTACAATTTGATGGGCAGTTTGCTTAGATAGACGGTTACGTCATAAAAGTCGTCTATGATTTTCAAAGTAAGTTTGGATAAGATTGGAAACATTGTTCAATAATTTTTTAAACTTTACTGTATATTTTTTAAAAAGTAAATCTAGTTTCAGAGTTAGCGTTACAACTTAATTTGCTATAAATTTTATTGGATTAAAAAAAAACACATTTTTTACTTCTATGATATGATATATCATGTTTTTGGGTTTGATGAGACTTTTGGAATTACAACCTGTCAGTTCTATGCTAGAAAAAGATACTAAAATTATTAATTAATTTGTATTTATTAACTATGTAAAGATTCTATTAATAGAAAAGCACCTAAAAACGATGGCAGCAATAACGTGTTGATGCAAGAAACCGAGATATACCGGGCCGACTCGAATAAAAGACATTAGAGTTGAATCAGCGCAAAGAAAAGAGAAAACAATTATTTTTTTGCGCTGCATTTTAAAATACCTTTTCCGCAAATTTGAATGTGAGTAAACAACTTTGAGCAAAATAGATTGATGACTAAAAAAAGATGCAAAAACAGTTTGAACTTTTGAAAACATTTAACTTGACAAGTGGTGCTAAAAATTCCACCTTGATAATTGAAATAATTTTGCTTATAAAATTCAGATTGTGCAATTTCTTAATACTGGTAATTATCAATAACAATTCTCTTATGCTCAAGTAGTTTGAAGAAAATGACGACCAAGTAAACAACTTGAAGATTAGCAATGATGTTATGTTTTGTAATTAGTCAAAACCTCAGATACTGGTGCAGCACCTCTTTATACTTAAAAAAAAATTGGCAAATAGTTGGTCTATTTTTTGTTTAAAATAAGGCTGAAAATGCGGTGACTTTTAAATTATGCGTTGCAATGATTTGTAACTTTATCACATCACAACTTGCTTATTTTTAAGTGATTGTAAATACTCTTTT
Source organism: Tachinus rufipes (assembly GCA_963932245.1). NCBI lineage: Eukaryota > Metazoa > Arthropoda > Insecta > Coleoptera > Staphylinidae > Tachinus > Tachinus rufipes. The sequence continues at coordinate 16,567,630 of OZ010744.1, forward strand.
TAGCAACATAAAACAACAATCATTGTCAACATTTTATATTTTTAAATAAAGTGATTTATACTAGGAAGCAAAAAATAAAACTTTTTGTTTAAAATTGGATTTTATACCAAAAAATACAAAATAACTTTTCTCTTGATTGGCTTTTGTTTTAGAGAAATTTGGTCATAAAGTTTTTTAAATTTATTTAACTGTTTTGGCTTTGAAAGAAAATTGTTTTGTGACGTCACTGCGTTTTTACTTTTAAACAAATATGGAGGTTGCAGTTTAATTGCGACCTCCATAATAAGCCTTAAAAAATCGTAAAAAATAACAGCATTAAAATGTAAAGAAAAAATTAACAAATGACAACCAAAAATCTATAATTGCACTTTAGGTAGTAAAGGAGGTAAGTATTTGTTGAAATAAATAAATAAAATAATTTACCAGCTAAGAAGCAAGTATTTTAAAAAGAATGGTAAAAACCGAAAGTAGATGTGTCAAGAAAAATCAATTATTAAAAAAAAATTAAAAAACTACTTTTATTACCGACTGTTTTTGGGATAAATGATACCCTACTTGTCTAGCATGATTAGATTATAAAAAACAAAAATTGAAATTGTCTTAAAACAACTGCAGAAGATTGTTTTACGTTTTATTAATAATATTATATCTTCCAAAAGTCTTAACTTTAATTTCCAAAACAAAGCCGATTGAAAAAAAAAGATATTTTGTATAATTTGTTTAGAATTCAGTCTCAAACAAGAATTTTTACTTTTTGGCTTCTCGTATAAATCAACCTGTAGTTTATAACAAACTTTTTCATATAATATTAATTTGAATATATTTAGTGAGTAAAATAATAAATGTATAAAAATCTTAATTTTTTATTAAATAAATACCACAAACGTTTTATTTGCGCTTAATAGAATAATTTTTTTTAAATTATTATTTGTTTGTTTTAGAAAAGGTTAAGTGAAAGAACAAACCCAGTCTAAACTCTAAAATCTCTTGCAACTTTTGTATGCAAGATAATTTACAAAAAAAGTACCAAAAGTTAAAAATTATGTAAAATGTATAAAAGTATAAAATAATGTAATAAGTAAAAAAATTTAAATAAAAACCTGTTTTTAATATTAATGTATCCAAAAACATTTTTTAGCAATGCGCTTACTTAAATATGTACTAGATTTTGATATTTCTATCAAGACTAACACTCAAATAAAAACCTAAGTGACAGCTTGATTGAATTCATGTATTGTAATGTTAATTTAATTTTTTATGAATTGTTATGGTTGGCTGCATTAATATATGTAACAATGGTAAATTGACAACACAAGTAAAATGTTTCTGTTAAACTTCAACTAAAATACTCCATTATAAAATGAATAATAAATTAATATTCTATCACAAACTTTTATAAGCATAAAGAAATGGCGGCAGTAACATCAAATTTAAAAGTACCATTAAACTGGTGCGCATTTATTGGATTGATACCAAGAATATCAAAATTAAAGCTGTTACAAGCAAAACTGCGTTTTAAATTTACAATTTTATGCCTTATTATTATATTTATTATCGCAATAATTTTAAAAATATATTTTTGCTTCTACATATACGCAGACAAAACTCAATGTGCTTTAGATTTTGGATGTACAATAATTGTACACATTGCAATTATAACAATCATTTCTGGAAACTTTACATGGAATTTTAATGCACTAGAGAAGATGCTAATAAATTTTAATAGAATTGATGAGTATTTAAAGAAATTAAATATTAAAATTCCAAAATTTAAATACGTGCCAGTTCAATTTTACCTGCTTAATATATTTTATTTAACAATTTCTTTAAGCGATATTTATACCGGAAATGAATATGGAAATAATATTGGTATGCTGAATTGCATCGAACCACTACTAACTAATATTCAATTATATTTGTGGTCGGTATGGTTTATCACTCAAAGTTATATAATGGAATGCTTCAGAATAAGATTTAAATTACTTAATATGTACTTTAGTTTAGAAAAAGTTAAACATTTTCATTGTGTAATGAAGTGTTATGATTTGCTCTACAAACTAATTGATTTACTTCATCAAATATTTCAATGGAATACTGTATTTGTACTATTATTTATGGTTCTTATGGTACTACTTATGATTAACAAAATTTTGAAAAATCCTGTTGATGATAGTGCTGACGAAATTATAATGCGACTTTTTTGGACCGCTTTTCCAGTTGTAAGTTGACATTTAATTTATATTTTATATTAATAAACCAATTGTACGTTCTTCTTAAGTTTTAATTATTTTACATGAGATTTTTATAATTTTGCAATTAATAATAATACTGTACTGTACTTACAGGTTGTAATATTTCTAAGTATACTTTATTGATATAAACATATATTAGTAAAGAATCTATTTATAACGTAAATATCAAAATTGGTTACTTTATTTAACAAATTTGATAAAAAAATAAATATTGCTTTTTTACTTCACTGTAGAATTGATTTAAATATGTTTAGTTCATTAGGATGGGTCATAAGACCTTTCAATTTGTGTCTGGCACAATTCCAAAAACAAATCAGTTTTCCGGTGTCCTTGAAGAGACCTAAACGGTTTAATGCTGTTTTTGGTTAAACTTTGGTAGACTTTTTAATCATCTCCAGTGTTTGAGCGGTATTTTAAAAACTAAAGGTTATGCAACAATATTAAGACATTTTATACGTATTGATTAAACGTCTTGGCAAGATATATTGTCAAAAAATTACACTTTAGCATTGTGTCATAAATTATTATTGAATTTCAATTTTTTATTATGTATTTGTGGATAATATTGATAAACAAAACAACTAAACAAGTCTGTAAAAAACAGTAAACTAAGCTTGATTGATTTGGTCACTTTACCATTTATTCTTATAAATATAAAATGATATTTCAATAAAAACAAAACAATAACATAAATATTCCATTAGAAGAAAAAAATTAAACATATATTACACAAAACAATTGTTTATATCTAAAAAGAAATGACGACAGTAACATCAAACTTAAAAGTAGTACTAAATTGGTGCGCGTTTCTAGGAATTATACCAAAAATAACAAACCAATCAATACTTAAAAAATCAAAACTACGTTTTATATTCACAATTCTATTTTTAATTGTTGCCTTTATTATTGCAATTGTTGCAAACTTATTTTTGTGCTTGTACCTACAAAAAAATAAGACTGAAGTTGTTTTTGATTTTCTGTATACAATAGTCGTACACGTTTCAACTATAACAATAATCACAAAAAACTTTAATTCTAATTTTGAAGCAATAGAAGCAATGCTACTGAATTTTAACAAAATTGATAAGTGTTTCAACAAATTTAATATTAAAATTCCTGTAATTAAAAATGTATCAATAATTTTTTTTCTAATTAATATATTTTATCTATCAGTATTTTCATACGATTTTGTTTACGGTTATGAGGTTGGAATAGATAGAGGTATCTTAAGTCATCTCGAGCCCTTATTAACCATTATACAAATGTATTTATTCTCATTATGGTTTGTAGTTCAAAATTATATAATGGAATGCTTCAGATTAAGATTTAAATTGCTTAATTATTATTTTAATAAAAGAAGTTTGGAAGCTGTTAAAAATATAGATTGTGTAACAAAGTGTTATAATTTGATATACGAATCGTTCAATTTGATTTGTCAAATATTTCAATGGAATATGTTATTTGTGGAGTTGTTCATGTTACTTATGGTTTTACTAATAATTAATATGATGTTAAAACTAGCAGATTACTCGTATAGTGTGGAAGACTTTGTAGTGGCATTTATTTGGACCCTATTTCCAGTTGTAAGTTGATATAAATAAGTTTGCACTTAGTTTAGAAATTTATATGTTCTTTTAAAAATACAAAGATATTTATATAAACATGTGTAATAACGAATAATTTCAATATTAATAGAGGTTTATAAACCAAATGTAAATTTTATTATTATGAATTTTAAAATAAACTTTAAAAATTTGTTAAAAAAATGATAATATTGATTGACTGTGCAATAACATAACACATTTTTGTTCTAGTTAATTAAAAAAGGTAATATGTAATAGTTATAATTGTGCTAGAACGTAATATGGTTGTAAAATAAATGATTTAGATACATTTTGTTTAAAAAAATATTTACTACTTGCAAGTTGCAAAAATATTTTAAATTTTAACAATAAAAAAAAAAATTACAAAAATCCAAACTATAAAGTTATGCCAAAAAACTTTTTGTTTAATTTTTTAAATGATTTTTGATCAATTTATACAATAAATTGGTGTTTTAATTTAAAAAGATTTTTTCTAAAAGTTTTTAATAATTTTTTTATTTTAAAATTATTTGGTTATTTTTAAATCTTTATAAAAAAATATATATTGTTCAAGCTTTATGGCCAGATTTTGACGCTTTCTAACAATATTTTAATGTTTTAATATTGTAATATGCTACTTAATAAATAAAGTTTAGCTTTTTTCAATAATTTATGACCAAATTCTCAATTTGTGATATTTTGTTAAAAAAAATGCATTGCTTGACAGTTTATAACCAAATCTTTTGTTCCAATTAACATTTTTTTTCAATAATTTATATCAAGATTTTGCAGTTTTTAAAATTGCATAAAGATTTTTTAATTTTTTAGCAGTTTATAGCCAATTTTTTTTTAATTTTCTTTTTTATTTTACGTTTTATGACCAAATTTTTAATTTTGATTTTATGTAGAATTTTGCATTTTTTATTTGCCTTTAACCAATTTTTTTTTTACAATATTCTATAACCAGATTTTGTGATTTTTGAATCAAAATTTTGCATTATTCTATAGCTGGGTTTTGCTATTTTTGACTTATTAAAAATAAATTTTTGTAATTTTCAACAATTTATGGCCGTATTTTTGATGTTTTTAACAATATTTGGAGATTTTATAACCGGATTTGCTACTTTTAAAATTTTATTAAAATAATTTACACTTTTTAACAGTTTATGACCGTATTTTGCTTCTATTTATATATGATTTTTTACATTTTTGTACTGTTTATAACCTAACCTAACATAATTTTTGATATTTTATGACAGAAAGTTGATATTTTTAACATTTTATAAACATAATTTTGTACTTTCTAATAGTTTATGACCCAATTTAAGTGTTTTCTAGCTATATTTTTATATTATTGATTAAATTTTGCCTTTTTTTTTGAAATTTTGTATTTTTTTTTACATTTTTAAATAGTTTTTGGCTAGATTTTAGTGCTTTCTAACAATGTCTTAAAGTTGAATTTGTTATTTTTGACATACACAACCTGTTTATAAATTCAAGCACGGTTGCTTGCTTTGTAATAATAATAATACGTTTATTACACTTATGCTACAATTTACAATTATAAAATACAAAATTAAACAGATAAACATATATATTGCAGCGGATGTGTACGTCAGATTATTTAAAAACTAACTTAATTACTAAAACATATTAAAATTGAAAATTAAAAAAATATAAACAATCAAATAATATAAAATAAAACAATCAAACAGATTAAAAGAATATAAATTAATCAAACAGATATCACCCAATAGCTTTAAATTGCACAAATTCTTTAAATGTTTAGAAACAATTTTGTACTAGATATTTCTTCAGTTTTGGCAGTTTGTTATATACTATCGGAGATGTATACATTGCTGATTTCTCATACAGAGTGCTGCTATGGAAGACAGTTCTTATGTCCGATCCATGTCGCGTTGAGTAATTGTGCATGTCATTATTTTTAACAAATTTGTTGCTATATTGAAATACATACAGCGCATTTATAAATATAGACATTTATAACAGTGAATAATTGTCGGCACGACTCAGTTTTTTTTATGCCAAATATAAGCCTAATAATACGGTTTTGGGCAGCAAACACTCTGGTTATGTCGCTTCTGCCCCATACTAGTATGTTAAATGATAAGTGCAAGTAGACAAGAGCATAATACACATTAATTACTGATTTGAATGAAAATTTACCTTTTAGTTTTAGAATGGCATAATATGCGCTATTTAGCTTGCAAGTTACATGATCAATCTGCTTCTCTCACGTTAATTTTTCATCAATAAAACTACAAAGATATTTAACAGATTGTGAGTTACGATCAATTGGATTCTGTGGTGGTTTACGATTATAAAACTGGATAGAAGTTGTTTTATCTGCATTGATAATTAAATTGTTATTATTGCACCAATCACTTAATTCTCTGTTGATAATATTAATTTTAAGCAAAAGATCATCTTGACTTGCAACACTAATGACTATAGCGGTAACATCTGCAAAATTGATCATATAACCGGCGATAATAAATTCACTTAAATTGTTAATGTACAATAAGAACAATAGTGGGCCTAATGTTGATTATTGCACTACTCCTTTGTTTAATAGGCATATTTTAAAAGCGCTTTGCCCGACTTGCACTAATAGTTTTCGGTTGGTTAAAAATAATTCGATCAGTTCTAACACGGTACCACGAGTTCTAAGAGCAAATAGTTTGTCACGTACAAACTTCACTTCGACAGTATCAAACGCACGCAAAAAGTTATAGAATATACCACTTTCCCGCATCAACATTTTTTGATACTTCTTCTATCAGGTCTACAATTGCTGTTTCCGTAGAATATTTTTTTTGAAATCCATGCTTGGCTTTGTTAATTATATGGAAGTGCTGAATGTAGTTTTGTAGTTTAATAAATATGATTTTAGAATATACATCAAGTAAAGCAATAGGACGATAATTACCTATATCGGTTTTATCATCTTTTTTGTAGACTGGCACAATTTTTGATGTTTTTAAAATATTAAGAAATTCTTCTTTACTAAATGATAAGTTTATAATATAATGTAAAGGTTTCATAATAACATTAACCACACTTTTAATTATGTATAGGCTTACACCATCTTTACCAGGGCTTGCATTGTTTCTTAAAGCAATAACAACATTATAGATTTCTGTTTCGGTTACTGGCATTAAGTATAAGGAATGCTGTCTATAAGGGGACGTTGTGCAGGTATCTGATATGTTGTTTCCAATGTGCTCGTTAATTTTCTTATCTGTTATTGAAGAAAAATAATCAGCAAAATTATTTGCAATTTTCGTGGATTTGGTTATTGTTTGCCCTGTATTGTTTTGAATTATGATTAGCTCTTGCAATTTATTTACAGTAAGTTCTTCTCGCACTAGTTTCTATATCTGCCGTTGTTTGTTATTACTGTTTGTTATTGTTTTACTATAATAATTTCTTTTGGTAGACTCAATAAGTGTTCTATGTTCTTTTTTCTTGTCATTATATAGTATTTTAAGAGGTAGTAATTTTGCTCTTATCATCAGCGAGTGCATTATTTTAAGATTGCTACTTGACTTTATTATTTCATTATTTACCTACTGGTTGTGTTTCAAAGAACGACATTTATTTTTTAAAGAACAAGATATATTAAAATAATGTAAAAACTCGTCCACAAACAGTTTAAAAGAGGTACTGACGGTACCGGTTCTGATAGAATTGTTAATTTGCGTATAACATTTTTTGGCAACTTAGTTGTGTTAAAGTTTTGCGCAAGCGGTACGTATTAGACAAAAAGTTTGTTTGCAACATTTTACCAAAAATCTGCAATGTCATTTTTTTTTAATCACACTTAACCTGCAATTTTTTTGTGTTGGGCATAGATTTTGATAAAAATAATTTTTGACTGCAGGTTATTATTCTACCATTGTTGTATATTGTCTATAACGACTCATCAGTTGCAGGTGCTAAGTCATTAATCAGAGAAAAGCAGCTGAGTTCATCTGAACAGTTAAATTTCTAGTATAAAGAATGGTTGAGATAAACATAAAGTTTTAAAATCAAATAAATTAATTAAAAAGTTTATAAAACTTCCACTTACCGACCAGATAGATTTTATACATTTCTATTATTTGTTGGTGTTTTTTATCAAGATTTTTTATATTTTCTAGCTGGATTTTGTTATTTTGAAGTTTTATAAAAAAATTTACATTTTTTGCAGAAAATATCAACATTTTTTTTATTGACAATATTTACATTTTTTTAAAGTTTGGCCAAATTATTATGCTTTCTGTTTTTGTTTTTAATAAATTCCAATAAATAATGCACTAAAGTTAATATAAACTATTTATTTTAAAAATTAAAATATACAAAAGAAAGCGAAGTGCAAACTGTGCGCTTTTTTAAATTTTATTAATACTTACATACATCCTTAGTCAGGACGTTCTTGTTCTGGGTAGGCTACATGTTTATAAATACTAAAATACAATTTACAATATTATTTCTCTAATAAATTTGTACATACGTTACAATTTCTGCAGTATAGCCATATTGAAGATGCATCTTGTATTAGATTGTTCCCATGTATTTCATATAAATCTTCTAATGTAAATACCGCTATTACACCATAAATTTGTATTAAAGAAAATATTAGTCAACCTGACATTTTTGACATTTGACAAGTATTGGTGTTTTTTTACAAAATTTTCTTATTTTATGGCCTGGTTTTGCTATATTTGATATGTTACAAAAAATAATTTTACAGATTTTAACATATATGTATATATATATTTAATATATTAATATTGTTTGAAACTTTTTGCTATTTTTGACTTTTTATAAATAGAATTTTGCAATTTTTAAGTGTTATTACTAAAATATTGTTATTTTTATTAATATTTTCCTATTTTTGAAGTTGTTATAAAAAACTTTTTAACAATTTTATTAATGACTAGATTTTGGTGTTTTCTAACAATATTTTGATATTTTATAGCCAGATTTAATTTAATTTTCTAATTTTTTTACAATTTTTAAAAATTGATCAAATTTTGGTGTTTTTTATCAATATTTTGACGTTTTAAAACCTTATATGACTATTTTTGACATCTTATAAATAAAAATTTGCGCTTTTGATAGTTTATGACCAGATTTTGTTTTTTTTAACAAACATGGTTATGTTTCGTAGCCAAATTTTAATATTTTGGACTATTTTTTAATAACATTGCACTTTTCAACAACTTATAGCTTAATTTTAGTAATTTTGAACAATATTTTGATGTTTTAAAACTGGATTTTGCTTTTTTTTTAATTTGAAGAATAAAATGTTGCACTTTTTAACAGTTTGTGATCTAATTTTTATTGTTTGAGACAAATTCGGCATACTTCACATTTTTTCAAAAATTATTTAATGATGACGTAAAAACTTATTTGCTGTAATTAAACTTTCAAAATTTGTTACAAACTTACCAATTTTCAATTTGACCAATTAGATGTGACAGTACACATTATTAAGTGATTGTCAACATTGTAAAATTATAAGATGTAAAAGAAAGCGTCCAAAAAATGACGCGTAGACTTTGAAGTAGTAAAAAAAATAACAATTTTGTACCAGTTTATCATTCATAAAAAAATACTGCACATAACAAAACATAGATTGCAGTTTATTGCTAAAATTATGCAGTTTTAGAAAAATCTTCATAAAAATGGCAAAGAAGTAATTGCAGCAATCACATATGTAGAGTTAAAAAAGAATTGATGGTAAAATTTATTTAAAAATTCAAGTGCATTGAAGCATGTTACACAAGATTAGACACAGAGACATAAGGTTTCTAACTTAAACATAATAAATATAGCAAAAATGTATAATAGAGAATTTAAAAGTAAAGAATTAATTTTTTTCTGTTTTCATAACTTATTAGTAGTCTTTTGATCAGTTTATAAAAGTGTAAAAAATTTAGAAAAAAATCTACAGTTTTAGTTTTTTTGTTGTTTTATAGTTTTAACTTTAAAAAATCGCATTTTTTGTTGAAATTTTTTAATTTGAACACAAAAAAAATCTAATTCTGGCGCTATTTTCAGTCTATACCCGTCTATAAGCCGTAAAAGCCATAAAATTAATTTTTTGTTCTCAGTGAGCTGGGTAAAAAAGAACATTTATTGGATTTTTTAACCGCTAAAGTTTAATGTAAGTTAGTTAGAAAATTTTGTGTATTTAGATTTTAATAGTTTAAGGGCCGTAATATCCAACTCCTAATAAAGCACCTAATAAACTATTAGCTGAATAACCTAACTTTTTTTAAATTTTGAATTGATTTAATTTTGTTACACCTCTAAGCGATTAATAAATTATATGCTTAATGTTTTTATTTGTTATAAATGTATATGTTAAGCATATATTTAATTGGCTGTCCATAGGTTTTAATAAAATAAATAAAATTAAAAGTTAGGTTATTCAGCTAATAGTTTATTAGGTGCTTTATTAGGAGTTGGATATTACAGGCCTAAAAGTTAAAAAAACTGCAAAAATTTGATAAATATACTTATTTTTCAACATTAACTTTTACAAATACAGTAAAGCTCCGCTAATTCGGATCAATTAAAATATAGCTTGATCCGATCTATTGATCAATCCGGATTACTGGAACAATAATAAAATGATTAAACAATTGTCACACTATATTATAAAGCTTTTATTATAATGACAATAGAACAAAATTTTATGAAAAAATGAAACCTTTTAAGAAAACTTCGATAATTTTGTCTGGCAAATGCAACCTAGCTTAACCTCCATTGCGCAACTTGTAATATTTCTTGTTTTTTGACTAGAGTTAATGTTTTATGTAGCCGTTTTTGTGCCATGTTAAAATAAACTAAAAATTCATGTTTTCTTTTTTGTTAGTCGGGAGATTCCCGGCGTGCTAGTCCGGATTACAAGGTACATAATGTAAAATTTACACAATTTGTTTAAAGTACAAGTACATTCATTAATGTACATGTTTAACAGTGCTCAAAAAAACTATAGACCAGATTCTTCATTAAAAAATATTTTTTTAATTATTTTATGAGATTATTTGGCTTATAAATTTTTTTAATTTAATTCAAATTTGACAAATACATCTTATGTTGCTTGAACTAATTTTGGGCAATTTTACTCTGTGTTTAAAAGTTTTTGTGCTTGCGGCACCATTTAGACTCAAACTGGAATTATTATTATTTTTGGCATTTGACTATAAATCCGTCCAGTTCTCAACAAAATTTAACAAAAAATATTTTAAAACCTACTCTAGTGTGTATATAATATTTTTTGTAAATATAAAAAAATAATTATTTTTAACGCATTTTACATCTATTTTTTTTAATGGACTTTTTTAAGGCCAATAAACACGATACTAACTATTTTCTAAATAAATTGAATAAAAAATTCAAATTTTTAATAATGTTTGGTCTACAGTTTTTCTGAATTCTGCTAAAGGAGTTTTTGTAAGAGTTAATGTTGAATAATAGGCATTTTTACTATATTTTTGTAGATTTTTTTTTTAACTTTTAAACTCTTAAAACTCTTAAACAACAGCTACCTTGCATCAAAATACGTCTACTTTGGGGGTTAAAAAAAAACCAAAAACTGCTTCTTTTTCCCAGCCCGCTTAGAACAAAACATTTTTTTAAACGTTTTATAGATTTTGCGGCATATATACAGGGTATAGACTTAAAATGACACCAAAATTGGATTCTACGGAAGCAATTGCGTAATAATTGCGATTTTTAAACCAAAAATACATTTTTTTTTAATAAAGTTAAAAACGACAAAAAGGACAAAGAAAATGTTGTCGAATTTTTTTAAAGGTTTTATACCTTCATGAACTGATAAAAAAGCTACTAATAAGCAGTGCCGTAACTTGGGCGGTGCCCTCGCACCGGGCGCAGCTTTGTTGGGGCGCAGAAAACTACCTAAACTTCATTGTTTTGGAGTTTGGATGGCGTAAAATGACGCTCTCGCACAGGGCGCATCAGTGGCTAGTTACGGATAAGATCTCCCGCTTTGGTCCGTATAAAATAGAATTGCCCATATAAAAGAAAAAAAATGCTATTTTAAGTTTTAACTGTCATAAAAGTGAAGTGCTTCCAATTAAAGATTTCAGATTAATCTGCTTATTACCGCAGACAGCTACACATTTACAATTTTTGTTTTGTACAGGTTTATCTGGATGTAAACTTATTGAAGATATGACTGTTATGTACACATAAACAGATATCAAATATAACAAGGGCTGTAGCAAAATTGCTTCTGCTATTCACAGACTATTCCAAACAAACTTTAAAAGCGACCAATTTGTAATAGATGTGAGGGTAAAAGTAAAAATTGCATTATTATTGCAATTTGTGGCAGATATTTTTTAAATGTTCTAAAACAATTGCAAACAATTGAACTAAAATGCAAAAAAGTACTAACAAGTTTTTAATTTAATTTAGATTTAGTGCGGTTTTTATAATAGGTATAGCTTTACAAATTTAAGACTGAAAATCACACTTGTATTTAGTAATTAAAAATACTAGTCTTTGGCACTTCAAATTTAAAGTTAGAAATTGAGCTCATATGAGGAGAATTGTCATTACCGCACCGATGTGAAAACAGTAAAAATGTAGAACAAACGTAGGAATAATTAATAAATAAAGTTAATGCTTTAAAATTACAAAGTTTAACAAATTATTGGCTAAACATTTTGGTAAAAAACGCTTAAAAACTTACGTTATTATTTACATTTTATATTTATTATTATGTAAATAAATAAATATTTTACTTTTATTGAATTCTTTAATTTTATTATAATCCCATAAGGACAATTCCACTATAGTTCGGACAATCGTTCTCATATCAACATTTTCAGTTTTGCTCACATTTTGTACACATGTTTGAGGTATCAAAACGATTCCTAAAATTTTAAATCTTTAGGTGCCCATTAAAATTTTTAAGAAATATTTGATCTCCTTTCAGTTTTTGTGCTATAAATAAGCAAAAAATAGCCAAAAGTTATTAAATCATTAAATTTACGAAATTTTCTGCAGAAAATGGAAAAAATATCATTTTATTGAAAATTTGATATTTTTGATTTTGCTACACCTAAAGACTTGTAATTTGAATATGATACTAACATAGAAATTTTAATCGCAAAAATTAAAAAAAAATAGATTTGCTTGCTCTAAGGTGAAATATAACACATAATTGCTAAAAATAGATTATTTCAAAAGAATTTAATTTTACTACTTTTTCCGCTTGTTCAGAAGAATTAAAAAAAAAACGGACATAAAGATTGCATCTACAAGAAATTTTCTTGGTTACAATATTTTTTTGACCCTTTTTTGCAAAATTATAAAAGTCAAAAAAATAATTATTTTTTATCATATTTTTTTTAAGTATGATATATATATATTAGATACAATTTTTTTAATATAGTTTTTCACTATTTTTTGCTTATTTACAGCACAAAAACTGAAAGAAAACAAAATATTCCAAACATGTGTACAAAATTTGAGCAACATCGGAGATGTCGATGTAGGAACGTTTGTCCAAACTATTGTGGAATTACTTATAAATCAGTTTTAATTTAAAACCGACCATCTCCACATGATGGGTGCAAAACCGGGAATCTCCAGTCTTTATTTTTAAATCATGTTACTCAAATTCTTTAATAAATTTTATGGTTTTCATGCGTTAAAACAAAAATCGTCCAGCTGTCTCGTTTAGTCTGAAGTAAAAAAAAAATTTGTTCTCTGCTAGTTTTGCATCTAAAACCCTTATTTCAAACAATTGTTTAATGTTTTAAAGTTAGATTTTTGACATTTTATTAATAAAATTTTACATGCATGGTTTAAAACCAGCAAACAACGGATTTTGATAATATTTAAAAATGTTTTAATGTTTTACGACCAGTAAGTTAGTTTGACTTTTTATTAATAGAATTTGTCTTTTTTCAACAGTTTATGACCAGAATTTATTTAATTCTATAGATATAGTGAAACACCAGCAAAAATAGGCTTTAGCAGCACAAAAAAGCAAAGCAACATTGTTTTAGAAAATTTTAAAGTTTATTGTAATCTGTGACTACTGTCAAGTTGTAAGGCGGTATAGCGTTATTATGTAAAATTGAGATTTACTCTAACCAAATAACGGAAATAAATTTTCAACCCATGTAGGATCAAATTAGATGTTTTTTGTAGAACCGCAAAAACAGTGTTATAATATTTCTTATAGCTAGAGAGATTTTATAAGTATATTTTTACATTTTTAACATTTATTATTATTTTGATATTTTATGACCAGATTTTGCTATTTTTGATATTATATATTTATAATTTTTGATAATATAAAAAAAATGATTGCTAATTCTTAAAATATTTTGATATTTTATATCAAGATTTTATAAAAACAATATTATTTTTTAAAGGTTTTTTACTATTATGTTTAGACTTTATTATTTGACATTTTATAAATAATATTTTACACTTTTTGACAGTTTAAAACCGGATTTAATGGCAATAAGTATGTTACTGAAACTAATCAACAGTATTTGCACTTTTCTTTTTGATTTGAAATCTACATAGTTTCAGCATAATTTTTAAACAACAATGAAAAAAAAATGTTGTGTGTTTAAAAAAAATACTTTTATTATTTTTATATAAAATTTTTAGTAATATGCACTTTCTATAGCAAGATTTCGTTGTTGTCAACCTTTTTGCAAAATTGTTAAAAGTGAGAAACAATTCATAAACTTTAAGGGACATACCATGTCTATGTAACTTTTTTTTTAAACTTTAGATTTCAAAATTATTTCAAAAACTAAAGCCATGGTAGGGCAAAATTAATTCTTTAGTTTTAACGGGTCCTCAGAACAGTTAGAAAAATGAGATAAGTGTGTTTAGGTCAAGGTAATAACGCCATTTTTAGTAGTTACTATGATGTAGTTGTAAAAACAACGTGGCATTGTTGTTGAGACATTTTTTAAAAGCGGCAAAAGTGTAGTAGCATCGTAGAGAAGCTTTTGCAAGAAGTTTGGTATTGCTTGTCACAACAGAGATCTTGAAAGTAAAATTATTTGAAATTTAATAATGTAAGAAAAACGGAATGTGCACTTTGTAATAAACCGTTTGAGCGACCTAAACCTGTGAGAACACTCAAAAATATTTTGCCTATTGAACAGTCTTTGATGCGTTCTGTATAAAACAATACGGCAAAATTTACAAACAGACCTTAAGTTACACCCCTATAAAATATTGATTGTCCAAGATTTGAGCTCACAAGACTGCGTGAGACGTACAGATGCTTCTGGATTGATTCTGGATTGAAAGTTGGAGGGTAAACCAAAGTCTACTGCACGTAGGCCTCATTAGGCCCTTTGTACCTCCTCCAATGGTGACCTCACTCCGTTGTCTTTGCATTTAACCACCCTATGTGGCTGATGTATGCAAGTACAACGCTTGGAGGGGTCTTCCTTATGCTGGCCATGTCAAGCCAGCGGCTCCCCAACATGGATTCTCTATCGTATGAGAGGGCCGGGCATGTGCATAGCACGTGCTCGATTGTCTCGTCGTCCATTTCACATCCTCTACACGTTGGATTGTCTCCAATACCAATCATGTGCATGTGTTTCTTTAGTTGGCAGTGTCCTGTCAAGATTCCTGTCATAATTTGCAAATTTTTCCTGGAAAGTCGCAAGTAGTAATCGGCCGTCTTGGCGTTAGGAGCAGTCATTGCTTCCTTTGCCTGTCTGCAGCCCGGTGTATCATCCCAACGCCGTCTCAGTGCATTGTGTGTGTTAACTTTTAGTAGATTATTTAAGCTTTTGAGTGTTAAAACGGTTCAGGGTTCAGGACCACACGCTATGAGGGTTGACCCTTTACGCGCCAGCTCGTCCGCCTCAATGTTACCTACTTTGTTAGAGTGTCATTTTACCCAGAGCAGCTCAATGTTATTTCCACAGGCTGCTAAAGTAAAGGCGCAATGACATTCATAAATTAGCTTCGATGTGATTCTAGGCTTGTTTATAGCAATTAGGGCCGCTCTACTATTTGTTAGAATTTGGACATTCTTGCCAGATATTTTGCGGTTTACAATTTCCATAACCCCATAGGTTATCCCAACTTCTTCTGCTTGGAAGATAGTCGTATGAGCCCCTAGTGGTAATAATATTTTGAGGTCCAGGTCTTGCGAGAAGATTCCCGCTCCAGAACCTTTATTAGTTTTTGAACTATCCGTGTAGATTTTAATCAAATCATTGACCACGTTCTGCTTCTCTTGTTCATGTGTGCACACGTTGTAAGGTCTTTGAAACACAAAGAAGGGTGACATGTTGGTACAGATGCTTGCAATTCAATCCTAACAGCTGTACATCTCGAGGTTATTGTGTGGACTAACAACAAAACGTACTATGATGTTAACGCTTTCTGGTTTCAGCAAGAGCCACGGCCTATACTGTCCGTCATTTCCGGTTGCCTGATCTTGTTGCAAGCCTTCTAAATTCCCGGATCTGAATTTTTTTCTGAAGGGGTATTTCAAAGATAAGGCTAACAAAGCTTGACCTCAAACCCTGAAAGTTTAAAAAAACGCAATTAAATACGCATTATAGAAATCCTTCAAGATATGCTGGCAAGAGTGTCCAAAAAGTTTTTAAAACATCTCAACATGTGTATTGAAATATATATATCTTTTACTGTTTACTCACAATTTACCTAAGAAATTAAAGAGGTCATTCTGTTTTATTTTGTATATATATAATATATACTAATACCTACAATTTGCTTGTTGCGTAAGATGATTTTACAATAAGCATAATAGTTCAGTTAAAGTAGTTTTTCACCTCTAAAAAGTTCCAAAAGTTTTGAAACTTTTTACACTGATTTATAGGTACTTAGTAAAGAATATACTAAAAATCCTGACAAATATGACACAATATGACAAGCTTTAGCGGCAATGACCAAAAACAGGGCACTTTTTTTGGTTTTTTCATTTTAATCTTTATTTACAAGCCTTTTCACTGACCGCTCTGTTTCTTCTAGAGGTATAAAAAAACCTAGATCATTAAGGTCATCAAAGTTTTTTTAGTGGTAAAAGTAATGCCATTCAAGCATTCTTCATTGCAGTTGTGGCAAATTTTTGTGCACATTATTCCTGGTTTTTGACAGCCACATCTGTTTTTACATCTAGTTATACATTTGCAAGAAATGAGGTTGAAGACAGCCTCAGGTGCTGCTGAGTCTTCTGTAGTTACTGGGATCAACTAGCCACTTTCAAACTTCCTACCTCACTGTTTTGAAGAAAGTTTATTCCCTATCCAAAATTGATTTTGCTAGTATACACAAAAAGCATGCTGCATTGCTGCTGTTTCTGTGGCAAATAGCGCGGAAAAGTATAGTTTAGCATTTAAAACCGATTTGGTAAAAGCATTGCAACGTTGTATGTTAAGTGAGGTTTGCTTGTGGGGTTCATTGTACTAAGCCAAAAGTATTTTGTTTTGAACTTCAGCCACAGCTCTATGGGATAAACTTAAGAAGTTAAATACATCAATAATAGTTTGACGTGTAGCTTGCTTCATTAATAAATTGAAACACACAAGTTTCTTTTTTGATATGCAGCTGAAGTTGTCTCACATCTGCTAAATGCCTGCACAAAAAGTATGCATTTTTTTATTCCCATACTTTGCAATTGCTGACTTAAATATACTTTTTTTCTACTTTTGTTTAACAAATAATATCTGTCTTTCAGATGGGGTTAAAGCCATGAGGAGGACAATAAGATCAACATCTTTGCCAACTGTTGCTACTTTGTCACTAGTTAGTCACTTAGTTAGATTTCATGACTTTTGTGCGGATGATCAATGTATCAGCGTCACTTGATGCTTGTTTTGTTTTAATTCCATTATCGTGGAAAGCAGTTGAGAAGAATGAAATAAGTTTAGATTCATTGTGTTCATTAAAAAAGAAATTATCCTGTTTGACTGTGATTTGTGTTTTTTGTTTAAAGTTTATGTTAACTGACCTCTTTAACTTGTACTTTCAAATCTGTTCAGTTCTTTTTGTACTAGATAATGCCGCTGAATAACCATCAAACGGTAAAGCTCCTGCCCGTATAATGCTTGAGAACATAGGCATCATAACATTGGCAAATTGTTGAGATTAAGAAATTTTTGGGCCAAACTACCTTAAGTAACAGTAATCCTTTATCCAAAACAATGTCAAAATTGAGAAGATTAGCTTCTTTTTGTTGTACAATAAAAGTAGCGTATAAAGCGGATTTTTTTGTTTTTTGCATTCTAGTTTTCTCAAATAAAGATAAAGGGTCAGGAGCAAGCTTATGCTATAAGTAGTAGTTCAAGTCCTTATTACTCTGCTTGTTGATAACTATCATCGTTGAAAAGTTGATTACCACTTTTTTCCATGGGCAAAGAAGGTAAAAGAGAGACCGTACTAACACTACAATTTGACGCGTATCCCACACGTATTGTAAACGCTATGTGAAAGGAAGAGCAGGTAAAAAGGGAAGAAGGGGAAGACCGTCAAATTAGACGGAAGACCAAACAAAAAAAAAGAAGCTCTTTGGTAACAATACAAAAAACATTTTTTTCTATTCTTTAGCGCTCTATAACTCTGTAACCGCTGAAAATGCAATAAAATGTTCAATAATTTTTATTGTAAATTTTATCAGCTTTTATTATGTATATAGTCAACTTATACCTTCAACCTACAGTTCTTGAGATATTAACAAAAAAACAAAAAGATGCCTTGTTTTTGGTCATTACTGCTAAAGCTTGTGTCATGTTTGTCAGGACTTTTAGAATATTCTTTATTAGGTGCCATTAAATCAGTGTACAAAGTTTTAAAACTTTTGGAATTTTTGAGAAGTGAGATCAATATTTCAGCATATTTGACGGAACTATAACAGGCTTTTGCTCATGCCAAAATGTTTTCTCAAACTCCTACCAAATTAAAAAAAAACGTATTAACAGCATTAAGCATTGTATGTCATTTTAGTGGTAAAATAATATCTAAGAATACTATAAATTTGTTAGTTGTAATACTTATGGATCTAAAAAACCCACATACTTTAAGTTTGCAACGCAATACTAGCTGAAAAAGTTGCTAATTTTAAATCAGTTCAATCAATCAATCATCAATCGTACTTTTCTAAAAACTAATATTCAACTTAAACCAAAGTTGAGCTACATTTTTATGTTTGTTTTTTTTGACAATTCTACCAGAGATTGCAAATCATTAGAGTAGTTTACATTTTCAATTTCTAGCATTTTAGCGTTTGTCAATTTATCTGAAATCTTTAATATTTTTTAGTAATACATGTAGTATTACTTAAAAACTTTTTATTCTATGGATTAATATTAAAAATGATTATAGTCTAAACAATCTTACTTTATGTTTTAAAAGGATATTTATATTCTTGATCTATGTGCCAAAATATTTGTGTTTTATTAGTAAAGACTTTTACATTAACAGCAATATCATACGTCCTTGAAACTAGCATAAACTTAGTTTTATTTATTTTAAGACTTTATTTGCTACAGTTTGTGTTTGTACGTGTAACTAGTCGTTAAAAACATTTTATGCTAGTTGCTTAGAAGACTCTTTGTTAACGTTAACATTACCGTTTATATTTACGTCAGTATCTACTTTTCCTATGGTTTCTTTAAAGATCTTTTCGTTATATATGTTAAAAAACAGTGGCGACAAAACGCATTCACATATTTTAGTTTTTTTACTAGTTTTGTTTTTTACCTAAATAATTGCAGTTTGGTTTCAGTATAAATTTTTTATAATATGCAAATCTCTGATGTCTAGGTTTTGATTTAATAAAATGTTTAGCAGTTTCTTATGGCGGACTTTGTCAAAAGTTTTATAAGAAGTATATAAAGCACATACAGATTTATATCATATCTTAACATGTTTAAAATAATACATTTAGTTCATATAGAGCTACCCTTTTTTAAAACTGTTTCTAAAGACAAAGTAAGTGTTGCTTGTTTGCTTTTCCAAAAATATATAGATTTAGTTGTAAATAATTTTTAGAAATAATTTTAACGCATGGTTTGTAAGGTTTTAAAAAATCAATAGCATTTTTGTTTTTTGGGTTAGCTATGATGGTGAAAAGAAGCCATTTTTAAGAAGTCAAACTTGTCATGTAAATTAAATTGAATAGTCCTACTAGAATATAGGTTGTTTTGTTGTTCAAAAATGTCAACGTTTACTAGCTACTGCAAGTAAAAATGTTTGATTTACTTCAGAATTTTTAAACTTTTTTGCAACAATATCTGCATTATAAAAAAAACGTTTGGCTTGGTAGAAAATGATAGTTAAATTGAAATGCATTTATTTTAAATATCCCCATTTTTATCTGATTCGCATTCACTAAAAATTTAAAAAAATGTTTTACAAATACAAAAAGTGACTACTCTGAAAGCTTTCTAACAATTTTTTTTTTTTACTTTTGTCTTAAAATACTTCCCGCAGCTTTACACGGTGGTACGTATTCAGGAGGTTTAAATTTTGATAACTTTGTTGCATAAATCTAGCTGAATTTGCCGAACAAGGTTTGTTATGTTAACTTTGAGGGCAACAATTGTTTGCGGTTTACTTGCATTGGCCTGTGATTTATGATAAAAAAGAAGATTAAAGAAGTTAAATTGCACAATTTGCTCAAATCGCTCGTGCAGAAAGTCTATCGTGGTATGCGATATGCACGTAGCGTTGCTTGTTAAAACCACATGTCATTGGTATCTATATTATTAGTTTAGGCCACAAAAAGTTGTTTATCGACGGTCTGTATCGTTTACCTTAGACGATTATAGCAATGCCAATTTTATTTTAGACGAAAATTTATTTGCTGCTGGTGTATCTTGTGTGTCTTGTGCAATTTTGCTAATTCACATATCTATTTATATAAGAATTAGCTTTGTGGCTAAAAATATGTTTTTTTTTTTTTTTTATTCAAATTGCAGAATATTATTTAAACACAGCCACTGATTTTGATAATTTGCTTACTTTATTCAACGCTATAACCTTTTATAATAATTTGCCATGCATTACTAAACAATTCACAACAAATTTGAAGGATGTTACTATAACAACATGGCTGCTAGAACCTTACAAATTTTGTGCGTCTCATTAATGATTTACCAAATCATCTAATAGATAGCAGTATAGTAATGTATGGAGATGCCACTACTGTAACAATTGAAGCATCTACAACAGACTTAACTACTTAAAACTAATGACATAATCAGTAGGTTTAAAACTGGGTGTGCGACAAACAATTTGATTGTTAATTTACTCAAAACGTCATCCACAAAATTTTTAACTGTTTGTAAAATATATAATCGTCTTTTTGGTACCTGTAAAAAAAAAATATACAAACATATAAATACCACTAGATCAGCTAGTGATAATTTTATAAACAAATACAATACAATCCCGCATAAACTTTCAATAATGTGCAAAGCAAACTATAAACATAAGATTTACAATAAATAATTTTAATAAGTGTAGCAGTAACAAAACGTTTTTTTATAATTATTGTTACAAGCGGGAATTTTAAACTGAAAAAATCTACTAAATTAGCGGTAAAGTTTAGACACAAATTTTAACAAAACAATTTCAATTTAAATTTAAAATTTAATAAACAACTATAAATTTACATTTATTTTATTCTGTACAGAATTAAATTGCGTTAAGTATTATGACATTTAAATTATCGCGCTTTTTATCAAATTAAATGATAAGTTAATATTGTTATAAATAATAAACCATCAGATGCTGTCTGACAAATTAATAAAATGCTATTAGATTAGTAACATATTAAATGAATGAATATTAAATACAAACATACTTTGTAATCTAACATTAATTAATTCGAGACTTAATATTAATTCAGTCGTTTCTAAAATGAAGACATTAGCAGACAAGATACATCCACTATTAATAATATGTGGATTTTTAAACATCTTACCATTTTACAACAAGCAAACAAACAAAATTTTAATAAATCGTTTCTATAGCGCTTCTATATTAATAATCTATTCAGTATTGTCAATAATTCCTGTATATCAAGTAAACTCTGATATTATAGAATTTATTTTAACTAATTCCATTTGGTTACTAATTGCATTTTCAAATATTTTATTGATTCAAAATGTTACTGATATACGTTACCAACAACTTTTTAATTTTTTCAACAAAATTGATTCTTTTGAAAAATCGATTGTTTTAACACTTTTTTTATTATATATAATGTTATTTTTGTTATAATTGCAATTTATAACGTATATGATTCGTTTGTTGGTATCACTTTTCTAGGAATACTGTACAAGTTAAGTCCAGTATTACATACGTATTACGTTTTTATAAAAATAATGTTACAAACCGTAATATTATTTAGTTTAAAGAAAAGAATTAACTGTATTAATTTGTTTTTAATCAGTTTTGATTCTCAAATACTTACTTTTGATAAAAGTATTACATCAAAAGTGTATAATATTGGGACAATGTATGATACTTTATGTGATGTGGCGGAAATTTTTAACGAATTGTATGGTTGGCAGAGTTTATTGATGGTGTTTTATATAGTTTTGCGTACATTGAATACGATTTCAATTTTTATATTTACTGATGCAAGAGAAGTAATGAATAGGATTCTATCATATATTACTTGGGCTATAACTATGCAAGTAAGTCTTTTTATTACTTTATAAAAATATAATTTTTAGTTAAAACAAATAATTTAAGTTCTTATTTTTGTAAGGAAATATTTGTATTTTTTAAAGCATAATACAAATTTACTTCAAACAGATAGAGTAATGTAGTAAAGCATATTAATCAAATTATAGTCAACATTGTCATAAATAATAAGCCGTCATAAAGCATTTATTTTTTTTATAGACAAAGAAATATTACAAAACAATAATAAAATAATAAATGACCAAACTATTTTTTATATTATAAATATTAAATAAAAAACTATTTTGTATCCAACATTACTCAATATCAATTCAGTCGTTTCTAAAATGAAGTCAATAGCAAACAACATACAACCACTATTAACATTATGTGGATATTTAAGTATTCTACCATTTTACAACAAAAAAACAGAAAAATTCTCAACAAATTCTTTCTATAGCAATATTATATCTATAATTTATATAATGGTGTCAATAATTTCTGTATACATACGTTATCGACTAAGTTCTAATGTTTTGGTAGTTATTACAACTAATTCCAATTGGTTACTTATTGGATTTTCAAATCTTTTATTGATTCAAAATGTTACTGATAAACGCTACCAGCAACTGTTCAATTTGTTCAACAAAATTGATAACGTAAAAATATCAAAAAAAATTGCTTATTTCAACACATTTTTCTTTATATCTAATGTTATTTTTATTATATTAGCATTTTATAATATATACAATTCACTTGTTGGTTACAGTTTTATGGAAACATTACCCAAATTCAGTCAGGTATTACATATGTATTATATTTATATTAAAGTAATGCTACAGACAGTACTGTTGATTTGTTTAAAAAAAAGAATAAATTGTATTAATTTGTTTTTAAATAATGTTGATAATCATGTATTTATTGTTGATAAAAATACTTTAATAAATGTGGATAATATTGGGATAATGTATGATGCTGTAAGTGATGTGGTGGATATCTATAACGAACTGTATGGTTGGCAGAATTTATTGATGGTGTTTTACACAGTTTTGCGTACATTGATTTCAATTTCAATATTGTTTTATTCAAATCCTGATGAATTAATGGATAGAGTTCAAGCATATATCTCTTGGACTGTAACGATGCATGTAAGTTTTTTTTATTACTTTATTAGAATATTAATTTTAACTATTAATTAATTTATTGATTGATATAATATGGTGGCAATAGGTTGGTTTGGCTGATTTTAGTTTTTCTTCAAAACTGACTTTAAGTCTTAAGATTTTTCTAAAAAAAATTTTTTTTCTTATTGTGTTTTTTTTTAATTGTGTACATCAAATTTTACTGTTTGTAAAAAAAAGAATTAACTAATGGCTTTAAATAGTGGTAAATATATTAAATCTATTTGGTCCGACGTTACTTGATTGGTTAAAAATTTTAAATATTTTCAATAAATTTAATTTAAGTTTTTTTTTTTGTAAATTATGTAGAATTTTTACGTCTACCAGTTTTGGAAAAGTATATTAATGTTCTTGAACGTGATTGGCAAACGTTGAATCTGTTTTATTATTTTGAAATAATTTTTTATGTTCTTTTAACCGAGTAATGAAATTCCTGCTTGTTTGTCCTATATATACGCATGTGCAATCTGTACATGTTAATTTATATACTGTCAATTTTCTAAATTTGTCCGTTTTTTCTTTGCGTTAAATAAGATGTTTGATAATTTTAATGTTGACCTAATAGCAATTTTTATGTAAAATTTAAAAAGCACATTTGATACGGATTTGGTGACTGAGCCAAAATATGTGAGTCTTGGATTAACAGTATCTTTTATTAAATTATTAAATTATAATTTTGTTAGTTATTAACTTATTGATTTATAAATCATTAAATGGTACACCGCCATCTTATGATTATAGAAGTGGTTTGATTTGCTGGGAATTGTGCCATTTGTAAATGTTGGTTTCCTAAAAATTTTATATTTAAGTTTAATATTTTCTTAGATTTGTGTAAGATCTAAAAAGTTAATTGCTTTATTGACTTCTGCTTCTACTGTCAATTAAATCTTGGGATAAAAGATGTTTACAAATTGTAAAATAATGAAAAGTTGCTTTTGTGTGTTTTTGAAGCAATCTAAGATATTATCTACATATCTAAACCAAAAATAATATTTTTTTTTAAGTTTGTCATCAAAATGTTGGCTAAAAGGGGACTAAGCGGTAATAATATTGGCAGTCCATCATTTTGTTTGTAGAATACTCTGATAACTTAAAAATAGTTTTAATAAATACACATTTTAACTCTATCTGTGTAGTGACATGCAGGTTTGTCCAGTATATCTCATATAACATTTAAGCATTCTTGTAGATGAATATTAGAAAACATACTGCAAACGTAAAGTGAGACTAGTTTGCAACTATTTGGTATGTTTTTGTCTTTAAGCAGTTGGGCTAGTTCTGCTAAATTCTTTACGCTGTGAGGTGTCTGGAATTGAGTAAAATTACAAAAAATTGAAATTAATTTAACTTAAAATTTTCTAATTGAACAGTTAATGTACAATACTACCGGTCTAATAAGTAACTCCTCTTTATGGGTTTTGATTTATTTGAATTAATTTGAGTTTTTTATATTAAGCTTTAAAGAGACTATCTGTTTTCGGAAGAAACTGTTTTAATTTGTGTTGAAAAGTAATTGTGGGGTCTTTTTTTTAAGTACTTTTTATGTTTATTTTATCAAAAATTACTATTGCATTTAATTTGTCTGCTCTTGTCACGGTTAGGTTTTAGATTTGCAACTTTTGCTTGTATTGATTTAATTGCCTTTTTTTTTCTTTAAAATATTTGTAAATCTTCTTTGCTTGTAAATCTTTAATTGCGTTTATACAGTATCCTTTGTGTTCTAAAATGTTTATTAGTTTTTGTGGCATAATTTTTGACTTAAATCAATAGACTTTTTGTTGTTTTTTACTTTTCTTTAAGCATTATGTTTTTTTAGATTATTAGAAGAAAAAGTTTGTCTTTTTTTGTGTTGGATTAATATTAGGATGTGCACCCTTTTTGCTTTGTTCTTTTATTATACACTAGGTTTCAGAGCCCTAAAGGTAGCTAAAGTAATATATTTGCATACAAAAAGAAATTAAAAATCTATAACAAATTAGTGCTTTTTAATATTTTCAAAAATTATAGAAAAAATTATGATAAAATTGATAATAATTTTTTTTAAAACACATAATCTCTTCAGTAAAAACTAACATGACTTTTGTAAAAATCATTTGACAATCTCTGTTTTATACAGAGTGTGTCAAAATTGACGTCCGTGCTTTTGGGATTTGACTCAGAAGGCTAAAATAAATTGAAAATTAAGGGTAGAAAATTTTTAATTTATTTTTTGTTCTAGTGTTTAAAAATGTAATTAGTAACTTTTTCTACGATTACTACTTAAAACACAATTTTAATTTATTTATTTTGTTAAATCTAATGACATAATTGTCAGCTTTGACATTAAGTTGTTTAACATAATTCAAGTATTTTAGAACTTATGAATTGCTCTGTCATATTGATTAGTATTTTGGGTTTGTGAGTTTAGAATGGAACAATACTACTGTAATCAAGATGCCACTGCTGCGGCTAGGACTTATGCGGAGAAGTTTTTAAACTGTCGGCATCCCGATGCAAAAACAATAAATCAGGCAAAACAAAGATTACAAGAAACAAGTAATTTAAATCTTTGTAAAAATCAGGCAGAACGTCAACCTACACTAAGCGTCTATCAAAAAAAGTAAATTTTTAAGTTTGTTGATTTGAAACTATGTACAAGCATTTAAATTGTATCGTTTTAATTTTATATTCAAAAAGACACTATTTACAGATTATTTAAAACCAGTACGCATCTATTTAAATTTTAAAAAGTTTAGGTTTTGAATGACGGAAATAGGGAGCTTTGAGTCAATTTTTGCATATGGTTGTAGTCTAGCGCTAACAGTAAACTCCATTTAATTGAAAAGATTATGTGGAGTGATGGATTCATATTTACTAAAACAAGTATTATAAATACTTATAATCTGCATCAATCACTTTGCAAAATTATAATATTGCAGTATGTGTGTCTAGTACTCATTTAAATGTTGCTTTTAATGATGGTCTCAGTATAATTATAATTGCGATTTTAGTTCCCACTAAGCTTTTAAGATGTTGTTATTTACTTAGTTTAATATTTAATGCTGATAATAAAGTAATTAATAAATAGCAAATATGGCTATTTACTTAAGTTATATATGTAAAAGTTAAAATGTTAATCAGTTAAAAATCAGTTCAGTCAAAGACAATGGTCAATTAACATTTGAGCTGGGTTATTGAATAATAATGTAATTGACTCAAGCAATTTTTTAAACCAATTTAATTCAGCTTACTATCTACAGTTTTTAAATGAAAATATACCACTTCTATTAATTGATAAAGTTCTATTTACAGGTAGATTAAATTTTTGGTTTCAACATGATGATGCACCGGCGCATTATAGAATAAAAGTTTACCGCAAACCTGTTTGGAATCTTGAAGATAGTAGTGGCGTTATTAGATAATAATATCGTTGATTGACATATTATAATAAATCAATTATCACTCTGATTATCACATACATATTGTCGGTCTAATGTGCAAAGATCGTAACTCCATAAATTACAAAAAATAGATTATCTAGTGTAAAATTTAGGTATGCATCAACTAGCAAAAGCCGTTCCTTGACAAAAAATTGTATCTTCTAGCTACTCATCATTTAGAAAACGTTGTAAACCCAACTGACTGTAAGCATTCGTTAACAACGTAACTCCAGCCGGCATAGCAGTTTTGCATCAACTTATGTTATAAATATTTAATTATGTGCACGTGTAAATTTTTAAATTAATCAATCTTAGTTTGTATTATTCATATTATATTTATAATATAATATGGTAAATACATTTTTCTAATAAAAATCATACTCTTACTCGAGATCATAATAATATGTCCTGAGAGAAAAAATTGTATCTCCACTATTTTATGATAATTTAACCACAGCAAAAGTCGTAACTTTTGTAACTATTTAAGCAAACAAATAATTAAGTATTATATTATAAATTAATATATCAATAATAATTTGCTAACATACATTAGTTTTTAACTTATTTAGTACACGTTTGATTGACAATAAATCAGTTTTTGCTCTCCTGTAAAATTTGGTTAAATGAAATTAGGCCAACGACATGTTTTTTAAAGAACTATATATTTAAAAATAATAACATTAATAACATACAACAAATTAAATTGCTTAGAGAATTTAATTTCAATAGGTTTTTTGTATATATGTTCTTTCATTTTTTTAAATAATTTTATATGGCAAACAAGTTTACGCATTTGCCCACTTCTTGCATGAAATTAAATCGCGTGATTTCGTGTTTTCTCGTGCTCTAACTTAGTTTAGCACGGAATTAAACCATTAGCAATATTTGATTTGTTCAGCGCCACGTAGTGTTATGTTATCCAAGTTTTACATCCCGCAGGCAGCGCCTCGTAGTGGTAGGTTCGGACGTTTATTCCCATAAGGTTGAATATCTTCCTAATATAATATGTCAATCAACGATAATATGCTACAGAGAGTTTGTGGTTCTATGATAAATTGTGTAAATGTTTGCTTTGAAGTAGAAAGCGGCTTATTTGAACACATTATTTAGTGTAAACAGGTGTAGACAATGCCTTGTTTTTCTTATTATTATTATTAGTTTTTAATAAAATTTGTAGTTAAATAAATTCTTTAACAAAAAACAAAACAATATTTTGCACTTTTAATTTTTAATTTGTTTAGCTCCCTAGTCAAATTCCAAAAGCACGGGCAATAATTTAAAAACACATAGTATAGTATTTTAAATTTGGTTTAAGATAAGTCAAAGAAAATAATAGCATTATTTGTTGATTTTTCCATGAATATATACAAAGTGCGGCAGGGAAACTTGCTGATTTAAATTGGGCGCTAATGAGCAAGACGTGCTGCAAAAAGGGTAAGGAAGGTCTCATTCAAAAAAGGGGGTTTTGGACAAAAGAAGAGCATACATTTGCCGTTGAGGCTTATTTTTTCAATGGCCGTTTGGTAGTCGCCACCCAAAAACTTGGTTTCATATTTATCCTACGAGTCCCGTTTCTGGCCGGCAATTGATTGTTTTGTGGGTAGACGCATTTAGGAAAAGTGGCAACGTGGTAAAAAAAGGCCTAGAAGTTACCAAACTTCTAGAACCCCAGAGAACGTCAAAAGTTTTATCCCTACAAACTAGCTGTGGTGCAAAAGCTCAGTGAACGCGATTTTGTTTTTTGCCAAACTGCATGTAAAGCGCTTCTTAACTTGTATCACAACGTTCTCGTATTTTTTAGTGATAAGGCTTATTTCCACTTTTTTGGCTACGTAAACAAACAAAACATGCGTTATTAGAATGGTGCCAATCCCCTTGAACTTTATAAGAAGCCACTTTATTGTGAACGTGTTACTGTGTGGTATGTATTGTCGAGAGTTGCAATAATTGAGCCTTACTTTTTGGAGGAAGAAGAACACACTGTTACTGTGAATGCAAAGAAAAATGATTGATGCAGTTTTTTTTTCAAAACTTGAAAAATGGAACTTGGGGACGTATGGTTCTAGCAGGACGGGAGCCACGGCACACACAGCAACAATTTTAATAAAACTTTGAAGAAACACTTCTACAAACGCCTAATCTCTTTGAGAGGTAACGTACTGTGGCCGGCACGCTTCCCCGATTTGGCTCCCTGTGACTTTTTTATGGGGATTGTTTAAATTTATTGTTTGATGTCATTTTTAAAACCACTTAAAACAAAAATTCAGGGTGTTTTATTGAGCGTACTGTTACAAACGCTTAAAATTCTTTGAAATACTCTCCCCCTGCATCAATATTCTTTTAAAGACGTGTCTGCTACGCCTGGAAGGCACCTTGAATTTCCTCTACAGGAATGTTTTTTAATAACTGTGTAACATGCTTTTGGATGTTTTCACGGACTTCCAATGCTTTTCTTTCAGCTCTCTCTTCTTCTTCTTCTTTCCATGCCTTATCCGTTGCGAATATTGGCGATCATCATGGCTATCTTTACTTTATCCACGGCTCCTCGGAACAGTTGTATTGAGATCACTCCAAACCACTGGCGCAGATTTTTAAGCCAGGATATTCTTCTCCTCCCCGGACCTCTCTTTCTCAGCACCTTTCCTTCCAGAATAAGTTGGAGTATTCTGTACCTTTCCTTGTGCCTCATAACATGCCCAAGATATTCTAGTTTTCTAACTTTTACTGTAGTCATTATTTCTTGATCCTTCCCCACTCGCCGAAGAATCTCCTCGTTAGTAACATGATCTATCCACGTTACCTTCAGTATACGTCTGTAGGTCCACAATTCAAACGCTTCTAACCTGCTTTTAAAATCCTTGGTAAGAGTCCAGGATTCTGCGCCATACAGAAGAGTGGAAAATACGTAGCATCGTAGGATTCTGATTTTAAGTTGTAGAGTCAGGTCTGGACTGGTGAATATTTTTTTCATTTGTATGAATGCAGCTCTTGCTCTCTCTATTCTGCATTTTATTTCCACAGAATGGTCCCATTGTTGGTTTATGCAGGTACCTAGGTATGGATATTTATCTACTTGTTCGATAGGCGTATTGTCAAGAAACAGGTTCACCGGTGGCGGGTTATTTTTGCTCACTACCATATGTTTGGTATTTTTTATATTTAAACAGATTCCGTATTTCTTACTAGTCTGCATATCTGATGTTATTGAGTAGTTCACCGTTGACTATGATTCCGTCCTCTACACTATCCAGTGCTTCTTTGAAGATTTGCTCAGAGTATATATTAAATAGCATAGGCGAGAGCACACACTCCTGCCGCACCCTTCTACATATTTTTATTTTCTTAGTTTTGTGGTCTCCTACTCGAACTTCTGCTGTTTGTTGCCAATATAGATTTGCTATGATACGGATATTTTTGTCGTCGGCTCTTGTCTTCCTAAGTATACTGATCAGCTCTTCATGTTTCACCCTATCAAATGCTTTGCTAAAGTCTATAAAACATAGATATACATCGCAATTGATGTCTCTACATCGCTGAATTAGAACGTTTAATGCAAAAAGTGCTTTCCTGGTACCTACGGCATTGCGAAATTCGAACTGCGTTTCCTCGATGTTTGCATCACATTGTTGGTATATTCTAGCGTGTATGATTTTTAGAAATATCTTTAGTGTATGACTCATTATACTAATAGTCCGATATTCTTCACATTTTTTTGATGTAGGAAAAAAAACCGCACGGAGCCAAATCGGGACTGTAAGGAAGCTAGGGGACTACCGAAGTTTTGCTTTGGGCCAAGAAATTGGTAACGATGACGGCCGTTTGACTGGAGGCATTGTCATGGTGGAGCTTGATTGTGTCTTTGATGTCATTTTCACGCGCGCAATCCGGCGTTTCAATTTTTTGAGCACCTTGAAGTAAAAGTTGAGTTAACAGTTTTTATTTGCGGTACAAACTTAAAATGGACGATTTCTTGAACGTCAAAGAACGCATTTTTTGATGTTGCTCACAACGTTTTGATGCAAAACTTGCTCATTTGCGCTTTGGGGCAGACGGAATGATTTTGTGTGCCACGCGATGTTCTGATTCGGGTTACGACAGTTAAGAAAGTCCGGCTCATTTTAAATAAAATTTAAAAGTTCTTGAGAGCGCAAAATTGCGCCGTATTACAAAGTAAAAAAAAAAACACACTTTACGCGGAGACACGTCTTTCCGCTCAAAACAGTTGGCGACCGGTTTCGTTGGAAGGGCAATTCCTCCACCACATTTTCCGACTGGTTTTACCGTTTTGGATAGTTGCGTCACAATAAAATCATGCAAGTTACTTTTATAATGGACCCTGTATGTTTAGTATTATTAAGTCACACCTAAAATGGTTGCTGTATTATAATGTGTGTCACTATAAACGCAAGTCGGGTATCCAGTATTGCTTAAATTTTTTTAAATTATATTTAGATAGTATATCGCATTTTTTAAGCTATTGTGAAAAAAATAGTTATAA
Organism: Tachinus rufipes; assembly: GCA_963932245.1. Taxonomy (NCBI): domain Eukaryota; kingdom Metazoa; phylum Arthropoda; class Insecta; order Coleoptera; family Staphylinidae; genus Tachinus; species Tachinus rufipes. The sequence continues at coordinate 16,599,265 of OZ010744.1, forward strand.
GGTAATTAAAGACATAGGTGTGGCCTAAAAAAGTGTATTAGGGCTTATTTTATTTTTACTTTACTTCAACAACATTAAAGTGAACGTAATTTTTTATTTTTATATTACTCTTATATCTTCAAAAACTAATAATAATGCATTACTTGTTGATATGGCAAAAAACCTAATAAACGTCACAAAAATGAATAAAGAAAAGACATATACAATGAAATTTATGGGTAAAAAATGTAATTATACTTCATTGTTACTTATAAATGACAAGTCCATTTAACAAGTAACGTCCTTTAAGTTACTAAGATTGCACAATGACATGTCGCTAACTTGGAAAACGCACATTAAAAATATATGTTTCAAAATTGCTAACTTATTTAAACCACTGGAAATGCTTTATTCTACATGAATCTTAGTAATATGCAGAATGAAAATTTGAAAAAAATTATTATTTGCAATTTTTTATATTTTTTGATCGTTTGTATTTTCTTAGGATTGCATATTTTGGAAAAAAATAGAAGAAAATATTTTTCTTCAAAATTGTTCAAAGAATTTTTTTTAAATTTTTGTTTTAAAAAATTACGGGTATTTTCTTTTTTCTCAAATATGAATAAAACAAGCTTATTTATATATGTGCAAAAGATATCCTGAATTTTATTAAGTGTCCTGCACTACGCTCTAAGATAGTCTATGTCTTTTTTTTTCGTACATGTTGTCAGCAATGGTCCAAGATTACAAGTGCTTTGTAAGGTACAAAAATGGGTTAATAGTATGTTATTTTTTTAACAATTATTGCTTATGAAGATTGCACTAGGGAACACAATTTTTGCTGACATTGATCTGATACTTGTTTTTAACTAATTTTGGGATGCTGATTTTAAATATAACAGTTTTTACTTATCACATCAAATTTTTGTTCTACAACATATCATCATTTTTAGTAATTTTTTATGCTTTTATTGTTTAATTTTTTATACCAATGCTATAATAACTTAATGATAAAAATTTGAAGAACAATAGAACCAATTAAGTTAAAAATATTTAAACAATTTTATTGATAGTGTCATATAAAGAAAATGATACAAATTTACATACTTTTTTGTTGTCCGAAGTAAGAAAATCAAATAATTTTAATTTTTAAGAAAAAAAAATTGATATTAGGATTTTCTAGAGTGCACCATTTCTAAACAATTTCTTTTAATGCACTAACAGTAGTCTGCCATTATGTGGTTATCCCATCTTCCTTGGTATTGTCTCTCCATATCCTTTATATCTTAATGGAAACGTTCACCATGATCACATCACCTAGATTTTTAAGAAATTGGTCAAGACTTGTTTCAGACAAAGAAATTTTATTAGAAATTTTTGAATAAGTTTAACATAATTGTCTGCTTTTTTTATTTCTTAGGAAATTTGTGATAAGTGCCATAGAAGTATTCCATGCATTTTTAACCTATTTATGGATCTTAAAAAACTTGAATTGTTGACTAATTTTTTAATTTGTGGCCCATCAAAAATGCCTGTTTTTAGTTATTCAAAGCTCAATTTAAGACATCCATTGCATATGTATTTAAAACATTGACCATCTAATTTTAAAGCTCAAACAAACTGCTTTATTAGAGCCAGTTTTAAGGTCCCGTTACTTATAAGCCACAAATTAAATATATATTCTTTTTAGTAACATAAACTCTTTTAAAAGTTAGAATACTCTTTACTCTTTTTAATTTAAAATAACATATAATATACTTTTTTTTTCAATTGAATGCTAATCATTCTAATTGTTTTAAGAAGAAATATTTGGGCATCAACTTTTTACTGTCAATTAAAAATTTGTGTTTGGTAAAATTAGCCAAACTGTTAACCTGGCGGTAAAAAGTGTAAATGCAGCATTCAAAAATAAAAATCCAGCCATCAATTTGTTAAATTTTACTGCCAACAAATTCAAATCATAAATACTGTAAAATTGGTTTTTAAAACTGTAAATACATGTCAAACTGTTAATTTGGTCTTTGAACTATAAATCCCGCTTTTAAACTGTTAATCTGGTTTTTAAAAGTGTATATTTTTAAAATATAATTCCAGCTACAAACGTTTAAATATTACAAGCAAAGTGATAATATAAGTTATAAATCCTGTATTATCTAAATTTGGCTTTTAGAACTAGAAATTCAGATAACAATATTTAGTTTTAATAAAAAAAAATGTCATTGCTGAACTTTTTATCCGGCTTTTAAATTAATAACCCGGTCTTTAAAATTGTAAATCGGGCTTTTAAAACTAAATAGTGTAAATCCGGTCTTTAAAGTAAAAATAACCAAATCTGGTCATGAAATATAAAAAACTATTTAAAAAGAATCTGGACAAAAACGGTTAAAAAGTGTAAAATTCTATTTATAAAATGTTAAAAGTAACAAAATTCTGTCTTGAAACATTAAAATGTTTTTAGAAATCACCAAAAATCAGGCCATATACAATTGAAAAGTGTAAAATTTTATTCATTAAAATTCAAAAATAGCAAAATTTAGTCCTTAAGCATGAAAATATTGTTAGAATTTTACAAAATTAGGATATATATATATAACTGTTAAAAATTTAAAATAAAAATTATCAAAAATATAAAAATCTAGTCATAAACTTTTAATTGGTGGAAAATTTTATTACTAAAATGTAAAAAATAACAAAATATTTTCCTAAAAACGGCAATAAATTGATAAAAAGAACAAGTACAAGATTTTATTAATAAAATGTTAAAAACAGCAAAAGAGTGCAAAAATATATTCATAAAATTACAAAGTCTGGCCATATAGTATCAAAATATTCTCAGAAATCATTAAAATGCGGTCTTAATTTGTTAAACTGTTTAAAAATCTATTATTAAAATGTTATAAATAGCAAAAATTGGCCCTAACCGTCGGAAAGTGCAAAATTCTTTTTACAGAACGCAAAATCCGGGTAGGAAATATAAACATATTGTTAGAAAAAATAGAATAATAAAAGTAGCAAAATTTAGCCATAAACTGTTGAAAAAAAACTAATTTTCTTTTAAAAGTGCTAAATTCTATTTATGAGATGTTAAAAATAGCAATATTTGACAATGAAGTATCAACATATTCTAAAAAAAACTTTAATTTATTTAGAAGTGCTAAATTTCTATTCATTAAAGGTCAAAACTACTCACATTTGGTCATAATAATATTTATAAAATGACAAAATTTCGAAATGAAATAACAAAATATGATCAGAAAGAACCAAAAATAAAAAATTCTATTTATAAAATGTCAAAAATTGCAAAATCCGATCATAAACTGTCTAAAATAACAAGGTTCTATTTATAAAGTGTCAAAACCAGCAAAATCCGGCTATAAACTGTTAAAATCCGGCTATAAACTATTGAAAAGTGCAATTTTTTTTTTAAATAAAATGTTAAAGATAAAAATGTCAAAAATAGCAAACCGGGCTATAATTTGTTAAAAAGTGCAAAACTCTGTTAACGAGATGTTGAAAATAGAAAGTTTTGGCAAAACTATCGAAATATTGCCAGAAAGAACTAAAATTTGGCCATAAACTATCAAAAGATGCAAAATTCTGTTTATAAAATGTCAGAATAGGCAAAACCCGTCCTTTAAACTATTTTAAGATTCTACTCATAAGTTGTAAAATCTGGCTGTAAAGTATAAAAATTTAAAGAAAGCTATTAAAAATTTAAAAGTGCAAAATTCTATAAATGAAGTGTTAAAAATAGAAATATCCGGCTTTTATTTGTCAAAATTAGCACAATTTGGCTAAAAAAAATATAAAAATATTGTCAAAAACTTTTCAAAAATGCATAACATTATTTATGAAACGACAAAAATAAAATATTATCCAAAAAAAGGCTACAATTAAACACTATTTATATAGTTTAAAAATATTCAAATCTGGCCGTAAAATATCAAAATTGTTTCAGAAAATTTGTCCATAAATTGCAGTACAAAAATCCGGCTCAAATTGTTAAAAAGTGTAAAATTTTATGAAAAATTTGGATGTGTTCCGTTGTTAGTATGTGCCGTGTACACACGTTTAGGGGTTGTGTACCATAAGAGTGTGTGTGAAAAAAAAAATTAAAAACTTGAAAAGAGTGGGTTTGAGAATGCATAACAGAGTAACCTTAAAAATTTTCCCTGTTGCAGTCTTTAGTTGGTTTTCGGTGTTATCCTGGCAAGAGAAATGCCCGAAAATAGTCGTTGTTGGGTAAGAGATTCAATGAAGACTTAAAATAAAATGAATTTAGTTGATTTTGCAATTGCGGACAGTCAACAATTTTATATAAAATGTTGTAAACTTACATTAAATCTAAGCGTTCATATCAAGGCAGAAAAAAATTCTTTGTACTGGGCTTATGTAAAATATTATAACTATCTCTTGGTTGTCTTTAGAAGTGGTAAGTTGTATGTTTTTTTTTTTTAATTTAATTTAAAATGCGGCTAAAAAAGATTAAAATCCGGCTACAAAATAATTTGGCCAAACACTTTAATAAAATTGGTCAATTTTGTATATACTCTCAAAATAACAGTTTATAAAAATAAAAATTTAGCTGTAAAAGAATTAAATCCGGCAAGACACTTTAATAATATCCTTAAAATTGGTAAAATTTTAACATAATTTATAAAATCTGGTCATTAAAGATAAAATCCGGTTTAAGAAAATTAAAACCAAACTTAAGTATTAAAATACTTACACATAATTTAAAAAAAACGGCCATAAATACAAAATTTGACAAGAAAAAATAAAATATGGCCAAAAACTTTAATAATCTATTTGAAATTGATAAACTTTGTATTCAATATCAATATTAAAGACATAATCCAACCTAAAACAATTGAAATCAGCTTATAAAGTACATAATTTCAAAAATCTGGCTAAAAATATAAAATTTGAGAAAATAGAACTTTAAGTAACTAACTTATTTTAAAATAAACTAAAAAATCCGGTCGTTAAAGACAAAATCCGGATTAAGAAAAATAAATTTTAGACATTAAGTAATTGAATCCGTTTAAAAACTATAAAAATCTGCTTTATATAAGTAAAATATAAAAATAATTTTAAAAGTTTGGTTATAAAATAACTAAAAATGTTAAAATCCTATTAAGAAGTATTGAAATCCGGCAAAAAAAACCTAAAAATTTGCATTATATTAACAAAACTTATTACTATTTTCACAAATGTAGTCCTAAAACACAAAATCCGGCGCAAGAGAATTAAAATACGTCTATAAAGTAATTAACTCCGGTCAAAACAATAGTAATCAGATTCAAACTGGTAAAATACAAACATACATTTTAAAATTTTGCCATAAAATATTAAAATATTGTCAGAAAATACTGAAATAGATAAGTGCAAAATTAGAACAAATGGTTAAATAATTAAAAAGTGCAAGATTCTATTCTTAAAATGTCAAAAAACAAAATCCGGCTATAAGTTGTTTAAAAATAAAATTTTCTTTTCATACAAAGTAAAAACTATTAATTATCAAAATACTGTCAGAAAACACTAAAATTCTTTACATAAAATATCAAAAATAACAAAATTCAGCTATAAAATATCAAAATATTGTTGAAAAGTACTGAAATTCGGCCATAAACTGTTAAAAAGTGCAAGATTATATTTATAAAAACTTAAAAATTGCAAAATCTGGCCAAAAAGTATCAAAATTATGTCAAAAAGCACCAAAATCCGGTTATATACGGTTAAAAAGTGTTAAATTCTAATATAAATTTGCAAGACTTAGCCATAAACTTTTTAAAAATACAAAATTCTATTCATTGAAAAAGAAAAATAGCAAAATCCAGCTATAAAATATCAAAATATAATTAGAAAACACTAAAGTGAAAAATTCTATTCATAAAATGTCAGAAAGCACCAAAATCCGGCCATAAACTGTCAAAACTTACAAAATTCTATTTATAAAACATCAAAAATGGCAAAAAATACTACGGTTATTGACGTTTAAAAAAAAAAGCAAAAATTTTGTTTGAGAAAGATGAAAACAAAATCAACGACCTCAAATTTTCAAATGCCGTAAATTTTAAAATTAATATCTCTACCTTCTGCTAAAAATTTTACAAAAACCTATTGTGTCAGATTTGAAATCTAGCGATTTTTTAGTTTAAACATTGGATTTTAATTTTATTATGAAAGTATTTTGACAAATAAGTTTTTCAAAAACAATTTTATGAAACATGCACGCCTTCATGTAACTAAATTCAAAAATTAAAACATTTAGTACTTAAAATATTTAAAAAATAACGTGTCCGTTTGCATGGTTGAAATAAGATCTTAATCAAATCACATACATTTAATATTGATATCGCAAACATGTACTTTTATCAATCATAACATTATAAAATTAAATGTATTATTTAACTTATAATCTCAAAATACTTTAAGTGGTTTTTTATCATTTGTTATAATCAATTATATAAATTATTCCAGCTGGCCTAAATAAATTTAATTAAATTTTAATAGCTTTCATTCACGATGGCTTCTACAAACAACATACAACAAATTTGTTTAACAATTATTATTCAGAATAGCCTTCAATGACTAATATACTATTTTATTTGTAATCTCAAAATCATTTTATGTTATTTCTATAGAATCAATTATTTATTGGGCCAAATATACTCAGTTGCTCTTACAATGGCTTTCACTGACAACATATATCCACTGCTTAAAATTTGTGGTTATTTAAGCATCCTGCCATTTTATAATAAAAAAACTAAACAATTTATTGCTAACCGTATTTATTCATATATTATTTGCGCAATTTATATAACTATAGTTTCATTTTATTTATACACACGTTATCAACCACAATATAAATTTATTAACTATTTTACAAGTGTTTTTGTTTGGTTTTTTATTGTATTATCAAATATAATGACCATACTAGATACAAATAATAAAAAACATCAACAATTATTTAATTTGTTTAAAGAAATTGACAATACTAATCTTATTAATCAATCAATCGGTATTTCAAAATTTGGATTAAAATTATTGTTTTGTCATATAATTTTTATTATAATAATAATACATGATTTATATATTGGTCAGTTCTTAGAATTGCTAGTTAGATTTAGCCAATTTTTGAATATCTATTATTTTTTTATTAAAATGATATTAGCATCATCAATTCTGGCTTGTTTAAAAAAAAGAATTAAATATATAAATCTATCATTAAATAATTTCAAACAGATTGACACTATTGGTAGTAGTGAATTGTGTGTTGATGACATTGGAAACATGTATAACATTACAAGTGATATTGCGGATTTTTTTAATCAAATATACGGTTGGCAAATTTTGTTGGTAGTTGTTTATACAATTTTCCGTACTTTGAACATGATTGCAACATTTATTGATTTAACTTATGAAGGGCTAGGCAGTAGAACTATTATGTATTTTTTATGGAGCTCCTTGATGCATGTAAGTTTAGTTTTTATTTATAACTATACGTTTTTTGACTTATTTTTGTAAATGGTTTACTATGAAGATTTAATTTGAAATCATTAGTTTTTTTAATTAATATTTAAAACTTTTTCTTTGCGTGTATGCTGGTAGACGGCTGAATACATTAAATTCCGGAAAAAATCAAGCATAACTTAAATTTTTATTTTTCAGATCAAATTAGATATGATAATCTAACAAGTTTAGAAAAGTTACGCAAACGGTGCATAAACATAAAAGCACGTAAAGTTTTAGTTGATAAAGCAGCATTTAAATAATATCTCTACCCTTAGACTAGATTTAGCCTATGTCTATACTAAGCTATGCAAAATAAAAAACCAACATTTGTTCAATTTAATGTTATAATTGCAAAGGTAATGGTCACCTCTTTAGCAGATGTCAAGGCTAAAATCAAAATTTTGGTAGACGGGATCTAATAAAGACTAAATAGACTTTATGTAATCGGTTAGAAAAAAACTTTGCAAGGTGTTGATAAGCCATTCACATCTTTGCAAAAACTAAAAATCTGCCACTTGTAACTTTAGTCTAAGAATTTGTATATATTTTTTTAATTTTGGGCATCTCATTACCGGTTTTACAAGATAAAGGGTGTTATAAATCTTGTATAAGTCAACGGTTAGTTAGTAGTTTAAATTTAAATATTGCAAAATCACTTACCAATTTTGTTTGTGTAGCAAATGGCTAACATACTACTGTGTTGAGTACAGTAGATTAATTGATAGCTTTAAAATGTAATGTATACGTAGTTAGTTATTTAGTTTTGTCTAGTTTAGCGTGTAACCTAGTATTAGGTATTAATTTTTTGAAACAGTCTTGTATCATTCGAAATATCAATAGTTTAAGTTTTTTATTGCCCGAAAATGACCATAATGCCAAAATTAATGAGTTGCAACATTCCAACTTATATTTTGCAAATATGGGTAGTAAGCTTGAGTCTACGGATACAATTCAATGCCACATAGATGTAGAAAATGCTTTGTCTGTCAAACAAAAATATTACCCGGTGTCTTCAGCTATGCTAAAAATAATGAACTATGAAGTTGATAATATGCAATAATTAGATGTGATCGAACCAAGTAGATCACCGTGGTTGTTACCGGTAGTGATAATAAAAAAAAACAAAAATTACCGTTTTGTATAGATTTTGAACGTGACAAAACGAAATGTTTATGCGCTTTGTGACATGACGGCAACATTGGATTGTCTTTGTTTGGCAAAATTTATGTCTGACCTAGAAAGTGCGTACGAATTAAGGAAAGTAACGGCTTTCTTTATTCACGTACTGGGTTATTTTGTTTCAAAAAGTTACGTTTTGGATTACACAATAATCTAGCTATTTTTTAAAAACTACTGAACATGAAATTAAGTCCCGAATTAGTATTTTATGTCTATAATTATCTGAGTGGTATTATTGTGGCTACATTTGCCTTTAATACTCACGTTTGTGGCCAAACAAAACTGCCATGATTGGGTCAAGGATAATCTACAAGTAGCGGCTATCACAGCAAGAACTTCAATGAGAAACAAATTATTTAACGTTTTGGTAATGTCTTTTTCATCTCGTTTTCCTGACCTAACGTCTATAAAGATAAACCTCAAAACTTGAAAAAGTAGAAGGGAACTATTTGCTGCAAATTACTAAAAAAATGATTAGCTTACAATTTGCATTTGAGAAAAGTGGTCGTCAATTAAGTGATGATATTTTTTGCACTTATTTAATGAAAATGATTTTTTGTAACAAAAATTTTTTTGTTAAAAAAAAAATTGTGTAAAATTAACCGAGTACTTATTAATTTAAAACTAAGCGGTTCCTTAAAAAAAGACCGCTAACGCCCTTGCATTTACACCGGATTTGCAAATGCCTAAGATTGACTTAAGCAAGCACCCAGAAACATAACCCAAACTAAGCAAAGGCATTATAGATTCAGACCTGCAACTCTTTGATACAGCACTAGGGTAATCACATGTAACTTGAGGTGCTCCTGTTTGAAGAAAAGTTGCCTCAAACTGGCCAACAACTCAGGCAAAACCGTGTAGTTGCAAACACCGAGAAAACACACCCAAAAGCTACGCGTGCCTAACACCCGCCAACCTCTGAAGCCACTAACTGATTTGTGGGAGGTCAATCAACGACTAAATCTTAGATGTGATTACCTAAATGTGATTATTAGACAATATAATAATGTGTAAAACAACTGTGCTTACTAGTACGTAATCCTACCCTAAAGCTAAAAATATATATATATATATTTTGTTGTTTCCCAAAAAGCAGAACATTTTCAGTTCACTATTTGCGGCTAAGTTGTTTTAACTGTAATTACCCGTTTTCCTATCCAAATAATTGTAATCTAAAAGTTAAATTTTTTTTTACAAATATTATTTGTCAATAAGTTAAGAATGGATTAATAATAAATAGTTGAGTAAGTGGTTGGGGCAATCAGTTCCTTGATTACAAACAAATAGTTTTAACTGGATTGTTAATTGTCTAAATTAATGGAGAAAAGTAGGAGATCTAATTCTTTAATAATAAACAGTTGGGTGGGTAAGCGTGGCCTTTAATTTATTAATTTATAATTAACTAATGTGGCCACTCAAAAGTTGATGATTCTCAAATTAAATTTTTTTTTCTTTGCAAATGTTATTTATTATTTAGTAGAAAAAAGGCAATAAATCTAATCTCTTGATAATAAACAGTAGCATAAATTAGATTGTTATAGTATAAAGTTTAGTAAAAAAAATAACCATAAAAAGTCGTAGCTAATTTAACTTTAGATTGTCAAGAAATTTTTTTTAGCTAAAGCTGTCTTAAATTCAATAATGTAATTTAATTCTTTGCAAAAAGTGCAACATAGTTCAAATGCTTAATGAAAAACAAAAGTTTAAAATCAATTAATTAAACCCAATCCAACCTCAAAGTTGCCAACCAAATACAAACAAATATTTTGGTTTTCATAAATCTATAAATCATCGCATTTAGATAAAAATTAGTGATCTCAAAAAACACAACAGAAGTACAATTACTTTGCACCACTAATTACAGATCATAAAATTTGCTACAGTATTCAAACTTGTGTTGTTTAGAGAAAAAAACATTTTATATTGTTTTTGCACATTTTAGAAGTATTACCGTACCGCATGCAATTGTCCCACTAAACTACTTTGAGTACATACAAGCTAATGAGCAAAAAATTATCACAAAGACCACAACCGCATTTTCATTTTTATTGTACCTTTTATAGATTACAGGTAGTTTACAAAAAAATTAAAAAAACTAACTTACAATTAGATAATTGATCAAAAGTAAAACTAACAGACAGCCAAAAAATAAAAAAAATTTCAAGAAAAGATTGGCAACAAATCTGGAAAAAAAAAGACAAAAAACCACAACCTTACTCCCAATTTGATTGTTATTTTTACATTTTGCGACGTCCGTCTGATCTATTGAGGCATCTGAAAACAGTATCCTGCTCCATTCCTCATTATTCCATGTCCGGTAATTTTAGGCATAATCCAATCTTGCAACACGATGTTGGCGTTGTAAAGGTGGATTTATAGCCATCTATCTACAAAAAAAATCAGCAATCCAAAGCCTTCTCTTAACGGATCATTCACTAACATTTACATCTCTAACTTCATGGAGTTAATTTTTTAGTTGTTTATCTACTTTTTTTTTGTTTTAGTTTTTAGATTTCCATTTTGAACAGAGGTTCTATCTTTTACTGTCATCTTGTTTTAAGCTGTAGGCATCCAGTTTTTTTTTTGACTAGTTGCTTCAGGTCAACCTGCCATTTTGTCCGCGTTCTTCTTTGTCTTTTTGGGTATCTATTGCATGTTTACTTGGTCAATTTTACATTGTCTTGGACAATGTTGTCCCGCTTATTGTGAATTTAATCTAACAGTTTAAACTATAACATTTGTCACAATTTCAAAGTTTTGAATTACGGATTTTGTTTTACAGACTAATCTTTAGTATTTCCTTCTCTATTGTTCTCTGACATATGGTTTATGCTGTTATCAATAAAACCATAAACTTGTCCAGTATGATAGTAATGCGCATTTTCTACTAAAAATAAATTTATTGATTGTACTGGTACAAACGCTTAAAATTCTTCAAAATACTCTCCCTTTGCATCAATACACTTTTAGAGACGCGTTTGCAACGCCTGGAAGACACCCTGAAACACATTGACAGGAATGTCTTTTAATAACCTTGCTTTTGGATATTTTTTGCGGACTCCCAATGCTTTTCTTTCAACTCTTTCTTCAGTCGAGTCGCTCGGAGCCAAGTCGGGACTGTAAGGGAGCTGGGAGACTACCGAGATGTTGTTTTGAGCCGGGAAGTTGGTAACAATGACTGCCGTTTGACTAGGGGCATTGTCATTGTCAGAGCTTGACTGTGTTTTTTGTCCTCATGCGCCCAATCCGGCGTTTCAATCTTTTTAGCATCTTGAAGTAAAAGGTTGAGTAGACAATTTCTTTTTGCGGTACAAACTTAAAATGGACGATTTTTCGGACGTCAAAGAATATAACGAGCATCGTTTTGATGCAAAACTTGCTCATTTGCGCTTTATTGGGACGGGGAGGATAATTTTGTGTGCTATGCGCTGCTCTGCCTTTTTGGTTTGGGTCGTTATTGAACATTCAGGGTTTGTCTCTACCCTTAGTTACTGAGCATGGGTCAAAATGACCCGAGTAAAGTTGTATGTCGCCGCTATTCTTTGTAGGTAATTCTCCGAGATACAAGAACTTTTGTATTTACAAATTAGTCAACCTGTTAAGTTAATATGTGTTCAGCGGTCCGTTGACGCATATGTGCGCCCAAAAAAAAAAATTATTTGGGTCAGATTGACCCATGATCAGTGAACAAGTTAGAATTTTATTTGAAGTTTTTTTTTTACATAATGGCTTTTAAAGCTTGTTCGTCTATTATAGTACGTAATGGTGATAGTGACTTTGAAGAAACAGTAATAAAACGATTTCAAGAAACAGATAGTGATTGTGATAACGACAGAGATGAAAGCTATCTGCTTCAAAGTGAACATGACACCGATTCTGAACAATCAAAGAAAAATGAAAATTATGACACTAATAGTGAACAAATTAAACCTAATTCGGAAAATACAAATAATTGTTGTGCTCTAAAGTATTTTTATAGCAAAACCAAGCACAAACAGATAACTAAACAAACTGGAAAAACTGCCCATATTTGTAAAAAATGTATATGAATGTTTACCCATTGCAGATTTTTTTACATTACCATTATTTTTGCAATTTTTTTTTTTAATTAGTTAAACAAACATTTTACTACAATATCTAAATATTAAAAATAGTCTGTTTTGTTTAAAATTCAAAAATATATATATATTTGTTTTTGCTTCTTACAAACCACTTTAATTTAAATTTTATGTTGTATTGCTATAATAAAAAAATATTTTGACTTAAAAGTATTTGGTATTAAAGGTCAAATGTTTTAATAAAGCTTTCACTTAAAATTCAAAAATAAAAATTATAAAGAACACTAGTAATTTAAGTTTTGTAACAATTGGGTCAATACGACCCATGTTCAGTTAATATGTTCGAATTTGTATGTTTAGTAGCTAAGGGTTAAAGTTAAGAAAATAGGGCTCATTTTGAATCAAATCCAAAAGACATAATCATCTATATATTATAGGCAAAACAAAGAAATTGCAAAAGTTTTATTTATATATTTAATCTTGAGCCTTTCTACCGTTACAGTGTAATTGCAAAGATAAAATGTAAATGATTTACAATAATAAAATTAGTCAAAAGTAAAATCAAAAAAGAGCCAAAAGAATTTTGAGCATAAGATTTAAAAGCAATAGTTTGTACTATACATAGATTACTGCCGGATTAAAAAAAAATTGCAGAATCAAAAAGAAAAAAACTTACAGTAATAAAATTGATCAAAAATATAACTCAACAATAGTCAGAACAAGAAACAAAAAGATTTAAGCAATCTATCTGTTCCAAACTAATCATCTTTAGAAAGATAAACACCAACTCGTCAGTAGCCTAATTTTCACCTCCACAATTATATATATATATACATGAACATCACCACAAAACCGACGTGGAAATATTATCAAAAATCAAATCGATTATGTGCTTGTAAATATAAGATTTTGTAACAGCTGCCTATCAATTAAGACTTATCCTGTAAGACTTATCCTGGGACAGATATATTATCAGACCAGCTCTTTAATTGGAAGATTCAGAATTAATTTAAGGAAAATAAAAAATAAAATTATTAGGAAAAAGTTAAATATAAAAAGTCCAAGAAATAAGCGAAAAAAATAATAAACATTGATCGTAAAGAGATAGAAGAGCAAAGGAATAATACAGATAAAACACTAAAAAACCTATCTAGAATGCTCAATAAAGTAGACGACAAACACCTAGTAGATAAGCAGAAGAGATGAAAAAGCTGATTGACAAACGAAATACTAAAGCTTATAAAAGAAAAAAAAAATTGAAACTTAATCAAGCAAAATACAAAACTTTGCAGATAAAAATAAGACAGGAGATTAAAACAACAAAAACAAACTGGCTTAATATTGTATATGCGCAGAAATAAAATACTATTTATTTAATATGCTCAAGAAAATTAAAAAAAAAACATGTTTTGATAAACCCAATACAACAAGAATACTACATAATGTTAATAGAAACATAATAATAGACCAAAAAAAAGAACACAGAACAGAACAGAACTTTTTAAGAACACCGGGAGAGAACAAGGTCCTGTGAAGAATAACTTTAACTTCATGACTATAACAACAGATGAAGTCTCAAGGGCAATATCGCAACTTAAAAAAAGCAAATCTCCAAGACTAGACAACATCCCTAGCTAACTAATAAAACTAATTGACATAGATGGCATAAAATGGCTAACAGCAATATTTAACAAGATATACTCAAAAGAAAAAAATACCAAAACCGTGACTAAAATTGACTTTTACAATGCTTCTTAAAAAACTTGCTGAGCAATGTAATGACTACCGCATCATCCGCCTAATGAACCATTTATAAAAAATACTTATGAAAACCATACACCGGAGAATAAACAAAATATGCAAAAAACATAAAAGTTGTACACAACTTGAATATAGGAACGCGTATGCACCAGAAAAGCTATATTTACTGTCCAAGTCTTCGTTCAAAGATGCAGGAATTTTGACTGCAATGTACATGTATGTTTTATCAATTATCAAAAAGCTTTTGACAATGTACAATAGAGTAAGCTCATAGAGATACTAACAGAAATAGGGCTGAAACACATGACTTAAATATTATAAGTAATTTGTACTGGAAGCAAACAAAGAGTGCTCTCAAGAAAGATTAAAATTTAAAAAAAGAGTCCGACAAGGATGCGTCCTGTCGCCAACACTATTTACCGTATACTCAGAACGAGTACTTAAAGAGGCTCTGAAAGGTGCGGAATATAAAATTAAGATTAACGAGAAAATTATAAACAACAATACGGCGGTGATCGCAGACAGTCACGAACAGATAAAAACAAACAAAGTAGAAGAAAACAGGCTAAGATAATGCCTTGCACTTAACATTCTTTTTATAGTGCCATACTTGCTACAAGTGTTCGGCGCCACTCTCGTATGTTTGTGGGGCTCGATAATAGTTTTTCACAAACATACGGGACCTACAGTCTAACGTGGAATCCAAACCACATCACTAGAGGGGTATACTAGACAAATACTTTGCTGGATTGCTATTGCCTTGCAAAGGAGACGACCGCATCGAAATATATTCGACAAATTAGATATTGCCGCTGCCGGGAATCGAACCCGGGCTGCCTGCACAACAGTCCTCGCACTAGACCATTGTGCACTTAACATAAAGAAAACTAAAAAAATGATCATTTTTAAACAGAATCATGATTAAAACATCATGCAAGAAAGTTAAAGTGCAAAATAGAAAAATCCAGAGTCTCATTTACAAAAATGTCAAAGATATTTAAAACACACGACCTACTTATACCAACAAAAATAAGATTACTTAAATGCTACATATTTCTAATCTTGCTATACGGAGCCGAATCCAGAACTTTAACAGAAGCATTTTGAAAATACCCTGAACAGATCATGTCAGCAATCAAGATGTTCTAAACAGAATCTGTAAAAAAAAAAATTATTTTTTTTTTTACTGATGATGATAAAAACAAGGAAACTGGAAGGGCCAGAAAAATGAAAAACTTCCTAGTTGAAGAATCTGTAAACATGCTTCAACACAACAACGGTGGGTCTATTCTGCGCTACAGCAGATAAAGTAAAGATAGCTATAAAGAAGAAAATCCTAATACTAATATTTGGCCTGTTTTGTGTAGAAAAGAAACAAACCAAAACTTAAAAACATAACAATATATAAAAAATAAAATTTTAAATTGCCAACTTAACTATGACATTAATGCCAGCAGCAGTTCGATAAAATGAAAAATAAATTTACAAAAATAAATAAAAAAATTAGAGGAAATTTTTAAACTAATTTTTGATAAAAACAAAAAATTGCAGACATAAAACCGTACAAAAAAACAGAACTGTTAAGCTACCAATAAACAATGAAATTTTCCCTATTTTTTATTGTAAATTTAAATATTTTTACTTCAAATTTCACAACAAGTAAGTCCACTATGTAACACACAATTTGTCAAAAATTTATTAATTTTTAACTCTTATAACCGGCATTAACGAATTAATTACTTCAAGCAATCGTTTGACAATGCATTCAATTATGGAGAACTTATAAGAACTGATTTGATTTGAAAATATATAAAATACATTTATATTTAGATGAAGGTTTGCAATGATGTTTTAGAAATTAATTTTTATACTCAACAAATTCTTCTTACTAATAAAATATAAAGCTAATTACAAGAATTTGTGAATCAAATTTCATTAAGAGATTTATTGTTAAATAATTTTCTGAAATATAAATCTAAGCACACAAAAAGTGATACAAACAATAGATTTTTTGAGAACTAACAATTAAGCGGGTGGGTGGTTTACAGTAAAAGTAATTTGCCCACAAATTAAACTTAGTTTTTGGCTACTCACTCTAGCGTTAGATATCAAAAGATTTATTATTAAATAATTCTTTCATATTTAAATCCAAGCAGACAAGAGGTGGGACAAACAATAGATCCTCTGATTACTAACACACATTAAACTAATTTTGTTTTGTAAGAAATCTTTTATCATTTTCAAAAACTTTGGCGCAAAACTGTATTACAGCCTGACAAAAACATTAAAGACACAAGTGACAGTATCCTAAAAAAAAAATGAGGTTAAACCTAACAAACAAATCGAACAAATTAACATTTATCTATTGCTACCCCTATTTGACAACAAGAATTTGAACGTATTGTTAACTTAGTAAAAAAATTGATGCTGGACAGGCTTTTGTAAAAACACAAAATGCAACAAAAAAATAGTTTTTGTCATTATAGATAAAAACTACATGCCTACTAACTTTGGTCAACAAACCTTTAACAACAACAAGTTTTTTCTGACAAACTAAGCATAATCTTAAACACTTAATGCGATTTGGCAATTCTACGATAATGTTGAATGCATCATAATTAAAAACAATAAAAACTTATCACTAATAACAAATATTACTCCTTTTTGCATTGATGACTGCTTAAAATCGATCATATTTTGATCAATAGTATTCTATTTCTGCAGTAGAAACTGTCTTAACTCCTAAGCAGTTCTTGGACCAGGTGTATCTTTTTGGATAAGTTGTCCCAACTCATCCCAGACATGTTCTATGGAATTTATGTCCGGGTTAAGAGTTAGTGCTTGTAAAACCGCAAAATTCCCATATTATCCAGATAATTTCTGACAACTCTGGTTACGTGAGGTTTAGCATTATCTTGATTGAAAATGCCGCGCTTGCGTTTCTTGATCTTCTGGTTATTAGACCATTATCAAAGTAACGCTGATACATTTTTTGTACAGCACAAAAGCTTTTACCAACAATCCTTTCAGAGTAGGGGATAAAATTGGTGACGCACCTTGCAAGAGGTTTAGAGATGAAAAATCCGACTTCTTTCCTGTGATTCCTGTCTTGATTACCTGAGTAGTACAGGGTATATCCCAAAGTTGCGCATTTTTTTTGGCTGCTCAAGCCAAGTTTTGGCTATGCCTATTATGTCAATGTTAAGCCTTTTTGCTTCTTGGGTTAGGTTTATTAGTTTTCTTGCTTTGTACGTTTCAGGTTCCTTTTCTGATTTTATTTTGTATGTTTGATCTTGTGGCTTCATTCAAGTCTATTCCTCCCGAAAATCCGATTGTGGAACTGTTTAAAACTCCGGTAATTTGATTTGAGTTGAATGTAGTCATCATGTGGTTCTCTTGATAATGTTTATAAAGATAGTTTCCCGTTGCCTTTCTCCATTGTACAGTATGTATGCGTGTACTTTTCCTTCCAGATAGTTCTGGTGTTCTGAGCTATCTGCCAATCCGTCTCTTTTAGCATTATCAGCGCCACCACGTGAAGGCGTGAGTACGGTCATTGGATACCTCTTGGTACCCTGCTGCTCGAAAATGATCGATTTGCAGCTTTGGACTGAACTCTACTAAAATCTGGTCCAGCAGAGCATTACTTCTAGTTCTAGTGGCTCAAGATTAGTTAAAAGCAAGTATCAGATCAAAGTTAGCAAAAATTGTGTTTTCCAATTGTGAGTATTTATAATACGTTTTCTATCCCCGTCATGCAAAACTTAAACTTTTTGAGGCTTAAATGGATGCAAACAATTTCTTCTTAATAATTTGTGTTCAAACTCATAGATGCTGTTTTCTTATTTTTCTATCATTGCTAAACAGGAAATTTTTGCAGCTTTTATTGTTGGTAAATTGAGTTTATTGCGTAAAAATGAGCTGATGAATAAATACATTTTTTTTTTAAACTAATTGTGTTATAAATAAATGATATTTTAAATTATAAATACCTTATATAGAAAAAATACTATCACTATCACTATCACACAATTACAATCACTCTTCTATTTAAATAAAACAATATTTATGTAAAACTAATGGGATTCTTAATGTAGCTTTTGTAAAACATTGAGAATAATACGTAACAATAATCATTATTTTTATAATCATTAAATCAAATCTTAAGTACTTTTCCATTACTTTCTAATTATTTAACATAACTGTTTTAAAACATATTTACATAAATTTTAGTTCATATCACAATGGCATCTACTGACAACATATATCCACTATTAAAAATTTGTGGTTATTTAAGCATCCTTCCATTTTATAATAAGGATACTAAACAATTTACTGCCAACCGTTTTTATTCGTATTTTATTTGCACAGTTTATCTAACAACATCTGTATTTTGTTTATACTTACCTTATCAATTGCAATTTAGTTTTATAGATTTTACTGCAAGTAGTTTTGTGTGGTTTATTATTGTTTTATCAAATTTGCTAACAATACTAAATTCAAATAATAATAAACATAAGAAATTATTTAATCTACTTAATACAATTGATAATTGTAATAAAAAACCACATTTTGGATTAAAATTATTTATTTATCACATTTTTTTTATAATAATAACAATAAATAATTTATACAATGCACATTTCTTGGAAATATTTGTTAGATTTGGTCTTTGTTTAAATGTGTATTATTTTTTTATTAAAATAATATTAACAATATTAATTTTGGATTGTTTAAAAACTAAAATTAAATTTGTAAATTTATTTTTTAATAATTTTAAAGATTTGAAACAAGTTGGTAGTATGTTGTTTTGTCTTGATTGCATTGAAGACATGTTTAATGCTACAAGTGATATTGTGCAGCTTTTTAATGATATATATGGTAGGCAAATTTTGTTGATGATATTTTATGGAGTGTTGCGCACCTTAAACATGATTGCAATATTCATAGATTCAGCGTATGTTGACTTAAACAATAAAAGTATGTATATTATATGGACCATCTTGATGAATGTAAGTAAAACAATATATTTAATTTAAAAAATTAAAATTAGTATAAAACAAAATGTTTTTGTATTAAAAAAAAACAATATTGAACAAAAAAGTCATTTTAAATTTATAACTTATTTATTATCACCGTTACAGACTTTTATGAAACAGCATCTATTTTGCTCTAATTGAAAACCTAAATTTTGTTGTTGTTTTTTACTTAGTGTTGATTTTTCTCTGCAAAACTTGTCATTCAGACGGTGTACTGAACTTAACAGGTCATAATGTCTTTATGCTTTATTGTTGTGGCATGAAATAAAGCGTCGATTAAAGATGAGCAAAGAAAAAGTGAAACTGCAACGATTGTTGGTAAAAGCCTATGTGCTATACAAAAGGTGTATTAGCGTTACTTGGATACTGGTCTGATAACCAGAAGATTAGAATCCGGGCAAAAAAAGTCACCACCAACAGAGATAACCGTTTTTTGGTGTCCACAAGTTTGCGGAATAGAAAAACTTCTGCAGTTTATCTTCAAAATCAACTTTATGAAGTTAGAGATGTAAAAAATGTTAGTGAATGGATTGTTAAGAAATGACCTGGAGTTGCTAGATTGTTTTGTAGAAAGATAGTTACAAGTTTACCTTTACAACACGATGTTGAGTGTTGCAAGAATGGCTTTTGCCTAATATCACCGGGCATGGAGTAATAAGGAGTGGAGCAGGGTACTGTTTTCAGAAGAGTTTTGCTTTTGCCTCAATGCATCAGACGGACATTAAAAAATGATGAACAACTTCCATTTGGCGGACACGCATGGAGTTAGACTTTATAGAGAATGCGTTACTGACTCACAAATACATTATAGAAATTCTCAAAAATTATGTTATGCCCTTTATGACAACTATAAGCAAGCGCGGCATTTTTATGCAAGATAATGCTAGATCTCACGTATTCAGAGTTGTCGAAGATTATCTGGATGAAGTGGGAATTTTGCGGTTTAATTGGCCAACTTTTAACCCGGACAAGAATCCCATAGAACACCTGCTCTAAAAACTACTCAGAAGCTAAAACAGTTGCTATTGCAAGAATAGAATAATATTGCCCAAAATGTGATCTTTAATTTAGTTCAAAGTGTTCCTTGTTGACTTCAAGCAGTTATTAATGCAATAGGGGGTTATACTAATTATAAGTGATAAGTTTTTTCTTATATTTTTTGATCCATATTAATCTTAAGAACAAAAATTCGAACTTTGTCTAAACTATAAATTTGTGATATTACATAATATACGCTATAAAAACAATAAATATGCTTTATATTTTTTATTATTTATATTTTTTGTTTTTAAATAAAAAAAAAAAATAGGCAAGCTGGAGGGGGGGGGGTGCATTGAGAAACTTGCTTATGTATTTTTTTAGTTTCTATATCTTATTAGTAGTCCTTTGATTGGTATATGAGGGTATAAAACCCATGAACGATTGTTTTTTGTTTTTTTGTCGTTTTTTAACTTAATCGCATTTTTTGTTTAAAATCCGCAATTTTAACTCAAAAGAAATAAATTTACTAATGAAATCAACCAAAAATTTTCTGTAGAATTCATTTCAAGTCTATACCCTGTCTATAAGCCGCAAAGTTATAAAACCATATTTTTGTTCTCAGTGGGCTGGGCAAAAAACGGCATTTTTTAAATTTTTTTTAACCACCAAAGTTGACGTATTTTGATGTAAATTAATTGGAAAATATAAATTTGTTTTGTGTATTTGGGTTTTAAGGGTCTACAACTCAAAAAATCTGCAAAGTAGGCTATTCTTCAACATAAACTCTTACAAATGCACGTTTAGTCGCGCTCAAAGGAACAATACATCAAATATTATTAAAAATTTGAATTTTGGGGACAATTTTACATGGAAAATAATCAGTGTTATACTCATCGTCTATAGAAAAGTCCATTTAGAAAAAAATGTTTACAAAATTTACAAGTTTCTCAAAACGCTGCAAAAATTTTTTATTAGATTTAAATCAACATGACAATTGTATTTCTGTATAATAATTTGTCTTTTAATTTTATTGTACTTGATGCGTCAATGACTAGATATTTGTTGTAGATATATTATTTTTGCTAATGTCTGCAGATTGGATTAATCAAATTATGATGCTTTCAACATTATCTTAGAGTTGAGAAAGCGCATTAAGTGTTTAAGATTATGCTTAGTTTGTCTGTAAAAACTTGTTGTTGTTGAAAGTTTGATGATTAAAGTTAGTAGACAAGTAGTTTTTATCTATTAAAACAAAAACTATTTTTTTTTTGCATTTTGTGTTTATACAAAAACCCTTCACTGCCAGCCGAGCAGCATTTTTTTTTATTAAGTTAATAAAACGTTTAAGTTTTTGCTGCTCAATAGGAGTAGCAATAGATTTATGTTGATTTGTTTAATTAAGCAGTTAGGTTTATTACAGGGAGACCTGATTTTTACTAGTAAAAAAGAGTATAAAATGTTTTTAACTTTTCTACTCTTAAATCTTTCTATTCTAAATCAGAAAAACCTGCACTCCAACAACTGGCTAACTATATTGGCGTGTATTGTGTGAAAAGTTGTAATTTTTGTTTCCAAACCATCATCTTTATTTCATTATAAAAATAAATCATTAAAATCCAATGTTTAAACTAAAAAATCGCTTGATCTCAAATCTGACACAATAGGTTTTTGTTTTTCTAATATCTTATTAATAGAATTTTGCACTTTTCAACACTATGGCCAGATTTTAGTGTTTTCTTATAATATTTTGATATTTTATAGCAAGATTTTGCTACTTTTTTTTCTAATAAATAGAATTATGTATTTTTTAAAAGTTTTATGGTTAAACTTTGAAAATTTATTTTAGAATTAAACACTTTTTAACCGTTTATAACCGGATTTTGGTGTTTCTTGACAATATTTTGATACTTTTTGGCCAGATTTTGCAATTTTTAAGTTTTTATAAACATAATCTTGCATTTTTTAACAGTTCATGGCCGGATTTTAGTACTTTTCAAAAATATTTTGATATTTTATAGCTGAATTTTGTTATTTTTAACATTTTATATGTAGAATTTTGAACTTTTCAACCTTTGATGGTCGAATTTTAGTGTTTTCTGACAGTATTTTGCAAATTAATAGTTTTTACCTTGTATGAATAAAATATTTTATTTTTCAACAATTTATAGCCGGATTTTGAGAATAGAATTTTGCACTTTTTAACGTTTTAACCATTTGTTCTAATTTTGACATTTTATTAATTGATTTTTGCACTTTTTTATTTGAGTATTATCTGACAATATTTTAATATTTTATGGCAAAACTTTAAAAATTATGTTTGTATTGTAACAGTTTGAATCTGATTACTATTATATTGACCGGAGTTAATTACTTTATGGACGTATTTTAATTCTCTTGCGCCGGATTTAGTATTTTATAACTAGATTTTTGAAAATAACAAAGTTTTGTTAATATAATGCAGATTTTTATGTTTTTTTGCCGGATTTCAATACTTTATAACTGGATTTTAATTTTTTTAGGTATTTTATAGCCAGACTTTTAAAACTATGTTCAAATTTTACCAATATAAAGCAGATTATTATAGTTTTTTAATGGATTCAATTAACTTAATGTCTACAATAATTTTTCTTAAACCGGATTTTGTCTTAAACGGCCGGATTTTTGAGTTTATTTAAAAAAATTACAAATTCCTTAGTTACCTATAATTCTTTTTTCTCAAATTTTGTCTTTTTAGCCAGATTTTTAAAATTATGAACTTTATAAGCGATATTGAGTACAAAGTTTATTAATTTTAAATAGATTATTAATGTTTTTGGCCGGATTTTATTTTTTTTTTGTCAAATTTTGTATTTATGGTTATGGTATTTATGTATTTTTGAAATTATGTGTAAGTATTTTAATACTTAGGTTAGGATTTAATTTTCTTAAACCGGATTTTGTCTTAAATGACCAGATTTATGAAATTATTTTAAAATTTTACCATAATATAAAAGTTTCTTGCCGGATTTAATTCTTTTCTAGCCAAATTTTAATTTTCATAAACTGTTGAGAATATATACAAATTTGACCAATTTTGTTAAAGTGTTTGGCCAAATTATTTTGTAGCCGGATTTTAAACATTTTTAGCCGCATTTTAAATTAAATTAAAAAAAAAACCTACAACTTACCATCCCTAAATTTATCTCTATACAACTAAGAGATAGTTATAATATTTTACATAAGCCCAATACAAAGAATATTTTTCTGCCTTGATATGAGCGCTTAGATTTAATGTAGATTTACTACATTTTATATAAACCCAGCAAAATCTTTGACTGTCCGCAATTGCAAAATCAACAAAAGTTCATTTTACTTTGAATCTTTATTGAATCACTTACCCAATAACGACTATTTTTGGGCATTTTTCTTGCGAAGATAACACCAAAAACAAACTAAAGATTGCAGCTAGAAAAAATTTGAAGGTTACTCTGCTATGCATTCTCAAACCCACTCTTATCAAGTTTTTAATTTTTTTTTTCTCACACACACTCTTATGGTACTCAACCCCTAAACGTGTGTACACGGCACACACTAACAACGAAACACATCTGGACTTTTCATAAATTTTTACACTTTTTAACAATTTGAGCCGGATTATAAAAATCCGGCTCAAATTGTTAATGCAGTTTATGGACAAATTTTCTAAAACAATTTTGATATTTTATGGCTAGATTTTGATATTTTTAAACTTTATGAATAGTGTATTACTAAGGTCGTCTTTCGGAGATTATTTTAATACTTTATTACCGGATTATGTTATTTTTGTCGTTTCATAAATAAAATTATGCAATTTTTAAAAGTCTTTGACATAATTTTTATATTTTATAGCCAAATTGTGCTAATTTTTTCAACTTTTTATGGCTTTTTTTAAATTTTTATACTTTACAGCCGGATTTTACAACTTATGACAGTTTAAGACCTGGATTTGCCTATTCTCACATTTTATAAACAGAATTTTGCATCTTTTGATAGTTTATGGCCAAATTTTAATTTTTTCTGGCAATATTTTGATAGTTTTGCCAAAACTTCCTACTTTTAACATCTCGTAAACAGAATTTTGAGTTCTTCAACAGTTTATAGCTCTGTTTGCTATTTTTGACATTTTATAAATAGAATTTTGCACCTTTCAACTGTTATTTGCTATCTTTAACATTTTATTTAAAAAAAATTGCACTATTCGATAGTTTATATCCGGATTTCAACAGTTTATAGCCGGATTTTGCTGGTTTTTTGACATTTTATGAATAAATCCTTGTATTTTTAGACAGTTTATGATCAAATTTTGCAATTTTAGGTGCTTTCTGATTATATTTTGTTATTTTATTTCTTAGTTTTGACATTTTATAAATTTTATTATGACCAAGTAGTTTTGACCTTTATTGAATGAACAGATTAACAGATTCGGACCGGATTTTAATGCTTTCTGAGAATATTTTGATAAAATTACAAAGTCTGGCCATATAGACTTTGTAATTTTATGAATAAAATTTTGCACCCTTTTGCTGTTTTTAACATTTTATGAATAGAATCTGGTACTTGTTCTTTTTATTATTTTATTTCCGTTTTTAGGAAAATATTTTGTTATTTTTCATATTTTAGTAATAAAATCTTCCACTTATTAAAAGTTTATGACTGGATTTTAATATTTTTGAATTTTATAAAAAAAAAAAATTTTTAAATTTTTTAACAGTTTAAGGACTGAATTTTGCTATTTTTAAAATTTACTGAATAAAACTTTACACTTTTCAGTTGTATATGGCTTGATTTTGGTGATTTCTAAAAATATTTTAATGTTTCAAGACAGAATTTTGTTACTTTTAACATTTTATAAATATTATTTTACGCTTTTTAACCGTTTTTGTCCAGATTTTTTTTGAATACTTTTTAATATTGTATGAACAGATTTTGTTATTTATGACTTCAAAGACAGGATTTACACTATTTTATCACGTTTTTAATTAGGCTTTCAGTTCTAAAAACCCGATTAACAATTTCAGACCGGATTGTTAATTTAAAAGCCGGATAATGAGTTCAGCAATGACATTTTTTTATTAAAACTAAATATTGTTATCTGAATTTCTAATTTTAAAAGACAAATTTAGAAAATACAGGATATATAACTTGAATTATCACTTTGCTAGTAATATTCATACGTTTGTAGCCGGAAATATATTTTTAAAGACCGCATTTACACTTTTAAAAACCAGATTAACAGTTTAAAGGTGGGATTTATAATTCAAAGACTAAATTAACAGTTTGACATTTAAGTTTAACACGTATTTACAGTTTTACAAACCAAATTCACAGTATTTATGGTTTGAATTTGTTAGCAGTAAAATTTAGAATTAGTTTATTGTGTGTATGTCTCACTTCTTGTATGCATACATTTAGATATGAGAAATATGTTTAACAATAAAGCTTTTGATAACGTTTGGGTGGGAATAAAGTTTAATTTGTAGGCGAGATACTTTTTTTACCGCAAACAAAAGATCTATTGTTTGTTCCATCTTCTGTGTACTTGGATTTAGATAAGCAAATAATATGTTACAGTAAACTAAGTTTAATTTGTAAACAAGTTACTGTTTCTACTGTGGGCCACCCACTCGCCTAAGTAACACGTAATACCTATTAAAGAATTTATTGTTTATCCCAACTACTGTGTGTTTGGATTTAGATACAAAAGAATTATTTAACAATAAATCACTTGATGACAAAGGCTAGGATGGGTGACCAAGAAATAAAAATTTCTGGTGTGAATCACCTACCCGCCCAACTGTTCATCAAAAGATCTATTGTTTGTCTCACCTCTTGTGTGCGTAGATTTAGATATCAGAAAATTATTTAACAATAAATTTATTAATAACAAACGCTTGTGGTGGCTGGGTAAAAACTAACTGAAATTTGATTCACAAATTTTTGTAATTAGCTTTATGTTCCATTAGTAGGAAGCTTAAAAATAAATTTGATGAGTATAAAAATTAATTTTTAAAATATTATTGCACACTTTTCCAATAGTTTTAAAATAATTTTAATTCAATATAATAATACGCATAAATATATAAATTCTTTCAATTTTGTACATCCACTATCTACAATACTATTAGAGTACTTTGTTTTACCTTATTAGTTTTATTTACAATAGAAATAAAAATGCAAGTCATCAATGTCATGCTCTAATCGTATTAATAGTAAATTTGACTTTTGTTTATTATCTAAATATAAATGTATTTTATATATTTCTAAAATAAATCAGTTCTTATAAGTTTGCCATGATTGAATGCATTGCTGTACAATTGCTTGAAGTAATTAACTACTTAATGCCGGTTATAACTGTTATAAAAAAAATTAAAATTTTAACAAGTTGTGTGTTACATAGTAGACTTAATTGTTACGAAATTTGAAGTAAAATTATTTAAATTTACAATAAAAATTGTAAAAAATTTCATTGTTTAGTGGAAGCTTAACAAATCTGTTTTTTTTTTGTACGGTTTTATGGCTACAATTTTTGTTTTTTTTTTCAAAAATTAGTTAAAACATTTTCTCTAATTTTTTAATTTTTTTGTGAATTTATTTTTTATTTTATTTAACTGCTGTTGGCATTATTGTCATAGTTAAATTGGCAAAATTTGAAATTTTGGTTTTTATATAGTTATGTTTTTAAGATTTGGTTTGTTTCTTTTCTACACAAAACAGGCAAAATTGTTTTTTTTTTTTTAGTAATGAGTTTCTTTTTTATTATAGCTATCTTTACTTTATCTACTGTAACGCGGAATAGAACCACCGTTGTTGTGTTGAACCTTGTTTGCAGATTTTTTAACCAAGAGGTTCTTCTTCATTCTGGTCTTTTTTTTTTCCTTTATTTTTTTTTTGTAGGACTAGCTGCAGTGACTCGTATCTTTCTTTATTCCTTATTACATGTCTTAGATATTCCAGTTTCCGTGTTTTTATTTTCAACATTATTTCTTTTTTTTTTCTGATTCTTTTTAAAACATCTTGATTACTGACATGGTCTGTTTAGAATATTTTCAAAATGCGGCGGTATAACTATTATTCATAGGATTTTAGTTTTCTGCATGTCACTTCTGCTAAAGTCCTGGATTTGACTCCGTATAGCAAGATTGGAAGTATGTAGCATTTAAATAATCTTATTTTTGTTAGTATAGGTAGGTTGTGTGTTTTAAATATTTTGGACATTTTTGTGAATAAGACTCTGGGTTTTTCTATTTTGCACTTTATTTCTCTTGCATGATCCCAGAATTTGTTAAGTGTTGTGTCTAAGTATGTGTATGTTTCTACTTTTGAATATTGTTTTGTTGTACACTCTTATTTGGTTTTAATTATGATTTTGTTTGGAAATTATCATGTATTTAGTTTTCTTTATGTTAAGTGCAAGGCTATATCTTTAGCTGTTTTCTTCTACTCTGTTTGTTAATATCTGTTTGTAACTGTCTACCGTATTGTTGTTTATGATTTTCCCGTTAATATTAATTCTATATTTTGTACTTTCCAGTGTCTCCTAAAATACTCGTTCTAAGTATACAGTAAAAAGTGTTGGCGACAGTACGCAAACTTGCCAAACTCTTTTTTTTTTTAATTTTAATATCTCCTGAGAGCTCTCCTTGAATGCGTGCGGAAGCTGTTTGGTGTTCTAGCCCTTTTTCTGTTAGTATCTCTATGAGCTAACTATATTGTACATTGTCAAAAGCTTTTTTGATAATTGATAAAGCATAAATGTATATCGCAGTCTAAATGCCTGCATCTTTAAACGAAGACTTAGACAGTAAATATAGCTTCTCTGATGGCTAACGCGTTCCTATATTCAAGTTGTATGCGACTTTTATGATTTTTGCATATCTTGTTTATTCTCCGCTGTATGGTTTTTATAAATATTTTTTATAAATGGTTCATTAAGCTGATGATGCGGTAGTCATTACATTGTTTTGCACTAGGTTTTTTAAGAAGCATTGTATAAGTCGATTTTAGCCACAGCTTTGGTTTTTTTTTTTTTTTATATAATTTAAGACTTTGTCTGTTGTTATAGTCATGAAGTTTAAGTTATTCCTTACAGGACCTTGTTTTCTCCTAGTGTTCTTAAAAAGTTCTGTTAAATACGCTTTCTACGTGTCATTTTTTTTGGTCTATTATTATGTTTCTATCAGCATTATGTAGTATTCTTGTTGTATTGGGTGTATTAAAAATTGTTTTATTTTTTAATTTTTTTGTACATAATAAATAAAATGTGTTTTTTCTCTAGGGCCTTTATTTTTGCGCATTGTATATTAAACCAGTTTTCCTGTTCTAATCTTATGTCTTATTTGTATCTGCAAAGTTTAGTATTTTGCTTGGTTGGTTTTAAATTTTTTTCTTTCCTCCATATGCTTTAGTATTTTGTCCGTCATCCAGTTTTTTTTTCTCTTGCTTATTTACTAGGTGTTTGTCTTCTACTTTTTTGAGCATTTAAGATAGGTTTTTTAGTGTTTCATCTGTATTATTCCTCTGCTTTTCTATCTCTTTACAATTAATGTTTATTAATTGTTTCACTGTTCGCTTATTTTTAAAACTTTTTGTATTAAACTTTTTCCTAATAATTTTATTTTTTATTTTCTTCAGTTTAATTTTGAATTTTCCAACTAAAAACAATGATATATCTGTCCCAGGATACGTTTTAATTGATAGGCAGCTGTTGCAAAATCTTCTATTTACAAGCACATAATCGATTTGATTTTTGATGATATTTTCTCGTCGGTTTTGTGGTGATGTCTATATATATAATTGTGTAAGTGGAAATTACGCTATTAACAAGTTGGAGCTTATCTTTTTAAAGATGTTTAGTTTAGAATAGGTAGATTGCCTAAAACTTTTTTGTTTCTTGTTTTGACTATTGTTGAGTTATATTTTTGATTAGTTTTATTACTGTAAGATTTTTTCTTTTTGTTTCTGCAATTTATTTAATCCGGCAGTTATCTATGTATAGTACAAAATATTGTTTTTTAGATCTATTGCTCAAAATTTGTTTGGCTGTTTTTTGCTTTTACTTTTGATTAATCTAATTATCTTTGCAATTTCTTTGTTTTGCCAGTAATATATAGGTGATACAAAAAAATTGGGAGTAAGGTTGTGGTTTTTTGTGATTTTTCTTAAATTTTGTTGCCAATATTTTGCTGAAATTTTTTTAGTTTTTTTTGGCTGTCTATTAGTTTTACTTTTGATCAATCATCTAACTGTAAGTTAATTTTTTTAATTTTTTGTAAACTACTTGTAATCTATAAAAGGTACAAAGTCTTTGTCAAGGTCTTTGTGTTCTTTTTTTGCTCATTAGCTTGTATGTACGTAAAGTAGTTCAGTGCGTCAATTGCATGCGGTACGGTTATACTTCTAAAATGTGCAAAAGCAATATAAAATGTTTCTTGCTCTATACAAAACAAGTTTGAATACTGTAGCAAATTTTATGATCTATAATTAGTGGTGCAAAGTAATTGTACTTCTGTTTTGTATATTGCACCACTAATTATTATTTAAATTAAGAGCACGTAAATCAAATATTTAAAAAAAATTTTTACTATCAAGCGATGATGATTTATGGATTTATAAAAACCAAAATAATTGTTTGTATTTGGTTGGCAACTTTGAGGTTGAATTGGGTTTGATTAATTGATTTTAAATGTTTGTTTTTCTTTAAGCATTTGAACTATGTTGCATTTTTTGCAAAGAACTACAATACATCATTGAATTTAAATCAGCTTTAGCTAAAAGAATTTGCTTGACAATATAAAATTAAATTAGCTACGGCTTTTTATGGTTATTTTTTCTATTAAACTTTATACTTTAACAATAACAAACAAACAATATTTTATGCTACTGTTTAATATCAAAAGATTAGATTTGTTGCTTTTTTTTTTACTAAATAATAAATAACATTTGCAAAGAAAAAAAGATTTAATTTGGGAATCGTCAACTTTTGAATGGCCTTATTAGTTAATTATAAATTAATAATTTAAAAGCCACGCTTACCCACCCAACTGTTTATTATTAAAGAATTAGATCTGCTACTTTTCTCCATCAGTTTAGACAATTAACAATCCAGTTAAAACTAATTGTTTGTAATCAAGGAACCGAGTGCCCCAACCACTTACTTAACTATTTATTAATAATCCATTCTTAATTTATTGACAAATAATATTTGTAAAAAATAAACTTTTAACTTTTAGATTACAACTATTTAAGTTGGAGAACGGGTAATTACAGTTAAAACAACTTAGCCGGTGTCCGGTGTCAATGCAAGGGCGTTAGCGGTCTTGTTTAGAGGAACCGCCTGGTTTTGAAATAATGATTACACGGTTCATTTTACACAATTTTTTTTATTAACATTAAAATGTTTGTTACAAAATGCCATTTTCATTAAGTAAATGCAAAAAATAACATTACTTAAATGACGACCTCTTTTCTCGAATGCAAATTGCAAGATGATCATTTTTTTTGTAATTACGGCAAATGGCATCCTTCTACTTTTTCAATGTTTACGGTTTATCTTTATAGACGTTAGGTCAGGAGAACGAGATGAAAATGACACATTACCAAAACTTTAAAAAATTCGTTTCTGAAAAATTTCACTAAAAACTCTCATTGAAGTTCTTGCTTTGTGAGTCGCTACTTGTAGATTATCCATGACCCAATACTGGCAATTTAGTTTATTAACCAAACTGTTTAAGTGGATCTGCGTTTCATTTTATATTTGTTTGCAAATTGTAAACTTCGATAGTTACGTTTACCTAACTCTTTGACAATTGCTATCTTATACGAATGGAGTCTTAATTCTAGTTGTAAAATGCGTTTTACAGAACTATAGCAATGTGTATGCAAAGAAGCGCAATGTTTGAAAAAACCACTTTTAACATAATTATCGTACACAAACACACATCGTTGCACATTCCACTGCGTCATGATTAAATGGTATAACTTGCGGAGCTGAATGACACTCAACTTTTATACCGTATTAGCTCAATACAGTGCAAAGACTATTGGGTTATCTTGAATCCTTCGCGCTTAAGTTTGTGTCCGACAGTACACTGTTGATCGTAACTTGGTAGGTGAGGTGTTCAGTTTTTTTTTAATTCTTAAATGTAGGATTTACAGCTTTTCAAGTTAAAATTTTTTTAACGTTTTTGAGTTGAGTTGACCATAGTAAAAAGTTAATGTTTTTTACCTAATCAGCAATACAATACATAGACATTATTTTTTTGCTGCAAAGTTATTTGCTCACATTTAACAAAACCTGTATTGCTTTTTTCTTTTCTAATTAAAGTGTTTAAAAAAAAAATGCAAAGTTTAGTTCATTCTGAGACACCCATGGCAGACTGGTAACAGTGTTTTTTTATCTTATTCATCTTGTTTTCTGTTAATTTTTAATGCAAAGTTGTAGTAAGTTTTTTGGTTTTCTTTTAGTATTAACTCAATTTGTTTTTGTAATTTATTTATCTAGTGAACAGTTAAGAAGTGTTGGCAAACAACAGTAATATAACAATTTGTTTTTACTGACATCAAAAAAATTTTGTTCTGTTATAATATCTTGATAATCATCTTTGTGCTGTGCACACTTAAACAATTCAATTTTTTTTTAATTATTATTTGGTCTCACCTAAGGGTAAATCTACAATAGTTTGGACAATCGTCCCACATTGATATCTCCGATATTGCTCAAATTTTGTACACATGTGTGGATTTTTTTTTAATTTTCTAAGAAACAGACAAAAAATTAGTGAAATTAGGATAAATCCTAAAAAAAATCTTAAAAAGGTAACCTTTTTTTAGCAATTATGTGTTATATTTTACCCTAGGGCAAGCAAATACAATTTTTTTAAAAGTACTATGTTTCCAATATATCATATTCAAATGTCAAGTCTCCAGGTTAAAGATATCAAACCAAGAAAAAGATTGTTTTCTACAATTTTTTTTTTAATTTTTATTATAAATTTTTAGTTTGTAAATATGTTGTGCATATTTCAAAGTATATATAAATTACGTTTTGTTAAATTATTTTCAAAAATCCGGCCTAAGTTGTGTTTAATGTTCATTGAAACTTTTTCTAAGTTAAAAAAAAACATTAAATATATTTCAAATTTTTATTGTAAATTTCAAGTTTAGAAATATGTAGTGCATATTTTAAAGTATATATAAAACAAATTTTGTAAAATAGTTTTTGAAAATCCGGCCGCATTGAGTTAATTGAGCTTTTCCAAAACATTAAAAAAATCTTAAAAATAACTTTTTTTAAATTTTTTAATTTAATTTAATTTTTTTTTTTAATTCAAAGTTTATAAACATATAGTGCATACTTGAAAGTATATGTAAACCAAATTTTGTTTATTTATTTTCAAAAATTTGGCCGCAGTTGTGTTTACTGTTAAATGAAGCTTCTTCAAAATTTAGAAAAATTATAAAATATATTTTTAATTTTTTATTATAAATTTAAAGTTTATAGACATATAGTGCATACTTAAAAGTATAAATAAAACAAATTTTCTTGAATTATTTTTAATAATCCGGCTACAATTGTGCTTTAAGTTAACTGAAGTTTTTACAAAAATTTAAAAAATCATAAGATATACTTTTACATTTTCAGTTTAAATTCTTAGTTAATATGTAGTGCATACTTAAAAATATATATGAAACAAATTTTGTTAAAATAATTTTAAAAATCAGGCCGCAGTTGTGTTTAATGTTAATTGAAACTTTTTCTAAATTTTAAATAACCATAAAATATACTTTAAAATTTTTATTATATAATCAAAATATATATACATGTAGTGCATTCTTTAAAGTATATATAAAGCAAGTTGTATTTATTGTTATTTAAAACTTTTTCTAAACTTTGTAAAAACCTAAAATCTACTTACATTTTTTTATTATAAATTTTAACCATATAAACATGTAGTGCATACTTTAAAAAATATATAAAGCAAATTTTGTTAAATTATTTTCAAAAATCCGGCTTCAGTTGTGCTTAATGTTCATTAAAACTTTTTCTAAATTTAAAAACATAAAATATATTTTAAGTTTTTATTGTATATTTTAATTTTAAAAATATGTAATGCATACTTTAAAGTATGTTTAAAACAAATTTTGTTGAATTTTTTTCAAAAATACGGCCGGACTGAGTTAATTGAGTTTTTCCAAAACTTTAAAAAAATCATAAAAATAACTTTTTTTTTAAATTTTTTATTATAAATTTTCTGATTGTAAATAAATTGTGCATACTTCATAGTATATATAAAGTAACCTTTGTTAAATTATTTTCAAAAATCCGGCCTAAGTTGTGTTTGATGTTAATTGAATCTTTTTCAAAATTTTGAAAAACCATGATAAATAGTTTAAATTTTTCATTATATAATCTAAATATTTAAACATAAAGTACATACTTTAAAGTATATATTAAACAAATTTTGTTAAATTATTTTCAAAAATCCGGCAGCAGATGTGTTTTGTTAGTTAAAGCTTTTGCAAGAAATTTAAAAACCATAAAATATGTTTCAAGTTTTTTATTATAAACTCCAAGTATAGAAACATGTAGTGCATACTTTAAAGTATATATAAAGCAAATTTTGTTAAATTAATTTTAAAAATCCGGCTTCAGTTGTATTTAATGTTATTTATAACTTTTTTTAAACTTTGTAAAAACCTAAAATATACTTACATTTTTTTATTATAAATTCTAACTATATAAACATGTAGTGCATACTTTAAAGTATATATAAAGCAAATTTTGTTAAATTATTTTCAAAAATCCGGCTTCAGTTGTGCTTAATGTTCATAAAACTTTTTCTAAATTTAAAAACATAAAATAAATTTAAAGTTTATATTGCATATTTTAAGTTTAAAAATATATAATGCATACTTTAAAGTATGTTTAAAACAAATTTAGTTAAATTATTTTTAAAAATACGGCCGGACTGAGTTAATTGAGCTTTTCCAAAACTTTAAAAAAATCATAAAAATAACTATTTTTTTAAATTTTTTATTATAAATTTTCTGATTGTAAATACGTTGTGCATACTTCATAGTATATATAAAGTAACCTTTGTTAAATTATTTTCAAAAATCCGGCCTAAGTTGTGTTTAATGTTAATTGAATCTTTTTCAAAATTTTGAAAAACCATGATATATAGTTTAAATTTTTCATTATATAATCTAAATATATAAACATAAAGTACATACTTTAAAGTATATATTAAACAAATTTTGTTAAATTATTTTCAAAAATCCGGCAGCAGATTTGTTTTGTTAGTTAAAGCTTTTGCAAGATATTTAAAAACCATAAAATATGTTTCAAGTTTTTTATTATAAACTCCAAGTATAGAAACATGTAGTGCTTACTTTAAAGTATAAATGAAGCAAATTTTGTTAAATTATTTTTAAAAATCCGGCATCAGTTGTGTTTAATGTTTATTGAAACTTTTTCTAAGTTAAAAAAAAACAATAAATATATTTCAAATTTTTATTGTAAATTTCAAGTTTAAAAATATGTAGTGCATATTTTAAAGTATATATAAAACAAATTTTGTAAAATAGTTTTTGAAAATCCGGCCGCATTGAGTTAATTGAGCTTTTCCAAAACATTAAAAAAATCTTAAAAAATACTTTTTTTAAATTTTTTAATTTAATTTTAGTTTTTTTTTAATTCAAAGTTTATAAACAAATAGTGCATACTTGAAAGTATATGTAAAACAAATTTTGTTTATTTATTTTCAAAAATTTGGCCGCAGTTGTGTTTACTGTTAAATGAAGCTTCTTCAAAATTTAGAAAAATTATAAAATATATTTCAAATTTTTTATTATAAATTTAAAGTTTATAGACATATAGTGCATACTTAAAAGTATAAGTAAAACAAATTTTCTTCAATTATTTTTAATAATCCGGCTACAAATGTGCTTTAAGTTAACTGAAGTTTTTACAAAAATTTAAAAAATCATAAGATATACTTTCACATTTTTAGTTTAAATTCTAAGTTAATATGAAGTGCATACTTCAACATATATATGAAACAAATTTTGTTAAAATAATTTTAAAAATCAGGCCGCAGTTGTGTTTAATGTTAATTGAAACTTTTTCTAAATTTTAAATAACCATAAAATATACTTTAAATTTTTTATTATATAATCAAAATATAAAAACATGTAGTGCATACTTTAAATTATATATAAAGCAAATTTTGTTAAATTAATTTCAAAAATCCGGCCGCAGTTGTATTTATTGTTATTTAAAACTTTTTCTAAACTTTGTAAAAACCTAAAATCTACTTACATTTTTTTATTATAAATTTTAACCATATAAACATGTAGTGCATACTTTAAAGTATATATAAAGCAAATTTTGTTAAATTATTTTCAAAAATCCGGCTTCAGTTGTGCTTAATGTTCATTAAAACTTTTTCTAAATTTAAAAACATAAAATATATTTTAAGTTTTTATTGTATATTTTAACTTTAAAAATATGTAATGCATACTTTAAAGTATGTTTAAAACAAATTTTGTTAATATTTTTTCATAAATACGGCCGGACTGAGTCAATTGAGCTTTTCCAAAACTTTAAAAAACTCATAAAAATAACTTTTTTTTTAAATTTTTTATTATAAAGTTTCTGATTGTAAATAAGTTGTGCATACTTTATAGTATATATAAAGTAACCTTTGTTAAATTATTTTCAAAAATCCGGCCTAAGTTGTGTTTGATGTTAATTGAATCTTTTTCAAAATTTTGAAAAACCATGATAAATAGTTTAAATTTTTTATTATATAATCTAAATATATGAACTTATAGTACATACTTTAAAGTAGATATAAAACAAATTTTGTTAAATTTTTTTCAAAAATCCGGCAGCAGTTGTGTTTTGTTAGTTAAAGCTTTTGCAAGAAATTTAAAAACCATAAAATATGTTTCAAGTTTTTTATTATAAACTCTAAGTATATAAACATGTAGTGCATACTTTAAAGTATAAATGAAGCAAATTTTGTTAAATTTTTTTTAAAAATCCGGCCTCAGTTGTGTTTAATGTTTATTGAAACTTTTTCTAAGTTAAATAAAAAACATTAAATATATTTCAATTTTTTTTTGTAAATTTTAAGTTTAGAAATATGTAGTGCATATTTTAAAGTATATATTAAACAAATTTTGTAAAATAATTTTTGAAAATCTGGCCGCATTGAGTTAATTGAGCTTTTCCAAAACTTTAAAAAAATTATAAAAAATACTTTTTTTAAATTTTTTAATTTAATTTTAATTCTTTTTTAATTCAAAGTTTATAAACATATAGTGCATACTTGAAAGTATATGTAAAAAAAAAATTGTTTATTTATTTTCAAAAATTTGGCCGCAGTTGTGTTTACTGTTAATTAAAATTTAGAAAAATTAAAAAAATATTTTTTGAATTTTTTATTATAAAATCAAAGTTTATAGACATATAGTGCATACTTTAAAGTATATGTAAAACAAATTTTCTTAAATTATTTTTAATAATCCGGCTACAATTGTGCTTAAAGTTAACTGATGTTTTTACAAAAATTGAAAATTATAAGATATTCTTCAACATTTTTATTTTAAATTGTAAGTTTATATGTAGTGCATACTTCAAAGTATATGTGAAACAAATTTTGTTAAAATATTTTTAAAAATCAGGCCGCAGTTGTGTTTAATGTTAATTGAAACTTTTTCTAAATTTTAAATAACCATGAAATATAGTTAAATTTTTTTATTTTATAATCCAAATATATAAACATAAAGTGCATACTTTAAAGTATATATGAAGCAAATTTGGTTAAATTATTTTCAAAAATCCGGCCGCAGTTGTATTTAATGTTATTTAAAACTTTTTCTAAACTTTGTGAAAACTTAAAATATACTTACATTTTTTATTATAAATTCTAACCATATAAACATGTAGTGCATACTTTAAAGTATATTTGAAGCAAATTTTGTTAAATTATTTTTAAAAATCCGGTCCATAAACTTTTTTTAAATTTTAAATAACCATTAAATATACTTCAAACTTTTTATTGTAAATTTTAAGTTTAGAAACAGGTAGTGCATACTTTAAACTGTTTGCATTATGATACTTTTGTTTGACACTTTATTATAGCCCGCGAGCTATTATGAGATCTGATTGCTATAATAAGGTCCAAAGGCTATAAAAATACGTTTATATGAAAAAAAACTGAGCATAATTAAGATACAACTATGCTAAAATTATTTATAAATTTAGCAAATATTTGTATGCACTGTAATATCATAAAAACAAATTTATTATTCTCACAATTACTACCCCTTAAGTGGTTTATTATTATTTTTATATAATAATTTTATACAATAGCATTTGTCGACAATATACAACAAATTTGTTTAACAATTATTATTCTGAATAGCACACAATAAGTAATATACTATTTTATTTCTAATCTAAAAATCATTACCTTATTAATACGTTATTTCTACACAAACAATTATTTATTGGACTAAAAATGCTCAGTTGCTTTCACAATGGCATTTGCTGACAACATATATCCACTGCTTAAAATTTGTGGATATTTAAGCATCCTGCCATTTTATAATAAAAAAACTAAACAATTTATTGCCAACCGTATTTATTCGTATATTATTTGCGCAATTTATGTAACAATAAGTTTAATTTATTTATACTTACGTTATCAAGTACAATATAGATTTATTAACCTCTTTACAAGTCTGTTAGTTTGGTTTTTTATTATTTTATCAAATATAATAACTATACTAGATACAAATAATAAAAAACATTTGCAATTATTAAATTTATTTAAGAAATTTGACAACAATACTAAAGACACAATCAATATTTCAAAATTTGGAATTAAATTGTTGGTTTGTCATGTGGGTTTTATTATAATAGCAATGTATAATTTATATAATGATCACTTTATGGATTTACTAATTAAATTTGGTCAATTATTTAATATCTA
This sequence comes from Tachinus rufipes, assembly GCA_963932245.1. Lineage (NCBI taxonomy): Eukaryota > Metazoa > Arthropoda > Insecta > Coleoptera > Staphylinidae > Tachinus > Tachinus rufipes. The sequence goes on from OZ010744.1 coordinate 16,637,800, forward strand.
TTATTTTTTTATTAAAATGATATTAGCATCAACAATTTTGGCTTGTTTGAAAATAAGAATTAAATATATAAATTCATATTTAAATAATTTCAAACAGGTTAACACTATTGGTGGTAGTGAATTGTTGTGTGTTGATTATATTGGAAACATGTATAACATTACAAGTGATGTTGCGGATTTATTTAATGAAATATACGGTTGGCAAGTTTTGTTGGTAGCGGTTTATTCAATGTTTCGTACTTTGAATATGATTGCAACATTTATAGATTTTACTTATGATGAGTTAGGCAGTAAAACTATTATGTATATTTTATGGAACTCCTTGATGCATGTAAGTTAGTTTTTATTTATATTCAAACAACATAACTAAAACTAAACTGATTTAACATTATAATTAGTTTATTATTTTTTTGCTAATTCTATGTGCTTATTTATAATCTTTTACAATAAGTTTTTTTTAACTAGTTTATAATATAAAATTTTAATATCTATAATAGACATTGTTATACAAAATTTAATTTAATAATGTAACAATTGTTACCTATACACAATAGCACATTAGTATAGTTTAATCTCAAAATCACTACCTTAAGTGGTTTAACGTTATTTCTACATAATCAATTATTTATTCCAGCCACAAAATATACTCAGTACTTTTATAATGGCATATACTGACAACATATATCCACTGCTTAAAATTTGTGGTTATTTAAGCATCTTGCCGTTTTATAACAAAAAATCTAAACAATTCATTGCCAACCGTATTTATTCATACATCATTTGCACAATTTATATAACAATAGCTTTAATTACTTTATACTTACGTAATCAAACGCAACTCCATCTGAAAAACTTTATTAGAGGTACTTTTGTTTGGTTTATTATTGTATTCTCAAATATATTAGCAATACTAAAATCAACTAATAAGAATCATGAGCAATTATTCAATCTAATTAGTAGAATTGATACCAGTACCAAGAAATCAATCAATATTTTATATTTTAAATTAAAATTATGTATTTATCATATTATTTTTTTTATAATAGCAATATATAATTTACATGATAAAAATTTATTGGAAACATTGACTAGTTTGGGTTTATTTTTAAATATATATTATTTATTTATAAAAATGGCACTTTTATCATCAATTATGGCTTGTATAAAAATAAGATATAAATGCGTAAATTTATTTTTATATAAATTAAAAAATACAAATCATATTTGCAACATTGATAATAATTTGTTGTTTCGTGTTGATTACATTGGAAATATGTGCAACACTACAAGTGATATTGTAAAACTTTTTAATGAAATATACGGTTGGCAGATTTTGTTTATGTTAATTTATGCAGTGTTGCGTACTTTAAACATGATTACATTAATCATTGATTATGAGTATGATGAGTTAAGCGGTTTAAGTAAAATGTATATGGTATGGACCATCATGATGCTTGTAAGTTACAGTTTTTATTATATATATATATATATATATATATATATATATATATCATTTTTATGTGAAATAAGTGAAATAGCTAGCATTTGATGGCCGCTGCGGCAGGCTTTGAAGGCTATTTGCGAGGATCAATTATCGAGTATTTGCGCTACTGTTTTTAGCTTTATTTTGGTCAATTACTACTTAACATATTTAAAAACATTTAGTATTTTTCAAAAATTCCAAACAACTTTTAACAATTTTTCAAAAATTCTAAACAACTTTTAACAATTTTTCAAAAAACCAAAAAAAAAATTTGGAAATGAAGTTTTTGAAATTTTGTTATAAAACTTTTTACAAATTTTCTTCAATCTTTAACATATTTAAAAAAATTTAGTATTTTTTAAAAATTCTAAAAATCTTTTAACAATTTTTCAAAGTAATCCAAATCAACAAATTTTCGAAAAAAACTAAATATTTTCCACAATTTTTTAAATTTTTTTATAATTTTTTTTTAAATTTTTCTCAATTAATGTTAAACATTTAGTATTTATCAAAAACTTTTAACAGCTTTTAACAATTTTTTAATAAACAGAATTAAAAATTTTTGAAAATATTCAAATATGTCCCAGAATTTTTAAATAAATATTATGAAATTTTTCTCAAATTTTCTTTAATCATTACTTAACATATTTAAAAACATTTATTATTTTTCAAAAATTCCAAACAGCTTTTAACAATTTTTCAAAAAAACGAATTAAAAAATTTTGGAAATATTCAAATATCTCCCAGAATTTTTAAATAAATATTATGAAATTTTTCTCAATTTTTTTTTAATCATTACTTAACATATTTAAAAACATTTAGTATTTTTCAAAAATTCCAAACAATTTTTAACAATTTTTCAAAAAACCGAATTAAAAAATTTTGGAAAGATTCAAATATCTCCAGGAGTTTTTAAATAAATATAATGAAATTTTTCCTAAATTTTTTAATTAATTATTACTTAACATATCATCATTTAATCATTTAAAATTTTTTTAAAATTCCAAAGAGCTTTTAACAATATTTTATAAGAATTATTCAAATATTTCCCAGAAATTTTGAAATTTTGTATAAAACTTTTTACAATTTTTTTTTAATCATTGCCTAAAATATTATAAACATTTAATTTTTTTCAAAAATTTTAAACAACTTTTAACAATTTTTCAAAAAACAAATATTCAAAATTTGAAAATATTCAAGTATCTCCAACAATTTTAAAATTTTTGAGATAAAACATTTTACAAATTTTTTTCAATAATTATTTACTATATTTAGAAATATTTAGTATTTTTTAAGAATTCCAAACAAATTTTAATAATTTTTTAAAAAACCGAATAAACAAATTTTGGAAATATACAAATATTTTTAAAAATAAAATTTTGTTACAAAACTTTTCACATTTTTTTTAATCAATATTAAAAATATATAAAAACATTTAGTATTCTTCAAAATTTTGAAACAATTTTATAAATTTTTTTAAAAACTAAATTAAGAAATTTTGGAAATATTCAAATTTTTTCCAGAATTTTTAAAATTTTGGTATGATACTTTTTTAATATTTTTATTAATCATTGCTTAGCATGTTCAAAAACATTTAGTATTTTTTAAAAATTCCATACAGCTTTAAACAATTTTTCAACAAACCGAAAAAAACAAATTTTGAAAATATTTTAATAACTATCAAAATTGGTATAAAATTTATTACAATTTTTCTTTAATTATTGTTTAACACAAAAATTATAGGCAGTTTTAAACAATTTTTCAAAAAAAAAACAAATTAAAATTTTTGGAAATATTTAAATATCTCTCGGAATTTTTAAATTTTTTTTATGAAAATTAAAAAAAAAAAAGGTTTTATACTTAACATTATTAAAAACATTTAATATTTTTCAAAAATTTTCAACTGCAAGTTGTTTTTCAAAAAACCAAATAAACAAGTTTTAAAAATATTTAAATATCTCCCAGAATTTTTGATTTTTTTTTATTAATTTTTTTACAAATTAATACGTAACATATTTAAAACTGTTTAAAGTTTTTCAAAAATTCCAAACAATTATCAATAATTTTTCAAAAACTCAAGTCTAAACTATTGACTTGTTATTTAGGTATGGAGTGACCCATACACCCACCCAAGTAATCGGCAACAAGCAATTGGATATTTGTCTTCTATGCAAGGCTTAAAAAACATTTTCTCACAAGAAAATGTCGTAATCTAGTTTTTTGATATTCAACACTTGGGTGGGAGGGCCACTCCAGTCTAAACTACTGACTCGTTATCAAACTATGGAGTCAATTAGACATCAATAAACATAATATTGCACTTCTCTGCGAACATCAGAAATCACTTCATTACAAAAAAAAATTGTGATCCAAGCTTTCAACCTTTTATTAATCAATACTTGGGTTTGTGGATGGACCACTTTAGTCTAACCAACTTGTTATCAAGGTACAGAGTGATAACTTTGCAAATATTCTGCTTTATGTGTTTATGTTCACATTTTTTCTTTAATGCTTGTTGATTAATTTGGTGCGCAGAAGATTAGTTGTAGCACGTGCAGTATGAGATGTTGCCTTATTTTGTTTAAACTACAGCTTCTGTAAATCAAGTTCCTCTAATTTGGGCCACAAAAAATCACTGATTATGCCTCTGTAACAATCTCCGGTAACAGTAACGTTAGCTCAATCATCGTTTTTAAAGAAAAATGACCAAATAACGCCACCACTCTAAAATCCGCATCAAAAGGTAACTCGCAATAAATGCATTCTCAACTATGGCATGTAGATTTTTTGTTCCCCAAATACGGCAATTTTGTTTGTTTACATAACCTTTAAGATAGAAAAAGGCTTTGTCCAAAAAAATGATTTTTTGGTTAAAATTAATGTCATCGTTCAACTGAGCAAAGCAAAAACGGGCACCAAAGTTAGCTATTATAATTTCTTACACAAGTTCCATTTTTTATGGAAACATACCAAAGTCTTTGTGAAGAATCCGCTTCAAAGTAGCTTGCCGAATATCTAGTTGCTGACTTCTGCGCCGAGTTGATGTTTCTGGCTGCTTGCGTACACTTTGAGCCACAGAAGCAACAATTTTGGGAGAACGCTTTGTATGAGCAAATTTGATGCGCGCATTGTCTACCAGCATTCCAGTTTTACGCACCTTTTTACAAACCTTCGCATTTATTTGATCGATAGCGCTTTATTTTTTTCAAACAACGTACGCAGTGTAGACAAATGAGATTTATTTTTAATAAAAATTTTAAGTATTTCAAATCGTTGCTCCAAAGTAAATTAATGCATCTTCAGTCTTGAAAAGTATCCAACCACAGTTTTCTTATGTAAATGTGACGCAAATTTTACAGCGCTGGTAGAAACAGGTAATTTAAAATTCAAATAAATCATGGCCTACTCTTTACAACAATTTAATTATAAAAACTTTAGAATGTTAAGTATTTTTTGTTTTAGAAGTATTTTTGCAATTGTGTTGTGCAAAAATTACAGGAAATTATTTCTACCATTTCTTTTTTACCTACACCGTCTTGATTTTAAACGAGCACAAGGTTTCCATATAGTATCATGACATTCATTCGTATGCTAAACCCAGTTGAATATAGACGCTATTATTTTTTGTTATATTTTAACTCAACTTGGAGTATTTCTTTTAAGAAAAGGATTCTACACATATGATGGTAATCTCGTCGATGAAGAAACCAAACCGACCGGCAAAAAATCAAAACAACCTACGTTTTCGAGAAGAACAGAAAATCTATAGCCGTTTATCGATCCTGAGAGGCGCTAGAGAGACAAAAAACGTTAAGGATATTTCTACGATCAAATAAAATAAATATGGAAACTTTATCAAATCCAACACAAAATAATCCCGAACAATCTACAGCAAATAAAATAATTTTAACAACCATCAAAAACACAATATCATTACACTCACAAATATATCTAATTATGATAATTTACAACCCATAATGAAATGTCTAGAAATTATATTTTGCCATAATAATATGGACAAATCATAAAATATTTAAAAACTAAATTAGGATTTATTTTAAAAACTAATACAATTATACTTAAAATACAAACAATATATATATTTCAATCGTTCAAAAAACTACTACAAACAACTCAACAGGAAAGACACACTTTACAACCGATTTAACAGACAAAATAATTAGCCAACAACTGTTTTACAACAACATATAATATTGCAAAAGAATTATAGCAAGGGCTCGTATAATACGTATTATCACAAGTTGTGTTATATCTTATGAGAAACTTATACAACATGGTCTGTTTTATTGCAACAAACATTATAAAACGTACAAAAGTTTTGTATCTCCATCACTACCTATTCCATGCAGCAAGTGTAATGAATTCACTCACACCAGTGTATAGACCAAGGCATAGCAGACACATTTTTTAGACACTTTAACAAAGTTTTTAGCTTTGATTGTAAACAACAACTACAATGACAATAAACGGACGGTCAACTTAAGTTGACAAGTATGATCGCTATTTTTAAATTAACTTTATAACGCCAGACAATGCACTATTGACTGAAAATGACTACTTCCAGATCCTAAAATGCTGTAAAGTTTTTTTTCCTAGTGCAGATATGATTCCTATGAAAGTTCTTAAGCGCCTACATAATCATATCTATACTTGAATTATATTTTTTTTAAATTTTTGCTTATCCAATCAATATATACTTACTTACTGAGTTTAAGTGCGAAGTTGTGATTTGAGTCTCTAAAAAAGACTTAAGTTTTTACTTATTTCTTCCAGTAATAGCTAAAATTCTTGAATCTTATATTAAGCACAAGTTATTCAACTATGCTAGAGTTTTTATACTAATACACCAGTTTAGTTTAGCTAACAATAAATGCATAATCTATCTTTTCTTGATATAAAGAAGAATTGAATTCCGTTTTACTAAAAAGTTTTATATACAAACTCTCAATCCTTAATACTTTTTCTAACTTAATAGAGAACTACGCGTTAAAGTGAGGAATTGTCTCTTTACAATTTTTTATCTTAAACAAGAAATTCTGCAAGGATCTCTTCTTTTCCCTCTTTTTTACAATATTTACTGCTACAATATATTAAGTAAAAATCTTTAACATTTTAATTTAAAGTTATATATACTGCAATATGCTGACAAAATCGTACTTGTGTCTCATTTTCATAATCGCATTTGTAATACTCAACTTTTACAAGTTTTAACCGACAAAATACAAACCTGGTTTAATCTTTAGAAGTTATATTGGCATATAATATTGGAATAAGGTTTGAAGCAAATTATGCTTTTAAAAAGTATTTACATCGTTTGTTTGTAAACTATTCTTTTGGTAACAAACACTTGGGCCGGGGAGTAAAAAACTTTGGAGCATGATGACGGTCAGTATTTTCAACTGGAGTTGCCCATCTACCCGCCCAAGTGTTTGTTAGCAAAAGATTTATTTAGAAACTCTCAGGGGGGAGCATGTACAATTTTAGTTAGAACTATTGATTGTCCTCATGTGCTGGAGTAACCCGGCCGATTGTTTGTAAAGTAATACTTTGATAACAAATTTTTTTTATAACAAACATTTGGGCAAGAGGGTGAAGCAATTCTAGTTAAAACTATTGATTGTCATCATGCTCTAGAGTTACCCACCCGCCCGCCCAAATGTTTGTTATAAAAAAAATTATTTACAAACACTCAGGCGAGCGGATGTACAATTTTAGTTAAAACTATTGTCCGTCATCATACTTTAGAGTTACCCAACTACCCGCCCAAGTGTTTTTTATTAAAAGAATAATTTACAAACACTTAAGTGGGCGGATGAACAATTTCTGTTAAAACTATTAATTGTCATTATGCTCTGGAGTTACCTGTCTAAGTGTTTGTAAACTAATGTTTTCGAAACAATTACTTGGGCGGGTAGGTGGTCAACTCCAGTTGAAACTATTAGAGCTTTAGAGTTACTCACCCATTTGCCCAAGTGTTTGTTATCAAAAGAATAATTTACAAATTTACAAGGCTGACAAATGTACAATTTCAGTTAAAACTATTGATTCTTATCATGCTCTGGAATTACCCGCTTGAGAGTTGGTAATCTAAATTTTTGATAACAAACACTTGAACGAGTGGGTGGGCAACTCTAGTTAAAACTATTGATTGTTATCATACTGTGGAGTTACTTTTCGGAGTGTTTGTAAACTAATCTTTTGATAACAAATAGTCGGGCAAGTAGGTGGGCAACTCCACTTAAAACTATTGATTGTCATTATGCTCTAGAGTTACCTGCCCGAGTAAGGAAATTTATAGTTAGCACTATTCATTTTTTGCTGAAAAATTGCCCTTGGATAGTTTTGTATAAACAAGTAAAATAACTTTAATGTGTGCGAGTTTAATATGCTTGAAATAAATATGAAAAGGGTACTTCTTTCGTATCATATGCATGGGCGCCGACTTTTGATAATGCCAATGGGGGTAGGGTTACTTGTGCTCAGATATCCCGGCCGTATGACCACATTTTTTATACATATTTATGAATGAATGGTCGGTCTATTTATGCAAATTAAAAATATTGAATCAAAATTTTTATTTTTTATTCATATAAGCCAATATTCCAATGGGGGCGCTGCTCTCATAGAATATGTCAATGGGGGCACGCGCCCCGGTGCCCCCATGTATTCGGCGTCCATGATCATATGATTTTTTTTCAAAACCATTATACCAAGATGTAATGTTGTCTGACTATGTACATCTCAACAAATTGTAACAAAATAGACTAAAAGTGTCTAAAGAGTTATAAAAACAAGGTGCGTACATTTTTTTATTCAAAATTAAAAAAAAAATGTAATTTAATTATTTACAAACTAAAACAACATTAATACTATTTAAAAAACAGTAATTATTTTAAAAATTGTATGAGTATGAATTAAGCTTAAATTTGATAATAATTGTATTAAATAAAATATTATTTTTTTCTACTAAAATTAATCTATTAGTACAGAATACAAAAACTAATGTATTTACATAAATTGTTATTAATATAAGTAGGTTTGGTTCTTTAATGTAATATACATAATATTTTTTATAAATGTAACAATTATTATTATGAATAGCACATAATAACAAATATACTATTCAATTTCTAATCTCAAAATCACTACATTAATTTTATGTTATTCTTACTTATTTATTAGCAAATATTCTCAGTTGAACGCACAATGGCATTTACTGACAACATATACCCACTGATTAAAATTTGTGGTTATTTAAGCATTTTGCCGTTTTATAATAAAAAATCTAAACAATTTTTTGACAGCCGTATTTATTCATACATTATTTGCACAATTTATCTAACAACAGTTTCAATTAGTTTATACTTACGACATAAAACGCAGTTTCTTTTAACCGATTTTATAAGAAGTAGTTTTGTGTGGTTTATTATTGTATTATCAAACTTAATGACAATACTAGATTCAAATAATAAGAAACATCAGAAATTATTGAATCTATTTAATAGAATTGACACTAATACTAAGAAATCATTTAATATTTTTAATTTTAGATTAAAATTATTTGTCTATCATATTATTTTTATTATAGTTGCAATATATAATTTATATGGTGAGCATTTCTTGGAAATATTGGCTAAATTAGGCCTTATTTTAAATATTTATTATTTTTTTATAAAAATGGCATTTTTATCATCAATTCTGGCTTGTTTAAACTTACGAATTAAATGTGTTAATTTAACTTTGTATAATTTGAAACTTATAAAGCATGGTAGTGGTATGTTGTTTTCTGTTGATTACATTAGAAACACGTGCATTATTATAAGTGGTATTGTTGAAATTATTAATCAAATATACGGTTGGCAAATTTTGTTGATATTAATTTATTCAGTATTGCGTACCTTAAATATGCTTACTTTGTTTATAAAATATACGTTTGATGAGTTGGGCAGTATAACTAAAATGAATATGGTATGGAATATCCTAATCCTTGTAAGTTACTAATTTTATTATATAAATAATTTTGTTTGTGTTTTTGATCCTAAAAAAAGTAGTCAAAAGTGCACCTAACAAAGCAATTCATAAACCGTAATGCACTAAAAATATTTTTCCAGCATGTCTTAAGACCTATCTAAATATTAATTTGCGTCCGAAGACGCAAACTCAGCATATTTCTTTGCATTTTAGCAAAATGGCATCTTATTTGCGCTAAGCAGAGCTTAAATAAAAGGCGATGTTTTTTCTGGTTCTACAATTTTATGTTTATAACTAACTGTCATTAACTAGAAAGTTATCAAATGTTCAGAAAAAAATTAAATAATCTAAAAAAAATTGATTTTTTCAAGTGATAAAAAAATAATTTTTTGAACTTTAAGTGACAAGACTGCTAGTACTTATTTTTGTTGTAAATTTTATTCAAAAAATATTAAATACAATTTTTTTTTTAATTTTAATCTTTTTTTAAGATTATTTAACAGTTTTTTTGCATTGTATGACTTTTTAGTTAGTAACATTTAATTTAGAAACATAAAATCTAGTAGAAAACTACATTGTTTAATAAAAAAGTTTATTTTAGAAATTCTTTTGTTGATTAAATTTTAAGAATGTTTATTTTTGTGTTCAGACATAATTCCGCTAATAAATATTTAAAAAAATGTTAAGCTTTGCATTAATATGTATACTGCAAATAGCAACATATAGAATATAAACTATTATCCTTACAAAAAAAGGAGTAAATAGTTTGTCAAGAAACTATAGATAAAGCAAAGTTTAAAAAAGTTTATGATCCCTAATAAAGACATATCGCACAACAAAGCGACTCTTGTCGAATAGATAGGTAGCAGATGCAGTTATTTAGGATTTACGTCACTTCTAAATTTAAAGTTCTGTTTCATAACGTAACCGGAATTGGAAATAAGTTTTGTCACATCTATAAATTCAATAACTAAATTTAACAGTATTCTTTTAAAAAGCTTGAATAAAATTGATGTTGTAAGAATAATAGTGTAGATTGTAAAATATGTCTAACCGTTCTGTTAAAAATCTTATGTATAGTGATATGCTATCAGCAGGTTGACCAGACATACTCTTTCTAAGCAACGTATACTTTTTTGAAGTGAGAATACTCTTTACTCTTTTTAATTAAAAATAATAGAAAATATCCTTTTTTTTTAGTTGAGTCCTAATAATTCTAATTGTTTGAAGACAAAAAACATATTTTAATTTATACAACAAATATGGAAACCGACGCAAAAACCGCAAATCAATTTAACTTCTTGTTTACCCTGGCAATTTTCTGAGATTTTTTATTACTTTGGAATGGACCATTTTTGTTCGACTCTTTAGATATCCCAAAAAACAGACAATGTGTTTGCGGCGCCTATGTGTGCGTTGTTAACAGTCAAAGGTATAAATCCGGCATTTGAAATTGATATTTGGTTAACAATGGTAAGTTACCAAATTGTTATTTGCATCAAAATTATAAATCCTGCTTTTAAAATTGGTAATACGACCTTTACCGACAAACTGTTAGTTTTGCCTCTGAATTATAAATTAGGCCTTTAACCTCTTAATCCGGTTTTTATTATTATAAATGCAACTTTTTAAAATGTAATTCCGGTCACCAACGTAATAAATATTACTGCCAAAGTAATCCGGACTCCAACTATATATCTTGCATTTTGTAAATTTGAATTTTAGAACTGGTAATTCAGCTAACAATATTTGATTTAACAAAAAAAAGTGATAATAATTTATTATCAAATAAAATCTATTTGTATCTTAAAAATGTAAATCCGTTTTGCAAAGTATTAAATTTCACCGCTAAACTCTTAATCTGGCTTCAAAATTATCAATCTTTAAAATTGTAAATTAAGCTTTAAAAACTAAAAAACTGGTAGCACACGTATAAAAATTCACTGCTAAACTGTTTATCTGGCACTTAAAACTGTAAATCCGGCTTTTAAAAGTATAATTCCCGCATTTAAAATGTTAAATTTCAATGCTAAATGTTAATCCGGTCTTTAAACTTTAAATTCGATCTTTAAAATTGTAAATATATTTTTTAAATTACCAATTTAATTAAATTTACTTCAATACTGCTAATCCAACCTATAAAACTGTAAATTTGGCTATTAAAAGTGCAAAGCGGGCATTTAATGTGTTAAATTTTATTATCAAACTGTTAATTTAATATTCAAATTATAATCCAGCCCTTAATACTGTCAAATGTAAACTTTAAAAACTAAAAATCTTTTACCAACGTGTTAAATTCTACTGCCAAACTGTTAAACCGGTTTTCAAATTGTAAATCCATTCTTTAAAAATGTAAATTAGATTTTTCAAATTAAAAATTTAGCAAACAACGTATTAAACATTACTTACAAACAAAAATTTTCTAACCGTTTATCTGTTTTCTTAATTATAGATCCAGCCTTTAAAACTGCAAATCCGCTCATCAAAGTGTTAAACTTTACTATTAAACTAATAATCCGGAGTTTAAATTAAATTAAAAAAATCTGGGTGTTAAAAGTGTAAATTTGGCCTTCAAAAAATAAATATGGCATTCAAAAGTGTAAATCCGGTTTTTAAAATGTTAAATTCAACCACCAAATTGTTAATCTGACCTCTAAGTTATAAATCCAGATATCTAAAAAAAAATAAAATGGCTTCTAAATGGTTGTAACTAGTTGATCTGTAGTGGTAACAGTTGAAACGGTATTTAGGTTTTAGATAGTGCTTATTTTTAATAGTTTAGTTAGTTTGTTGGGGTAAAAAAAAGTGATGCGTTTAGCAAGAGTCTATTGTCGCGTATAGCCTTTTCCTGCAGGGCAACTTTTGGCCAAAAACTGTTGAAAAGTGTGAATTTTATTTATAAAATGTTAAAAACAACAAAATTAGGTCTTGAAACGTCAAAATATTTTAAAAAATTACTTAAAAGTATAAATATTAGTATTGTCAGAAAATACTAAACTTAGAACATAAATAATTGAAAAGTGTTTATTAATTATCAAAAATAACAAAACCCGACTTTGAACATGGAAATATTATTGAAAAGTAACAAAATTTAGCTATAAAAAAATTTATCTGTTTAATTTCAAAAATGGCAAAATCGGGCCTTCAAACATCAAAAGATTGTTAGAAAGTAACAAAATTTGGCTATAAACTATTGAAAAAAGCTAAGTTCTTTTAATAAAACGTCAAAAATTTAGTCATATACTGTTAAAAATGCAGAATTTTATCATAAAAAGTAAAAAATAACTAAATCTGCTTATAAAACATTGCTCAGAAAAGATAATTACCATACAAATTAGTCAAAAAAACATTTTTGATTAAAATATGCTTGTAAATTACGTATATTATATGTAATTTGTTAAAAAAAACAAGCAAATAAAGTAATTTTTGCGTAAAATTTGATAAAAAATTCAAAATTAACACACTTTCTTTACTCTGGGATTCTTAAAATTGCATAGAATCAACATTTATAAGATTTAAATCACGCAAAAAACTTATTTATAGCATGAAATTTTTTTGTAAATTATATATACCACATGAAATTGATCAAAATTTACGTAGTAAAGCCAAAAGTTACATAAGATTTTGATAGAAAACTATAAAATTACACAAAATCGCCTAAAAATTGCGTTTGTGGTATGAAAGTTTGCTCAAAAATAACATTTACCACTTAAAAAATCTATATATAACTAAAACAACATTTATAACATAAAAATCGCACAAAAAACTAATTATTTTTAGCATAAATTTAGATATAAATCACGTTTACTACTTAAAATTGGTCAATATTAACGCAAAAAAAACCTTTATAGCTTTAAATTTTTTTTGAAAGTTTTAATAATGCATAGAAAAAAACTAGTCAGTTTGAAAAACAAATTAGTATAGTTTAGTTATCTGTTAGATTAGTTTGAATTATTTGTTGTATTGTTGGTTTGAATCAGTTAGTTTAGATTATTACTTAATTAACACATTTCAATCAGTACTTACCACATTGAATTTTGTTTATTTTAAAATATTTTAAAAAACTTTAGCAAATACTCTGATTTAGTTCAAAAACTTTGGATTACTTTTGTTACTTAGCACTAAGGGTAATTTACGCAATGCTAGTGATGAACGAGTTACTAAACCAAGTACTAGAAGCGAGTGTTTTGTGAGATAGTAGCGTCTACACAGCTTTAACATTAACTAACGTTTGTACCGTTAATTAATTGAAAATAAAATTATCAAAAAAAAAAAACATTAAAAAAAAAAAATTCAAAGGTATAATGGAATATGAGTTGACAGAAAATTAGTTTTATGTTTGACATTTACAAAATGAGACGCTTTACAATTAAACAAAGTAGAAAAATTATGAAAACTCACTTATAAAGTGGTGTGTCTTCTACTCAAACAGTAAAAAAATTACGAAACAAATTTGATAAAAAAATAAGTGTTTTCAACGCAGTTTGTGAACCAATTTGTGAAACAAGTTTGCAAAACTGGATTGTAAGTAAATTAAACAACACGTTTGCGCTCTCGTCCAGTGCGTTCAGCCAAAAAAAATTAATGCACATTGCTTAGACTGTGCGTGAACATGCATCATCATCAACTTATTATCGTTCTCAGAATTTGAACATTTCTTGCACATTTCTAAAAAATTTTTCTATAAAAACCCTGGTTTGACGGCTACAAAGTTCATTTAGTCCAAGAAAAGAAATGAAGTTTTATAACCATCCGATGCGTTTTCAATTCTTTCATTAAGCTAAAAATCGTTTAGCTAAAGATGAGCACTTATATAAAAAAGTTGTGTTTTTTGATTAAGCTCATTCTCATCTCGGAGGCTATGTCAATAAGCAAAATTGTCGCATTTGGGGATTAGAAAATCCACACATGACTATTGAACGGCCTGTATATCCACAACGAGTAACTGGTTTTGGTCCGGCGGCATTATTGAGTCATTTTTCCTTAAAAATGAGCAAGAAGCCGCCGTTACCGTCCTTAGCAAACGTTACTGTGCATTGCTAAACAAATGTTTATGTTAAAGAGTATGAAATAGATGGAGACTACTTGCCATACAGCCAACATAATCATTGATCTTTTGCACACTGTTTTTGAAAATCGAATAATTAGCCTAAATGCTGATGTTAATTGGCCGCCTAGAAGCTGTGATTTAATCCCGTTGAATTTTTTTTGTAGCAAAACCTTAAAAATAAGTGTTATTATAACCATTCAGAGACGATTGATGTCTTAAAACACAAAATCAAAGTTGCTATTCATGCAAATAAAGCCCAAACAAACAAAATTGTAGTAAAAGATTGGGTTATTGTTAAGTCAACCGTAGTAGTCATTTGAATGAAGCTGTGTTTAAATTTTAAATAAAAATATTTAATCTTTATAATATACTCATAATTAAAAAAAAATATTTATTAGTTTTTTATTTATAGCCGATTTAAACTCTAAAAGTTAGATGGCCTACTTTTTATTTGTTTTTAACCTTTTAAATTATTTTTATTACATTAAAACAGTTTAGGCAAGTATATTTAGTTTAGTCACTTTGAATTAGTTTGGTTTAAAATAGATTAAATTATTTGAATTTGTTTAGACTATTTTGAATCATTATTTTTTTATTATTTAAGATAAAAAAAAAAAGTTTACGCAAAATTTTAAAACTTATTGAAAATAGTTACTATATGTTGGTACACAATTGATTAAATTTTCATAAAAAAATAATATTTACTTTTATGCATTCATTTATCTTTCCGGCCATGATAAAAATTAGGTAATTTAATTTGTCTTAAAACTGCTTTCCCATGCTGATCTGTGGTTGAAGGATGTGGTAAATGACAAAAGTTTTATCTATCATATCTCAGAAATAATCTATAAAGTTTAGGTCGGGTGATCTTTATACACAAGGCAAACAACTAATGATATTTTCTTCAAAGACATTCATAGTTACCTTAGCAGTATGAGGTTGCGCATTGTATTCTAAAAAACTGCTCTTCAATAGTTTTATATAAACATGTAAAATAACAGTATCAATGTAAAGGCGCGCGTTTAATATGCTCGAAATATATATGAAAAAAATTTATTTTTTTAAGCTATTATAACAGCATTTAATGTTGTGTGACAATGTTGAACAAATTGTAACAAAATAGATTAAAACAAAGTTTTATCAAAACATTATTACGAGAAATTTGCGGTTGCAAATGCAGCTAAAAGCTTAGACTTATTATTACAATATTATTAGACACAAACAATGCGGAGCAAACTAAAAGTTTAAAAAGAAGTGTATAAAAAAGTTATTTAAAATTTAAAAAAAAATGTTACTTAACTAATTACAAACTAGAATAGCATTAATACAATTTGAAAAAGAGTAATAATTTTGTTATATTTTATATTAATTGTATTAAATAAAATATTAAGATTTTTTAGTAAATTTAATCTATTAGTAAAGAATAGAAAAACTAATGTATTTACATGTTTTTTTATTATATTAAAAAGGTTTAGTTCTTTAATGTAATGTACATAATATTATTTATTAATATAACAATTTTTATTCTGAATAGCACATAATAGCAATTATTCTATTCAATTTCTAATCTCAAAATTACTACATTAATTTTATGTTATTGTTACATAATCAATTATTTATTAAACCAAATATTCTCAGTTGCACGCACAATGGCATTTACTAACAACATATATCCACTGCTTAAAATTTGTGGTTATTTAAGCATTTTGCCGTTTTATAATAAAAAATCTAAACATTTTATTGACAACCGTATTTATTCATACATTATTTGCACAATTTATCTAACAACAGTTTCAATTAGTTTATACTTACGACATAAAACGCAGTTTCTTTTGAACGATTTTATAAGAACTAGTTTTGTATGGTTTATTATTGTATTATCAAATTTAATGACTATACTAAATTCAAATAATAAGAAACACCAAGAATTATTGAATCTATTTAATAGAATTGACACTTATAGTAAGAAATCATTTAATATTCCTAATTTTAGATTAAAATTATTTATCTATCATATTATTTTTATTCTAATTGCAATATATAATTTACATAGTGGGGATTTCTTGGAAATATTGGCTAAATTAGGCTTTATTTTAAATATGTATTATTTCATTATACAAATGACATTTTTATCATCAACTCTGGCTTGTTTAAAATTACGAATTAAATATGTTAATTTAACTTTGCATAATTTGGAACTTGTAAAGCATGATAGTGATATGTTGTCTTCTATTGATTACATTGTAAACATGTGCATCATTACAAGTGATATTGTTAAACTTATTAATCAAACGTATGGTTGGCAAATTTTGTTGACATTAATTTATTCAGTATTGCGTACCTTAAATATGCTTACTTTGTTTATAAAATATACGTATTATGAGTTGGGCAGTATAAGTAAAATGAATATGGTATGGACCATCCTAATCCTTGTAAGTTACTAATTTTATTATATAATTAATTTTATTTGTGTTTTTAATCTTAAAAAAAGTAGTCAAAAGTGCACTTAGCAAAACAATTCATAAACCGTAATGCACTAAAAATATTTTTCCAGCATGTCTTAAGACCTATCTAAATTTTAAGTTGCGTTCTAAGGCGCAAACTCAGCATATTTCTTTGCATTTTAGCAAAATGGCATCTTATTTGCGCTAAGCAGAGCTTAAATAAAAGGTGACGTTCTTTCTGGTTATACAATTTTATGTTTATAACTAACTGTCATTAACTAGAAAGTTATCAAATGTTCAAAAAAAAATTTAATAATCTAAAAAAAATTGATTTTTTCAAGTGATAAAAAAATAATTTATAATCATTTTTTAAGATTATTTAACAGCTTTTTTGCATTGTATGACTTTTTAGTTAGTAACATTTAATTAAGAAACATAATCTAGTAGAAAACTACATTGTATAATAAATAAGTTTATTTTAGAAATTCTTTTGTTGATTGAATCGATTTTACTTCTTGTTATATAGTTTTTGCGGCATTAAATTTTAAGAATGTTTTTTTTTGTGTTCAGACATAATTCCGCTAATAAATATTAAAAAAAAAAAGTTAAGCCTTGCTTTAATATGTATACTGCAAATAGCAACATATAGAATATAAACTAATATCCTTACAAAAAAAAAGAGCAAATAGTTTGTCAAGAACCTATAGATAAAGCAAAGATTAAAAAAGTAGGCTTTATAATCCCTAATAAAGACATAGCGCACTACAAAGTGACTCTTGTCAAATAGATAGGTAGCTGATGCAGTTATTTAGGATTTACGTAACTTCTACATTTAAAGTTCTGCTTCATAACGTAACCGGACAATTGGAAATAAGTTTTTTTACATCTATAAATTCATTAACTAAATTTAACAGTATTTTTTTAAAAGCCTAAATTAAATTATTGTTGTAAGAATAATAGTGTAGTTTGTAAAATATGTCTAACCATTCTGTTAAAAATCTCATGTGTAGTGACATGCCATCAACAGGTTGACCAGACATATTCTTTCTAAGCAACGTATACTTTTTTGAAGTTAGAATACTCTTTACTCTTTTTAATTAAAAATAATAGAAAATATACTCTTTTTTTAGTTGAGCCATAAGAATTCTAATTGTTTGAAGACAAAAAATTATTTTAATTTATACAACAAATATGGAAACCGACGCAAAAACGCAAATCAATTTAACTTCTCGTTTACCTCGGCAATTTTCCAAGTTTTTTGCTTACTTTGGAATGGGCCATTTTTGTTTGGCTTTTTAGATATCCTAAAAAACTGACAAAATGTTTGCGGCGCCTATGTGTGCGTTGTTAGCAGTATAAAGTATAAATTCGGCATTTAAAATTGATATTCGGTTAACAATAGTAAGTTACCAAACTGTTATTTGCATCAAAATTATAAATCCTGCTTTTAAATTTGTTAATACCGACAAACTGCTAATTTTGCCTCTGAATTATAAATCAAGCCTTTAACCTCTTAATCCGGAATTTTAATAGTATAAAAGCGGCTTTTAAAAATGTAGTTTCGGTTACCAACGCAATAAATATTACTGCCAAAGTAATCCGGACGCCAGCTATATATCTCGCATTTTGTAAATTTGAATTTCAGAACAGGTAATTCAACTATCAATATTTAATTTAACCAAAAAAAGTAAAACTAATTTATTATCAAATAAAATCTATTTGTATCTTAAAAATGTAAATTATATTGAATTTTACTGCTATACTCTTAATCTGGCTTCCAAGTTATCAATCTTTAAGACTATAAATTAAGCTTTAAAAACTAAAAAACCGGTAACAAACGTATAAAAATTTACTGCTAAACTATTGATCCGGCATTTAAAACTGTAAATCGGCTTTTAAAAGTATTAATCCTGCATTTAAAATGTAAAATTTTAATGTTAAATTGTTAATCCGGCTCTTAAACTTTAAATTCAATCATTAAAATTTGTAAATCTGGTTTTTAAACTTTTAAACCAACTTAATTAAATTTACTGCAATTCTGCTAATCTGGCCTATAAAACAGTAAATCCGGTCTTTAAAAGTGTAAACCGGGCATTTAATGCATTAAATGTTATTATCAAACGGTTATTTTGGTATTCAAATTATAATTCGGCCTTTAACAGTGTAAATTTGCAACTTTTAAAACTAGAAATTTCTTATCAACGTGTTAAATTCTACTGTCTAAGTATTAATCCGGCTTTCAAATTATAAATTCGTTTTTTAAAAATGTAAATTATGAAAACTAAAAGTTTTGCAACTAACGTGTAAAACTTTACTAACAAAGTGTAAATTTGAATTTTAAATTGTAATTCTAGCTTTTAAAAGTGTAATTGCAGCTTTTAAATATTTTAATCCTGTCACAAACTTATCAAACAGTTCATCTGTTCTATAAATTATAAATCTAGACATTTAAACTGCAAATCTGGATTTAAAAAATGTAAATCCAACTATTAAAAATGAAATCCCGTATTTAAATTTTCTAAATTTACTTCTTAATTGTTAATTCGGCCTTTAAAACTGCAAATTCGGTCTTCAAAGTGTTAAACTTTACTAGTAAACTTATAATCTGGCCAATTTAACTTAATAAAATCGGTTTTTTAAAGTGTAAATCTGGTCTTCAAATAATAAATTAAAAGTGAAAATCTGGTCTTTAAAATATTAAATTGTAATTGACAAACTATAAATCCGGTCTTTATGTTAAATTTAACCGCCAAATTGTTTATCTGACTTCTAAATTATAAATCCAGATTTTAAAAGTAAACATAAAATTTTCAAAAATGACAATCTGGCCTCTAACGTGTCTAATCTACTGCTGAATTGTTAATTTGGCCTCTGAATTGTCGTGTCCAGTTGATAGTTAATAGTTGAAACGATATTTAAGTTTTGGACATATTAGATTAAGTCTATGGTCGCATATAAATAATGTTTTTGCTTGCAGGGCAAGTTCAGGCCAAAAACTGTCAAAAAGGGTAAAATTTTATTCATAAACTGTTAAAAACAACAGAATGTTTTCAACATCTAAATATTTTCAGAAAACACCTACTATCATAATTTTTAAAACAGCTACAAAGTATTTTCAGAAAACACTGAAATAGTTAAAAGTGTAAAATGCTATTTAATAAATATCAAAAATTAAAAAACTCTGCTTTGAAATATGAAAATATTGTTAGCAAGTAACAAAATCCGGTCAGTTGAAAACAAAATTTTTTAAAATTTAATAAATAACAAAATTGGGTCTTGAAACATCAAAATTTGACTATAAACTAAAAAAAAAATTATGGGACTTCAAAAATTTAGTCATTTATTGTTAAAAAGTGCAACATTTTACCATTAAAAGTCAAAAAGAACTAAATCCGCTTATAAAACATTAAAATATTTTCAGAATCAATATCTGTACGTTAAAATTGCACAAAAAAGATTATTATCATAAAAATTTAGGGGTCGCGCAAAAAATACAGGTTGGAGATTGTAATCACAGAAAAACGGAGATTTTGTAACACAATGAAGTAAACTGTGTTTCGTGATCACTAAGAATGCACTAGAGCACTCCTACTAAAGATACCTTTTTGTCAATTAATTGATAACAGTCGATGTTGTTGCTTTTTTAAAAGAAAATATATTTATTAGTTTAGAAAAAAAATCAAACGTTACAAAAATGTATTTAACACCGGCAGGTGAGGTTGAGAGCGCTCTGTAGAAATCCACAAAAATAATATTATTTGAGCCGGTATTAATAATAAACACTATAGCAGACCTAGGCAACCGCAAAACTTTATTTTTTTGGCAAAACTTAGATTTGCTAACGATACGATTTATTGATCAATACATTCCAGGCCACAAAGGATTGCGTCTCGTTAAATAAACCAAAGTAAAAATGAAAGTGATAAAGTTTTACAAAATTGCTTACCAATGCATGTGGTATACACAGATAGGCCAAAAAATTATGATCCGGGCAACGATGTAAAATTATATAAAACAAAACAAAACAGACATAAACATTAAGATCCGTACGAAAATCATTTAACATTTTAACAAATTTAGTTTTGTTTTGTTGTGCTTTGGGCAATCTGTTCAAAAAGGATTTAATACCGGTAACTTGGTAGAGACGTAGTAAAGAAAAACTCCGTTCTTGAGGTATAGAAAGTTGCAAAGGGGGATGGCAAGATAGTACGTCTGCCACAAAGTATTGTTTTTCAGGAACGTATTGCACTTGAATACTCATGAAAAACAAGCATTTATCTAGTTATGTGAGGCAAAAATAACCATATTAACAGTTTTTATTTGGGAATAGAATAGCGTCTTTTTTTATCTAAATGTAATTTACTAGCATAAGCAACTACTCGTTTGCCGTTATTTATTCTTGATACAACACAGCTTCAACTTCCATATTGCTTGCGTCGGATTGAACTTTGAAAGGAATATGGTGGCAAAGGTGATTGATTTAGTTCTTGAAATAGAACATTTTTTTTTTTAATGTTGCTTTTTGTACTTGCCTTAAGGTTCATTTATGTTCTTTTTGTATTAACTTTGTTAGTGGTTTACACATGTCAGAAAGCAAAGCTTGGATACGCATACTATCTGATCTTAGGTCAATTGTGTTAAGTTTATAACTTAAAAAAATAACTTTTTTACAAAATTTGATCAATTAAGGTAAATTTAGCGTTTTTTATACGCTACATTAATGTATCTCAAATACTTATCAATTGTTGGTGAAGTGATAAAAAGATCAAGGTACGCATAGACAAACTCTTTAAATGATAACCCAAAGATTTGTCTGAACAACAAGTAAAAAAACTTACAGCTGTTTTTTACCCAAAAATCAATACATTAAACTGGTACGCTCAAGTACCTACAAAAAACCGCGTAAACTGCCGATGCTTTTGCTTAATTAAAATTTGCCAGTAAAATCTAACAAAGATATTTACTTTAGTCTTCTAAGGTCATAAATTATGTCCTTGATAAAACGGAAAAGCTTATTATTGGGTGTAGTAATAGTGTTAAGCCTACGCACTTCAAATTTCAACTTTGACGAATATTGTTTCCGGCTCTAGCCTTAGAGGTGGTCGTGGAGGCGTTGGGTTGAGTATGGTTTAATGTTCAGCCGTCGTGTCAAAGATCACACGAGTTCTCGGAGATGATATGTGTTTTGGTTGTGTCGTCTCGGTGCAATAATGCTTAGGAAAGTAAACCCAAACATCCGGGTTGCAAGCCTACGTCTTGTCCAGCGTAAAATATATGGTAAAGTGTGCTAAAACTGGGAACGTATACAATGCTCTCGGTAGCAATAGACATAAAAGGTTTATAAAAATCAAGCAACAATGAAAAATTAAGCTTATAGGTTTTTTGTGTAGTATCTAAGAATTTAGCTACGTCCTTGCAAGGTTGTTTCTCGTTATTAATTAGGCTTAGAAATTTACTATCATGTACATCCGCGGTTTGTTTATTTATTTTTATTGTCTGCGCATCTAATGGAATGTTGGTATTTCCACTGGATTTTTTGATTTTTGCATATTGTGCCGCAAAAAATGTTGTGTTGACATTTCCATTTGTTTATTTTAAGTATGTTTTACAATAATATTTCTACTACTGGTTGGACGCGAAATAGTTGTACTAGAGTAGGGTGTGATTAAATACAATAAAATCTGGCAACTCAATCTTTATTAATTTTAATTAACAATCTAAAATAACGCTCATTTAAATAATGTTGCTTTTTATACAACTGACTCAACAATCGCTAAACTTCCTATCCACCACACCGTGCATATACGTTGTTTGTTAATTAATTAAACACTAATTTTACTTTAGAACAATTTGTTGCTAAACCTTCAATTTTTTCAACTAAATCACTTTGCTGCGCAAAAGTTACTAAACTTTTTTCTTTGTCCATCGTTTCTAATTGCTTTTGCCGCTGTGCTTTATTGATGTTTGGTATATTTTGTCTGTTCGCATTTTGCGTCGTTTTTTTTTAACTAAACCTGCTCATAACAATATATTTTTTGCAATTAATCTAATAGTATTAAGTTATAATTTATAAAAGATTGTTAAGAATTCTCTATTAATTCAAACAATTAAAAAAAAATAAACAAATATATATTTTGAAATTGATTAAACATTCAAGGAGTTACGCTGGAAAGATAGCACTTTTGTTCTTTTTTTGGTTATTTCAAATGTCATTGACACTGGAAAGTACATAGACACTGGTCTTTACAAGGTATCCAATTTTACTAATGGTTTCATGTGCCCTGGGCAACTGCATTGATCTGTAAGCAAAACTAAGTAAGAATAGCCAGATATGGCGAGATGGCTGGTATTGGACAGCAACTTACCGGTACCAAATAAATGCCGGTATAAGCAGACACCTAATAACCAAGCCACTAAGTGCAAAGGAACTTTTTTACTTATGGGTTAAGAAATTAACCTTAAAAGCAGATGAACTGTAAAACAGCCAACGGCGTAAGGATGTGGAAAGCACAGAGCAACCACCATATTAAAGATCTATATGGAGAAACTCTAGTAACATTTATGGAAATGTTCACCACTAAACAAATTACTGGAGTTTTAAGTCTTCCGATCGGATCTCCGAGGGAGACAGTTGTAAATGACATAAAAAAGAGAAGTAAAAACACTGCAACAAAGATCAAAATAAGTACATAGAACGCAAGAACAATGATTCAAAACGGAAAAGTACACAACTCAATACAAGAAATGAAAAGAATAAACATAAAAATCATAGGAATAAGCAAGATGCAATGTCCTGGAGCAGGCCAACATATCATTAACGGGCATTGTGTCTACCATTCAGGAACACCAAACAACAAACACAAAAACGGTGTCGGAATAATAGTCTGCAAATTAGTAGCAGCATGCATTACAAACTTCTTACCGATATCAGAAAAAACAATGCTGATTTGAATAAATGCAGTCTTTGCCATATAAATATGATACAGATATACGCTCCAACAACAGCTCTCGAAGACACTGAAATAAAAAAAACTATAAACTCAAATCTCCAAAGTAATAAAAAAACTACCTAAAGAAGGCTTAACAATAATAATGAAAAATTTTAATGCAAAGATTGGACGTGAAGGAAAACTTATAGGCCCATACGGACTTGGAGAAAAAAACGAATAAGGCAAACAACTTAATGTATTCGTGAACAAACAAGATCTAGTAATTACGAACACATTTTCCAAACTGCCACCACAAAAGCTGAACACTTGGAAATTACCACAAAATATACACGATCATATTGTAAGGAACCAGATAGACTACATCCTAGTTAACAAAAAAATCAAAAATAGCTGCATATTAACAAAAACATACCCAGAAGCCGACATACATTCAGATTATAAACCACTAGTATTTCAGAATGAGATTAAAAAAAATCAAGAAAAAAACTATCAACAAATACGACATGAGAAGACTAAAAAAAACTAACATTAGGCAACAAGCAATAATCAAGATCAATGAAGATCTAAGAACACTATCACCCTATATCTGTTCAACCATCAACACATGTACAGAGACAGAAATAAAAAAATTAACAACACAGTCAAAAAGATTAAAAATGACCTTCTAAAACCTAACACAATTAAGAGAAAAACAATCAAACAAAATACAAAACAAAAAAAAACAAAATAAGTGAAGCAAAAAACAACAAAATTAGAGACAAAAGCACAGAAATACGAAAAATAAGAGAAGTAACGGGAACAAAAACAAAAACAACAAACAAATTAATAGGAAATGCTAATAAAATAATCATCAACAAAAAAGAGATCAAAAACACCTGAAAGAAACACATACAAACAATATTTCACGAAGTACGTGCCGCGATAAAAACAATAAAAGATGGAAAAATTTAAGACCAGACAATACAGAAACTCAATATTCAACCAAATATACGACTCCGGCAAAATACCCCTACAATGGCTCACAGCTGAGTTCATAACGTTACCAAGAAAAAAAAGTACAAAAACATGTGGCAAATACAGAACAATTAGCCAAATAGACTACCTTTTAGAAGTATTTCTAAAAATTATTTACGGAAGAATATACAAACTATGCGAGAAGCCAATATCAACTACCCAAATCAGATTTTGAAACGCAGTTAGTACACGCGAAGCTCCATTCAGCGTGCAAGTGCTTTTCTAAAAGTGCAGAAACATGAATGTCAAAATTTACGCGTGCTATATTGTCTACCAAAAAGCATTTGATAGAATCCAACTTTGCAAAATGTAAGACATATTAAAAGACGCTAGACTAGATGACAAAGACCTTAAACCTTAAAATTATTACAAAGCTTTACTGGAACCAGACCGCCTCTGTAAAATTAATAGGTGGAAATACAGACAAGATTAATATTCTACGAGGCGTAAGACAAGGATGTGTATTATCCGCATTACTCTTTAATCTATACGCGGAACAAATATTTAAGGAAACCCTAAAAGACATTGAAACAGAAATCCTAATAAATAGGGAAAACTAAATAACATACAGTATGCGGCCAATACGGTAATTATTGCCGACACTATAGAAAGCCTACAAAAACTTTTAAACAAAATATGTAACAACAAATAGCCAGAAGTACAAACTCAATATCAATACGAGCAAAACCAAGATTATGATTATAAGCAAATCCAATATACCAAACCGCTACACTTATAGGTGAGTAAATACACATACCTAGAAATTAACATCAACGACTAATGGAATCACTCGCAGATGATAAAAATACGCATCAAAAAGGCCAAAACCGTATTCAACAAAATGAGCAACATATTTAAAAACTATAATTTTACATTACAAAGTTAAAACTGCTGAGCTACTATATATTTTCAGTCTTATATGGCGTAGAGTCATGAACACTCACCAAAGCAACAAGCAAAAAGTTAGATTTATTTGAGATGTGGTTGTATTGTAGAATATTGAGAGTATCGTGCACATAGCACGTAACAAATAAAAATATCTTACAAATACTGAACAAAAATAAATGTTAATCATTTTTAAAACTCAAATACCTTCGCCAGGAACGTGAACAGATACCAACTACTTCAAAATATACTCCAAGAAAAAGTGCTACAAAAAAAGAGAATATCTTGGCTCAAAAACTAAGAACATGGTTTTCAATGACCACCACACAATTGTTCAGAGCCGCAGTCAACAAAGTGATTAAAAAATATAGTGCCCATATCCGAAACCTAAACAACAAGAAGAACATTTAAAATCTAGCAAATATTATAAAACTTTTGCAGTTTTTGGTTGTTTGGTTATAGGCCAATCCTATAGTTATAAACGTCAACTAAAAGCCCTAAAACTGGATTATAAAACAAGTTTTTCTTGGTTTAACAAACTGCTTTGTAATATATTTTTAAATAAAAATCAACCAATATTAAATAAAAATTATTATTTATAAAAGCAAAATCATTAATAATAAACAATACAAATATTAATGTGTTTATATTTAATGTTATTAATTTATTATTTATTTTGAATGGCACACAATAACTAGAATACTATTCTACTTTTAATCTCAAAATCATTACCTTAAGTGATTTCACAATATTTTTTTATAATCAATTATTTATTGAACCAAATTCACTTAGTTGCTTTTACAATGGCATATACTGACAACATATATCCACTGCTTAAAGTTTGTGGTTATTTAGGCATTTTACCATTTTATAATAAAAAAACTAAACAATTTATTGACAACCGTATTTATTCATTCATTGTTTGCACAATTTATCTAATTGCAGTTTTAATTACTTTATACTTACGTTATCAATCGCATTTATACCTAAAAGATTTTATTAGAGGTGCTTTTATATGGTTTATTACTGTATTATCAAATATATTGTCAATACTAAATTCAAACAATAAAAAACATAAGCAATTATTTAATCTAATTAGTAGAATTGATGTTAATACTAAAAAACCAACTAATATTTCAAATTTTGGATTAAAATTATTTCTATATCATATTATTTTTATTATAATTGCAATATTTAATTTACACGGTGAACATTTTTTGGAAATATTGGCTAAGTTGGGCCTTATTGTAACTTTTTATTATTTTTTTATAAAAATTGCATTTTTATCTTTAACTCTGGCTTGTTTAAAAGTAAAAATAAAATATGTAAATTTAATTTTACATAATTTGGAAAATACTAAGCAAATTTGTAGTATTGATAATATGTTAGTTTCTATTAATTACATTGAAAATATGTATACCATTTTAAGTGAGATTACAAATCTTTTTAATCAAATATACGGTTGGCAAATTTTGTTGATGTTAACTTATACAATATTGCGTACTTTAAATATGATTAAATTATTTATGGAATATATGTTTGATGAGTTAAGCAGTGTAACTAAAATGAATATGGTATGGACTATTATGATGCTTGTAAGTTGCAGTTTTTATTATATAAGTAATTTTGCTTGTGTAAAATTAGTAGCAAGTTATCACTTTTTTTATTTTTTGGGTTGGGGCGGCAAAATCTTCAAAAGACTAACACAAAGTGTCGGATTCACCTCATATGAAGCGCCTACCGACTAAAATCCGCCCCGTTGAACATACCCGGGAATGCGGCACATAACAGTAATGTAAAAACATTTGTGCATAACCTTCCCACCGAAATATGAACGAACGCACCGTAAAATATGTATCGTATTGCGTCCTACGACGCCTACCATGTAGGCGTTACTTTAGATATGGCTCACGTTTGCCATCTTCCTCTCACTTTTTATCGTGCGAGGGTTCTTACAGCCGACAATAAAGTCGCTTGAGAGGCAGTCATTTGTTTGAAGAACTCTGCCAAGTCGGAATTAATATATTTCGGAGCGGATTGCAAACGGGTTTTATTCCGCTGCTTAGCTTGTTGTGCCCGTAATTTCTTACGAACATCACAGCCAGCGAATGATGCCGTGTGTTTGCCAGCGCATTTGGACGGCGCGTTCACGTCTTTTGTGCATTCCGCAGAATAGTGCAGACCGGCGCATTTTACATAAACGGGGTTACCGTAGCACCAAGATGCCGTGTGCCCGTAGCACTGGCATGTATGTAAAATGCTCTTTGAGGTTGAAAATCTCTTGGCTTTTACCGAAATTTTTGAGCTGCACGTACAGCATCGGATATTCGACATCGAGGAGTTTATTCCCCAGCCGAGTTACAGAAAGGACGTTGAATCCCAGCGATTCAAGTTCTTTCTTAACATCTTCCTCAGAGTGAGTCTCTTTGGGGATGTTTTTTACAATCGCTTTGACGGATTTCTCGTCTCGCGTTTGAAACGTATAATAATTGGCTTTACCTGAAGCTTTCAGGAGAGCCGTCGCCGTACGGAAATCTTCCATAGCGTTCAAAGTAAAGCGGATGCCGTCGCTGATGTTTATAGCGCTGACAACTTTCACGCCGCTGTCTTTGAACGTCTTGCTCCACTTGTTAAATTCGCGTTTATCGCGAAGAACAAGAGGTGGAGGCTTTTCAACAAAACTCGAAGAGGGCGTTGAGGACGCATTATTTTTAACCGCCGGCTTTGCAGATGGTTTGCGTGCCGTAACAACAGGAGTTGCGGTTTGACGGGTTGCAGAAGTAGATGGCTTCTGCGAGGATTGGGAAAGGGTTTCGGAATAATTCTTACTCTTATTATTCTTTTCCATTCGTCTTTTCTTCTGTGTCGATTTCGATTTGTCGAGCTGGTATAGCTGTTCCTGCTCTACGGGCTGCTGAACGTCCATCTGCGATGCCTCAACAGATACGTCGCGGGCATCAGTCCCGGAGGGTTGGTCCGTCTGATGAGTTGTCGGAGTCAGTTGGAGAGGCTTGCCTCTTGGTTGCTTGCTGCAGCGGTGACTCCTGCTCTATCTGCAACATTTCAACAAGATTAAATTTATTAGTATCAATTGCCGCCTTAATAGACTCGCAATTGAACTAATTGACGTATCCTTAATGAGCATCTTCATAAGCTGCTCCATCGTGCCTCGCATCTGCGTAATGGTCTCTTCTAGTCCGCGGATTTTATCGGCATGCGAAGACTGCATGGACCGGAAGGTTTCTTCAAATCCCTGCAGTCTCAACGTGACGAGTTCCATAGTCCAGGCCGTGAAGGCTTCCAGCACGCTTCTTGAGGAAAATCCATCGATCACTTTTTGGATGCATTCAATAGCCCCGGCGAGCTTATCTTCTAAGTTCGATATTCTCTTGTCAAACTTGACAAAAGCGGCCTCGAACTGCTTCACTTTTACATCCATTTCGGGATGTTGTGTATCTGAAAATAAAATATTGTTAATTAAATGTGATAAATTACAGATAATTAACAATAGTTAGCGGTGCGAATTGCAATAAAAATTGCATTTATCCGTAGTTGTCGCTTGCTGGCTAATTGCTGGTGGGCTCTCTCTACGATGTGGACTGGTTGGCTGATGGCAGTCGAATCGTTCCTTTGGCACACTTGATGTAGCACCAGGTAAGGAAGAAAATGGTGTTTTGCAATAACTTAAAAAATTAAGTCGTTAGCATGTCTTTTCAAAGTTGTATTTGTCGGGACAATTTTAACGTCATAGTTGTCATGTTCGTGAATTTTGTCAACGAACTATAGTCCTACAAATTTGTTTGTTAGTTTTTATATAAACACGGTCACCTATTTTGAATATTTTAACCTTACGAGGTCAGTTAATTTTATCATTCCGAGTTTATTTTGTCAAAACTTGTTTATCATGGCATTATAAATTTTTTTTTTTTATAGTTACTTACATAGTTTTTGAAAAATGTTTTTTCTTAATTCAGATCAAACTGGTTTTTATTATTAGTGTGTCCAAATACTATTTTGAAAAGGGAGAATTTTAAATATAAATGGATGGAATGATTATAAGCAATATGCAATAGAACATTTTTTTATTATCT
Organism: Tachinus rufipes; assembly: GCA_963932245.1. Lineage (NCBI taxonomy): Eukaryota > Metazoa > Arthropoda > Insecta > Coleoptera > Staphylinidae > Tachinus > Tachinus rufipes. Next base: position 16,667,709 of record OZ010744.1, read on the forward strand.
GGTGTTTTACCTAAAAGCCTGTAATGTTCCAGAAAAGATGAATGTAGACGTTCTATAAGAGAATTTGCCTGATAATGGTAGGGTTTTATTGCGTGTGATTTTATGTAATTGCAAGAAGTTAATAAAAAGGTTTTTTTTTTAAATTATTGTCTGCAACTATTATATTTGGAGTAGTATAAGTTGTGAAAAACTTTATAGTTTATCAGTTACTTCCAATAAATTGCTGGAGTTTAGCTGAATAAAGGTCCAACATTTTGAAAATCTTATTTTTTTATCTATATTTTGATCCCTAAAAATTTGAGCAAAATCAAAGAGGTCGACTTTTTTAAATTAGTTGAAAAGAAATGAAATTACCCAAATATATATATGGGTAATTCTATTACATCTTCGATTTTGCTCAAATTTTTAGGGATCAAAATATGGATGAAAAAATGGTATTTCTAAAATTTTGGACCTTAGATTATTGCCAGTTTAAAATGACACACATTTAAAGGTCAGAAGTTTCACAATAAAACGTCTTTTTTAGCTAATTTTGTATCTCAATTTTTAGGCTTTTGAAAAAAGATAAAAAGGTTTACAATAGCTTAAATTATTTCTTATTACATGTACTTTAAAACCCATAATTGTATGTTTAATGTTGGGGCAGTCTTTTTGGTATATTTAGCTCCAAACATTATTACAAAAAAAACCGTAAGTTTGACAAATTCGCAAAATTTTGCTTTCTTTAAACCGTTCTAGTTTTGTCAAATCTTAACAAAATTTGATCCACAAGGTTTAAATTTCTTTGTGTTTAATCTCTTTTTAAAGTGATCACACAAGACTTATAAAATCAATACGTATGCACCACTATTTTGATGCAGGAAGTTGCACCTGTTTTTGCAATTTTCAAAACTTGTAATTTCCAGGTCCCAAAAAAGCGCTGTCATCTTATGTCGATTTTAGTCAAAATTTTAGTGAATACTATTTAGACCACAAGATAAAAGGTTATTTATATGAAAAATGGTATATTGGGCATTGCCGAATGTTGCCTTGAGTGGGCATTTGACAATATTCGTTTACAATGCGTACGTCTAAGAGATCGCAACGCGTGCTTTGCTTCGTTTTTATTAAAATTATTATTTTACATATTATAATTATATAAAAAATAAAACATGTTTCTGATAAATGTTTAAACTTTAAAACAAAGTAGGAAATGATTGAAAGTTAAAAAAATGTTGTGTATTGCTACTACTACTTCATAGATAAGTTGTAATTAATTTATCAATGAAGTATTATAGACCTTTTAAAAGTTCGTATGTTCTTACATTCGTAAGCACAAGAGAACTTTACCATTTTATACATAATAATTATTGCAAAAAACACTATAAATGTGCGCCTGTTTACGTGCGCTAGACGTAACAAAAATATTTGGTCTACCACACCGTTTTAAAAAAACAAGATAGAATCGTAGCAAAACTCACTCACAGAGTAACAAAGTCAGTTGTCCGCGCAAGTAAACAAAGTTGTATTTATAAATATATTTGGTAATATATTTGTATCATTTGTATTATACAGGGAGTTTATAAATAAATGGGATTATGTAATCACTTTAAATATGCCGCTTTTTTAAAATTGTTCACTATACTATTTGTTTTGACAGCTCAACTTTGACAGCTGTAAAGCAAGCAAGGTTATAAGAATGTATACAAGTAGACTAGAGCGGCACAAACGTTCATTAGATGGTTACATAATCCCAAACATTTATAATCACCTTAAATTATTTAATAGTGCTTTTGTGTAAGCTGTGAGTTTTGTGGTAAAAAATAGTGGCAGAAAAAAGTCTAGTGGTTCTAGAAGTAATAAAACCAGACTGTATAAAATGACAATAAAGCAAAGCAGGATTCTTGTGTTAAATTACAAAGTAATTCTCAAGATGATGATATTAACAGGCAACACAATAATTCAGTTGAAGATTTTATTTTTGAATTTTGTGTTTACCAACAAACATATAGTTGAGAGGTGGTATAAAACTTATTTGTAATAGGTTTGCTTTTGCAAGAATACCAAACTCGGTGCAAAATTGGTCAACTCATATATATATATATATATATATATATATAAATTGGTAGTACATTTAGACATACAAAAGAATTTTTAAGTGTAATTAATGTCATAATTATTTTTCATATATATTCTTCATCTGGAATTGCTGTAATTATTAGAAAAGATACAACAAAAGTTTTGTATTTTGTGTTCGAAATAAGTACTGTGTGATTTGCACTAAAGCATTAAATAAAAATTTAATTTGCTTGGGTAGCCCAAGGTATCGGTGTGCCATCAAGGGTGATGTTTTGGTAAGGAGTTATTTGTCTTCTCTATAAATTATTGCCGTATCGTCCGCAAACTGAGCAAGAATGGTTGCGTTAGTCATTGCCATATCTCCAACATACATTTATGTAGAGCAGGTGATAGTTTTGAGTCTTGGGAAACACCGGCTGTCATAGGTTTAACTGAAGAAAACGTGTTGAGATGGTGATGGTATTTTGCTCAATACAGTTTGGCTATCAAGCCATCGTGCCATACCTTGTCGAACGCTTTCTTTATGTTGAAGAAAACGGCTCCGGTTGACTTTTTGTTGTTAAACTCTTTGGAAATGTGATCTGCCACTTTTGCCAATTAGTGAACGGATGAGTGTTGTTTTCTTGAGTGTTGAAATTACTTGTTTAATTTTACTGTGATTGTTTAAGTGAATAAGTATAACTTTTTCTGCTAATTTGCTTAGAGTTGGTAGCAAGCTTATTAGACGGTAATTGTGGGGAAACAATTTTGCCTTGTTTGGCTTTGAAAATACAACAATTAAGGCATGTTTTCATTTTTGTAGAAAATATCCTTGTCTTAATTTATGATGTTAATGAAACTTACTATGGTTTTCCTTATCTGGGAGCTTTTTTAGAATTGGTGTATTTAATTGCCTTAGCCACTTCTAAAGAGTTCCTAAAAGGTATTGTTTTGTCTTTGGTGTTGGTTTCCTAATACTGTAGCTTTTTTTTTACATCTTCCATTATGTCAACATATAAGATGTTGTATGCCGGATTAAATTGGTCTTTAAGAGACAAAGCAATAGCTTTGGTTTTTTTCTAATGTGGTGTGAGCTAAGCCATTTTGAACGTGGATAGTGGGAATGGTTTTGTGTTTTTTTTTGACATTTAGATATGTTTTAAGTTTTGGACAATTTGTCATCTGTTTGCCGAAAAAGGTTGTCTCACTGCTGGTTCTTGAATAATTTGATTTTCTTTTCTATTTTAAGTATGGAGGAAATTCAAGTGGGTTGTTATCTTTTATGATGATATTGCTAGTAGCTTTATCTTACGCAGTTTGATAGAAAAAGTTAGGTTTTTGACAATTGCGTTTATATCCAGTGTGAAGCAGATTTTTCTAAACGGGCCAAGATCACTTTCAACAAACAGATGAAACTGTTTCCAGTTTGTTTCCTTTTTAGTTTTGTTCATTTTTTTTACAGATGTTTCAAGTATTGTTAATAAAACAAGTGGTGGCGTTGTGTATGCTTTTTGACAAGGCAATGTCAAGTATGTTGAGCGGGTGACCTACATGGCTATAGTACGTTGGTGCTGTAAAACTGTGCATGGATAGATTGTTTTGATTTATAAATTTAATTAGAATCTTGCCTCTGGTATTTGGAATTGAGGTCACCTCCGATAAGAGTGGGAATATTATCTTCAAAATTTATTTTTAAATCATTTACTATTAGTACTTTTGTTGATGGTTTATATACCAAAACAATTTTGATTTTTCCAATACGGCAAAGGTTGATAATTACCCCGGGCACTTCCAGGTTGGTAAAGTTTAAAATTTCAGTTTCTGAATGGTTTATTGCTTTTTTGATAAGTATAGCTGTGCCACCGCTTTGGTTGATTTTGTCGTTTATATATATATATATATTGAAGTTGGAAAACTTTGGATGATCTCTGAGCTTTAACCCAGTTTCTGATAATTATATCAATGTTGTGGTCCGAAATAAATAATTTAAGTTGTTTGGGATATTTAGCATTGCAGTTGGTATTCCAGTGTTCTATTGATATAATATTATTTTGTACTTCCATTATTGATGCTGATTTTTTAGAAGAACGGCCAAGATCAGTTTTAGTAAACCTTTATTGTTGCTGCTACTATTGATGGCATTTGTAAGTTTTGAATTAAGATTGAATTTTACTTTGATGGGCGGTGCTGATTGTTGTTGCGGCTGCACAGCTTTTGCGTATGACGCAAGTTGTGAGCGTGGTTACATAATTAACTTTTTCAAAAAGTTGCCTTTTAGATTTTGCTTTTATTTTTGGTAAACCGGACATCTTTTGTAGGACGCGGGGTGGTTACTACTGCAGTTGGCCAAAAAAGTTTTTTCTCTATCTGCAGAGGCAAGATGGCATTGTGCTGATGGATGGTTCTTGGCGCATCTAACACACACCCAATCGTTGGTGCACATTGATGCAGAGTGTCCACAGGCTCGACAGCAATGGCAATGAGCCGGTTTGCCTGGCTTAAACTTAACCTTAACTGTGAAGCCAAAAATGTTGTTGCTTCTGTCGATTTTATTTAATTGTATGTACAATTTATTGTATGTTTTTGTTTGGTAATGCAACTTGGAGATTGCATTTACATCATATCCTTTTACCTCTAGCGCTTTGCTCATTTTCTCGCAGGATACATCATCTGGTACGTAATGCACAAAAAGCTATATATTGCAACGCTGTGCAGAAGTTAGTAGTCTTGTAACTGATTTGGAACAAGGGCTATAGTACATATTTAATCACTATGACATCCGTAAGGAACATAAACATAACATAAAGACTTTGTTTGTTTTGATATTTTTGGGGTCAACTGCACATTGCAAATAAGGAAATGTGTTATTTTGTAGTATTTATCAATGAATCAAAAAATTTATTGAATAATTAGTTTTGAAATAATGAGATAATTGGAAAACTTATAAAATTTGTGTGCTACCCGAAATAGTAAGAGGGAATTTAAAAAAAGGGCTACGATGTATTGACTCGACTACGTGCTGGAAGCGATAAAAGAACAACCAAGAAAACAAAAAGAATAATAAATTGTGAATATACATATTAATATATGAAACATAATTTTTTTGGTGTACATAATCTTCTTATTTATACCTCTTTATTATGCATTTAGACATCAAAAAAAATATAAACAAAAACGGTTTTCAGAGATGACCCGTCTTAAGACACTGAAATGCTGCGACAATTATTGTTTTTTTATTTGATCTGTATTTTCCAAAACTGAATCTAGAATTCAATTAGCATAAAGCATAAAGCATAAAAATAATTAATCAATTTACTATGTATTTAATTACAAATTTATTTTTACTATTATATTTTGTAAGATTAAATTTGTGATAAAAAATATAGTAAATTGTTTTATTATTTTTATAAACATGAATTATCACGTAGAACACAACTATCAATTATATTAAAAAAATACTATATTCAATATTGCAATACGGCGCTCAGATTTAGAGTAAAAGGATAAATATAAAAATAAAATACATACGATTTTATTATCTTATAAATGCAATAATGTATTTAATACTAATTTAATCAGTATTTTTTAATATAAATGTTTTTAAATTATATAATAAAACAAAATAAATTTTGGCTTTTAAATTACCTTTTGTTATTTATCTACCTTATTAAAAATTGTTGTTATCAACTTTGATAGATTATGTGTTTTAAATATTTAAAAGATTTTTGATAACTTTTATAGTTTATGCCCTTGATTATAGTTTGCCAAAGATTCTCCTCATATAACATGACAATTCCTATCACTTTTAGCGTCCCGACTCGCTGCGTGCCGCACGGAAAAGCCAAACGTAAAAATCATTTTGTAATCGCCTTAAACCAATCAATAGATTTTTTCAAAAATCAAAATATATTTTTAAAAAAACTTAATTTTTTTTAATTATACATTTAATTAGTATTAAGATTTCTTCGAGTACAAACAGAACTGAACTAAATTAATGATAACATTACAATTTATAGTGGAATATAATATTTGAATAACATGATAATAATATTCTGTGTTGCAGAAGACCACAACTTGTTGTTGCAATTGTTAGAATTTACTACTGCTGACTAGTGAATTACAATGACGTAACTAGCGTAGCAAGAGTTCCATGATTTTTTGTTTCAGAAATTTTTTATTTAAAGAAGATAAATTTAATTGTAAATTACTTTACTATTTTAAACGCATTATTTTTTATTTGTTACTATTACGGGCAATAAATGCAGCAAAAACTTTGAACAAAAATTGTTAGAAAATTATCAAATCATTTGGACAAGGTTTAAAATTCTATTAAAGTTTAAATTTTTGCAAACTATTTGAGAGCAGTTTGAATAAATCTGTTTTTTTGTTAATTAGTTTGAACTACTGTGATCACTTTAGCGAGTTAGTTTGGTCAGTTTCTACTATTTTCTAATTGTTTAAAAACAGTTTGACATGCCTTAGATCAGTTTTGATTATTATAAATCAATTTGAAATTTAGTTTTAAATACTTTGATTATTAATATAATACTTTAATACATTTTCTTATGATCAGTTATAAATTTTAAAATGTTAAAGTGTAAGGAGTTTGATCATTAGGAACTCAAATGTCAACCTTACCTGCACGTGATACACTCTGCTAGATAACAAACGAGGCTCTGGCGACCGAGTATAAGCAGACCCCTCCTGCACAGCCAACAGCTGCTGATGGATGAGCTAGCAGGGGGTAGGGCACTCTTTGTCCTTGGGCTAAGAAATTGCCACAAAGGCGAAAATCCACGACAATGGTCAACGGCATACAAATACAGACGGTAACGGAAAACCACTGTATTAAAGGTCCACTGAACATCCCTAGTACAATCAATATGGCTTCAAATGTTTAATATAAATAATAATTTTGGAGTAATTTTCCTAATCGGATCTCCGGGGGAGAAAATACTGAAGAAAGCAAAGATAGTGCAACGGAAAAACATAATAAAGCAATCCGCAAAGGAACAGAGGAGGCTAAAGACAAATAGCTTAACCATCAAGATGAGCACTTGGAAGTATGTTTCAAGCAGGAAAATACAACAACGCAATCTAAGAAATGGAAATGGAATATAGGTTTAATGGGCATTAGTGAAATGAGATAAAGAGAAACCGGTAAATGCGTATTAGAAGGTCACACAATATTCCACTCAGGTGATGATACCAAACAACATCAACATGAAGTAAGAATGATTATCACAAAGAATATCGCAAAATGTGTATACAACTTCATAACCGTATCCGACAGAGTGATGCTTGTACAACTAACAGCAACTCTAGTCAATATAAATTTCATACAAGTATACGCACCAAATTCAGATAAAGACGACAAAGATATTGAGACTTTTTACAGCATGAAATTACTATAATCATGGGCGACTTTAATGCCAAAATTGAGTCCAACAGATAATAACAAGAACTGATAATACTGATGTTTAAGCGACATGGCAATCAATAAAAGAAGCAATAACCTATAGCAGCAAAAGTAAATGTCAGAAAACAAGAATAGAACGAAACCTTAGATGAACAAAGAGATTTTGAAGCTAAGGGATTAGAGAAGGCAATTTAAGAACAACAAAATAAGGTATAAGGAAAAACATACAGAGTTACGGCGCACAATCAGAGTCGTTAAAGACATCCATCTAACTAATCAATGTAAAGAGATTGAAGCTTGAAGCTTAAGCATGACGCTTTCAACATGCATAGGAAAATAAAGGAGGCAGCTATGTGCAGCAGGAGAAGAACTACGGGACGCTTAATAAACAACCAAGAGCAGCTTATAATTGAGATAGAAGTTAAATTAAAAACCTGGCAAGAGTACATTACAGAACTATTCAACGATGAAAGACCGGAAATACCTAACACAAATAATGCAGAATCAGGTCCCACTATCAATAGGGAGGAGGTAAGAAAAGCCACCTAGCAATCTATAGACGGGAAAGCAGTGGACCCAGATAATACTCACTCAAAGGTGTTAAAAGTACTAAGCGAGGAAGGTACAGACACAATGACATTATTTTGAAACCTCATGTATGACAGTAGTACCATATCACAGGATTGACTCCACTCCACGTTTGTGACAATTCCAAAGACACAGAATGTAAAAGCATGCAGCAATTATAGAACGATCAGCTTGATGAGTCATATTCTGAAGGTATTCCTAAAGGTCTTCCATAACTAAATATAAAGACAATGTGAAGACAATATTAACCCAACGCAGTTTGGTTTTTGAAATGCACTTGGTACCAGAGAAGCCTTGTTTAGCGTACAGGTCCTATTTTAAAGATGTAGAGATGTAAAATGTGATGTGTTTGCATGCTTTATTGATTATCAGAAAGCGTTTGATGAGGTTTAACACCTAAAACTTATCAAAATTTTACAAAATTTAAGACTGGACGAGTAACCTATAGTAACCTATACTGGAACCAGCTAGCATCCGTAAAAGTCGACAAACAGGATACTGAGTACATTAACATAGAACGTGGTGTACGCCAGGGGTGCTTTCTATTGCCAATGCTCTTTAATCTATACTCTGAGAAAATATTTAAGATTGCAAGAACTTATCAATAATGTTGTAGACGCAAGTAAAAACTACGGATTGACCCTGAATCCCAAAAAACAAAGTATATGGTCATCAGCAAAGTGCTAATTCAAAACATCCAGCTCAAAGCAGAAGATCAGGCAATACAACGGGTCTCAAAGTATACTTATTTAGGTACCATAATTAACGATCAGTGGGACCATTCGGTAGAAATAAAATGCCGCATTGAAAAAACCAGGGGAGCTTACATAAAGATGAAAGATGTGTTCTGTTGTCATGACGTAAATAAAAAAAAAAAAATGAGATTTGTCAGATGTTACGTGTACCCGGTTTTCTTATATGCAATGGAAACATGGACCTTGACCGAAGATACCTGCAAAAAATAATCAGCCTTTAAAATGTAGATATACCGAAGAATCCTAAGAATTTTGTGGAAGGACTATATCACCAACGCAAAAGTCTTTGAACGTTTCGGAAAAGAACTGGAGGTAGTTAATACTATTAAAGCGCGCAATTTGCAGTAGTTTGGACACATTATGAGAAATGAAAAAAGATATGGATTATTACAACTGATTCTGCAAGAAAAAGTGTTCGGAAGAAGAGATCCTGGCAGAAGGCGTATACCCTGGCTCAAGAACTTATGACAGTGGTTCGGGAGTATAATTACTACCGAACTTTTCCGCGCTGCTGTGAACAAAGTAAAAATAGCTATATTGATCGCCAACATTTGGTAATCGGATAAACATCTGTAAAATAAGTAACTGAACAGAACTTTATTATTAAAGTGAATGCGTATTACATGAGTAAATCCTCAATAATATACGGTACGCGGACAACATTGTCATCAATAACAACCTGTCACGCCGCATTATATATTTTTTTTAGATCAAAAAGAATACTAAAAATTTATATCATTAAAAGAATGTAATATAAATGCTGGCTATGACCTTTATTACGTGATATATTCTGTTTATGAAATAATAAAACAATTTTATTTATGGTTTTTATGACAGGTTACTAAATTCGTGTTAAAAAAAACATTTATAAATTTTTTTATTAACTAAACTAAATACATCAATCAGTTCAGTCGTTTTAAGAATGTCAGTACTAGCAGACGAAATATATCCACTTTTAAAAATATGTGGTTACTTAAGTATCCTACCATTTTACAACAAACAAACCAAAAAAATCTCAATAAATCGTAAATATAATAAAACTATATTATTAATTTTTATAATTTCGATAATAATTTCAATATACAAACGTTTTCAATTAAAATTTCCTATTATGCAATTCATTACAATTGCTACTGTGTTGCTAATCATTGGCTTTTCAAATATGTTGTCAATTCAAAATGCTAGTAATAAACATCATCAACAATTTTTAAAATTGTTTAACAAAATTGATAATATTTTTTATTTTAAAACTGCATTACTTATGTATCATGCAATTTTTATTATAATAGCAAGTTGTAGTTTTTATGATACATTCTTAGTTAACAATTTGTTACAAATATTATTTCATTTTTTTGATATATTACATCTGTATTATCTTTTTATTCAAGTAATGCTACAGACTGTGACTTTGATTGCTATAAAAAAAAGATTTAACTGTATTAATATGATATTAAACAATTTTGTTAATGAAATATTTACAGTTGAAAAAAGCATTCTGATAAAAATAGATAATTTTGCTTTAATGCATAATGCTGCAATTGACGCGGTAGAGATTTTTAACGAATTATATGGTTTGAATATGTTATTGATGGTGGTTAACATAGTTATACGAACCTTAAGTTTAATTGCATTATTCTTAAATATTGATTCGGTAAGAACATCTTATACAATTCAAATATATTTTATTTGGGCTGTAATTATGCATGTAAGTTTAATATTTTTTTATTATAAGTTAAAAAAATTATATTTATTGTTAAATTTATGATTAAAAATGTACGCTAAATGAAACTTTGTGTCAATCAATTAGAATTAAATTTGTTGTAACGTCTATTTTCCTATGTATTACTATTATGTCCTAAATCTTAATTTTTTTTATACCATTTTATCATTAATAAGAATTCAACAAAGAGAATATTATATAATATTCTTTTTATAGATTACACAGAATAATAAATTTATATTCACATTAAAGACCATAAATTGTATTAATAGTACTAAACATTAAATTACTCAAAACGTTATTTTTCTACATACATATTTTGTAATCTATCAATATCAATTCAGTAGTTGCTTGAAAATGGCTACGGTAGCAGACAACATACATCCACTAATAACAATATGTGGCTACCTAAGCATCCTACCATTCTACAATAAGAAAACTAAACAATTCTCTACAAATTGCATCTACAATAGAATTATATTAATATTTTATATTTTGTTATCAGTATATGCAGTATACCAACGCTTTCAATTTAAAAATGCTGTTATAGAAACATTATCAAACAATTCCATATGGTTACTGATTGCATTTTCAAATGCGTTAACCATTTATAAAGCTCACGATAAAAATCATCAAAAATTGTTTAATTTATTAAACAAAATTGATAACTTTAAAAAATGTAAGAATATTGCTTATTTAAACACAGCATTATTTCTATATCATGTTATTTATATTACAATAGCATGCTATTATATTTATAATTCACTTATGACTTTCAGTTTTTTAAACATATTACCTAAATTCAGTCAGGAATTACATATGTATTATGTTTTTAATAAAGGTTTGTTAATGACTGTAACACTGCTTGCTTTAAAAAAACGATTACATTGTATTAATTTAAATTATGATAAGTTTGATGTTCAAATATTTAATATTGATAAAAGTTTTGAAAAGAGATTGAATTATTTTGGAACAATGTATGAAGCTTTGAGAGACTTGGTTGTAGTTTTTAACAAGTTGTATGGTTGGCAAGTTTTTTTTATGTTGTTTAGTGTTGTTGCGCGTACATTGAATCTGATTTCTATATTTTTAAATAATGATGACAGTATTAGAGTTATTCTATTGTATGTTCCTTGGACTCTCGTACTGCAAGTAAGTTATATTTTTTATTTATATACTAATTTTAATCATCTATTATATAAAATGATATAATTGCATCTTTACAATCTTGCTATTGTTAACTGCTTTATTCCTTTTTGCAGTAGGAGTCTATGTTGTGTGAGTTTAATTAAGTTTTTACACTTAAATTAATTATATTATCTTATTGACTATACTACGCAACATAGATCAAATAGAAAATATGTGTTATTCCTTTATAAAAATTATAAAAATACAATTAGTCTAGTAAGTAGTCTAATTTAAATTTAATAAGATTTAATATGAATAATGGTTTTTGATTTCTTTTTTGTCTGTACTTAAGAGCATACCAACCGCTACCTTGATTTGTAGTGTTTTAACAAAAACGGCAATTTTGGCTTCATTGCTGCTTCTACAAATAATTTGATATTCAATTTATTTTTTTACCAGTACATTTAGAAAAAAATAAACTATGATATTATAACTTTGTGGCAAAATTGACGCAGATATATGAGACAAATTGTTACAAATAAACTAGGCACTTAAAGTTTTGTTTAAATTTTGGCAAAAAACAGTACAAGACAGTACAAATTGTTTTTCTAAACCGCGCAGCAATAAATTATTTAACGTAATTAAAAGAATAGATATAATAGAACAGTAAAAAAAATTAAAATAACGGGGTCCAAAATTAAAGCTGAGAAAAAACCAGATTTTTTCAGAACTAGTTAAAACTTGTATAAAAAAACGTAATTCTTGCGACGTCAATTATGTAAGATTTTACTTTTTTATTAGTATATTTCAAAAATCTAAAAATCCCGACAACACCTTCAAAAAATGATCAGAAATTTTGACTTTTGACAAATTTACTTTTATGCAAATCAGAGCTACGGCAACATTTATTACGAGTTTGATATGTAGCAAAATTTTGGATTTATGATCTAACTTTGCTATTTTTGGAAGCCTCTGGTTGAACTATTAAAAATAATCAATTTGATTTTGGTTGTTTTTAGACTTCTGAGACATATTTTACCGTTTCTCTCAAATGCTCTCTGTCGCTGCTATCTCTGTCACGCACCCAAAAAACTACATGCCAATTTCTCTTCCAACTATTCTCCTCAAAACTTAAAATTATTAATTTGCTAACTAAACAACCAAATTTCTGACTGGCAAATTAACAGTATATTCTTTTATCATAGAATTACAATATATTAAATTGCAAGTTATTTTAAATTGTATTTTTTAATTATTTAAATTATGTCGGGCACAATTGCAAAATTGTCTGGCAAGATAGATTTATAATGATAAAGTAAAAATTATAAAAATTTATATTTTTATTTTTTAATTTTTATTTGAACTGGTGGTAAATATTCACAAACTAGTCGACCTAGAATAAACTTTTTTGCGACGTTTCTAGATCTTATATTATTACGTTTACGGCGTGAGCAATTTTTTTTGTAGCATTTTATTGTAAGTTGGTAAGTGTTTTTACTTTAAATACTTATTAATTTTGTATAGCTAACAACTTTGCCAAAAGTTTCTAAACCAGTTTAGAGTTTATTTGGCATGTGCTCTTAAATAAATAACACTGAAGTGTTTGGATATGTTGGTAAAATAGTTTTGTACGGTCATATGTTTGACTACTAAGTACAAATACTCTATTGCAAATTAATCAAAATTTGTTTTGCAATTGTGCAGGCAAAATACGTGGTCAACCTGCTACAAGATTGTTTAAAGTTTTTAGCTATAAGTTTGTTAGATTGAACCAAATTAAAAGTTTATCTAAACTATTGTTTTTTTGTATGCAGTCTGTTGCGTTCGTGTTTATCTGCGTTAGGTTGATTAGTATTACAGCCAAATATTTTTTACGAAAACAACTTTGATTTGTTGAACTTAGTTGAGGCTATAATTTTGTAGTTATTCAGACGACCTTGTAAGTGGTTATTGTTGGTTTAAAGTAAATTAACGCCGGTTTCTTAATACGTAGAATTTTTTTTTTTTAATCAGAAAACATAAAAAAACTAGGTTAGAGGTTATTTGTTACCAGCGTTCTTTTTTTCCGGCGTTAGGTTCCTTTATTTATAGTAATGACTGCGTTTGTTTTTGTTATTGCACCGTACAAAGCAAGTTCTTAAAAAAAAATTTAGTTTGTGTTGTACAACATAATGCGTCGCTAAATTAGTAATAGTAGCAATACTGACAAACTATTTTTGATTAGACGTTGGCTGCGTAGAACTAGAAACTTTGTGGCATTTGGTGGACATTATGGATAATGTGTAGGTGTAGTGTGTACTGAAGTGAACACAAAAATAGGTGTAAGAGCGAGGATGTGTGTATATGTGGGATATTTAGTGAAAACGAATTGTTGTTAACCGTTTAATAAATAGAAGTCAATACAAAATTAGTACAATGTTTAATGTAACACATAATTATTTGAAACCGTTATTAGCCGTACACTTTTACATTTGAAACTGTTATTAGCCGTACATTTTTACGTTCCCCCTTGCGAGCCCGTCTTTCCTCCTTATGTTCGTCCTCGGCTCTCTCTTTTACGACTGACCTATTTGCCCGTCGGACTCGGTCTCGTTCCATCTCTCTCTCTCGTAACGGACTCGTCTGTGGGAATTATCGCTCCCACATCTCGGCCTTCCTGGACAAGGTCGTCCGTCTTGGATGACTCATCATTAAAAGTTTGGACCCATGACTTCATGTACATGAAGCACATGTTGAAGTCGAATTTAGACCCTCATGGAACCCCTCCTTGTTGACATCATAAGTATCACGTTGTTTGACTTGCGTGACTCGATAAGGACCCAAAAATTTTACCCTTGTTGCTAAATCTCGTTTGTTCATGGTTTTAGTAAATGCTGAACAGTCTGTTATAATCTCAAATTTATGACCCAGTAGGTATACTCAGAATTTCTTTAAAGCTTCTACTATTGCTAATATTTCTAGTTCGTATAAGGTGTATTTCTTTTCAGCGTCGGTAGTTTTCTTACTCATGTAGTAAACTGGATGCAACTGGTCATCTTCACTGGCCTTTTGTAATAAAATCACTCCGTATCCTTCCTGACTGGCATCGGTATGCACTTCAATATCACTTTCTTGATTGTATACTTTTAGGACCGGTTTATTTGCTAGTAGACTTTTTAGTCGTTCAATCGCTATTCGCTTGGCGTCTACAAATTTGAATTTAAAATTTTTCTTCAATAAATTACTCAATGGCCTTGCTATCAATGAGTAATCTGGAATAAATTTACGGAAATATCCTGTCAATCCTAAGTAACTTTGAACTTGTTTAATAGTTTTTGGTTCTTGGAAGCGGAGTACTGCTTCAGTCTTTCCAGGTGATGGAAATAATTTTCCCTCCTCTATCACATGTCCTAAGAATTTGATACGCTTCTTTAGAAATTGGCACTTTTTTAAATTTATTTCTAACCCATTTTGTTCGGCGATCTTTAGTACTTGTTTTAATTTTATTAATCCGTCTTGCTCATTCTGTGACGGAATTATCAGATCATCTAGATACGGTAAAACTGTACATTTATTGATCAGTTCTCATATATCTTTGGAACATAGACGGTGCATTACACAAGAGGAACGGCATTCTTTTAAATTGATAATGGCCCATATGTGTCAAAAATCATTTTTGGTGTATAGCTGTGTATCAATTCTTGTACTTCTTTTTTTATCTCTTGATCAACTTTAAGACCTATGTCCAGTTCGTTTTCTTCTAAGACTGAAATGTTCATTAAAGCTGCTTCAATCCTTCTCTTCGTAACCTGTACACCTTCTCCATTGATCAGCACATTTGCTTCTTCTAATAATTTGTATCCCATTATTGCTTTCATTGTCATGGTGTCGTTTGGAACCACATAAATCTTTGTTTGGTAATCATCTTCATCGATGGTAACTGCTCCTTGAAAATGTCCAATGGTTTTTGTACTTAATTTTCCAAAACCATTTAATACCAGATTTGAATCAGAAAGTCTCGGAGAGCCTATCATATCATAGGTTTGTTTAGTCACTACATTAACTTGGCTGCCAGTATTAATTATTGCATCAATTTTGACATCATTTAAATCAATCTTCTTGCACATCTTGTTTAGACCTAACAAAATGTTGTTGACATCAACTGGCTTGTCGTCCTTACACTCGAAACTTTGATGACCAAACTTGTTGCACTTAAAACATTTTGATTCCTTTTGTTTTGAAGGACAATCCTGAGATTTATGACCTTCATCTCCACATCCAAAACATCGAATAATTTTAACCGGAATCACTGTTGATTGAACTTGACCATCTTTTTGCCTATCATTTGTTGGTTGCGTCTTCTTCTCGTGTTTATAGGTGCCTGCTTTATCTTTAATTAGATCGTACAATTGGATTTTCTGCTTAAATTCTTCACACGTCCTAGCACCATATAGAACAATTTTGTTGCTACTATCATCCGGTATTCCATCGATTGTATATTGAATGATAACTTCTTCTTCAATGTTGCTTCGGCTGGCAATTTCTCGCATGATCAAGAAATATTCTCCGATTGTTTCTTCTTGTCATCATCAGTTTATGAACCTCAGCACTGTTTGTTTTAACCGCAAATTCCTTTTTGAGCAAATTCTTTAATTTTGACCAGGTGGTAATACCTTTTTCTGATTGCACAAGCAGTTTTTCTAAACCATCAAGCGATTTTCTGGCAAATATTACTTTTTGCAACTCATTCCAATTTATTAGTTCTGCCAATTCTTCAAAATCTACTATCCATTTATTTATGGGATACCCGTCTTTCCCATTAAATTGTCTTAATGAATCTTCTACATCTCTGAACGAAATTGAAATTGAATCTTTTTCTTTTATTTACTTACCAGTAGTTATTTTTTTAAGACCTCGAGCATCGTTTTCACTTTTATCTTCTTCATTATCGTCTTCTTCGTTATCTTCTTTTTCATCATCATCATCTTTATTATCTTCTTTTTCATCATCGTCATCTTCATTATCTTCTTCTTCGTGATCATCATCGTCTTCTGCATTTATTTTTTCTTCAACATGGCATAGGTACGAAACTATTCTTTTACGTACTACTTCTTCTGTCCCATCGTAACTAATATTTAACACATTGCAAACGGATACTAAATCTGCAAGCGCTAGCTTTGTTTTCATTTCTTCTAACTTTTGGTCGTATTCTGTTGAATCTTCTATAAAGTGAAATCCATCAAATCGCATTATTCTGCTTCTGTTTAAGCGTATTTTTTCATCACCGGTTATTATTGTAAATAATGCTTTTAACATTTTAGCTTGACATGTTTGAATGCCTCCTCGCATATTGGGAATATCACCAAACGTCGTCATTGCAAATTAATTCGGTGAACTTCTTATTTTATTGCGTCTATATTTTTAAACGCCACCACTAGACTATTATTTCAACGCCGCCACTGGACCGATCAATACACAAGAAAATGTCTGCCGTTGCCGTGTCTGCACGTGACTCGTTTCCCGCGCGTTTGCGTGTCTCACCTATGCACTTTTATTAACTTGTTTGCCGGTCACCCGCGCACTCTTTCAGTGTCTTATGTTATCATTCACTTAAGGGTAGTTACGACTCATACACAAGTTTTTGCACTAAACTCATTTGTTTCTTCTTTTTGATTTTCACTATCCCGGTTGAAGCCCCCAAAGTTGTGAGATATTTAGTGAAAACGAATTGTTGTTAACCGTTTAATAAAAAGAAGTCAATACAAAATTAGTACAATGTTTAATGTAACATATAATTATTTGAAACCGTTATTAGCCGTACACTTTTACATTTAAAACTGTTATTAGCCGTACACTTTTACGTTCCCCCTTGCGAGCCCGTCTTTACTCCTGATGTTCGTCCTCGGCTCTCTCTTTTACGACTGACCTATTTGCCCGTCGGACTCGGTCTCGTTCCTTCTCTCTCTCTCGTAACGGACTCGTCTGTGGGAATTCTCGCTCCCACATACATATATGTGTGTAATGTGTAATTAATAAGTATTTAAAAATCATTTGTAGAAAAGATTTTCACAATATTAACCAATGAGTGTTCTGTGCGGTTTTGAACTGTAGAAGCAACATTGGCAGTGGCTGGTCAGGCTTTTTTGTAACACAACTTTTTTTAAGTGTTGTTGTTTTGATGTCTAACCTTTAACCACGGACGCAAAAGACTTCTTTTATAGTTTATTTACAGTATTCTTTCAATCTATTCAATTTTACTTGTTGAGATGCTTAATATCCTAATATATTTAAGTATGTTTTAATTTACCTAAGTAACAAATTGCACAAATTTTTAATCTTTTAAACTTTCTGTCCATGTTTGAAGAAGAACACAAAACATGACGACAAAATTTATTATTAAGTATGTAAAAATTGTATTATAAAGTTAACAGCAATGTTAGTAATAATTAAAAAAAAAAGATTTTAGGTCAGAAAGTAAGATAGATATAGAGACAGACTATAAAAAAAACATACAAGATATACTTATCAAAAATATGCAAAAGTTTGAGAGACTTCGTGTCTGTACAAAAAAGTTAAGGCTTGGCTTAAAGTAAGTGCTGCAAAAAAGTGATTAAAGTAAATCCAAGCGCGCTTAAGGCTTAACTTTGCTGTTAAGAGTAATTTCTATGACACGTTGAGTTTGGTTTACAAAATATTAAATATTACTACTGCGTCTCTAAAAAATACACTCACTAAAAGACAATTTTATTTTGTTTTTGTTTTTACCCACTTTATCCACTGTTTTTTTGAAATAGTTGTAGTAAAGTCACTCTAAACTACTAAAGCAGGTTTTATGTTAACAATTTTTTTTTTTTTTTTTATTAAAAATAAGATAAAATACTTTTCTTGTAACCGGTTCCATTTAAGTTTTGTTAGTCCTTTCTTTACATCTTGCAAACTAAACTAAAAAAAAAAAACCTTTTTTTTGCAACACTCTATGAGTGTATGATAAAAATAGTAAAGTGTTATTTTAAACAACCTTTAGTCTAGACCTTTTTTGGCTTCTTTTGAAACGATCTGATTGTAACATAAAACAAAATTAAAGTTTTTTTTTTAAATCGGTCAAATTGCTTCTTATAAATAATGTAAGAACAGCGTTTTTTACCGAGTAACTACTGATATAAGTAGTCCCTAAAAATTTCTAAAGCTAGATGTTAACAAAAGGAAAACATGGATTACTAACAAAATCCTACAAACATTGAAAAAGAGAAGAAGTGTAAAAAATAACTTAAGTGAATATAAAATCATTTACAAAAAAATTAGAAGAAACAAAATAGGTGAAGCAAAAAAAAAACAAGCCAAAGAAACATGCGATAATATAGAAACTTTACAACAAAAATAAGATAGTTTTAATGTTTATAGAAAAATTAGAAAAAGTACAAAAATGAATAGAAGAAGAACCGTTAACAAATTAGTAAACAATGAGGCACAAATTATTATCAACTAAGAAAAAATAAAAAAAAAACATAAAAGATCTATGTGAAACAACTATTTTAAGAAAACAGATCTGATTCTCCACAAACAAAAGGAAGAACTGAATTCAGCATTATCATTATAACAGGAAAAGTTTAATCTGCAATAAAAGCAATAAAAGACAATAAAAAAGCCGATGTGCTAAAGCTTTTGAAGAAAAATATGTGAAATGGCTAACATCAACAATATATACAATTCAAGTACAATTGGCAGCAATCAGAATTTATCATTTTGCTCAAAAAACCTAGAGCCAGGTCGTGTAGTGATTAAAAAACAATAAGCCTTATGAGCTACTTACTCAAAACATTTTTCAAGGTTATCCATTAAAGATTATATAAAATATCTAAAAAACAAGTATCACCTACACAGTTTGGTTTCAGGAATGCAGTGGGCATACAAGAAGCCAATTTCAGCATCCAAGTGCTATTCTTGTGACATTTATGCATGTTTTGTTGACTACTAGAAAGCCTTTGACAGGGTTAAACATTATAGAATGGTACAAATATTATACAAAAATGATTTCAAAATAGTCATAAATCTTTACTGGAACCAAACTGCTTCCGTAAAACTAGACGGAGGGTATACAAAAAAAACAAAGATTTTAGGTAGAGTAAGACAGGGTGTATATTGTCTCCGCTGTTGTTTAATATATACTCAGAATACATCTTTAGAGACGCTCTAAAAGACACAGATGTAGGAATTGCGTTAAGAGGAGAAAAGCTAAATAGCATCCGCTACGCAAACAACACTGTGGTATTTGCAGACAATCAGAAGAATCTACTATTACAAATGGATAGAATGACAGAAAGCAGTCAAAAATAAAAACTGGATATTAACATTAAGAAAATAAAACTAATGGTCATTAGCAAAAACAATATTACAAGATGCAAAATATTAATCAACCACCAACTCGTTAAAAGATTGCAAAAATATGTATATCTTGGTACCACAATAAATGATTAGTTTGCATCAAAAAAACTAGAGCTGTGTTTAATAAAATAAGTTTTATGATTAAAAGTCACAACTTGACTATACAAAGTAAAATAAGATTCTTGCAATGCTTTCTGTTTTATTCTATAGGGCTAAAGTTTTGACATTAACGGAAGCTACAAGCAAAAAATTAGAAATATTTAAGATTTATCAAAGAAGGTGCCATGGACAAACCGGGTCACAAATATCAAAATTTTTTGTAGAATGAAAAATGAAAAACAAGTACTAACCACTGCAAAAATAAAAAAACTCAAACAACTTGGCCGTATTATGAGAAACAAAAGCAGATATAATCTCTTGCAAGTCATTTTACAGAAGAAAGTGCTAGGAACAAGAACTGCCAATCTTAAAATTCTGGTTTGCCAAAACAACAACCAAACTATTCAGAGCAGCAGTGAATAAAGTGATCATAGCTAAAATAATTGCCAATGTCTGGAACGGATAGGAACCGCAAGAAAAAAAGCGTTTCTGAGAACCAAATTGATTGTAGAGCAGAATTTTTAAAATTACGTAAATTTGAAAAAAAAATAAAATTATTATGTAAATTCTTATAAATAATAAACTATTTTAACAAGTTGACTGCGTTACCGATCATTTTGACCGGTGCTGAGTATTGCCGTGGTGTGCTGGCAAAAATCTAAAAACTTTTCCCCATTGCGGTGTCTGTAACTTTGTTATTTTTTTATTTATAGCAATTTTATAAATAGCTATAGATTTTTTTTTTTTTTTTATTTAAAAGACCGGTGCAACAGTAGGCTCAAGACAAGCATATTTGGCGTGTATAATCTGTTAGAATGTGACAATCAAAATGATATTGCAGATAAAAAAATCTATTAAAAACAATAATTTGTGTGTTAATGATAAAATAAATATATGCAATGCCGCTTTTATGTTTAAATTTTTTTTTTTTACTTTTAAGTATCATTTTTACAAAACCGAACGCAACCGGACACGGTTATAAACTTAAGTAGTACTTTTTATTAGTAAGTAAAATTTGAAATTAAAAAAAAATATTAAAATTATAATACTGCAAGATTATACAATAAAAAACACGATTATATAATTACCGGTCTTTTAAACCTGGTAACGCACAGGGTAAAAAATTAGTTATTAACCCAAAAAGACCGGTAACGCACACAGGCAAAGTTATGAATTTTTGTCGTCGCAGTCAACCTGTTAAACTGCCTCGTGCATATAGACTCAACCCAACACTACGTTTAATATAAAATGGTGAATGCGCCGGGCATAATAACATGCATATATTTTATTTTATGCACTTAAAAAAATTTATACTATCTTATGTATAATTTTGAAAAAACTATATGAAATTAAGTATTAAAAAAATCGAATAAAACTCAACTAATTTTTTGTTAACGTAGCTAGTTGAGCAAGAAAGAGTCTGCAATGCAGAAAGGCTCATAGGCATATATTGCCTGCTGACGTTTATTTCAAAACTTGGAACGAATTTTGCTATTTTTGACATTTTATAAATAAACTTTTTATTCCATTTTGCTATTTTAGAAGTTTTATGAAATTTGTTTAACAGTTGATATTTTAATGTTTCAAAGCTGGAGTTTGCTACTTTTAGTGTTTTAATAATAAAGTTTTGCATTTTTTAATAGTTATTGAGTAAATTTTGTGCTTTCTGGCAATCTTTTTATACTTTATGGCCAAATATTGCTAGTTTTAACATTTTTGTTAAAGAATGTTGCAATTTTTAACAGTTTATATCAGATTTTGGTTATTTGTAACATTTTTTAACAGTTTATTGTCGAATCTTGGTGCTTTCTGACAATTGTTTAAAATTTTAAGGTTGGATTTTGTTATTTCTAACATTTAACAAACAATTTATTGCAGTTATTGGCTAGATTTTGGTTTTTCTAGAAAAAAAATAATATATTAAACAAAACTTTTTAAAAATAGAATGTTGCAATTTTTATCAGTTTATTATAAACTTTAGTATATAGTTTCTAAAAATATTTTTATGCTTTATGACAGTTTATGACAAGATTTTACATTTTTTGACAATATTTTGATATTTTTTAACAGAATTTTGCTATTTTTGGAATTTTTATTTTTTAGATTTTTGTGACAATATTTTAACTTTTTTTATGAAAATTATCAATTTCAATAGTTTATAGCCGCATTTTGTTGCTTTTTAATAATGTTTAAATGTTAAAGCTAGTGTTTACTATTTTTGACATTTATACATTAGAATTTTACAATTTTCAACAGTTTGCAGCCAGATTTTGATGTTTTTTTACAATATTTTGAGGTTTTAATGTAGGATATTGCTATTTTTGACATTTTATGAATAAAAATTTTAATATTTTAACATTTTATGAACCGATTTTGTTGACATTTTATGAAATTTTGCACAAATCTAACTGACAAATAATTAGATACTGACTAACAAATCATTACCATCACTAATAATTATAAATAAGCCTTTTTCTAATTAACGATTATCCGTATTTGTTGTGACTAATAACTAAAAATTATTATTAATAGTTAGTAAAAACGATTACTGATTTATTAGTCACTAAACAAAATTTGAATAATAATGACTAACGAATTACAACTAATTACGGTTTGCAAAATTATTTAAAAAAAAAATTTTAAAAAATTTGATAACATTTAAGAAAATTAATAAAAATTAAATAAGTTTACAAAATTTAAAAAAATTAAGGAGTTTTGAACAAAATTAAAAAAATAAGAAATAAAAAAAAATAAAAAAATAAAATAAAAAAATGACAAAATGTATAATATATTAAAAAAAAAAACTAAAAAAATTTAAAAATTTAAAATTAAAAAAAAAATTAAAATATTTAAGAAAATTAAATGAATTTGAAAAAAAAAAATATTTTTTTTAAACTTATTTAAGATTATTTATCATAGGCTCATATACATATATATATATATTTATTATAATCAGTTTGAAATATTATATAATTTAAATACATTGAAAATGATGATAACTCATTGAAACATGTATGTAAAAATAAAATAAAATAAATAAATAAAATAAAATCATTACCTTAATAATATGAATAATATAAAAGGATTTTATAAAATAAAAATAGAAAATATAAAAAAAAAAATTTATAATAAAATTTTATATATCAGGCAGATGGTACGCATTTTATTACATTGTTGTAAATTGTTTGACAGTTTTAGTAACTTTTTGACAGATATAGTAACATTTTTGAAAGTTTAAAAAACATTTTGACTGATTTATGCTAATTTATTACACTGCTAAAAAGTATAATTCTGTAATTTTTTGACAATCTAGTAACAATTTCTGACAGATGTAATATCTTTTTGTTGATAGTTTTGAATACTATTTGACAGAACCGCTATATTTAAGTCAATATAAACTATTATTGTAACTTGGTTTACAGTTTCAGTAATTTTTTGATGAAAATTTTATAGTATAATGACTTGATACAGATTTTCTCACTAAAGATAGATAAGATTTTTACACTAAAAAAGTTTTTTTTTATGTTATGTTTAAAAACCATTCTTAATATTTTCCGATGAGGCCTAATAAATATAGTTTTGCTACTGAGTTGTACAATAACTGTAAAAGCTTGCACTAGTTGGTTAAGCCTTGAGGTTTTTATGCAGGGTACATTACAAAAGTAAAAACAAAAATGGGTTGTAACAAGTTGATAAGAAAGAATTTAAATAAACTGGAATAACTTTAACGTAACAAAAGTAACTTAAAATAGAACAACAACAAAAATCTCTGTAATTTTTTTGCAGTAAAATGGCGCGGTCAAATGATTTGACAAAAATGGCCGTTTTTGAAATAAGTTAGTGTTCATTAATATACAATGTAAACGCACGGTGTGGTGGATGAGTAAATCAACTTTTGTTGCTTCAAATATATAAACACAAATTTTAATAACTGGGCGTAAAACATGGCTTGCATTTTTATAAATTTAATAATACTATAATATTTCTTTTTTTTTTAATTTATAAATAAAAATGAAATTATTTTTTTTAATTTTTAAAATATTTTTTTAATTTTGCAGAAGGTTTGAATATTGCCGCCAAAAAGTAACTTTCTTTTATTGTTGTTGTATTGCTACCAAAAAAATAATATTTGCAATTAGTTTTAATTTTCAACTGAAATTGTTCTGCATACATTATGTTAATGTATTTTATTTTTAGAATTTACTTTTGTTGAGCAGTTTTTTAATCTGTTTTTTATTTCTTTTTATAGTTTGATTTATTGCTAACTGAACAGTAGTAAATTAGTTGATTATTTTAAATATTGAATTATGTGATAGTAGATATATTTTTTTCTGATAATAATAAATTCAACTATAATAAAAATATGTTTGTTGTTTCATTTAGATGATTGTAAACTCTATAAAAATAAAATAAAAATTCAACACAATATTTATTTAATTTGCACTTTAATATTTCAGACCTTTTTAACAATATTAAACTGCTACCATTCTACATATATAATTGAATTCTCCCCTAAAGCAGTCATAATTATAATAAAATGTCACTCCTAGCATCAAAACTTAAACCACTAATATTACTCACATCATATATTGCAATAACACCATTTTATGATACCAAATCAAAGAAATTTAAACCAAATTATGTTTACGCAAGTATAATATTAATAATATATTTAGTAATATTTTCAATATCAGCATATTGTAAGCTTAAATTATATAACCTTAATTCTTATGAAATTGTATCTAATATATTTGCATTATTAGTTTTTATATCAAATATCTTATTAATTATACGCTCTATGAGTAGTAATATTAACTATTTTAATAAAATATTTGCATGCATTAATCAATTTGATAAGTTAACTAATTATAAAGAAAATTTAGAATGTTGTAATGCTAATATTTTGCTTATTTTTATACCAATAATAGCAATTATTGCAGATTTTGTTTATTTTGGAATATTAGCAAAAACCTCGTATAGTTTTTGCTTTTTAAACGATTATATGATTGAAATTTATTTTTTTGTTTTGAATTTGTTACAATTTTACTTATTAAAACATATTAGAAATAGATTTGTTCAAATGAATCTTATTATGAAACAACATTTTGATTGCAATTGGTTGTTAAATCCTTTCAAGTTAATTCAAATCAATAACATATTATGTGATGCAGTTGTAATATACAATGATGTGTTTCAGTGGAATTTATTTTTAACTTTGGTTTATATTTTGATGCGAATTTTGCAGAGTATTAAGTTTGTTATTGGACTTTCTGATCATGGATTATTGTTGATTGTTACTTATCTTGGTTGGCTTGGGTTTTCAATAGTAAGTTTGTAGTAGCAAATTTCATATTTTTGCAAAAAATTGCATGCGTAGCCAAAATCTGTTAATTGATAGAATTGATAGATAGATGCGATGTAGATACTAACAAAACCTAGTATTTTGTATAATTTTGTATTAAACTATTTTCTTAAAAATCTTTTGCTAAAGCTTTGGCAATTTTGCGCCCAGTTTAGAAACAATAAATATTTTTATTGAAATTTGATCAAAAACTTGAGATTATAATTTTCTTAATTAAAATTCTAAAAAGTGTGTGCTTTAAACTCATAACAAAATTAAAAATTTTGGTATTTTATATGGTTGCACCTAAATGATATTAATAAATTTAATTCATTAATACAATAATTGTTCAGAATTTTATTCTTATGTACTAATTTGTTTTTTTTTTTAACTTTCAGGTAAGTTTCCATTTACTCCTGCAGTATTCGTAAGTGATTATCACTTTAATATAACTTTATTTGTGTTTTATTTGTTAGTTAAATTGGTTCTATATTTTTATTATTTATTAAATCATTTTTGTAATAATCATGAACATTTATCATAAGTAGAAAACATAAATTCTATACCGTTTATTACTAATAAATATTAAATAAAGTACACACAAGTTGGAATTCTATTCAACACTTAATAGTTTCTTATTGACGAAAATCTTGATAACATATTATTCACAAACCATTTAAATTATAAATGCAGTTTTAGTAATAATTCTTCTACGTTTAGTGTTTGTAAACATGTTATCCTTCGCAAACAACATCGCTCCACTTATAAAAATGTGTAGCATATTATGCATATTTCCATTCTACAACCAGAAAACAAATCAGTTATTTAAAAAACCAATTTATGCATCTATAATATTATTAAGTTATATTTTATTTACTTTGTGCTGTGTTTATATAAAATATAAATATGAAGTTATAAGTTATGAGGATGAATTTGTACATAACGATTTGATGTGGTTGTTTGTTGCAGTTATAAATTATTTAATAATTATTTATGTTTATTTGAATCATTATAAATATCAACATTTATTTAATATGTTTGACAAATTTGATAGAATAATTAATAATAATTTTAAAATAAATACGCCTAAAATTGGTAGAGTTGGATATATATATTACGGGTTTTTTTCAATATTTTCTATTTTTAAAATTGTAGATTATATTTTAAGTAACTTTTTTGGCGACAGCGATAATGCTATATCAAATTTGCCTTATTGTCTACATGGTATTTATATTTTTATCGGTATGATGCTTTATATTTTTATTTTATTTGGTTTAAAAAAGCGTTTAGTTTGTTTTAATAATTTATTGATTGACTGGAAACTTGTTAACCGTGATGCGTTTAGTGTTGCTGCTATTAAAAATGATTTAAAAAAGTTTGACGTTGCTATTAAATTAAATAATATTTGTGGTGATTTAATTGATGCATATAATGAAGAGTTTAGTTGGAAGATGTTTTTGGTACTTAATTATATGTGTCTTCGGATTTTGTTTATTATTAATATATTACTACACACATCAAGAGATGTTTTGTTGTGGCGTTTGAAGAATTATTTACCATGGACCTGCATTGTATGCGTAAGTTAAAAAAATCTTATATGTGTGTTATGTTTATTTTTAGTTTTTAAGTTGTTTAAAACTTTTCTGAACCAGTATATAAGGCAATTGGTTTTAGTTTTCTTTTTCTTTTTAGTTTGTGCAATGATTATCTTGTAAAACAAGTTGAGGCAACTTTTTTGTACAAATAGAGTTTTTGGTAACAAACAACACAACTTTAACTTGTGGTTGTAAAGGGTAAAGTTACTTATCACTCAAGGATAAAGCAATTTTATAAAACAACAAAATATAATTAAATAAAATTTGACTCATTTACAAACTTAAATAGTTAAATAGATCTTTCATAAAAAGCTTTTGCGCCGTTTACTATTTATTTAACTAATTATCAATGTCAATTACGTAGAAGTTAGATAAATTAGTCAAATTTAATTTATGCGTGAAAAGTTTTACAACAAATGCTTTTTAAATTATAACAAAAAATAATAATAACAAAATGGCTAAGGTGCTAAAAGTATGTAAACTTACAGCGTTCAGAAATTATTTACACTTAAACCAATGGTACTTGGTAGCTATAGCATGTAAGTTAAGCTGCTAAAGTTGGAGCTTGTACGCAAAGTACATTACGCTAGTACTATGCAGTAATAAACAGACTAACATTAAAATATATTTTAAGATTGTGTTAGACAAATAAAACATTAGTAATAAAACATTTATCATTTTCAATATTTAAGTTGTGCACGCTTAAACAATTTATTCAAAAACACAAGATGAACTGGACCGACTTAAACGGAAAGCAGTAAGTCAAAATAAAAAAAATACGCAAAGGAGTATTTGGCCATTCTAGCTGCAAAAATATTTTTTGTTTTATATGGTCATAGTAAGTAAATGACTTTTTTTAATTTTGATATATTTTTATTAAGTTTTGAACGACATTGTAAACTTTTTAATTTTTTTTTTTAAATGTCTTATTCCAGCAAAGAGAAAATTCAAAATGAGAAGTAACATATTAAAAAAAATTTCTGAGGCTTCTTTTGAGTAGACTTATATGCAGCATCAAATTTACTATGGATCTATAAATTAAAACTTTAAAGGTTTATATACGCTAGTATTTTTTTTTTAATTTGTTTTAGATTTATAAAAAAAAAACAATTCAACAATTATTCCAATTTCGTAAAACTAAACTTTAGTTTCCTCCTGGTAAAAAGTATTGGTTTGTTTTTTGGTAGTTGCTAAACCGGAAACTTTGAATGTGTTTTGGATGGTTCCACTTTCAATTGCAATGAACCGCGTTAAGCGTGCCCGTATAAGTCTGCGGTTTGTTCAAAAACTGTGACGGGACTGTTTTCATGACTATGTTGAGGTTGCTGACTGGATTTACAGCGTTTAAGTCAAAAGAGTTTTTAACGTGCTTAAGTACTTTGACGTTAGAGTCACCCAGATGACTGGTTGTGTGACCAATTTTAAAGATATGTTTTGTTGCCAAATTTTTCTTTCTTCTTTCTTTATCTTAGGTGGTGTTTTGCGGGGTTGCAAAAACACCTTGTTATTTTGCTCCGTATGTTTTGTGATTGTTTACGGAAGCAGCTAGCTGGTTTAAGTTTGAGCGTTGTTTAGAAATGTCGGAGGCGTTGTTGTTATTGCACATGTTTATAACTTTGTTGTTATAACGCATTGCATACTGACTTACTAAGGCTATAAATTTGTTAAATTGACGTGTAAACGCCGTGTTAACTATCAGTGGCCATCTCAAAACTGTGGCGGAGTGTGCAAGCACAAGGTGTAAAGTATAATTTCCTCGAAAACTACTTGCAGATGGTAGTTGACAATAGCAAGGGTCTTGCAAAAGTTTGAGTAATGTTAAAAACAAGTCACCCAAAAGACACCAGTCGGATTTGCCAAACAGTAGTATTTGGGTAAAATCCTCTCTTTTGTTGTTGCGTTGCTTTCTAGATTTCAACTAAGATGTGACAGTAAATTCCGGATCTTTAAAAGTACAAGCGCGCTAGACGCGTGCTTTGGTTAGTAGAACGTAGTTTTACCCACACGCGGCAACAATTCTTTGCAACTTCTTAGGTTAAGCTTTTGTTAAGTACAGTAATCTTTTTCTCAACGTCTTTTAAATTAAATGATGAAGGACGTTCATCCGAATCTAACGTTTTAAAATTGTTGATTTCTAAAGTAGCACTCTCTCCTGTATACTCTGAATTTTTTTGAAGTAGTCGATATTTGAGAATTTCAGACTTCTCCTAAGTATTTATTGATAATTTGACAGTGTTAGCAGATTATAAAATTATGTACATATATGAAAACTAATGATTACCTGAAATATCATCAACTATAGTTTTAGTTCATAATCTTGCATCTT
The DNA here is from genome assembly GCA_963932245.1 of Tachinus rufipes. Lineage (NCBI taxonomy): Eukaryota > Metazoa > Arthropoda > Insecta > Coleoptera > Staphylinidae > Tachinus > Tachinus rufipes. The sequence goes on from OZ010744.1 coordinate 16,697,078, forward strand.
TATAGCAAACAGAGGAAAGTTTCATGTCATTTCCTAGATTTAAATATTTAATCATATCCAATGTCGGTTTTCTTAAAGTAGTTTTTGCACACTTTTTGTTTTCTAATTTAAATATATAAGAACAATGGTTGTTCCAAAGTCGTTCTCTCTTAATTTTAATCATTATAATAAAAAAATTATTTATTAACTGAAGAACCCAAAATATGTCAAATGAATTTACAAATTAACATAAACTTTCACAATGAGATATAAATGCTGTCAAATTTTACGTTTACTTTAATTTAAATGCCATTATTTGTACAAATTTCACTTCATTCGTCATCGATCCAGCGTTGTCAGATGACGCGATTAAATTTATCGTCCAATAATGATATATTTATGGTAGATCGTAGTTGCATAATAATTTCAATTGCATATAGTAACGTATTTACAAATTAACATAAACTTTTACAATGAGGTATAAAAGCAAACTGTAATTTTTGACGTTTACTTTTATTTTGGTTAGGTTTTGTTATTTGAGCTCACTAATTTGTTTCTATGATTATTACAATCTTGTAAAGATGTTTGAATATATTAATTGCAATTGTTTATTATATTGTTTTTAAAAAAGCAGTAAAAGATTCAATTTAAGTGAAAATGCCATTATTTGTACGAATTTCACTTTATTTGACATCGATCCAGCGTTGTCAAATGACCCGATTGAATTAATGTTATATTTATTCTAACGCGTTCATAATCGCTGGAACATCTACGTCGAAGCCGATTGTAAATACAAAACTGGTTATTTAAATTAACTAAAATAATTTAAAGCATTAGGTGTAAATCGCAACGATTGCATAATAAAGTTGTTTTTTTTTGACTGTTACAAAAATTAATTCGCTGATTTCTTGAAAAGTTCTTTATTGCCCATCTTAAAAATTTCAGAGTATATCAATAACATATAAAAGTATTTTTATGACCTAATAAACAAAAAATTAAAAATAGCCAACATCTTTTTTTTTATCTGTTTTTAATATAATAAAAACATTTTAATAATTAACGGAAATGTCTCTAACACATTTTTTTTAGAATTTTTGATCAATTTTAAACAATAAATGTTATCTTCAATAATTTGCAAAAAAAATTCCCTAAAAAGTTACAGGCGTTTGAAAATTGCAAAAAGGTAAAAAATTGACATTTTTGAAAGTTGTACCCTAAATATCTTGGCACTGGGTAGCACAAAAAATCTAAAAAAAATCAATGGACCAGAGTTTATGTTAAAGAACCGATTCCTATAGTTGCGACATAAAAAAAATATTTTTTGTACCACTTCACTCATATATGGCCACGTGTAAATATATTATAATAAATTTATTTAGATTAAAAAAATAAATAAAAAAAAAATAGCCAAAGACTCTAGAAGAATCTTTATACTTTAATTATTTTGTATATAAATCTTATACTAATAATTTTATTTAATTGTGTATTTATAATATTTATGCTAACTTTGTATTTAATTTAATTAGTTAATATCAACTAAATCAGTTGAAAAAAAATGACATATACTAAATGATAAAAGCCGATGACATACCATAAATATTTAATAAAATTTAATGGATATTATAATTTAATAATTCAAGAAATAAATATAACCTATTCAACACTTCTAATAGATTTCTAAATAGTGCTTTGATAACACCTCATTCGGTTTATAAACCGGACATAATAAATTCTACTGAACAAAGCTTTCACAAACATGGTTTCTTTTGCAAACAACATCATTCTTATTATAATACTGTGCAGCTATTTTTGCATTTTTCCATTTTACAATCAAAAAACTAATCAATTAAGGACTAAACCGATGTATGTATTGTTGGTAACTGTAAGTTATATTTCATTAACTATATGGTCTATTTATAAAAAAAAAGAATTTATAGTTTCAAATTATCAAGAATCAATTACATACCACGATATAATGTGGATGTTTGTTGCAGTTACCAACTATTTAGCGATCATTGAAGCTTATTTGAACCGATTTAAATATCAACAATTATTAAATAAATTTGATGAATTTGATAAAATAATTAATAATGAATTTAAAATAAAAACGCCTATAATTGGTGAATTCAAATGTAAATTTTACGGAATTTATTTCATGTTATCTATTTATATTATTGCAGATTATTGTTTTAGCACTTTTTTTTACAAGAAGGGTAGTGCTTTTTTAAATATACATTACTGTCTGCATAGTATTTATTTTTTTAACGGTTGGATGCTTAATTTTTCAATTTTGATTGGTTTGAAGAAGCGAATAGTTTGCTTTAATAATCTAATAGTTAAATGGGAATTTGTTGATAGTGATGCGTTTAGTTTTGTTGCTATTAAAAATGGTTTGAAAAAGATTGATGCTGCTATTAAATTAAATAACATTAGTGGTGATTTAATTGATTTATATAATGAGTTGTACGGTTGGAAATTATTTTTGTTTGTCAATTATACTTTTTTTGTACGAGTTTTGATTATAATTGATATATTAATAAATTCTCCAAAAGATGTTTTAAAGTGGCGTTTGCAGAAATATATACCGTGGACCTGTGTTGTATGTGTAAGTTGTCTTTTTTTTAAATAATATTAGTCATATGAGTACAAATAGTTTAAATCTGCATAAAACAAAATTTTATTTATTTTGTGGAACTATTAGGAGTTAAATAAGATGTTTAATTATTGTGTATATACCTGTAATTCTCATACTGTTTATATGTATATATTATTCATATTAATTTTGTATTTAATCATAAAAGCGCTATACTATACAAAAGCCGATGACATACTATAAATATTGATTAATATTTAATGGATATTATCGTTTATTAATTCAAAAAATAAATAAAATCTATTCAACACTTTTAGTGTATTTCTAAATAGTCGCTTGATAACATCTCACTCGGTTTAAAAATCGGACATAATAAATTAAAATAATTCTACTAAACAAAGCACAAACATGGTATCTTTTGCAAACAACATCATTTCTATTATAAAACTGTGTAGCTATTTTTGCATTTTCCCATTTTACAACCAAAAAACCAATCAATTAATTAACAAACCAACATATGTATTGATGGTATTTGTAAGTTATATTTCATTAACTGTATGGTCTATTTATAAAAGATTTGAATTGTTAGCTTCAAATTATCAAGAAGCAATTACATACCACGATATAAGGTGGATCGTTGTTGCAGTTACCAACTATTTAGCAATCATTGAAGCTTATTTGAACCGATTTAAATATCAAAAATTATTAAATAAGTTTGACAATTTTGATAGAATAATTAATAGTGAATTTAAAATATTAACGCCTAAAATTGGTAGATTTAAATGTAAATTTTATGCAATTTATTGTATGTTTTCTATTTATATTATTGCAGATTATTGTTTCAGCACTTTTATTTACAAGAAGGGTACTGCTTTTTTAAATATACATTATTTTCTGCATACTATTTATTTCTTTAACGGTTGGATGCTCTATTTTTATATTTTAATTGGTTTGAAAAAGCGGATAGTTTGCTTTAATAGTCTAATAGTTAAATGGAAAATTGTTGATAGTGATGGGTTAAGTTTTGTTGCTATTAAAAATGGTTTGCAAAAGATTGATGCTGCTATTAAATTAAATAATATTAGTGGAGATTTAATTGATTTATATAATGAGTTTTATGGTTGGAAGATTTTTTTATTTGTCAATTATACATTTTTTGTGCGAATTTTGTCTGTAATTAATATATTATTAACTTCTCCAAAAGATGTTTTAATGTGGCATTTGCAGAAATATATACCGTGGACCTGTATTGTATGCGTAAGTTGCCTTTTTTAAATAATATTAGTCATATGAGTACAAATAGTTTAAAACTGCACAAATCAAAAAATCATTTATTTTTTGGCACTATTAGCAGTTAAAAAAATGTTTTATTATCGTGTATATAATTTTCATACTATTTAATTGTATATATATATTATTTATGCTAATTTTCTATTTAATCACTTAATAATAACTAAATCAGTTGAAAAGAGTTGACATATACTAAATCATAATAGCGCTATTCTATACATATAAAAGCCGATGACTTATCATAAATATTTAATAATATTTACTGGATATTATAATTTAGTAATTCAAGAAATAAATAAAATTTATTCAACACTTCTAAATATTCGCTTGATAACATCTCACTCGGTTTATAAATCGGAAATAATAAATTAAAATAATTCCATTGAACAAAGCTTTCACAAACATGGCACCTTTTGCAGACAACATCATTCCTATTATAAAATTGTGCAGCTATTTTTGCATTTTCCCATTTTACAACCAAAAAACAAATCAATTAATTAATAAACCAATGTATGTATTGATAGTAACTGTAAGTTATATTTCATTAACTATATGGTCTATTTATAAAAAACTTGAATATATAGTTTCAAAATATCAAGAATCAATTACATACCACAATATAATGTGGATCTTTGTTGCGGTTACCAATTATTTAGCAATCATTGAAGCTTATTTGAACCGATTTAAATATCAACAATTATTAAATAAATTTGATAAATTTGATAGAATAATTAATAATGAATTTAAAATAAAATCGCCTAAAATTAGTGGATTTAAATGCAAATTTTACGGAATTGGTATTATCTTTTCTATTTTTATTATTTCAGATTATTGTTTTAGCACCTTTTTTTACATGAAAGGTAATGCTTTTTCAAATATACATTATTGTCTGCATAGTATTTATTTTTTTAACGGTTGGATGCTTTATTTTTTAATTTTGATTGGTTTGAAAAAGCGGGTAGTTTGCTTTAATAATCTACTAGTTAAATGGGAATTGATTGGTAGTTGTGCGTTTAGTGTTGTTACTATTAAAAATGGTTTGAAAAAGATTGATGCTGCTATTAAATTAAATAGTATTAGTGCGGATTTAATTGATTTATATAATGAATTTTATGGTTGGAAGTTATTTTTGTTTGTCAATTATACCTTTTTTGTACGAGTTTTGTTCATAATTAATATATTAATTAATTCTCCAAAAGATGTTTTAATGTGGCGTTTGCAGAAATATATACCGTGGACCTGTATTGTATGTGTAAGTCGCCTTTTTTAAATAATATTAGTCAAATGAGTACAAATAGTTTTAATCTGCACAAAACAACCTTACTTTTATTTGTTGACTCTATTTATTAAATTTTTGTAATTAAATTTTATTACTATAGCACATAAAAATTGTTATTTTATATTTAAATACTATATATATTATTTTAAAACTATTAGTTACTATCTTTTTTATACAGAATTTTGATATAACTTTAGAGATGCAAATAGAAGCGTTTGTTTGTATAACTGTTTAAAAATCAAACAGATTGTTACACGTAGTTTTGGAAGTGGGTCTTTGAGGTGTGAAAAAGTACATTGACAAGAAGTCATTGAGGTACTTCACAACTGTCTGAGGTTATTTACACATAGGCTGAGAAGAGTCTTAGAGGTATGTAAAACAAAGTACATTGGCATTGAGGGCATTGAGGTACTTGACAGTTGTAGCATACCAGTTACGCTTTCAAATTTGGGGTTGTACTAGGCTGTAAGACATGGTTATTTATACACTGGCACGAGTTTTTGGGGTTGTATGTTAACACCGTATTTGGCATTGAGGTTTTATACGTAACAGTCGTTGGGGGTATGCTTGTGCACTGGCACTTAAAGCTTTGGGTTTGCATAATAACTAAAAAAGATTGTCAATGCCAATTGGGTTATGGGGTTGTATAAAGTGAGGCATAACTGCTTAGAGCGATGGTTGGTCGCGGGACGTAAAATTAAGCCTGAGTTACGTAAGCGCAGTGAAAAAATGCGGTCGAATGGTTTGACGGCAATAAAATGTTTGATAATTTAGTGATAATTAATTAAGATACGACGTTTAAGCACGGTGTGGTGGTTGGAAAGCTCAACGTGCGTTGCGTCAGTTATATAAAAAAAATAATTGTATAACTGAGCGTAACATGATTTTTAATTAAACTTTAGTTAGTTTCAAAATAACAACTAAAAACCACTTAGCAATTGTGCACTTAAAAGCATCTTGACAGCAACTTGGCAATATTTATAATTATTTATATATTTGGACAGTTATTTTATTATATTTATTTTTTATCAAAGTAATTTAGTCAAATATTAGTTAGAAAAAACCAAAAAAAAAAAAAATTTAAACGCAACTTAAGGTTGGTTGGCTATTTACAAATATAATTTGAGTAAATATTTTAACAACTAATAATTTTCTCTTCTTCTTATTGTGCCGTCTCTTGTCATACTAATTTTTGAGATAACATAAGCTATCCACTAGAAATTAGACATATTGCACACGGACCTTGTTTGTGTTATTGTAAATTTGTCTTGTACAAGTCTACTTTCATACTAATATAGGGTTTTCCAATAAGAAGTTTCATTTTGATATTAAAAAAACAGGTATTTATTAGGAGAAATTAATAAATGTTTATTTTATTGTAAAGAGGAAAGTACCATTAACATTTAAAAATGATATCAGTCAAAAGGCCGCCACGGTTACTGTTGCTGTACCACATTCTTTTCATAAAATTTTCCATGACTAATTGGCACATTTGCGGCTGTATGCAAAATTGCAATTGTTTTGTTGCTTGTGTGGCACGTAACGCCATCAATATCTTTCAATTCTGGCCATAAAAATTTAGTAATTATAGTTTGGTAGCGCCATCCATTTACTGTAACAGTTGCACTAGCCTCATTTAAAAAAAAAATAGGGTCCCAATCACACCGCCAGCCCAAAAACCGCACCAAACAGTGACTCGTTGAGAATGCAGACTTTTCAACAATCATTCTTAAATTTTCTGAGCCCCAAATACGACAATTCTGCATATTAACGTAGCTTCCAAGGTGAAAATGGGCCTCATCACTGAAGATAATTTTTTGATAAAAATCCTGATCATTTTGATGCATTTGCAGGACTCAATCAGCAAAGATACGACGTTTATGGTGATCGACCGGCTTGAGTTATTGTGTTAACTGAACTATAAAAGCCTTAAGACTTAAGGCTTTATGCAAAATACGGTGTAATGTCGTTTGTGGAATGTCTAATTCCAAAGATCGACAAGGAATAGACAAACCTGGGTTTTATTCAACACTACGGACTACATCAGCAATATTCACATGTGTTCTTGAGCGATGCACACGGTTTCAATTCTTTGCATCACCAACTTGTCCCAACTGCTCAATTTTTTTTTAATTTTATTTGGTATAACGCAGCGCAAAGTGTTAGCAAGTAATTTTTGGTAAAACTGATTACTATTTTACATATTAGCCAAAAACTCCTTTTTAATTTCATATGTCAACTGAGTAATTAATTTAAAAATTAAGCAAAAATAATTTTGTCAAATGTCACAACTATTTGCAAACAAAAATTAATCAGAGATATTAGTTTTAAATCAGTTACAAAAACAACATTTAAAAACAAGCTTGACAGACTTAAATTTATTTGATTTTTTTATACGTTTTTGTATTTGTAAATAGTACATAAATAATAAAATAAATAACTGTAATTTTGTTTAGTGTAATTTAATATTTAATTTCTGCTTGATTCTTGATTGTGATTGATAGATACTGTATACTACCAAGTTTTTATGATAGAGTTGTGTCTTTGCTTAATGTTGTAGACTTTGATTAGTATTAGTAACTAAGTTTCTTTAAACGTTGTATTATTTTTAAATTTTTTGTTTATTTATAGACAAAATGGATAAAAAAAAGTTTTTAGTTTTTTTATACTTGTTTTGAGAGTAAAAGATAGGTTTTTTGGTAGGTTGTTGAACGCGTAGAACTGCATTAAAAATAATTTAGCTGTGTTGAGTTTCAGTTTGCTTTGCAGATTTTGCAGTATTTTTTTTAGTCTATCAGCAATAATAATTTTAAAGTTAAAAATGTATTGATCTGTAAGTTTTGGAACTGCATTATTTTCTTATACTGGCTATGTCATTAAAAATATTTTGTTGTTTTTAGGTATGTGGTCAACTGTGTCTTGAAAATTGTTGAAGAACTGTTCTCTTTCTTTTTTGAGTTTGATCATGTCCGGTGCGTATGCGCACTTGATGTGCGTCTTGCGGTGTGCAAAGTTTATTATCATGCTTTTTATGTGTGAGAATTTCTACTCCGGCGTGCGCCCGTTCTTTCTTGTTCTCTCTGCTATGAGTTGCTTTTTTTTTGTCTTTACTAAGGAACATGTCAATTCGGTGTCAGTTCATTTCCAGTATAATTTCTTAGTCTTTATGGTTATGGAATATAACATCTTGAATGTTATATTCCAACAACTCTGTCTTAGTATATTCTTTTTTCAAATTTGTTTTTTCCGTGTTTTTGCCGTGATGTTCCGTGTTGTCCGTCCTTCCAAAACTCTTATGGTACTTTGTGCTAGTTTTAGGTTTTTTACGACTGCTAACCCGTTCCACCAACCCTCTTCTTTTATTCGGGCTTGGAATTGGCAGTGGCAGTTACTGGGCTACTCAATTTACCCAGTACTTACCCCAGGCAAAGTTCACCCAAGTATGTGTTATTAAAAAACTAGATATTACCTTACCTTTCTTTGACATAAATACTTCTTACGCTTGCAGAGAGGATAAATTTTCAATTTTTTTAAAACAAACTTTTGGGCGGGTGGGTAAGTACTCCAGTTTAAATTACTGTTTGGTAATCATAAACTGCAGTGACCCACCTAATTGTTAATTTAAAAAAAAATAGATATTATTTTTTGTTTCTCAATCATAAAGACTTCTTACGTTAGCAGTGAGGAGTAACTTCCAATTCCTTGTTAACAACACTTGGACGGGCGGGTGGGCATTCTCGATTAAACTATTAGTTGGTTTTGTTGTAATTTGCAATATTTATGATTAACTCTAGTTTATATTTTGTACAATAAATACTAAAATGTAATATAAATTAGTGCTAATTCAAAAATTAATTAAAATTTTGTTGAAATATTTGAATTTAGTTTGGTTCTGTTTGAAGTACTTCAATCACTTTAGATTACTTTGAATTATTTTAACAGACCAGTTGTGATTAACTAAAAACTGTTTAAAATTAAATGTTTTTAGATAACATCACATAATTTTAAAAAAATTTGAATATTTTGGTAGAAATCTAGATTAGTTTAAATTATTTTGTGAATTATTTTAGATCAACAACAAATTGTTTTAAATAATTTAGGATTAACTTAAGTTTACACTTAAGCGATTTAACTCAAATTAGTTAGTTTGGATTAGTTTATAACATTTTAGATCAGTTTGAAGTACTGCAAATTTGTTTAACACAGTTTGATTGTTTTAGATTAATTTGGTTAGTTTCAATTAGTTTTTTTTATAAATGCATTTTGTTTTTAAAACATTTTGATTTTTTACGGATTAGTTTGGTCCACTTTGTTAACTTAAACATATAAATTTAAAACAGTTTATAACATTTTAGACAGGTTTGGACTATTTCAAAACAGTTTGGATTATTTTGACTACTTTAGATCTATTAGAATAACTTCGATTAAAACACTTTTAGACAAGATAAGATTGCTTTAAAAATATAATATATAGATAACTGCAATTTATTTTAGATTATTTTAATCAAATTTGAATTAATCAGTTTAAAAAACTATGTTTCAAATACTTTGATAATTTTATAAATTTAAGTTTTAACTACTTTAGCAGAATATTTTTAGATTAATTTAAATTAATTTTGCACAGTTTCAAACAGTTTAAATTATTACTTTAGATTAGTTTAGTATGAATAAGTTTAAATCTCTATTTATTAAAAACGTTTTAATATATTTAAATTTTTTTAAATTATTTGGAAATTTCACCAAAATTTGGAAAAAAATTATTTAGTAATTAGCTTAGATGACTTTAACAAAATAGTTTGTTTATAAGTTAAAATCAGTTTGAATCACTCAAAATTGCTTCAATACATCAGTTCATACTATTATAAGTTTAGAAATTTAAATAATTTCTTTAACATAGTAACTTATTTACTTTACGCCAATTAAAAGTTTTGTTTAGAAGATCAAATTTTTTTTTTTTTTATTTTAGCTATTTGTGGAAAATTAGATTTTCATATCTATAACAATTTTATTAGAAACTAAATTTAAGACGTTTTTGACGTTTTAATTAAAGAAATTTCATAAATATTATATTAAAGCTGAAATAATTCTTAAGAATAAAAGTTTTGTCTGCTTTCAAATTTCTATAGAACTCTTTAGCTAAACATGTTTGGTCTATAGCCTATTGTCCCTATTATTACATAATAATATTGATTTTAATATTTGATAAAAGTTTACGTAGTTTTATTTATTCAATCCAATTCCAATCTTGATTGATTTATTCATTACAAACAACTTAATATCAACTAAGTGCTTCAATTAAATTAATTTTTAAGTTAGTATTCTTTCAACATGGCATTCTTAGCAGACAATATTAAATCAGTAATAAAAATTTGCAGTTATTTATGTATCTGCCCAATTTACAACAACAAAACCAAACAATTGTATAGCAACCCAATACGTGTATCAATAATACTTGCCAGTTATGTTTTATTCACATCTCTCTGTGTATTCATGAAAATGAAATTCGAAGCAAAATCAGTAATAGTAAATAATTTAATATGGTTTATTGCAATATTAACAAATATAACAATCATTATATATGGATATTTTAACGTTCATAAATATCAAAATTTATTTAACATGTTTGATCAAATTGATAAAATATTAATTTCAAAATTTAATTTACAACCTAAAAAAACTAATTTTAATTGGAAATATTGTATTAGTTACTTTTTATTTACAATTTTTACAATAATAGATTACTATTTAAGTAATTTTCTGTTCACTCAAGATAATACAATAGCCAATTTGCATTATAGTATCCACATGCATTACGTGTATATAGGATTTATGTTAAAAATATCAATATTAAATGGTTTAAAACAACGTATTGCTTGCATTAATTGTGTAATGTCTGAATGGGATCATATTAATAATAATTATAAATTGTTTTGTGTTAGTGGAATTAAAAAAGGTTCTAGTAGAATTGATGCTATTTTGCAACTAAATATAATTAGTTGGGAATTGGTTGATGTTTTTAATAATTTGTTTGGTTGGCAACTATTATTGTTTGGGATATACACAATTTTGCGGTTTTTCTTTATGATTGGGATGGTGATGATGATGTATACTAGTTCTTTGGAAAGTATATTATTGCAGATTTTAAATTATTTGCCATGGACTTGCGTTGTATTTGTAAGTTTTCTTTTGATATTTTTATTTAATGTGTTAAACTAATTTGTAAATATGTTTGTATGGATTAAAGAATATTATATTGTAATATAAAGATTGATTTAAAGTTGCAAATTAAGTGGTTTTTAAAGTATAAAAGTTTTGGTATTAAGTTATAGTTTGCATCCTTAATACTCGCACTAGAGAACAAACTAATAGATTTTTTTTAGGGCGTTGATATTGTAAGTGGCATAATGTACGCATTTGTAATATGCGACAAAGATCATTGTGCACAACTAAAAATTAAGTTTGTCTTGCATAAGCGTCATCATAAACTTCTATGCATTTTTGCTCATACAGTATTGTAAGAACTGGCTGAGAATATTTCAATATAATTATTCATGTTTTAATTACAAAAATGTATGTAAATACTCACTTCACAACAACAATTTTAATAAAGAACGTTATTGTTTACTAACATAATGAATTAGTTATGTAGTGCTTATCATAACAAATTAGTTTATTAAAACCAATCAATAAAGTAATTTCAATAAAATGACCAAATTCACTCCATATCTATAAACTATACCAGACGTTCTACTAGCAGTAGTTAATTGTTTTAGGTTTTAAAAAACAAAATGGCATTATTAGCAAATAACATAAAACTTCTTCTAACTTGGTGCAGTTATCTAGGTCTAACACCTTTCTACAACCACAAAACTAAACAATTTACAACTAAACTAAACTACAGTTACATTTTATTATCAATACATATATTAACAGAAATTGTGTGTTTCTACTACAAAATAAAATCTGGAAAAAAAATACTGACAAATGTTATAAGCAACAATATAATCTGGCTTGTTGCTGAATCTTCTAATATATTAATGATTATAACATCAATTAAACAAATTGAAAGAATTGAAAGCATATTCAACAGTTTTAACTGTATTGATAGAAACAATTACAAAATCTATGGACAGAAAAAAAGAATAAAATATTTTAATATTATATTTGGATTTATTTATATATTATACAGCTTAATTGCATCGTTACATTTATTTAATTTAAATCTTTCCGGAGAGCACAACTATTGGAATTTTTATCATAATATACATATGCATTTATTTTTCAGCAAAATATTACTTATGGTTGTTTTATTGCTTGCTTTACAACTAAGATTGCAGATATTAAATGGATGCTTTGATAATTTACATATAAATGGTAGAATTGAATGTCTTCTTAATAATCATTATTTGATTGGTTGTATAGTGGATTCTTTTAATGGATTATTTGGTATCCAAATTTTGTTAATGGTAATTAGCGTTACGTTAAGGACGCTGTTTGTAATATGGTTGTTTCTGGATGCTGATCGTAATGCTGTTTTGGTTGAAAGGATTGTTAATTATATACCATGGACTCTTTTGCAATATGTAAGTGAATAAATTTTTGAGTTAATTATAGTTGTAATGAAATAATAAGTTGATCATTTAAATTGTTTTAAGTTTAAATTTATGATACCATAATTCTGAATTATAAATTATAATTCTAGAACAAAAAACTGTGTTGGCATTACAGTACTCATGAGGGAATACTTAATCGGCCATTTAAAATGTAATAATTTTAAGGTTATAATAGCACAACTCAGACAAATCGTGATTTAATTACAGTATCCGTAGTGCAATAATTTGTTTCCTATTTAATATAATTTTAAATTTTAAATCTAAATCTAAATACTGTTAAGAAATTATGATACCCGTAGTGGAATGATTAATTGTCTATTGAATTGCGTTTTAGACGGAATCCGCATAAAAATATAGTACCAAATTGAATTAGATATTTTACGTAATACTCAATCATTATTAATTATCAACAAATTTTTCTATCCTAATTATTTTATATAAAATATATTGCAAACAAATCAGTTTGTATTGTTTTTTTTGTTATTGCGTTATGCGCAATTCTTTCTCAGTATCTGTGCGTTCATACGCCAGTCCTCTCTAAGATGCTAATGGCAGATAGGTACACTCGCAATTTTGTTCATTATTTAATTAAATGTTACTGATTTGTGAACGGTTCGGGGTGTAATTTTTAGTGAAATGTGTTGACTTAAGTGATATCTTAATAGTGTGTGAGTTCTGGATTGATTGTGAATAGATTTCCTTGAATATATTATGATGCTTGAATTGGGATGCTGCGGAGTTCATTGACCTTATGTGCAATGTAAGTTTTTCTTGATTTGGAAGTTATAATATAAAGATATAAATTTGTATTGAGTACATGCAAGATATTATTGTTATTAAAATTATTTGAATATTTACTAAATAATGTTAATACACATTTAATTACGCAATTAAATGAAATTGTTTAATAAATATTGCTAAAATTGAAACTGATTATTTAAAATCTTTTTAGGCTGTTATATCTAAACAAGAAATTGATGAAATGGTTTTTATTATTTATTATAAATATTCTAGGACAACGTTTTTTGAAATGAATTTGTTGATTATATTCGAGAACCGGTTTATAAAAATATGAATTTTTAAGACAATAAAAATTTGTTTAAAAAAAATATAATATAAACGCCAGAAATGTTCTACAAATGCAAATAATGTCATAAAATCTTATTTATTGTTTAATTATTTATGAAATGTAATTAATTGATTAAAAAAAAATGCTCTGAAGTATATCTATACTGATTTTTTTATTATCTTTAGTGGCATAGCTACTTGTAAGCAAGGGTTTGCAATGCCAAAAGGTCTACAAGAATTCAGGGCTTTCTCGACATCTATTTTAAACTTTGGGGGCAGATTTCTTAAATTGTGTAATAATTTTGGCACTTTTTGACAAATTCTGGCTGGATTTTGGTTCTTTATATCAACTTTTTTGTTTTTTATTGCCGGGTTTTAATATTTTTGAGATTTTATGAAGGTTATTACACTTTTAATAGGCCGGATTTTGGTGCTTTCTGACAATTGTTTAAAATTTTAATTCCGGATTTTATTATTTGAACAAATTTTTATACTTTAAAGTCAAATTTTGCTAATTCTATCAACATTTCGATATTTTATAGGAGATTTTGCTATTTTGAACTTTATATAAATAGAATTTTGCACTTTTTAATTTTATTTATTTATTTATTAACGGGTTTACCCAGTTTTCAAATAAATTACAAATAACAAGATGAGTTGCAACAACTCAATCTAAACATTTAAATAATAATTATACAATAACAGATAAATACAAAAATATACAAAATTAATAAAGATTACACATTAAAGATATCAAGATCAGATTCATTTATAAATCGACACATACGCTGCAATGCAGAGTCCTTAAAATAATTTGATCTACAAAACTCGGAATAAAATGTTTTTACATTTTTAGTATGTCTTTTAGGTACTTTAAATTTAGTCAAAAGACTAGGACAATCATTAATCCCATTTGCTATTTTTACAATACATTCAACATCAATTTTATTTCTTCTAACACAGAGTGTTTCAAGTTGAATTAGTTCTCTCATCAGCACAAAAAAATTTAAATAAAATTTCTTTTTTTTTTTAATGACAAATAATTAAGAAATTTGTTTTGGACTCTTTCAATTTGATCAATATGAATTCTATAGGATGGACACCATACCACAGAACCATATTCCAAGATAGGGCAAACTAGGCCACAGAATAGCGATCAAAGAGTTGTTTGCTTTGTATGGCGTATGATAAATCTTAATATTCTTAAAGCTTTGTTGGTAACATAATTAAAATGTTTAACAAACGTAAATTTGGTATCCATAAATACACCAAAATCTTAAAAAAAATGAATCTTTCTAATATCTGTGAGTTTATACTATAATCGTATGCAAAATTAGATTTTGATCTATTAAATGTCATTACCTTACATTTTTTACATTTAAGTCCATACCATTAATAGTACACCATTTTTCAATATTTTTGATGTCATTATCAATTAAAGATGCATCTTCAGCTGTTGTTATTGCTCTAAAGAGTTTTAAATCATTGGCAAAGAGAATAAATTTACACAATTTTATTGACTGAGAAATATCATTGATAAAAAGTAGAAATAAAAGCGTCCCCATATGATTACCGTGTGGAACAGTAACTGCTATTGCATCAAAAATAAATCCATTACCAGTGACATATTGTGATATATTATTAAGATAGTTACTTAACCAGTTTAAAAGATTTCCTGATGCGCCTATATTTTTCAGTTTTTTTATTAACACATTGTAACTCTATCAAATGCCTTGGATAGATCAGTATATATAACATCTACTTGGTGCTCAATATTGAAAGCATTCAGAATATATTGTTTAAATATAAGAAGATTAGAAAAAGTAAATCTTTCTTTGCAAAAGCCATGCTGTTGATCATTTAAAATATTTTTAAATACCACATTTATTTTATCATAGACAATATGTTCAAAAAGTTTTGGTATAGCACTTATAATAGAAATTGGTCTAAAATTTTGTATATTAGATTTATCTCCCGACATATATATTGGTACAACATAACTGGACTTCCAAATAGATGGAAAATAACCTGTATTTAGGCTAAGATTGAAGATGTAATTAAAAGGGGTGGCAATTTTATTTTTACATTGCTTAAGTATTGATGCTGGTATACCATCAACACCAGGTCTAATGTCCAATTTAAGTCCTAATATTTTGTTTTTAACTTCATTCAAAGTGATGTTACAAGAGTTAATGTCAATAGCAGAGTTAACTGTAAGTGGCTCGGGTTCCAGTAATTTTGTGAAAAAGTATACTGATGAAAAATATGAAGAAATTAAGTTAGAATATTTTCTTCTGTGGATGCCGTCACATTATCATTATGCATGTTAGGAATGCTATGATCAGAATTTTTAAATTTGACATGTTTTCAAAAACTTTTTGAGTTAGTATAAACTTCTCTTTCCAGATTGCTGATGTACTCTTTATAACATAAATCATTTTCTAATTTGCATTTATTTTGAATGTTTGTAAAATGTAAATAACTTTTAAATTGACCAGAATCTTTATAAATTTTATGTGCAATTTTTTTAGATATTATTAATTTTTTTAATTTTTTTGAGAACCAAATGGGATAACTAGGAGACAAATTTGTGGTAAATTTAGAAACAAATAATAATATACAAGTATACAGTGTATCATAAAATACTTGTGTGCAGTTTTCAAGATTTAAACCCTCAAAAAGAAATTTCTAATCCACAAAATGTAGGTAATTCTGAATTTCAAAAAATTTACTTTTTTAAAGTTATATGTATGGACTCTAGAATGATTTAATGCTTTGAATTTTATATTAGATTTAATAGTTGTATGTAAAGCCGGATGATATTTATCGTAAGTACTAAAAAGCATGTTCTTGTTAGTTTATAACGCCAAGTCTAATAGAGAGCCTTTACTATTTTTTATTGTATTAACCTATTGCATATTTAGATACAAAAAAGTTTTATTTAAAAGATGTCCTGACAAGTTTAAGGCACTGCTTTCTGACATCTACGGTACATCATTTGTGAAATTAATTTTGTAGTTACAAAGAAATCAATTAACTGTAATCTGTGTAATAAGTGGTTACATTAACAATGTGCGCAAGTTAAAGATGCAACATAAATTAATCAGTGAATGTGTTAATATACGTTGGTTCTGCAAAAAATGCTGTTGCAAGGTGGACGATAGGTTAGAATTCTTGGCCATTTTAAAACGTATTTATCAAATCGAAGAAGACGTAAACAAAATAAAATCAAAAGTTAATGTAGAGGACAAACCAACCATGTATGCAACCATAGTAGGAAAACAAAAGAAACTTCCAGAAAAAGTTCAATCAAAATCTACAAGGCAAACGAGACAAAACAAGCAGCTTGAAACAATAATATTAAATGTTGAAGACAAAAATGCACCATTAGTTAATGACGCAAACTGTCAATATTTATCACAGCAGCCTATCGCTTCTGAGAACGTAGACAACAACATACAACTAATAAGAAGGAAGAAACTCAGGATTCTAATGCAATTATAAAAGTAAAAAACAAAAAATATATTAGAAAAATAAATAGAAATCCATTGCCAACTATACAAGGAATTTTAAACGAAAAAATGGAGATCCAAAGCGCTCCCAAGCTGGCACATTTACATTTGTGCGGCCTTCACCCAGCTATGACGGAAACTGACATAGGAAAATCTTAATCTTAAAAACAAAAAATTTACAAACTATTTTTGCGAAAAAATCAGTTCTAAGCATCCTAAACAATATGCTTTTTTCAAAATCTCGTTACCCATGGAACAACTAGAGCAAATTGAAGATTCTATTATTTGGCCTTCAGGAGTCTTGATAAATTGTTTTTTATTCCGGCGACCAAACAATTCAGTTCAAAGATAAAACTCGTACATCGACACGCGCAATCTATCGGAAACAGCGCAATTCAATTGGACCATTTAATTGAATATACAAACAGCGACACACTAACAATATGCGAACATTGGAAAAACGAAGAAGAATTAAAAGCATATCTTTTACAAAACTTTAAACTAGCGTCGTGTTTTTGTAGAACACCAGGAACACACGGTGGTTATGCTATTTATTGTAAAACAGACTAGGAATGATATTAGAAATGCGTCAGTAAGTGATGTTAATGAATGTGCTGCTGCAGACATATTTTTTAATCGGAGAATAATAACAGTAATTAATATTTATCGCCCTCCAAATCAAGATTTTAATGTTTTTTTTTTAAGTGTTTGAGAATATTTTACTACGTCTATTTGAGGAGAACAGTAATTTTATTATCACTGGAGATTTAAATATTGATATTTTAAAAGAAACAGATGGTAAAAAGCAATTTATTAGTATTCTAGAGTCTTATAATTGAAGACCTTTAATTCTTAAACCCACAAGAATAACTCATACTTCATCGACGTGTATAAACAATATTATATCTAATATTGATATTATATACGCCGAAGTTATTCATACCGGTATATCTGATCATACAGCTCAAACTATTGCTTTTAATCAAAAAACAGAACATGTACACAAAAGACAAAAAATACGAATTTACAGTGAAATAAATAAAACACATTTTATACATCACTTTCGTTTGAAAACTGGTTATCAATATTCAACATACAAGAACATAAAGTCGACGATATGTGGAATAAATTTATATCAATCTTTTTACATTTTTTCAATGATAATTTTCCAATAAAAACTGTAAACAATAATATATCTAAAAAAACATTTAAAATTAAATACTCCAATAATACAATCTAAGATATTTTATTTATATTATCAACTAAAAATATTCTGTTTAAAAATTTATACAAAGATGCTAAAAAGGATTATAATAATGCTCTTATAAATGAAAAACGAAAAGTGTATGATAGTATGATTGATTACTCGGATAATAAAACAAAAACAATGTGGAACATTGTAAAAACCAATAGCAATATAAACAGTAAAAAGTGTTGTTGAGGAAAACAACAACTTGGACACATTATGAATTTAACAATTATTTTTCTTCAATAGCCAGTAACCTATTATCAAGAGAAACATCATTAAATTACCAGTGCACAATACCTTTAACTGAAGAATCAATTTGTACTGAAGAAGTATCGGAAACGGAAATAATTCATATAACAAATAGCCTTAAAAATAAAACCACCGCAGGTATTGATAAAATTCCACTCTCATTAAAAAATGTATATGTAAAATAACAACTCCTTTAACACATATCATAAATAAATCTAAAGTATGGCATATTTCCACAACAACTTAAATATGCAGTAATTAAGTCTATTCATAAAAAAGGAAATACAAACTCTCCGGAAAATTACAGGCCCATCAGTATTTTAAATTCTTTCTCAAAAATATTTGAAAAAATTATGTGCAATAGAATTATTAGTTTTTTCAATAGACTGAAATTGTTTAGAAGCAATCAACAAGGGTTTTTAAAAAATCGAAATGAGCAAACAGCAGTGCAAGAGCCAGAATATAACGGAAGCTTTGGAGAGGAGAGAGATACTTTGCGGAGTTTTTCTTAATCTTTCGAAAGCATTCGATTGTGTGAGTCATGATATACTAATTGCAAAACTTGATAGATACGGTATACGAAATTCAACTTTAATTTTGATCAATTCATATCTGTCAAACCGTTACCAGAGTGTTCAAATAGAATCTACTACAAAAAAATATACGTCCAAAGCACTACAAACAAAAATTGGTGTACCGCAAAAAAGTATTATTGGCTCATTATTGTTTATTATATATATAAACAATCTAGCTGATATACTTGCAAATAGTCAACATAGTACAATTAACTATGCAGATGACACTACACTATTAATACATGGAATTGATTTTGATAACGTAATAGCAAAAGGTAGTATTTACTTAAGTAAAATGAACGATTGGTTAAGAACAAACAAGTTAATTTTAAATGCTGATAAATCAACTTGCACTGTTTTTAAGACAAACCGCTCGAGACTTATTACTCCGGATGATGCTGTATTTGGAAATTTCATTTTCAAGGTTTCTAAAAGCAGCAAATGTCTTGGAATAATTTTTGATAAAACATTAAATTGGCACGATCACATTTATTATCTGATTTCTAAACTTCAATCTGTTATGTATGGCTTAAGAGTTTTCAAAAAACAACTTGATTTACAACACTTGAAAACTATATACTATTCGTCTTTTCAATCGGTCATCTCTTTTGGAATTATTCTGTGGAGAAGTAGTTCACATATGAATAAAATGTTTATACAACAAAAAAGAGCTATTAGAATTATATTTATTATACCACTAAAAAACACCTGCAGAAACAACTTTAAACAAAACAATATTCTAACGGTATATGGATTGTTCATTTATGAGACACTTTTATTTAATCACAAACATAAAGCCAAATTTGAAAGTTATTTAAAAATCTATGAACAAAAAACAAGATTAAACATATTTTACTACTCTAAACATAGATATTACAGAAAAAAGTGCTACCTATATATCTATAAAACTATTTAATCAACTTTCAGCTAAGATTAAATCTTTGACAAACTACAAAACATTTAAGCGTGCGTTATATAAATTAATTTTAAACTGCGAACCGTATAATATTGAAGAATTTTTGACTTTTTGCGAAAGCGCCATTCAATAACCTTAGCTTACTTGACTTGTTTTACTTTATTTACTTATATGTTTTATATACTATGTACCATATTTTGTAAATCTTGTTAAAATAAATGTGTTATTATTATTATTATTATTATTATTATTACGTGATTGTCCACAATATCTTCAACAGATGAACAGTGATGCATAAATTTTGAAATATTACTTGATGGTGGTATATAAACTGCGCAAAAAATGTAGCAGTTTGTTTGGTGCTAAATTTTAACAAAAACATGTTCGACTGTATTAGAAGAAGTAGCTATTTTACTTGATACCAAATTTGAACGTACAGCAATTAAAACACCACCTTTGCTCTTTTTAACACTACTTTCTGTACTTCTATCTTTCCTATAAATACAAAATTATGTTAATCTTAGTTCAGAAGATAAAATATCCTCATAAAGATTGGTTTTACTAAAAATTAAAATATTAAACTCACAAAGTTTTACGTTATTTGACAAATTTTTTAACTTGGTTCTTAACCCATTGACATTCTGATAATAAATAGCAAATGTCCGTTTTTTGAATTATTTGTGACTTTATTTTTCACCATCCTTAGAACTCCTTGAATAAACCGCAAGTTGATGTTATGCTGACTTTCTAGTTTTCGACGATTCAATTCACTGCAAACTTTTTTGAATTCTGCCTGTTGTTTGAGAGTGTTATCTACACCCACACGAACGCCTTGTTAAAGGATGGCTTGTAAATCTATTTTTAATAAAACCAATCTGTGTAATAGGGATTTTATTCTAGATGAGTATATTTTGCAAAACACATTCAAGAAGTAAGGTAATGGAGCCAGGGCTTGACTTTCATAAACAGCAAAATGTTTGCTTTTATAAAATATTCCTTTTTGTAGCAGGGTTAGGTAGGCATTAACATCTGCAGTTATCACTCTCATTTTGAATGTAGTGTATTCAGTCATTTGAGATATTATTCTTATACAGAAGCGAAGTGTGATGCAGTTCAATTCAAGGACTTTTTTCATTTCTTTATTAGAAATTTCCTGATCAACAGAAGTAAATACAGCTGCATATGAAAATGCGTAAATTTTGTTAGAAAGTTGGTTTAAAGATTTTGTTTTTTTAAATTTTTTTAATAAGTTTTTTGTTTTTTGTTTCTTGAAGCATGTCCATTGTTGCTGATTTATCATTATTTGATTTTATGATCCAGTTTTAGTTGATATAATAACGTCTTTGATGTTGGTTGTGCTCTGGCACCATATGTCGGATAGTTGAGTTTGCAAAAGCTGCTGCGCCAATTCTATATAGTAAGCATACTTATAATTGTTTATAATTGATTTAAATCTACTTGTTTTATTTGCCAAATTTTGCTGCATTTGTTGTTGTTGTTGTTGTTTGGGATGTTTGTGGACTGTATAATTTATTTAATTTGAAATTACAAATAACTAAACTTGAAAAATTGATGTTTTTAAGTTCGTTAGGGTTTGGTTGTTTCTATTTAAATTAATTCTTGTAGTTGACCATTTTTACAACTCTTTTCTTAATTCCTCAATTCTAATGGACACTGTTAGAATTGTGAGATGTTTGTTTAACTTCCTTCGTAGGTTCTCGCCTTTTTTTATATAATAACCATGGTTGATAGGTTATTTTTCCATAAAATCCATCAGGATAATGATAACAATTAAGATAAAACTTAACAATTGTATATAAATTAAAAAATAATAAATGTTTATGGATATTACATGTGATAAGAGTAAATTCAACCGGACAAAATCACTTTCAAAAAAATACTGTTTATATATTTTCACAGTAACGGAAAGTCATCTTTTTTTCTTGATACTCAAACAAATTGGCCTACTAACTCTTATCTAATATTAAACAGTTGTTATTGTTGTTGTTGTTGATGTTGTGCAATTTTTTTATTTAGGGTTGCTTTTACAATCGTCGGTTAAACAAGGAATAGCGCTATCTAAGGAATATATAAAAATGCGCTTTTACAATCTCTTATAACTTATGTCTAGTATAGTACCAAAGTAACGCGCACAACAATATAGTGTATAAACAACGTATACGTCAATTTATAAGTCAGTTCCAGAAACGGCCTTCTTTGTTATAAATGATTTTTTAGAAAATGCATAAACGTGTTACAGCTAAAGTATGATTTGTTGCTAAAATTTTTGCACAGAAGAAAATTAATAATCGTCGAGCATTATTTCCTTGATTGACCTAATTATTGGGACCTTCAGGTGGTTCGTCTTTATTTCTAGTTCTAATTTGGGAATTATTGAATAGAGATTCTACTCGAGTGTGCGGGTGATTGAAATTTTACAATTGCCCCGATTACTTTAGGAGTCCTAGCAATTTCATATAACTTTAATTGTATGTTTCGAGGAGAATAAACCAGGGATAACTTATCTGGTGCTGGAAGCAGTAGTTTTCTTTAGTATAGTAACTAAGTAACGCGCACAACAAATTTGCGTGTAAATGATTTATACGTCTATTTATAAGTCATTATTGACGTTTCAATAGGTTATGTAGACTGTAATAAGGGCAAAATTAATGCTATACCAGGTATATACATTTAGATAAATTTATTCCTGGTATAAGTTATCTGACAATTGTAAAAGCGGCCCTTAATCACTTAATATTAACTAAATCAGTTGAAAGGAGTTGACATTTAAAAAATCATAAAAGCGTTTTATTATACATATAAAAACCGATGACATACTATAAATATTTAATAATATTTAATGGATATTAAAATTTATTTATTTAAGAAATAAATAAAATCTATTCAACACTTCTAAATAGTCGCTTGATAACATCTTACTCGGTTTATAAATCGTACATAAAAAATTAAAATAATTCTTCTGAACAAAGCTTTCACAAACATGGTATCTTTTGCAAACAACATCATTCCTATTATAAAACTGTGTAGCTATTTTTGCATTTTACAACCAAAAAACCAATCAATTAATTAACAAACCAACATATATATTGATGGTATTTGTAAGTTATATTTCATTAACTTTATGGTCTATTTATAAAAGAATCGAATTATTAGCTTCAAATTATCAAGAAGAATTTACATATCGCGATATAAATTGGATCTTTGTTGCAATTACCAACTATTTAGCAATCATTGATACTTATTTGAACCGATTTAAATATCAACAATTATTAATTAAGTTTGACAATTTTGATAGAATAATTAATAGTGAATTTAAAATATTAACGCCTAAAATTGGTGGATTTAAATGTAAAATTTATGGAATTTATTGTATGTTTTCTATTTATATTATTGCAGATTATTGTTTCAGCACTTTTATTTACAAGATGAGTACTGCTTTTTTAAATATACATTATTATCTGCATTTAATTTATTTCTTCAACGGTTGGATGCTTTATTATTTTATTTTAATTGGTTTAAAGAAGCGGATAGTTTGCTTTAATAGTCTAATAGTTAAATGGGAATTTGTTGATGGTAATGCGTTTAGTTTTGTTGCTATAAAAAATTGTTTGCAAAAGATTGATGCTGCTATTAAATTAAATAATATTAGTGGAGATTTAATTGATTTATATAATGAGTCTTATGGTTGGAAGATATTTTTATTTGTCAATTATACATTTTTTGTGCGAGTTTTGTCAATAATTAATATATTATTAAATTCTCCAAAAGATGATTTAATGTGGCGTTTGCAGAAATATATACCGTGGACCTGTATTGTATTTGTAAGTCGCCTTTTTTAAATAATATTAGTCATATGAATACAATTAGTTTATATCTGCACAAAACAAAATATCATTTATTTTTTGACTTTATTAGAAGTTAAATAAAATGTTTTATTATCGTTTATATAATTTTCATATAAATATACAATTGAATATATTTATATTATTTATGCTAATTTTTTTATTTATTATTTTTATTGCGTGTTTTACAGCTATTTTACATAGCCCCAGAAGTCTTACGATTTGTTTGAAAGGGGTTGATGGGATGAACGGCTTTTTAGGTGAATCACCCCGGTGGATAAAGAGCAAGTTATTATTTTTAGTCATGTTTGGGGATCGAACCCCGGACTGTTAGCGTGCTACGCTAACTCTAACTCTATAACTGAGCCATCTCATCTCATCTCATTTCATTTAATCACTGAATAATAACGAAATCAGTTGAAAAGAGATGACATATATTAAATTATATCAGCGCCATTCTATTCATATAAAAGTATATTTAATAATAATTAATGGATATTCTAATTTAGTAATTCAAAAAACAAATAAAATTTATTCAACATTTTTAATGTATTTCTAAATAGTCGCTTGATAACATCTCATTCGGTTAATAATACGGACATAATAAATTAAAATAATTCTACTGAACATGGTATCTTTTGCAAACAACATCTTTTCTATTATAAAACTGTATAGTTATTTTTGCGTTTTCTCATTTTACAACCAAAAAACCAATCACTTAAACAAACCAACATATGTATTGATGGTTACTGTAAGTTATATTTCATTAACTATATGGTTTATTTATAAAAAAATTAAATTATCAGCTTCAAATTATCAAGAAGTAATTAATACTTAATTCCTGCTTGACTTTTGACTCTTGACTGCTGTGATTGTTGGACTGTGTTTGAATGAATTATTGTTTTCTTTTGAAATTTATACAGTAAATTATGGCATAGTTTATCAATTATAGGCTCTGCTATACTTGTAAGTTTTAGCTTGTAGTTTAGCTGACTGATTAAATAAAAAATTGTTTTTATTTAATTGTTGTTGTAGGCTTGGTGGCCATTAATATCATTATTTTGGTATTGTTTTGTTATAAAAGCCAATAATTTTTATGGCGTACGCTTGTGTTACTCTCTTGCAAACACAAATATGTACTATCAAATTAGTTAATTGAGAGAAATATAGGCGTGTTTACAAAGAAAAAATTAAAAAAACGTATTTAGTTTTTTTTAAGAAAATAATGGTGGAAAGTAGAGGTCATACTTTTGTTTAAAAAAGCGATAATTAAACATCAAAAACTACTATAGACAATTCAATTTCAAACGGACCAGAGCAGGAAGGGGTGCATTTAGAAATTTGCGTTAGTATTTTTTTTCCGTATATTTAACTATAGTAATCTTTTGATCGGCTCATGAGGGTATGAAACCCTTAAAAAAATCTACATTTTTTTTTAGTTTTTTTGATGTTAAAAAAAAAATATAATAAAAATACTACTTTTAACAAGCTTTTATCTATAAAACTAGACTTGTACTAGCCACCAAAACAAAATTTTATAAAAACATAGTCAAAACCATGGAAAACGTTAGAATAAACACAAGGTATGCTGCTATAATACTAACATCATTAGCCAGTTTTTTCTCTGCCCGTAGTGCTGACAACATACATTACTACACGTAAAAATAAAAAAAATAAAATACTAAAAACCAACAAAGTATAGCTAAACGAATGCGACAAAAAGACTATTACTTTAGTCCCATAACACCTTTAATCATATTTACTTTCTTGACCATAAATAAAACACGTTATTAAACGCATAAAACATCAGTCTCAAAAGTGTAGTAAAATATGTTTTTATTATTTATGTATTCAATGTTGTAAATTAATTTTTTTATTTTTATTGTTAATCATCAAATTTCATTAAAAAAACTGAATTGAATATTTAACCATGAAACAATAGACCATGGTCCAGCTTCAATTTCCTAAATTGTGTAAGTATTTTAAATTAAAATTTACATTAACAAATTATCAGCGTAAAACATGCGAGACTAATGCAATTTCCACACCGTGATGAAATTACCTTTTTGTTTGATTGTGACCTCGAATGAATTATGTATTTCTTTCCCAGAGTTATATGTTCCTATATTGCTCATTTTTTACTTTGTCTTCTTCAGGTGCTTGTCCTATTACCAAATTTTGGCGGTCAATATAGCTATTTTTACTTTGTTTACAGCAGCGAGGAAGAGTTCGGTAGTTGTACTCCCGAACCACTGTTTTAAGTTTTTGAGCCAGGATATACGCCTTCTGCCAGGACCTCTTCTTCCGAACATGTTTCCTTGCAGAATGAGTTGTAATAATCCATATCTTCCTTCATTCCTCAGAATGTGTCCAAAATACTGAAACTTACGCGCTTTAATAGTATAAACTACCTCCAGTTCTTTTCCAAAACGTTCAAGGACTTTTGGGTTGGAGATATGGTTCTTCCACGAAATTTTTAAGATTCTTTGGTATATCCACATTTTGATGGCTAATAGTTTTTTGCAGGTATCTTCGGACATGGTCCATGCTTCCATTCCATATCAGAGAACCGGGTACACATAACATTTGAAGTCTCATTTTTGTTTTTATATTTAAGTCATGACTACGGAACACATATTTCATTTTTATGTAAGCTCCCCTGGCTTTTGCAATGCGGCTTTTTATTTCTACCGAATGGTCCCACTGATCGTTAATTGTGGTACCTAGGTAAGTATACTTTGAGACCCGTTGTATTGCCTGACCTTTTGCTTTGAGCTGGATGTTTTGAATTGGCACTTTGCTGATGACCATATACTTTGTTTTTTTGGGATTCAGTGTCAATTCGTAATTTTTACTTGCGTCCACGACATTGTTCATAAGTTCTTGCAGTCCCTCTATGCAATCTGCACACATCACAGTATCATCAGCATATCTGATATTATTGATATATTCACTGTTTAGCCGAATGCCAGTATTTACCTCATGGAGCGCCTCCTTAAATATTTCAGAGGATAGATTGAAGAGCATTGGCGATAGAATGCACCCCTGGCGTACACCACGTTGTATGTTAATGTACTCGGTATCCTGTTTGTCAACTTTTACGGACGCCAGCTGGTTCCAATATAGGTTACTAAATACTCTAATATCTTTCTCGTCCAGTCCTATATTTTGTAGAATTTTTGTAAGTTTTGGTTGTTGAACCTTATCAAACGCTTTTTGATAATTAATAAAGCAAGCGAGCACATCACAGTTTACTCTCTACATCTTTGAAATAGGACGTAGACGTTAAACAAGATTTCTCTGGTACCGAGTGCATTTCTAAAACCAAACTACGTTGGGCTAATATTATTTTTACATTGTCTATATATTCTGTTATGGATGATCTTTAGAAATATTTTCAAAAAATGACTCATTAAGCTGATTGTTCTATAATTGTTGCATGCTTTTGCATTCTGTGTTTTTGGAATTGTCACAAACGTGGAGTGGAGCCAATCCTGTGGTATGGTTCTACTGTCATATTTGAGGTTAAAAAATAATGTCATGATGTCTATACTTTCCTCGCTTAGTACTTTTAACACCTCTGAGTGAGTATTATCTGTTATCTTCTATCTCAATTATAAGCTGCACTTGGTTGTTTATTAAGCGTCCCGAAGTTCTTCTCTTGCTGCACCCAGCTACCTCCTTTATCTTCCTATGCATGTTGGAAGTGTCATGCTTAAGCTGTAAGGCTTCAATCTCTTCACATTAATTAGTTAGATGGATGTCATTAGCGACTCTGATTTTGCACCGTAACTCTGTATTTCCGTATACCTTATTTTGTTGTTCTTAAATTGCCTTCTCTGGTCCATTAACTTCAAGATCTCTTTGTTCATCTAAGGTTTTTGTCCTGTTCTTGTTTCCTGTTTTAAATGTCTTTTGCTGCTATAGGTTATTGCTTCTTTTATTGTTTGCCATGTCGCTTGAACATCTGTATTATCAGTTCTTGTTATTATCTGCATAGTCTCGTCTAGACATCCTTGTACTTGCTCTTTTACCGACTTGATTTTTAACATCATGTGAAGCTTCTTTCTGCAGGTTGTTTTTAGGTTTTTTCTAAGGCGAACTTTGACAGTAGCAACAAAAGGATTATGATCCAAATTAATGTCTGTCCCAGGATAGGTTTTGAACATATTAAAACTGATTCTGTATCTTTTGTTAACTAGAATATAATCAATTTGATTTCTTACTATCTTCTGTTGGCTGGAGATTTCCAGGTATAGAGTCTTCGAGCTGAAAGTTTGAAAAATGTGTTCAGTATTAAAAAATCTTCATTCAGTACTAAACTCGCATAATCTGTCACCTCTGTCATTTCTTTCACCCAATCCAAATGGGCCCACACATTCCGCATTTCTGTTAGACCTAATTTTGGCTTTAAAATCGCCCATGTTTATAGTAATTTCATGCTTTTTTGTGCTCTTCAGTACTTCCAAGATCTTGCTGTAAAAAGTTTCAATTTTGTTGTCGTCTTTATCTGAAGTTGTACAAACATCACTCTGTCGGATACGGGTATGAAGTTGTATACACATTTTGCAATATTCTTTGTAATAATCATTCCTACTCCATAATGATGTTGTTTTTTACGCATTTATCGGCTCCTCTCCATCTCATTTCACTAATTTTCATTAAACCTATATTCATACGGTTTATTTATTGGATTGCGTTGTTGATTTTTTCTGTTTGGAACATACTTCTTACGTTCCAAGTGCTTAGCTTGATGGTTGAGCCATTTGTCTTTAGCCTTCTCTGTTTTTTTGCGGATTGCTTAACTGTGTTTTTCCGTTGCACTATATTTGCTTCCTTTAATATCTTCCTCTCCCCCCTTCCCCCTTACATCCGATTAGGGGAATTACTCCGAAATTGTTATTTATATTGAACATTTGAAGCCATATTGATTGTACTATAGATGTTCAGTGGACCTTAAATGCAGTGGTTTCTTGTTACCTTCTGTATTTGTATGCCGTTGACCATCGTTGTGGTTCTTCCGCTTTTGTTGCTCATTTCTTAGCCCCAGGACAAAGAATGCCCTACTCTCTGCTGGCTTATCCACCCGTAGCTGTTGGCTGTGCAGGAGGGGTCTGATTATACCGGCAGATACTCGGTCGTCAGAGCCTCGTTTGTTATCTAGCAGAGTGTACCACGTGCAGGTGAGGTTGACATTTGAGTACCTGATGATCGAACTCTTTAAACTTTCTTACTTATCTTTAGTTTAATAATTATATTAGTAAGTGTTTTTGTAATCTTGAAACTTTTATCTAATGATCTGGTTGACAAAATTTTCATTATATTAACGTTTTCTATTTTTTTAAAAGATGTTCTAAATATTGTTATTAACAATAATGAGAAAAAATATAATTATGTCTAATTAGATTATTAATTTTAATTCTACTAGTAGTTTCTAATAATTGTTACTTTTGCTAAAGCTATTCACTTTAGCCTAAAAAGCGTTTTTAAAAAACTGTAATGGGAACGTAGAAAGGGTCAAAATAGAAATCATAGCGGGATAGGCTCTGCGGTGTCGGGAAGGCTTTTGAATAAAACTATATTTTTAAACAGTCTAGCAAAAACAAAAATGTGGACAGCAAATATGATTGACTTTTGAAAGATTTTACATTAACATTCCATTGCTTGTGTTGACATTTACATTTATGTTTGCAAATTGTATACATTTGAAAACATGTTTAGACTGCGCAAGTAGTTTTTGAAGTGTAAATTGTTAAACCGATAAATCAATAAACTGATGGCAGAAATTAGAAGCGTGTAATATTTTAACTCATTATAATAAAACATGTTTTTGACACATTGGTAAATAAACGGTTAAAAATAAACAAATAAAATTACAAATCATGAATTAGTAGTCAAAAATGGCTTTAGTTTTTTAACTCAATTGGCTTAAGTAGTTTTGTCTTAACTTAAAACATTTGCTGGTTTGTCTTATGCTTAGTTATTTTACTACAAAAAGGTAGAATACACGAAAAACTTATGTGTATTATCATTAATACCATTAATATCATTATTATTAGATCATGCAGTCGGATAAACATGAACACCAACTAGGTCTCACCATAACAAAGCTGAACAAAAAAATACTAAAAAACAAAAATTAATTTTAAGATAAATGTAAATCGTCCACCATCGATTGTTAAATCTATAAAGAAGTGAAATTCTATTGACACCATTTCTAATGGTAATAAAACAACAGAAAACAAATCTTAACCGTTTACATTTATTAAAGAAATAACACAGTACATTTATTAGAAGACTTTTCTAAAACAATCAATTGACGCATTACTAAAAAAAAAATAAACTTTAACAACAAATTTGCCAAACTAGTTTTGAACTTAATTGACTGTGATTTTACTAAACGTACTTTACTTTTCTTATACTAAAGATAGCATTTAAAACTAGATTTTTTTTAGCGTGTTGGTACAATTTTGTTGGATTGCCAATAAATAGTTTTGAAAATATAGGAATTATAGTAAACTTATTTTTATCTGATTATCCACTTGCACGTAGTAAGTTTGTTGTTATCTTAAAATGCGTACCAAAAAGGGAAGCTTACTTTTTTTTACCTTACTTTTGCCTCGCACAATTTTCCGAGTTCTTTACATCTTTTGCAGGTTAATAGTTTTAACTAAAATGCCCTGAATACTCACCCAAGTGTTAGTAATTCAGAAGTAGGATTTCTTTTTTCTGCACACGTAATTTGTCATTAATTTGAAGTTACAGGTTGATAAATATAACTTCTTGATAACAACTGTTGGGTGGTTGGATAGGTTGGCACTCCAGTTTAAACTAATGGTTGGTATATATAAACTGGAGTAACCCATCCATCCACCCAAATGTTGCTCATTAAGAAGATGGATATTCCCTTTTTTTTTTACATAAAAGCTTTTTACTATTGCAGGAAGAAAAAACTTTTAGTTCCTTGATAACACTTGAGTTGGTGGGTAGTCACTTCAGTTCAAATTTTCAAAAAAAATTCTGGCTGATAATCATAAACTGGAGTGACCCATCTACCAACCCAACTGCTGGTCATTAAGAAATTAGATATAACCTTTCCTTCTTTTGATATAAAAACTTCTTACGCTTACAAGAAGGAAAAAAATAATTTCTTGATAATAAACACTTGGGCGTGTGGGTGTGCACTCTAATTTAAACTACTGATTGGTAATCATAAATATTTAAATTATATTAAAACTTCTTACGCTTGCAGGGAGGAGAAACTTTCAATTTCTTGATAGCAAACACTTGTTATTTTCAATTTGAATAAACCATCCACCTATTTGTTGGTCATTAAGAAATTAGATATTACTTTTTTTTTCTCTGTCATGAAGACTTTTTACGCTTGCAAGGAAGAGAATCTTCCAATTTCTTAAAAACAACACTTGGGCGAGCGTGTGTGCATTCTAGTTTAAACTACTGGTTGATGTTGTTGTAATTTGCAATATTTATGATCAACTATAGTTTATACTTTGTACAATAAATATTAAAATGTAATATAAATTAATTAGTGCTAATTCAAAAATTAGTTAAAATTGAGTTGGAAGTTTGAAACACTTTGTAAACTTAACTTAATAAACTCAAAATAGTTTATTACATTTTAGACAGGTTTGGACCATTTCAAAACAGTTTGGATAAAATTGATCCAATTTGATTACTTTAAATCAGATTGGGTAACTCCGTTTAAAACACTTTATTTTATTTTAAATCATTTTTAGACAAATTGAGATTGTTTTAAAAATATAATCTATAGATAACTTTAATTTAATAGACTATTTTAGACCAGTTTGAATCAATCAGTTTGAAAAACAATGGTTTAAATACTTTGATAATTAGTTTTAATCATTTTAGCAAGGTTTTAGATTAGTTTAAATAACTTTTGCACAGTTCTAAACAGCTTGAATTATTTGAATCTATTTTAATTAATCAGTTTAGATTAGTTTGAATCACTTAGTAACTTTGGATTTATTAGTTGGAAACTAGACTAAAACTTAGAACTTCATTCAGTGGTCAACTTTAATTATTATAACAAATTATTTTAAATGAATGAGGATTGATTCAGAGAAGTTAGGATTAGTTTAGATCACTGTAAAACACATCAGTTCATACTACTGTGGATTCAAAAGTTCAATCGTAGTTATTTATTTACTTTAAGCCAATTAAAAATATTGTATAGAAGATCACAATAAAACATTTTTTTTTTATTTAAGCTAGATGTAAAAAATTAGATTTTCAAATCAATAACAATTACCCTTTATTTTTATCAGAGACTAAATTTAAGATGCTTTCATTAAAAAACTTTTATAAATATTATGTTAAAGCTGAAATAATTCATAACAATTAAAGTTTTGTCTGCTTTCAAATTTGTATAGAACTCTTTAGCTAAACATGTTTGGTCTATAGCCTATTGTCCCTATTATTTCATAATAATATTGATTTTAATAATTGATAAAAGTTTACTTAGTTTTATTTATTCAATCCAATTCCAATCTTGATTGATTTATCCATCACAGACAACTTAATATCAACTAAGTGCTTAAATTAAATTAATTTTTAAGTTAGTATTCATACAACATGGCATTCTTAGCTGACAATATTAAACCAGTAACAAAAGTTTGCAGTTATTTATGTATCTGCCCAATTTACAACAACAAAACCAAACAATTATATAGCAACCCAATACGTGTATCAATAATACTTGCCAGTTATATTTCATTGACATTTCTTTGTGTATTTATGAAAATGAAATTCGAATCAAAATCAGTAATAGTAAATAATTTAATATGGTGTATTGCAATATTAACAAATATAACAATTATTATATATGGATATTTTAACGTACATAAATATCAAAATTTATTTAACATGTTTAATCAAATTGATAAAATATTAATTTCAAAATTTAATTTAAAACCTAAAAAAACTAATTTTAATTGGAAATATTGTATTAGTTATTTTTTATTCACAATTTTTACAATAATAGATTACTATTTAAGTAATTTTCTGTTCACTCAAGATAATACAATAGCCAATTTGCATTACAGTCTCCACATGCATTACGTGTATATGGGATTTATGTTAAAAATATCAATATTAATTGGTTTAAAACAACGCATTGCTTGTATTAATTGTGTAATGTCTGAATGGCATCATATTAATAATAATCATAAATTTTTTTGCGTTAGTGGAATTAAAAGAGGTTCTAGTAGAATTGATGCACTTTTGCAACTCAATATGATTAGTTGGGAATTGGTTGATGCATTTAATAATTTATTTGGTTGGCAACAATTATTGTTTGCATTATATACAATTTTGCGGTTTTTGTTTATGATTGGGATGGTGATGGTGATGTATACTAGTTCTCTGGAAAGTATATTATTGCAGATTTTAAATTATTTGCCATGGACTTGCGTTGTATTTGTAAGTTTTCTTATGATATTTATATTTAATGTGTTAAACTAATTTGTAAATATGTTTGTTTGGTTTGAAGAATATTATATTTTAATATAAAGATTGATTTAAAGTTGCAAATTAAGTGGTTTTTAAAGTATAAAAGTTTTGGTAATAAGTTATAGTTTGCATCGGACGTTCTATAAAAAATACGCATCCTTAATACTGGCACAAGAGAACAAACTTTACTAGATTTTTTTTATGGCGTTGAAGTGGCACAATGTACGCATTTATTAATTTGCGACAAAAAGCATTGTGCACAACTAAAAATTAAGTTTGTCTTGCATAAGCGTTATCATAAACTTCTATGCATTTTTGCTCATACAGTATTGTAAGAACTGGCTCAGAATATTTCAATATAGTTATTCATGTTTTAATTACAAAAATGTACAACAACAATTTTAATAAAGAACGTTATTGTTTACTAACGTAATGAATTAGTTATGTAGTGCTTATCATAACAAATTAGTTTATTAAAACCAATCAATTAGAGTAATTTCAATAAAATGACTAAATTTCCCCCATATCTATAAACTATACCAGACGTTGTACTGGCAGTAGTTAATTGTTTTTGGTTTTAAAAAACAAAATTGCATTATTAGCAAATAACATAAAACTTCTTCTAACTTGGTGCAGTTATCTAGATCTAACACCTTTCTACAACTACAAAACTAAACAATTTCACAACAAAATTAAACTACAGTTACATTTTATTATCATACCACCTTTTAACAGAAATGTTGTGTTTCTATTACAAAATAAAAACTGGAAAAAGAATACTGACAAATATTATTATCAACAATATAATCTGGCTTGTGGCTGAATCTTCTAATATATTAATGATTATATCATCAATTAAACAAATTGAAAGAATTGAAAACATATTCAACAATTTTAACCGTATTGATAAAAACAATTACAAAATCTATGGACAGATTAAAAGAATAAATACTTTAATTTTATATTTGGATTTATTTATATATTATACAGCTTAATTGCATCGTTACATTTATTTAATTTAAATCTTTCCGGAGAGCACAACTATTGGAATTTTTATCATAATATACATATGCATTTATTTTTCAGCAAAATATTACTTATGATTGTTTTATTGCTTGCTTTACAACTAAGATTTCAGTTACTAAATGGATGCTTTGATAATTTACATATAAATGGTAGGATTGAATGTCTTCTTAACAATCATTATTTAATTGGTTGTATTGTGGATTCTTTTATTGGATTATTTGGTATCCAAATTTTGTTAATGGTAATTAGCGTTACGTTAAGGACGCTGTTTGTAATATGGTTGTATCTGGATGCTGATCGTAATGCTGTTTTGGTTGAAAGGATTGTTAATTATATACCATGGACTCTTTTGCAATATGTAAGTGAATAACATTTTGAGTTAATTATAGTTGTAATGGAATAATAAGTTAATCATTTAAATTGAGTTAAGTTTAAATTTATGATACCATAATTCTGAATTATAAATTATAAATCTAAAACAAAAAACTATAGTGGAATTACTGTACCCATTGTGGAATAATTAGTTGCTTATTTGAAATGTTTTAATTTCAAGTTTATAATAGCACAACTCAGACAAATCGTGATTTAATTACGGTATTCGTAGTGCAATAATTTGTTTCCTATTTAATATAGTTTTAAATTTTAAATCTAAAATTAAAAACTGTAAAGAAATTATGGTGCTTGTGGTAGAATGATTAGTTGTTCATTTGAATTGCGTTTTAAATAGACTCCGCATAAAAATATAGTACCGAATTGAATTAGATATTCTACAAATTTTTTCGTGTTTATTATTCTATAGAAAATACATTACTAGCAAACTAGCTTATATTTTTATATATTTTTTTGTTAATACGTGATGCGCAATTCCATCTCAGTACCTGTGCGTTCATACGCCAGTCCTCTATAAGATACCAATGCAGATACACGGCTAGCAATTTCGTGCATTAATTAATTAAATATTGGTGATTTGTGAACGGTTAGGAGTGTAATTTTTGGTGAATTGTGTTGACTTAAGTGATATTTTAACTGTGTGTAAGTGCTGGATTAATAGTGAATAGATTTTGCTAAATATTTTATTATGCTTGGATTGGGATGCTTTGGAGTTCATTGACCTTGTTTGCAATGTAAGTTTTTCTTGATAGCATTATGTTGGCTTTATATTGAAGTTATAATATAAAAATATAAACTGTATTAAATACATGCAGAATATTATTTGTTATTTAAATTATTTGTTTATTTTCTAAATACACATTTTATTACGCAATTAATTGAAATTAAAATTGATTATTTAATATCTTTTTAGGCTGATATATCTAAACTTAATTTTTTTATTATTAATTATAAATATTCTAAGACAACGTTTTTTTAGATTTTGTTAGTTATACTCGAGAATAGTTGCATAAAAATATAAATTTTTGAAACAATATGAATTTGTTTAACAAAATTGTTAATAAATGCAAATTATGTTATCTCATTTTTGTTTAAATTTGTTATGAAATGCAATTAATTGTTTTTAACAAAAATATTTTTGAAATGTCTTAAATTGCTCTCAAATATATCTATATTGTCTGCAATGCAGAAAGGCTTACAAAAATACAAAGTAACAAGTTTTTGATATTGTGCATAGAATTTGGCACTTTTTGACATAATTACTGTTTTCCTTTCAAGAGCAATACGCTCCCGGGGCTTGACGCACAGAACCGTTCTGATGCACTGTCGTGATAGGTGGTGCATGAGGGGAGAGGCGAAGGAAACTCGGAACAAGTTGGGGCGTCGCGCTCTCTGTGAAAGGTACATGCGGCGTCAAGCACAGAATTATTCAGAACCGTCCAGAACAGTGAAAGGAAAGCATCTATTATTACTGAATTTAGTTCTATCTAATAATATTTTTTTTAGTTAATGTTCATATTTTATAAATTTTTAACGATCTGGATTTTGATGCTTTTTGAAAACTGTTTAAAATTTTAAGACCGGATTTTGCAATTTTTAACATTAAATCAAATTTGATGCTTTCTTGTAATAACTTTATACTTTGTGCACAAATTTTACTGTTTTTGTTAATTTAAAACAAAACTTTGCAACGTTTGGCTGGATTTTGCTATTTCTAACAAAATGTTGATGTTTTATAAAGAATTTTGCTATTTTTGACTTTATATGAATAGAATTTTGCACTTTTTAACAGTTATTACTAAATGTTGCTATTTCT
This sequence comes from Tachinus rufipes, assembly GCA_963932245.1. NCBI lineage: Eukaryota > Metazoa > Arthropoda > Insecta > Coleoptera > Staphylinidae > Tachinus > Tachinus rufipes. Next base: position 16,733,985 of record OZ010744.1, read on the forward strand.
TTTAATATTTTGATATTTTATAGCCGCATATTGACAAAATTTTAATGTTTCAACGACGTATTTTGCTATTTTTGACATTTTATGAATAGAATTTTGACATTTTATTAAAAAAAAATTGCATTTATCAGCTGTTAATAGCTGGTTTTTGGTTATTTTTAACAATATGTTGATATTTTGGGACAATTTGTTAAAAATATCTAAACATATTTTTAACATTTTAAAAATGGTTAATTCTATTTGTTTTAGTTTCTTTTCAGGATTTATAATTTCTAAATAATCTTTTGATAGGTTCGCTTCAGAGTAAAATCCTACAATTTTTTTTTTGTCGTTTTTTAATTTAATAGCATTTTTTGTTTAAAAATCAAAAATTAAACTAAGAAATAAAGAATTATTAGTAAAATTCAATCAGAAAATTTCAGTAAAATTTAAATCTGGCGCCACTTTAAGTCTATACCCTAAAATCCGCAAAAGCTATAAAACTATTTTTTGTTCTCAGTGGGCTGGGCAATAAAAAGCATTTTTTAGATTTTTTTAACTGCTAAATATGACGTATTTTGATGTAAATTAGTTGAAAAATATAAATTTGTTTTGTGTAGTTTTAAGATCAACTCGAAAAAAACTGCAAAAATAAGCTTAATTTTCAGCATAAACTCTTATAAATACACGTTTAGCAGCGTTCAGAGGAACAATTCTTCAAATATTATTAAAAATTAGAGTTTTGCAAACAATTTTACATAGAAAATAGTCAGTGTCGTGCTTATCTGGCGTAGAAAAGCCTTCCCATTTTTTTCTTTACTTAAATCTATTTTTTTAAATTTTTTTAGAAGATTAATTGACTTTTTTTTTAACTTATTTTATAAGTTTAACAAATTATTTAGACTCAATCTATCGGCGCCAAAATTTGAGAATATTATAATTTTTTGTATTCAAACTTAAACCCGCAGGCGCTTATAAAAATTTGACAAGAAAAAGTTTTTAACTACAACCTAGCGTGTTTATAATATTATTTGAAAATATGAAAAAATAATTAATTTTTAACGCATTTTTTGTCTTAAGTTAAAAAGATGGAATTTTCTTCGGCCAATAAGCACTGCACTGATTAATTTCCATGTAAAATAGTTCTTATAATTCAAATTTTTAATAATATTTGATGTATTGTTCCTTTAAGCGCAGCTAAACTTGTGTTTGTAAGAGTTTATGTTGAAAAATAAAGACGTTTTTGCAGATTTTTCAAGTTTTAGACCCTTAACCCCCTTATGTCAACTTTGGCGGTTAAATAAAATCTAAAAAATGCTGCTTTTTGCCCAGCCCACTGAGAACAAAAAAATGGTTTTATGGCTTTTGCGGCTTATAGACAGAATACAGACTTGAAATGGCGCCAGATTTGCATTCTACGGAAAATTTCTGATTGATTTCACTAGTAAATTTATATTTTTAGTTAAAATTTTTTATTGAAAAATGCGATTAAGTTAAAAATTAAAAACTACAAAAAAACTAAATAAAATTCTAAATTTTTTTAAGGGTTTCATACCTTTATAAACTAAAGCAAGTTTTACTGCTCTGGTTTGTTTGAAATAGATTTTTCCAAATATGATTTCATATTATTTGTTAGTTTATTTCAGGATTTTGGTGTTTTCTACCAATATTTTGATATTTTTGCTGTAAAGAATTTTTAATTTTAAACAGTTTTTTGGCTGGATTTTAGTGCATTATAACAATATATAATTATTTTTTTTAACCGGATTTTCCAATTTTTGAAATTTATTAATTTTTTTTTTTTGGTTTATAGTTGGATTTAAATGCTTTCTAATGTTTCAACAACAAATATTGTTATTTTTGACATTTTATTTAAAAAAAAGGGATTTTTAATCGTTTTTAGCCGGATTTTAGTTTTTTTTTTTTAATGTTTTTATGTTTAAGAGTTTAGATTTTAAAGTTTTCATTGTTTTTTACACCTTTTAACAGTTTATGTCCGAATTTTGGTGTTTTCTAACAATATTTTTATTTTAGTCATTTTATGAAAAAAAAAAATGCATTTCTTAGAAATTTATTGTCTGCCTTTTGTTTTTTTTTTTATAATGATTTTTAATTTTGTTCTACAAACGCAACAGAAAGTTGCTATAAAATGTCATGAGTAAATATGAATTGTTTTCAAGATGCTTAGCAACAACATATAATGCAACTTTTTTTTTTATAATAAACACTTGGGTGGGTGAGTATGACAGTAGTACTCGGCTAAAATTAAAATTTTATATTTTTCCGTGCGTTTGTTATTGAGAGATTGGTTTGTTCATCGAACGTGAACGTCAATAATTTTTAAAATGCACAACAAAGATGAATAGTCTAATACTTTGTAACAAATACTTAGGTGAGTAGTATAAAAACCCTATTCAAATCAAACAGTTATCATGTATTGCCCACCAAGTGTTCTAAGTGTTTGTTCCTAAGAGATTGGTCTATTTAACAATAGCGGATGAGTTATTCCTGCTATCTCTGCATTTAGAATAGTCGTATGTATCTCTGGTGGTAAGAAAATATAAGGAAATATAAGGAAATATATATAGATGTCGAGAGGTGGCAGACACAGTGTTTCCATTGCTGCCGTTGGCGTTGTTTGCATACTGCTTGTTTTCTCAGTGTTGGTTTGAGTATATCAACGTAGTAATAAATGCTGTTTTACAAATTGTTTTGCAAAATTTTAAATGTAAAAAAAAAACTTAAGGCTTATCGGGCAACAGTATTTTGACAGGCTGAAATCGGAGCGTTTTAGTTTTGGTCTAAATACAACTTTGACTTTTTTTATGTTATATGAGATGTAACAGAAAGCAATACATGCGCCCCATAAATTTTTACCAAGTATACTTAAATAACATTCTTTTGCCATTGCAAACAAAATTTTATAAGACGTTTTTTTTTTAATTTTGCGGTTTAGATCATTATTGCAAAAAGTTTTTATGTTTCCTTTTCTTGTGGACAAATAAGTTTTATGTAATTTTTTTGGACGTTTATATAGGACATTTAGTTTCATTGGCGTTTTGAGTTTTTTGCTCAATTGAAAGATTTTTTGCGGCCGCTTTGTGTCGTTTGAGTTTGTCATACTATCGGAGTATAGGCAATAGTTCTTGTATGACTGTGTTAAAAAGTTTTCCAAGTTTTGCAATAGGTTGTTTAACCTTGGGTTTTGGTAAAAACTGCTTAATTTTGTAACTGTCTAAGTCAAGCTTCATCCATCTGTTATCTGAAATTAAGGCCGACGTTGATACGTACCAGTTTTGAATTTAACTTAAAATATGTACCTAGGTACTTGCCAGTGTATTTATTACAATCTTTAACGCTTTGGTTTAATTTTTTTTCTAATTATTTTAGTACTGATAATTATATTGTGTTGTTCTTTGTGTTTTTGATATACGATGTTGTGGGAGTTTGCATCACATCCAATGATTAAGTTTATGTTGCACTTATGCAATACTGTACCAACTCTTCTATAACTGTAGTTGCAAGTAGTGTATTGTAGTCTAGGTATGCGGACGCCATAATGATGTTTATTTTTAGTGGAAACGTTACAGTGTGAGGTATAGTTCTCCATAGCTAGAAGGTCGTTGATGGAAAACTTAAGAAAAACTGTTATACGCTTAGGTGTGTAATTTTATGTTTTTATATTACTGTTTGTAGGGTTTGCAAAACATTTATTTTAAATTTGCCAAGTTTACAAACGTTAGATTTTATTATCTATGGTTTTTGAATTATTACTATTGTGCCTGCATTATTTTTAGTTTAAGGCATATTGTTGCTACAACTAAATTACATCAAAACACAGAACTCTCTAAATCAGTTTGAAAATTGTTTATTTTTTCTGGCTTTCTCCGGGTAAGTCAACTTGCTTTTCTATTCCTATGCTTTCCTCTTGTCGCGTATTTTTGGTAGTTATTTTAATGGGTGGTTTAAAGAACATGCAGTTCACTTGGCTGTTTTTTTTTTTTTAATTCATATTTGTGACATTTTTTTTCTATATCTAGGACAACGAGCCAACCTTTTAGGTAATTTTCACGTTGGTATAAAAAACAGTATCTTTTTAAATTGAGTTTATGGTTTTGCTTCTTCAGGTTCAACTCACTAAAGCCACTAGATAGTGGAGTTTGTCTGCCTGAGTGGGTGCAGACGGGTGCACGACGCTAAGTTTTAATTTTGGCTAAATTGGTTTTTAGGAAAATTGAGGAGGCTTTTTTAATTGAAATTATTTCTGTGGGTTAGCAGGGGTTGCTATTCCAACACGAGTAGTATCCCTTCTTCCAGACAAGAAGTCTGTTTTGCAGTCAACAAATTTGGTACCGCAGAGTTGCTTTTTAAAGCGGTTTTGTGGGGCTTGCATTGCTAACAATTCAAGTGAGGTTATCAACTTGGACGCGCCTGCACTGTTTTAAGCAGTTGACAAGGTGTTTGAAGACGCACCCATCACTATTTTTCAAAGTATTTAGAGACGGACTATGTAGAGTATTTTTAGTTTATTTTTATCTTCCTTGTTTGTAAAAATTAAATTAAGTTTTTTGGTTTCAATCAAACAATTACCGTGTTTTGCATAATAATTCACAACAACATAATAATATCTTTGAATTGTAACAAGTAAAACCACTCTCGCCGAAACTATCACATTAAAGACTAGATTTAAACGTCTGTTAACATTGACTCAGAAAAAACTGAATTTGAAAATGTATTCTACTTGTTAATAGTACGATTAAAATTTTTTTTTTTTTTTTAAATTTTGTTTCTACATTTTTAAACTGTCAGTAAATATTTGTTAGAATTCTTAACAAGCTTTGTACTACAAGTAAATATTTGTTTAGGTGGCAAAATGTTTTGTATTTTGTTTGAACAATGTATATTAAAATATCTATAGAAAATGGAAAGATCTGCAACATTAAGCATGTGTTGTAAAGTATCTAAATCATTAGTCAATTTTGGATTGGCAAATAGAGTTAAGAAGAGATAGTGTAGTTTTTGATGCTCTTTCCCAAACTTGGGAGCAATATCAACACAAGAACAAATATAAGTTGAACAGAATTAAAAAACTTTTTACTTTTATTAAGAAATTCTAGTTTTTTAGATACTTTTGAAGCTATGTCGACAACATGGTTGTTTCAGAAAAAATTATGGGATTTGTTGTTTAGTTTAATATTTAGTTTTGATAATACTTTGGATTTGGATTTTGTAACAGTAAGAAAATGTGTTTTTAGTGTTAAAATTGACTATGTTAGTAATGCTTCATTCAGATATTGTTTGGAGTTTTTTTTTATAGATGCTACAAATTGTAACCTAGAAATTTCAAGACTATTGTCGATATATGAAGTATAAAGGGTGTTACTATCTGTAAAACTATAAATAGTTCTAGTTATTTGAAAAAGTTTATTATTGTAAATCAAAAATAAAATTAAAGAAAGAGCAGAGTCTTGAGGAACACCAGCATTTATTTTGGGGTCAGAGTTAAAACTATTAATTCTAACTATAAATTTTCTATTGTTAAGAAAACTATTGATGAGATTTACAGTTTTTTTTTTTATCAAGACTTATAAAATAAAGCATATTGACAAGATTAGGTAACTATACCTTATCAAACGCTTTGTCTAGAGCTACTGCAAGATTTTGTGCATGTTTGTTTAAAGTAGAATTTTGTTTGTGACTAACATAAGTCAGAAGATCAAATGTCGAACGTTTTGATTGACATCTATATTGATTTTCTGAGATAAAGTTATTTTGTTTTAAGAACTTGACAATGTGACAATTAATATATTTTCTAAAAATGTTTGACAGATTGGACAATAATGCAGTCTATAATTTTGAAAAATCAGACTATTTTGTGATAAATTGATTATTTTTTTTAAATAGAATTATTGAATTATTAATGCTTTTCTTCTGTAATAAACGAATAATTTTCTGTACATAATTGAATAACTAAGTATTGAGCATATCTATTCAGTTTAATCTATTTTTACATCATTCTATCAGCGGCGTTTATAATTTACTTATAGTATAGAATATAATTACTCAATTTATCACACTTCACACCTTCACTATTTAATAATGCCACACAATAAATACATTTCATTACTTACAAATAACAACATTACAATATAAACCTTTTATATTAAAATCCATTAAATATATCCATCCAAACATCAGTCTTTAATAAAATGGCGTTACTTACTGATACCATCCAACCGTTACTAAACATTACTAGTTACATGGGATTAATGCCATTTTATCAACCAAAAACAAAACATTTAGTACCTAGAAGGGTTTATACTTATGCAATATTAATACTTTATTTAAGTTTATTTATAACAGCAACTTATTTCAAATCTGGTGATAAATTGGATAATATAAATAACGCAATTTGGTTTGTCATAGTATTTGCTAATATTAGATTAATGATAGAGGCAACTAAATCTAATAAATATCAAAAGCTATTTGATACTTTTAATCAATTTGATCAAATTATGTTGAAATTATTTAAAAAGAATTCACCTAATTTGAATTATTTTAAAATAAAACTTTACATATCCTTCATGGTATGTGTTATTATTTCAATAATTATCTATTTAAATAATGAAATTATCAGAAAAGATACTACTAATAGTTTCTGGAGTATGCATCAATATATTAATTGGAGTTATGTTTTTACAAAAGTAGCTCTACGATATTATATATTAAAAAGTATAAAAAATCGTTTAGTTTTATTAAATAAAGTTATTTTAAAATTAGAAGATAATGGAATAATGTATGTTGGTAAAAAGAATTTGGATTGTAAGTTGGATGGTTTATTGGAACTAGCTGATAGTGTTTTTAGTTTGAGTAATTACTATAATAATTTATTTGGATGGGACATGTTGTTAACTATTAATTACGCGTGTTTGAGATTGCTGTTTTTGATTTGGATGTTTGTTCAATCGCATTATGGTAGTGAAGATTATTTTGTAACAGTGCTTTATTTTTCACCATGGACGATTCTTGTAATTGTAAGTTGTAAATAGTATTTTAATAAATATATAAAATAGTTAAGTTTTTATTAAAAAAATATTACTAAGCAGAATGTACTAACACGTTGGCTGTTCTACACAGATTGCATGCTCAGTTTTTAGTAAAAAATATGCTGATAACTCTCTAGACTATACAATTCATAAAACTAGCTAAGCCGTTAAATTAATTATGTTAATTATAATAAATAACAAATGTGTAATACAAATCAATTACTTTTAACATAAAAGAACTAACATGATTGCAAACAAATGTCAAGCTATTGTATTTTTTTTACCTAACCATTTATAATAAATTAAATTATTACAAAAGATGACGCCACAATAGCATTGAGTTGAAATAACTTCAACAACTACATTAATATCATAAAAGCTATATAAATAATTTTCACAATAATCTTTAAAGTAATAAGCAATAACAATCAGTATAATTCAACACTTTATACAACAATCATGCTAAAATCCGACAACTTAAATTTTTTATTAACAATATGCAGTTATTTATGTATAATACCTTTTAACAGAAACAACAAATTTAAAATAAACATAATATATTCATTAATTATAGTACTATTATACACATCACTTTCGCTTGTATCAATATATTGGCGGATTTTTAACGATTTCAATTCAAATAGTACTACTGTGATGGTAATTATTATTTTCTGCTCAGCACTAACCTTAATTCAATTAATGATGCTTAATGCAACATTATATTCAAACAAATTTCAAATATTATTCAACGATTTAAATATGTTTGATTCTGGTATTGATAAAATAAAACCTAAATTAATTGGATCTTCAATTAAATTTGCTTTAATATTTTTATTATTTTTAACAGTACATTTGTACGATTTTTTTAAAATTACTTATAATAGAGAATTTTTTTTTGTGCATATTATTCCTTACATTAACAATATGTATATATTTACATCAACTTTATTAAAATATTACATTCTAAAATGTATTTTTGTAAGAGTTGCTTTGTTGAATAAAATTATTAAAGAAATTCAAGTTGGTATGCCGGTTAAAAATGTGTTAATAAAGGTTGATAAAGTGTTGGAATTGAATGCTGTTTTGTGTAATGTTGTTGACACGTTTAATAATATTTTTGGGTGGCAGATTTTGTTGCAATGGTTTATGTCCGTTATTGAGATTTTATGGATTATAAAATCAAATTTGAATAATAATTTAGATGTGAGTGGAGTTGCTTATATGACGGTGTGGCATTTATTTGTAACTGTAAGTAAAAAAATCATTATGAATGTATAGTTTAAATTATATGTAATAATTCTGATAAAAATATATTTATTAGAAGTAAGTGAGTAAATCAATTTATTTTAGTTGACATTTGTACAACACAGGTATAATACTGTTAATTGTTAATAACAACTATAACCATAATATAACAATATTATAAAAAGTTAATGCTATGAATGCAGTAGTTTTGAGAGTGTTTTTGCTAACTTAGCTCTCGTGTTCTCGAATACTTGTCGGTTGGTACATGATGGCTTTCAAATTAAGGCGTGCAGTTGCGATATTTTAATTGTTTATTTAATTTATCAATCAGTTATCTTGATTCAGAAGCAATTTAATTTTAATTTTAACAGTAGCTATAAGGGGAGAGAATAGTTGCGCTATTATAAGGGTTTACAGCATCCAACTCAGCAAAAAAACGTCTGAATATAATTGAATAAAATTTTTACACATTGTAGAAGAAAGTCCAATCTGTGTCCCCAAATTTATAGAAATTTGTTGCAATAAGTCGTTTCTTTGCAATTAATGTTTAAAAAAGGACGTTTTTAATTAATTTTTAATAAATTTTTTACTAGTTAAATATATCTTCAAATCTTTAACCAAAAACATGAAGACATAGAATATTGTATGTAGTTTAACATATAAAAAGAGTGATGACTAAAATCTTATCGTTTGGATATTGAGTTGGTTGGCGTTTTGTGCTATAAGAACCAATTTTAATTTAAAAACGGCGCTGTACGTGTCAATATTTTTCTAGAAAGAAAGGTTTACTGATATTCTCGTAGATGTGATAGAATTTAATATTTTTCCATAACAATACTACAAGTGGCACCACACCAGGACGGGGCGACTAAACCCGGCAATTCTCTAGCGTTAATATTTTGGTTTATACATTATAATAAATAATAATAAAGACGCAATTTGTCATTAGTAATAATTTGATCAGTTTTGGAATATAAATATAATAATTCTAAAAGGTACGCAATATCTATCACTATACTATACGTTATAAAACATTAGACCTTATGGTACACCTTTACAAGGTTTACAAGATCGTTTTGGTCTTTAGAAAAAAATGGAGCTATACATTTTGGACCACAAATTACTATAGTATTTTTTCTCTATTTTAATACTGTTTGCAAACTATCTATTTGATTTTGTTTTTTGATTTTCATAATGCATATTTTATTATTTATTTTGGGCTGAAATCTATAAAAAAACTTGCTGGAAGCAAATCCAGTTTTAAAATTTTTGCTGTTGTTTATACTTTTTTGTACTTGTGATAAGTATTGATGCCAACTTTTAAAATTATTCTTTTAAGTAAAGCACTTGTCTGTTGCTACTTAGTGCTATTGAATAATTAACGCGTTTTACATGTTGTTTGGCACAAAAACATATTACTCATTTTTTTTTTTGTTGGCTAGTTAATTTACTTTTTAAAAGTACGCTTCTGCGTTTATTTTCTAAATTCTCTTTTTTGATGTAGGCATACACTAAGAAATTGTACACATTTCTGTGCTGGGGAGGGAGCATCTAATTTTTGGAATTTGAATTGGCTATAAATAAGAAACTAATAAATATTTTATTCAAAATTATGAGTTTATTAGAAAAAATAAATATTTTTATTTAAAAATGAAACACAACATTATTCAAATGGCTGGCTTAACAATCCATCCCGTTAAACTATTTTTTTAGTACATTTTTGATTGGTTGCGCTCCAATCGCATTAACTTTGTTTTTGTGTTTCAAAACGTCAATCGTCTCTGGATGGTTAGCGTAACACTTATTCTTAAGATCTAATTACACAAAAAAAAATCTTACGGGGTCAAATCACAAGTCTTAGTTGGTCAATTGACATCAGCATTTTGGTTAATTATTCGATTTCTAAAAACAGTGTTGATTGATGCTTACGTTGGCTGTATGGCAAAAAACCCTGTCATGTTGAAACCAAATGTTATCCATTTCATATTCTTTAATGTTTGGAAAGAAACATTTGTTTGCATAGCACAGTTACGTTTACTATAGACGGTAACGGTGGCTTCTGCATTATTGAAAAAAAAAATGGCCCAATAATGCCACCGGACCAAAAACCTCACCAACCGGTAACTTGTTGTAGATGCATAAGCTGTTCAATAGTTATGTGTAGGTTTTCTGATTTCTAATGCCACAACTTTGCTTATTGACATAGTTTTAGAGATGAAAATGAGCTTTAAAACCACACAGATTTAAAAACACATTTTTTTCAATAAAAATGCTCATTTTTGATTAACCAATTTTTAACCCATTGGGCAAACTGAAAACGCATTGGATGGTTTTGAGACTTTAATTTTGCCTTCAAACCAAAGTTTTTATTTAAAATTCTTTTCAGAGAAATGCAAGAAAGGTTCAGTTCCTGAAAACGATGACAAGTTGAAGTCTATGCATGTTCACGCACACTCTGATCAACATTTTTTTTTTTATTAGGCTTATACAGCTAGGTGCCGCGTTACTACTCCCATTCGCCATTTCCGTTTTTGTAGTACATCTTCTTCTTCCAGCCCTCTTGCTTTTATTGCATTTTGAATGGTATCTTTCCATAATCTTTTGGGTTTTCATCTTTTTTGTTCTGGCGGTTGCCATTCCCATACTCTTTGAGGCTATCTATGATCCGTCATCAGAAGAACATGACCGAACAATTTAAGGCCTTTTATTTTTGCTTTTTCTACTAGTGATCTAGTAATTGTGCTTACCAAATATTTGAAAGTTATTACCTGCTTCACTTCAATTGTGTCGTCAATAATTATTTGAAAAATTGCATCAGTTCCAGTCAACAAATATTCCGTTTTATTAAAGTTTAGTTATTTATGTTTAGACTCTATTTGGTATATGTTGCATGCAGTCTTCTACGCATAAATTCTAAATCATATGCATTCTGTGCTATCACAACCCGATCGTCGGCAAAACTTAGTGTAAAGATGCAATTGTCCTCTATAGGTACACTTATTGGCCTGCAGCTTTTTTTCTACTTTTTAAGGCATGCCTCCAGATATATGGTGAAGAAAATTGGAGAAAGAGGACTTCCTTGTCTTAAGCCCTTAGAAGGAATTATTCTTACAGTGTCAGCTTCTACCTTGATTACTGATTTATTGTTTTTTTACAGTTTTTTTTTAATCAATTTAACCAATAGATTTTCTACTTTTAAAGCTTTAAGAGCTTTCCACATTTTACTTTTTGGTACAGAATTGTATGCCTTTTCTAAGTCTATAAAAGCTAAATGTGTGTTTTCAATAGTACTTTTTTTTTTTTCGTTATAATTATACTACATAATCTTAAAGCTGTGAATTCGGTTTGTTTTTTACTTATTCTCCCATCAATACTTGCTCTCTATTTACCTTCTAGAATATTTGCGTATTTTCTGCGTTTTTTTTTTTAATATTGATATAATCTGAGACTCTTTGAATTGTTGCGGTGTTATTCTTGGTACAGGTGTTGAATAGTGAAATTATCTTTTGTTCTAATACCTCTCCTCTATTCTTAATTAATTCTACTACGATTCTTTCCGAGCCCAATGTCTTTCCGTTCTTAAATTCTCTTAATGCTTTTTGAATCTTTTATTTGTAATATTTTTTTCTGCATGTTGTGTTTTAAAATTTGCTTGTATTTCATTTATTTTATATTCATCTCTATTTTTTACTATCAGATTTTTATAGTGTTTTTTCTAATCTTCTATATTTATAGTATTTAGTCTGTTACTTTTTGTATTAGTAGTTTTCATAGATTTTTTTTTATTTGTTCAAGCACAAAAAATATACATAAGTACACATGGGGTACTTATGTATATTTTTTGTGCTTGAAATATGTAATAATAATTTTTAGGTCGTATTAATGACACATTTGAATGCATCGATTACCATTGTCGTTAACTGTCTCTTCTCCCCAACGGCCTACTACCTGATCATTATTTCTTTGACCAACTCTAGCATTTATATCTTTGCTTAATATAAGTTGTTGTTTATTTTTAATTGTGTTTAGCACAGGTTTGTCTGCTGTTTGTTAAACTGCTAACTACATCAAGCGTTCCGCTATTTAAAATTTGCTTTTTTAAAATTTTGGTGGATGTGCCGAGCAAATTCTTTTTATTTTTACAAAAAACGGTTCTTAATTAAAAGCAGAGAATTTTTACGCTAGTTTTTAGCTTGCAATTTTCTTTAAAAATAATATTTATAACAAATTTAAAAAACAAAGTTTATATCTAAAAATAAACAATGAAAAAGCATGAATATATTATTTAAAAAAAAAAAAAAATATTTAAAATTATATTATTGTTTTTAAATGAATAAATTTACTATAAAAATTTGTATTGGTTTTATGCTTTATAAAACAATTACATAATGCCCGTATTACACTGTCAATAATTATATCTTGAATTATATATATAAAAATATTTAAATCTTAAAAAGTCTGTAAAATGCACAAATGATCATCAATTTTATTATAGATTGAAATTTTAAGTACATTTTTAGAGTTTCTTTATAATTAACACATAAAATATAAGAAATAGCACTTATAATATAACCCAACTATTTTCTTAAAACTGTTAATGCGTACATTTTTTGTGTTAATTCTAAAGAAAAACTAAAAATATTCTTAAAATTTCAATCTACAATAAGATTGATGATTATTTGTGCATTTTAGAGACTTTTTACGATTTAAATATTTTTTATATATATAATTCAATAAAGAATTATGGATCAGTGTCATACGGGCATTAGTATCAATTCCAAAACTCAATTTTATATGTTGATAATGATTGAAGTTATTTGCAAAATTAAATATTAATAATCATTGCTCGTATGTAGCGCTCCGACAAATTTAGCAAATCTTATAGAAGACGACCAAGTGTAAATATATTGGAGGCGTGTTTTAGTGTTTGCACGAGCAAAGCATTGCTATAGTCATATTATAATAATATTATAGCACTATTCTCTACGCACAGTGCTAGAAGTAAGTAAGGTATATACTGCTAGTTAAAGATTTTTGTGTTACTTTACTTTACAAGCAAGCAAGGGCGTTAAAATCCATTGCAACCCTCTAAAAAAGATAATAATTTTCTAAAAATATATTTGTTTTTTATTTTGTTTAATTTAAAAAATAAAGTTTTCAAAATAAAAAAATTTAAAAAGTAAAAATCATATTTTAAACTTTTTTTTAACTTTTGTTAGATTGACCAAAAAACAATAAAAATTGAAAGTTGTAAAAAAAATCTTGATACATAATATCAAGCAATATCTTCTTTATTGCGCGTTTTACAGCTACTTTACATTGCCCCAGCAGTCTTTTGACTTGGGGTTGATGGGATCAACGGCTTATTAGGTGATTTCTAAATCACCACAGTGAATAAAAAACAAGTTATTATTTTAGTCATATTTGGGAATCGAACTCCGGACTGACGCTCTATAACTAAGCTATCTCACCATTCAATATCCATAAAGAATTGAACAGAATATCTAATAAATTAAATTATAAGATTATAAATATATGTATTATATGCATTATACATACTTATTCCTTATTAAATCTATTAATTATTATGCAATACGTAAATAATAATGTTAAATTAAGAAGTAGTAACAGAAACGGAACAAACACTACAAAACTCGCATCTAAATGTAACATTGGAACATGGCAATGCGACTCTTTCTGTCTACTCTAGAACCCCTCCTATTGTTTGTTCGTTTTCTCTTTAGGCGGTCGTCTCACAAGCGCTTGCCAGATTTTGGTACCCATCAAAAACATATATTTCTAACTTAAGTTTTGAAAACTGGTATTTGGTAAAATAGTATATTTATTATTATTTGAAACTTTACATTTGTGGTGTTACTTCTGTAGCTGATAGTTTAATGAAACTTGGTATATTTAAGTGTATCATGTTGATGGGTCTTAAGAGGGAAGAATAGTTGCGCTATTATTTATAGAATGTAAATGAGCAAAAAATCGCCAGAATATAATTGAATAAAATGTTTTCACATTATAAAAAAAAGTCTAATCTGTGCCTTCAAACTATTTAAATAAGATAATAAGTTTGTTGGCGGTTTTGTCTTATAAAATTATTGTTACTTAAAAAACGGCGCTAAACGTGTCAAAATTTTTCTGGAAAAAAGTTTACCAATATTCTTGTAAATGTGGTCGGATTTGAGTAAGTAAATTATATATATATAATATTTTTTATAACAATACTAGCGGCACCTTATCAAGACCCTGCAATTTTCTAGCAATAATAAGAAAATGATTTCAGTTTTCATATGGTTAGGAATCCATTATAAATTTAAATACACAATTAATTTTAAATAGTTTTTAATTTAACATTTTAAATTTTAATATATATATCATTTTAGTGTAGCAAAGTATTGTGTATATTTAAGCATTTTTTGCAATTTGATGAAATAACTTATTTTATCTGTAGAATGCTGTAGTAGAGCCAAAACTAGTATTGTATTTGTAAAAATAAATTTGTGATAGAAAACATAGTAAATTGTTTTATTATTTTATAAACATGAATGATCAATTATAATATAATAAATGTATTTACAAAACATACCGCTCCTCATTAAAACATTTGTTTTTATTATTCTTAATATGGAATTTTACTTCAAGTTTTAAAATAATTTTTCTAGTTGTCTTGACTAGAGTTGCTGGTACTATTCTATCTTTGCCACTTGTTGTGTTTATTACGCTGCCAAATTTGTTATTTATCTCTATTGCAAACCGTAGTATTGATTTGCTTTTCTTTTTTAAGTGATTTGCTCTTTTGTATTACATAGGCCATTGTGATTGTAGTTGAGAACCATGCTAGACCAATAAACCATAATGAATCTATAATTATTTATCTTTGGAATTGCAAAACATATCTTCAAAGATACACGCCAGGACGCTGAACGCATATGTCATCGTGCAGTCCAATGGGCATTATTAAAGCTATCACAGGTCTAGCTTCGGTTGACGTTGTTCTATAGCCGCAGGTTATTTTGATAGCTAGTTTCCTTTGTTGTTTACTTAGCATTGTTTTATATTTTTGGAATCTCAGCTCTGTTCCAAATTTGGGCACCATATAAAATAAACGAGTGTGCTATACTTGCTAAAAGTTTTCGTTTGGGTAAACTTGGTTCTTAGATGTTAGGCTCAAATTTTGTTAGTGCCGTTATTGATTTCTCTGCTTTCAAAGTCGTCTTTCTTATGTGTTATGTTATTTGCATGTTGTGGTCAAACCAGATTCCCAGATATTTAATTTCTTTTTTGGACTTAATTTTAGTGTCTCCCATCTGAACTTTAATCTTGCCTAGTTTTCTACCTCCGTACAAAATAAGACAATCAGTTTTTTTCACGGCTATCTCCAATCCTAGGTCTTCAATTTTGGATTTTATCTTAGCCATTGCCTTGTTAGTGTTTGCGTCTACTTCAATTTTGTCTATTCCTGAGGCTACAATTCCGGTATTGTCCGCAAAGCATATCACTTTAGTGCCCTTTGGCAAGTTTACTCTTAGCACCTTGTCGCAGTATACTAACCACAGCAGCGGTCCTAGTATTGATCCCTGTGGTACCCCACATGTGATTGTCATTTTTTTCGTTTCCCCTATTAGTAATTTTCTGCTTTCCAAATATCTAGTCAGCATTGCTATTAGGCTGTGGCTTATTCCTTTTTCTCTAAGCGCCTGCACCACTCCTTTTTACGGCACCGCTCCAAACGCATTTTTGATGTCCACGGTAGGGAGAACACACTATTTTTTAATTTTGTAAGCTTGTTTCTTTATTTTGTCTACAGATTCTACTATTACCTTCACCGCGTCTATTGTTGGCATGTCTTTTTGGAAGCCGAATTGGGTGGCAGCAAGTTTGTTTTCTACTTCATCCCTCAGTCTTTCTGCAATGAGGTGTTCGTACAATTTTTCAAAAGTGTTTAGCATGCATAGTGGCCTGTACTTTGTTTTCTCTTTGTTATTCTTTTTTGGTTCTTTTAAGAGGACCAGTCTAGCCTGTTTTCACACTTTTGAAAACTTGCTTTCAACAAATTTTTTGTTGAACAATTTTAGTATTTCTGCAGGAGCTGCCTTGACCACTTCCTTTGTAATTAATGACGGGATTTCATTTGGTCCTGACGCTTTGTTTATTTCTATTTTGTTTGCTGCCTCTAATAATTTATTTATGGTAAATGGTATTGTCTCTCCTTTTTTGATTGGTTTTGGCCATCTTAAAAGCGGCTGTTTTTGGGAATAGCATTTTGGCAATCTTTTTTGTTTTTGGTCGTCTAGTTTATGACTGCTTCTGCTAGCTAATTTTTGTGTTACTACCTTGTAGCCTAACCCCCAGACGTTTTTTTTCACCTCATCTATTAATGACTTTCATGCTTCCTTGTTAGCTGCAATTATTTCTTTTATGAAAGTTTTTTGTTTTTCTCTGAAGTCTTCAGCTGCTTTTTCAGTTTTTCACTTCACCAGTAAACGGTTTTTTGGGATTTGTGCGTTTTTTTCTCTTAAAAGTTTTACTGAGTGCCTTCGTGATAGCCTTCATCGTGTCTTTAACGTTCAGTTTTTTTTAAGCCTTTCTTGACTTTGCTCTTAAATTTTGGCAGCAGTTTCTTTTTTATTTTCCATTCTTTCTTTATCTCCACTTTTTCTTTGTCACAGGAAATTCAAAATACAAATTTTGATGCAGGTTGAAGTTGATTTCATCGCTGATTTTCTATTTTGTTAATTTTGCTGCGGCATTTTCTGAACATAGAGTAATATACAGGTGAGACTTCTCGGTAAAAGATGGTTTATTTCCTACATTTACTGCTGTTAGGTGCCAACCCGCCATCCAATCTAGCAATCTTTTTCCTCTTTGATCTGTCGCTTTGGCTTCTCAGATTGTGGCTTTTGAGTTGAAATCTCTCGCTATTATTATGTTGCAGTTTTTTTGCTTCCTAACACTACTTCCTAGCCTGCTTAAAATGTGATTAAAATCTGCCATAGGTTTGTTTGGCGACCAATAACATGCGTAAATTACTAGTTACTTTAACTCAATCCACACAAAGCTTTCTTGGTTCTGGTTGTACTTTTTGATCACCATGTTTGTGTTATATATGTTTATTGCCGCATCTTGGTTTTTGTCCGATATTCAATTTCCGAATGTGGTAATGTTTTTGTTTGGTTTCGCTATTATTGCCATATTAATTCCTTTTTTGTTTGCTATTTTAGTTAGCAGGTTTATGGCCGCCTTGCCTCTCTCTAAGTAACCTAACCTAACCTAACTTAACAAATTAAATTTGTCTATAATATATTTTATACTATACTAAAGGGTGTCTTGATGAGCGATTTATTTCATGCCCAGAGTTTTTGTTGTGTTATCTCTATCTAGTTTTAATATTTGATTTTTCTTGATCATCACATAACGTTTTGTCATTATTTGCTTATTTTTTTTCAATTTATATTATTTTGAAAAATTGACGTAATTTTATCTAGCATACGAATGGCTGTTTTTTTGTCATTAGCACCAGTTAGCAAATTATTTATGTACATGTCTTTTTTTATGATTTTACATGCGTCAGGGAACATCTCTTTTGTTTTTTCTGCTAGTTGTTGAAGACATTTTTTTGCTATGTATGATACAGAGGCTGTGCCGTATGTCAGCGTTTGGAGTTTATATTCTTAAATTGGTGTTTGCTTATGTTGCACCTCCATAGTATTCGGTGTAGGATTTCCTGATCTTTGTGAAGTAGAATTTGTCGATGCATTTTTAAAATGTCACTAACTCTTATTGATAGGTTCTGAATCTTAAAAGGTCGCAACTAGTCTTGAATAAAGACTGCTGTAGTACTGGCTATTCTTTTAAAACTGCATCATGTAGTAAATAAATTTGACTTCTAAGCTCTGAACTTGCTTTATGTATTCCAGTTTTTAATACTTTTTTACGAACAAATAATATTGTTAAAACAAGTTGTTATTCTTTGCTAACTTTTGTTCTATCGAGTAGAGACATTTGATAGCTAGCAAACGGAAAAATCTTGTGTGGCTATGTTTGATTTTTTCTTAGTTGCAATTTTATGACAAATTGTCTTTTGCTGATAAGTTTGTCACACCATAATGCAGAGAGCGCTTTTGCTACTAAAATGTTATCTATTTTTCTACTGATACTAAAGTTTAAGTCAGCAAGTAAAATATTTTTAGGTTAACCTTTACTAGCGCGTTCAAAGCTATTAGAAAGCAAGTTATTTGTGTACTGTGATAACACTAAAAATGTTTTTAATAGTGAAACATCATTAAAGCGTAATTCAAACTCAATACCCGTCTGTTTCTTAATGTTGTGCCTAACTTGCTCGATGCATATTACTAAGATATCAATTTTCTTGCATTTTAAACTTAACTAGTTTACAAATTTGCTGTTTTAAAAATTAGTTTGAGCGCCTGAATCCAACATAATTTTTGTTTATATGTTTTGTTTATCTTTGATTTTGATAGAGGTCGTGGCCATTTAATGTCCCTGAGTGTGCTGTTATAGTGTCTTCAATAAGTGTGTGATGTTTTCTATGACACTTAAAACTACTGCGTGCTTTACATTTTTCTACCATATGTGTTTGAGATAAACAGTTGAATCAAACTTTTTTTTTGCACGGTATTAATCCGTATTAACACACATATATAAGCTGTAATCTCCATCACAAAAATAACATTGTTTTAATAGATTCTTTCATCATCAGTGTTTGCAAGCTTTAAGTTGAATGCATTTTCAATTTTATTAATAAATTTATAAACAAAAAGGTACATTTCTTTTTTTGTAAACAAATTTTATAATCAAAATCTGTTGCTGAATAAGATATAAATTAAACATACTAAGTTTTAATTTTTAAATAAAAAAATATAAACGACACTATATTATTTTGACGCATTGATGCCAGCGTAGTACAAATTTTGCATTTTACAATCAATTAAATTGTTTCATGAGCATTTTATGTAGATGCAAGTGTTTTTATATGAAATTGGCTATTTGCTAAGTATATTTGTATTTATGTTAAATTTTTTTTTCACATTTTATTTTAGTTTTAGTTTTTTTTTTATAATTGTTTCATTTTTTTTTTGTTGTTGTTATTGTAAATTGTATTTAAAAACATGCAATAAACTTTTATTATTATTAAATTAAATGATTGCAAAAAAAAATCAATTTGCTTTATAAAACATTACGCTACAATAACTTTGAATAGAAATACTCTCAACCAGAAACATCTTGACAACACTCAAATAAAAAAAAACACAAATAAATAATTTAAACAAAATTTTTAAATTGAATTGGTGCTTTTTAATATAATTTTATTACTTATATAATATATTTTAGTACAATTCAACACTTTATACAACAAACATGTTAAAATCCGACAATTTAAATCTTTTACTGACAATATGCAGTTATTTATGCATAACACCTTTTAACAAAAATAATAAATATAAAGTCAACTTAATATACACATTAATTGTAGTATTCTCAATCACATCACTCTCGTTTGTATCAGTATATGTAAGACTTGTTTACTTAAGTACAACAAATACTCTAGTAATAGTAGTAACTCTTGCTTTCATATCATTAATTTTTATTTTAATAATTATATTTAATGCAACATTTTATTCTAACAAATTTCAAATATTATTTAACGATTTAAATATGTTTGATTTTAATATTGGAACAATTTCTAAATTAAAACCTAAAATAATTGGGTCTTCAATAAAATTTGCTTTAATGTTTATATTATTTATATCTGAACAAATGTACCATTTTTGGAAAAATAATCTTCATAAGGAATATGTGTTTGCTCGTTTTATTGCCTACATTTACACTACGTATGTATTTGCATCAACTGTATTAACATTTTACATTCTGAAATGTATTTTTGTAAGAGCTGTTTTGTTCAATAAAATTATTAATGAAATTGAAGTCGGTATGTCATTCAAAATTGTTTTAACAAAAGTTGATAAAGTGTTGGAATTGAATAATGTACTGTGTGATGTTGTTGATATGTTCAATAATATTTTTGGGTGGCAGATTGTGTTGCATTGGATATTGGCTGTTGTTAAAATTTTATGGCATATTAAATTAAGTTTATATGTTGGAATATTTGATTATTTGGCAGTGTGGAATGTACTCACGGCTGTAAGTAAAACAATGTAATAAATAAATTTACAACTATTTCAAAGATTAATTTTTATTGATATTGATATAAAAAATTTAAATTTTTTGATTTTTTATAATTCGAGGTTGTAAGTTTGAATATTTTTAATATCATATGAAATAATGGCAAAATTTATTTGAACTAATAATTTTTTTAAATTTAAACTTTATAAAAATGAAGAATACAAGATTTATTGTAAAGTGTTATTTAGAAATCTTTATATAATATATATATATATATTGTAATAATATTTTTGACAACAATGTAGCTTTTTTTTTTTTGCTGAGGAGGTTTAATCTTCAAAAGACACCTTGCCATACACCTTGCCGTAGGTTCTGCCGACGAGGCAGTGTGAGACATTTACTTACTAAATAACCTCCCCCTCTTTTTGCTCAACCCACTGGGACCGCTTGCGCATTGCTTCGGTGAGAGAGTTGTACGTAATAGTATCATAGTATCATCTTTCATCTCTTCCTTTACATTTAATTATTTTCATTCATCGGATGGTACTATATACGCTCATCCATGTTTCCTCGGTTGACACTAGATCGCTTATGATGTTGGCGTGATTAAAGACTCTGCCAGTGTGTAGAGAGTAGAAGTCTCTCTCGTCTTTCCACTTTGGGCATACAAACAGAGTATGCTTCGCGGTGTCTTCTTCTCCGCAGTACTAACATGCGCTGGTTTCCGCCTGATGGCGGTCGTGCAAGTATTTGCGGAATCATCCATGCCCCGAAAGAGCTTGGGTGATAAAGTAGTCCACTTCCCCGTACGGCCTATCAATCCATACCTGGATATTAGAAATTAAGCGGTACGTCTACCGTCTATACTGACCACTTGTCCACTTCTTTTGCCATCTCGCCACTAACCTATCCCTTGCGGTCGCACTGTCCACTCCGGAATATCGTTCGTTGTGTTTCTGTATAAGGAGTTCTATAGGCGGCACTTCAGCTATTACTCCCGCTCCCTCCGTCGAGATGGTCCTGTACGCGCAACATATCCTTATGTTTATTTTGCGCTGCACACTATTTAATTTTCTTAGCAGCTTGTGATTCTGCGCTACCACGTGCCACGCAGGTGCGGCATAAAGCATTTGGGAGTGAACCACAGATGCCATTAGTCTTCTTTTGGAGGCCCTGGGTCCTCCAATGTTCGGCATCAGGATAGCCAATGCTGATACGGTCTTTTCAGCCTTTTTGACGGTCTTCGCGACTTGTTCGGCAAACGAAAGTTTCTTATCCAGCCACACTCCCAGATACTTTACGGCTTTAGATGGAGCCACTACAGTGTCCTGGACCATAAAGTGTATTGGAGCCATTTTGCACTTCTTGGTTAGTAGGGCTGCCTCGGTCTTCTCTGAAGCAAGTTGTAGCCCTTTACTCTCCAGCCAGTTTGATGCTCTTTGGAAAGCGATATTTGCAGAGTTCATAAGGCTCTCCTTTCCCTTGGCGACGACTACTATTGCCACGTCGTCTGCAAAGCCTATGAGGGTCACTCCTTCTAGTTGATCTAGTCTCAATAGACCATCGTAGAGAACGTTCCACAGAGTCGGGCTCAGAACCGATCCTTGCGGAACACCGCTATTTACTTGTCTGGTCTTGATCGAGTCTGCTGCCTCCAGTAGTATCTCTCTTTTGGAGAGGTAGGCTGCCACTATACTGATTAGACTCTCGTCTATCTTCCTGTCTCGAAGTTCCTCCAATATGTGCTGCCACGATGCACTATTGAAGGCATTTTGCACATCCAGCGATAGTACAGCGCACAGTCTCCGGTGTGTGGTAGAGTAGTTTACCTCCGCTTTACGGGCGAGCCTGATGACTTCATTAATGGCATCCACCATTTGCCGACCTACCCTGAATCCGTACTGTCGGTCCGATAGGCCACCCATGCGTAAAAGCTCGCTGTTTAGCTTACCGAGTATTAGTTGCTCGTAGAGTTTTCTCTCAACATCCAGTAAGCATATTGGACGGTACGATGCAGGGTTGTCCAGAGATTTGTCTCCTTTTCTCAGGAGCACAAAGCTGGCACGCTTCCAGTCCGCCGGAAAGCTTGTTCTAATGGCCAGCTTGTTGTATACTGCCAGCGTATACTCCGGCTTATTTATTACTTATTTATTTATGTAAACTGGTGGCTCTCTTTTTGCGCTCGTTCTTTTGGGCATCGTTCGATCGCATATTTCTGTCAGTGCGTGGGTAAAGGCGTTTGCAGCTGGCCTATTTGTTACCTCGCAGTTCTCTGCCAGTGCCTGTGGTAGTTTTTGCCTATCGAGTTTTTTGACTTGCCAGCCTACGCGATTACGGATACTCCTACTCCTACGCGGTGGCACACTTTCCTTAATGACCTCGAAGATGATATAGTTGTGGTCGCTTAGGGATTCGCGGTCGCTGACTTCCCACTTCTCAATCCTATTCATGGTGATAGGTGGCTAGCGTCAAGTCCAGTATGGAAGAGTAGTCACGCCTCTGTAATGTCGGCTTGCTACTCTTGTTGATGACCACTAGGTCGTTTTCCGCTATCCATTCTGTCCGCAGTTGTCCTTTTTATCTGTTATTTCCTTGCCCCTCTGCGGGGACTTTGCATTGAAATCTCCTACATCGATTGCCTTTTCCTCATTGAGTCGGATTAGCCTTCCAATTTGACTGGGAATTTCCTCGAGATCTTCTATGTCCTTGTTTCCGGATGAGTAGCAATTGTAGACAGTCAGGTTTGGCGTAATTATGTACGTGAAGCTGTGTCCTCGCCCAACTTGCTTTATAGTGACCTCGATTCCCATTACATTTATGGCAGTATCCAGATCTTCATTACAAGTCCAATCTTTTCAGTTTTTTTACGGCGTTTCGGTTTGATTCACTCAGAAGTATCACGGAAGCACCTATTTCCGTGGTCGTGGCCAAGGTCAGATCGTGGCTATGGCGACTCCTGAATGAGTTGACTTGCAGGAATTTTATTCTAGGCATTGTTGTTTGAGGTTTCCGGTCTAGGTACCTCTCGTTTCTTTCTCTCCTTGCCTGTTGGACACGCTGGACTGCCTGATTGGTGTCCTTCTTTGGCGCAGTGTACACAGTACGGGTTGTTCTTGCAGTCTGATGCCTTGTGTCCTTCTTTACTGCACTTTAGGCATAGATGCTCCCTGTCGGGGCCCCTACATTGCACCCGCGTGTGACCATACTCCCAGCATCTAATGCATTTTAAGTCTGCCTTCCGCTCTAGGACTCTGCATTTGGACCACCCTATTTTGATAGTGCCCATTTTTGTCAGCTTTATGGCATCTATCTCGTCCATTACCATTGTTACGTTTTGCTTATTGGCATTTGCAGGCCGCAGAGCTCTCATCTCTATTTTTTCTGGTTTAGCCGAGATAGTGCTTGAGATGGCTTCTTTCATTTCTTCGACGGTCGACACTTTGTCCAGGTCTTTTATGTGGAGGATCTATTTGCTGGTCAGGCGGGTTGTCGTTGCATCCGGGATCTTGTTCTTGATTTCTTCCTTGAGGGCTTCAAGTTTTTCTTCTCTATTCCGCACGGTGAGTAGTAGTTCTCCGCTTCTGGTTTTTCTAATATCGCGTACCTCTACCCCGATTTCGGTTGGATTTACTTTTTGTTTTACGGTTTTTAGTATCTCCGCATATCCCAGGTTAGATACCTTGACAAGCAGCGCCTCCTGCTTAGGTCTCTTTTGTCTGGGTAAGTCTGCCCGGACGACGCTTTTTAGTCTATCGTCGTCTATGTTGGTCTCGGCAAATACAAATTCCGCGACTCTTGTCATCATCAACCCTGGCAGACCTTCCATCTCTGGTATAGCCAACTTGGTCCTGTTGTGACAAAGCATGTGGTCTCTAACTATTTTTAACGACCGCATAGCATGCTCATCTGCATCTTTTTCTTTATCGCTTCCATTAGAGGTAATGGGGTAATATATGGATCTGGCCTTGTGCGTAAAGTTGCTCTGCTCGTCGGGGAAGCCTAACGAGTGGACCATCATTGCCACCTCTCCTTTTCTCTTGCCTTGTTTTATGAGTTCCTTTTTCCCTCCAAGTCCATCTATCACTTTTGCTACCATTTTGTACGTGGAGGTCACGCTCTCATTGCATGGAAGGGCCAGCGCGTGGTCGCTGGAAACCTCCAAGATGCTACCTTGTTGTACGTTGAGCCTAGGGAAGATTTTATCTTGCCAATCTTCCTCCGTTATTTGTTGGAAGGTCTCGAAACTATCGTCGCCTGTTAGTAGGGTTCTTCTATCTTTCCTACTTTGTGCTTTCTTGCATTGTACGCACTGCACTTGCCGATCCAAAGAGTTTTTCAGATCTTTTCGGTGTTTCTCTTCCATATACGCCACTTTCATGCGAAAAGTGTCAACTTTTTTTGCTAGATTTGCTTCCCGTTCTCTACCGCCATGAACTACTACGTCTAGCCATTCCTTCACATCTCTACTTTGCAGCTTTTCGAGTTGGAGGACTAGTCTTTCTGAGACGTCTTTTATTTTGCTCTTTGGTTTATACATCTCCTTAATCACTTTATCCAGTCTGCTAACTTGCACGTAGATTTTGTCTAAGGCGTTCTTTACAGTATTGCGGGTTTTGTCTACCTTCTCCCATTCTACGCCCTCTGTTCTGTTCCGCTTGTTGGTCTGACCTTCTTCTGGCAGGGATTCTCTGCTGCAGCCGCGTTGCTTGTTGCGCCCTGGGTTGATCTAGAAGGTGATCTACTCATGCTTCCCCTCGTGCTGTGCGCTTTTAGCAGTTCTAGCTCGTAGTCCGTCATTTCTCTGGCGGTAGTTTCCATTTTCCTCATCGTGTCGTCGTTTACATTAATCGTGATCAGTTCGTTGGTGCTTGGGTCGTCAACAATTTGGGGCTGGGTGCAGTCACCGGAGGTAGTCCCCCCTACCGGTAACATATTTTCCGAGGTTTCTGTAGAAACATTCATAGTGCAATTTATAGCTGCCGCCAGCTTGCGTTTTTAAGCTACCCGCCAGCTGTGTAGGGTGGTTACACCCCCTGCAGCAAAGCCTTACCGGATCACTACTAAATTTCATGATCTACTACAGGTTGGGTTTAATATCACATTCACGCGTTCACATTCATACCTTTATAGCAAGAAAGATGGTTTGGCTACCTAGCCCTCGATACCTAATAGCGTCGGTAACCGAAAGGTGGTCAAGAAAAGACCAAAGAGTTGACCAAGGAAGGTCGATAGATCAAAGAAGTAAAAGGTGGAGGAAATTGGTAGTCTCATTGCCGTAGCAAGGCCACCGTGCAATGGTGTTGGTCCGCGAGTGCAATCCCCTATCTGCCACCCGGGGACGCGCCTGGAAAGGGTTAGCACCGTCCCCTACCCTCAGATTGTGAGGTCCAGGGACAACAATGTAGTTAGTTTTTAATATTAAAACTTGAATTATTCATGTTGAAGAGAAATCTGTTGTTGTCGACTTCTTCTTTAGGTTCAATTTCTTATTTTAATTTCTCTGCATTGAGATCTGAGTAGGAAAATACACTCAACATATACATTTTATATTGCGCTTGATTGTTTTAAGTGTTGCGGTTTGAATAATTCTAACCGTTCCTGGGTGAACTTTATCAATTCTTCTTAGTTTCCATTGTAATTGAGAAATGTGCTGCTCCTTGATGCATACCAGGTTATCTTTCTTCAGTGGTGCGTTATGGGATGATGTCCATTTATTTTATTCTTGTAGATGGTTGAGGTACTCTTTTGATCATCGTGTCCAAAAGGCTTCATTTTAAATATATGTTGCTAGTAAGATAATCAATTGCTTGGCAATTTCTGGACGTTTGATTTTGGTAGGTCGATAAGCTAGCAGCCGATTTGAAAATTTACTGAAGTCAATGGTTTAAAATCTACAGGATCACTGGACAATGGAGAAAGCAGTCTTGAGTTAAGACATGCTTTAATTTGCGTTAGCAATGTTTTAAATTTTTCATAACTAAAGAGATTAATGAGAGCCACTTGTTTTAAGTGGTGTTTAGTACTCTTGACTGCGGCTTCTTACAAGCCGTTGAAGTGTGGAAATTTTAGTGGAATAAATTTTCATTGTATACAATCTTGGGTTGCCTGAGTCTTTACTGACAATTTGTTTTTTTTGAAAAGTTGATGAAGTTCATTATTTGTTCTGACAAAACTAGTTCCGTTGTCCGAGAACATGGAATGTAGTTTTCCTGTTCGTGCAGTGAATCTTTGTAAATAGTTTAAGAATGATTCTGTTGTGAGGCTAGTGACCGTTTTGAGATGTACGGTTTTTGTATAAAAATATATGAAAACAGCTATGTATCCTTTTTGTTCACGGGATTCCTTTGTACGATAAGGTTTTATGTTGCTCATAGAAACCGTATTTTTTTCTTTGGGTAATTGGCCCATAACAACAATTTACACACTCTTGCAGTATCTTTTTTGCTGTTGATTTCCCACCGATTAGCCAGAATTTAAAACAAAAGGTGTTTATCAGTAAATTTACCCCACCGTGTAGTTGTTCAAGATGAGCGCGGTTTATGATCATCTTAGTTATAGTGTGGTTTTTTGGCAAAATGATGAATGTTGTTGGTTATATGCCAGCTCTGAATGTAACAAACGTCCTCCAACTCACAAATATGTTACTACTATTCAGAAATGGATTTAATCTAATCAATTTGCTTGATTTTTTTATTGTAGTTGATGCTTTCAAATCCAAAATGTTACTGAAAATTTGTTTGTGTCAGTCGAATCAGTTGAATAAGTGCCCTTTTTAATTCTTTAACCGATAGTGCTCTATAATTAGATTCCTTCTTGGACTTAAATTTGCAGTTTGAGGCAAATTGTAGACAATAGGCCATAGTGCGATTTAGACAAATCAATGACGTTGTTTAGTTAAAAATATATTGTGAATCATCATTGTAAATTAAAGATCTGGTAGTTTTGGTTTCTGATATTGTGATAGTGGCCATTGTTCTTCATTTTTTGTTAAAAATTCTGGTTTGTGCCACAACAAAGAGAGAAAAGTTAGTTGAATTGAATTTGTCCCTTTTGAGATTGCATCTGCTGGGTTGTTTAGAGATGCCACATGATGTCATTGATTTGCTAAAGTTAATGGTTGTATTTTGCTAATTTTATTTGCCTCCGCACAGCTCAAGACGAGGAATTGACTGCACTTTTAACGGAGTAACTTTTGATTTCAAGCAGAGTAAATGTATTTTGTAGTCGCTATTTTCTGATGTATATACATGCTTTATATGCTCTTTCCAAAGAGTACAATTCAATCTGGTTTCCTTCCACTGTTCTTTTTGGTACCTTGATTTGATCCAGCATTTCTAATTTTTTTTCATTTGTTGTCCACCTTGAATGGAGATTTATCGGAACTGATTTGTCCCAATTAAGTTTTAATTTATATAAATTTTGTATGATTATCTTAGCAGTGATGATGGCTGGTCCAAGAAATCTTAATGGGTGAAATATTTGCGACGATTTTGATAGAAATACACGTTTTGTAATTTTTCTTTCTTTGGTTTTTGACTACTGGTGGGTGAGAAAACTGAAGTGTGTCTTCATTACTGTTCCATAATAATCCCAATGTCATTTTGTCATTTGTTGGTTGTTTTGTCTATTGAAGAAGCAATTTGTTGAAGTCGAGTTAATGTTTGTTTGAAAACTTTACGTTTGAGTTTTAACTCTTTTTTGAAGTTTAATTTTGGAAGTTACGGAAATATCCGGTTCGAAGGACCATAAAATGTTGAAAAGAAATCTGTTATTGTCTAGTTTTTTTTTGGGTTTGGTTTTTTATTTTGAATTTTTCTGTTTTGAGATCTTTGGGAACAGACACATGCTCACAGATGTTGTAATTATTTGAGATATCATGCAAATGCACCCTTGTAAATGAAACTAATACTGTCTTGAATTTTTATTTATAATAACTTGTATCTAAATGTCACTGCCGTAAAATTAATTTATACAATCCTGATCCAGAAAAAAAATTTTAAACTGACAATTTATAAAAAAAATATTACATTAGTTGTTGGATTGAGAATTAAAACATTCTAAAATTGAATTACTGATATATTTATAATTTTTTAGTCAAGGTTGCAGTGTTTTGAAGAATAGATCGGGTTTACGTGAATGCAATAATAAACAATGCCGGTTGGTCTTTGCTTAGTCTTAGGCATAGCTAAAAGTTGTTTTGGATTGCAACATTACAAAAAATTTAGTGCAATTATCGATCTTCAGTTTTAGCAGACTTTTGGTAAACATATCGGCTAAGTTTGCAAGTTTTAATATAATACACCAAAAGTATCATTAATGATTACGATATTAACCACATTTGTGAAACAGATTTCACTCAATAATGTTTTCCAATAAATTGTTTTTTTTTGTGATACTCTGCTTTAATGGAAGATTGTTATTTGTTTGCAAAAATTCCAATTTAAACCACACCCCGATCCATTTTAAAACCGTCCGTATACAACCGCAGAGAATCTGGGTATTTGGCAGTAGTAATAAAAGTAGAAATCTGATAAGATTCTTATGGCAATTTACATGTACTTCCGGTTAATCCAATTTGCGAGAAATGCATCCGGTCGGGATGGTTCTAAATTGTCCACCAGTCTGCAATGTGTCGCCACCGTCGCTGGTGTTGGCGGGAAGAATTGTCGACTTGGCGGGAAGAATGGCGTCCAAGATGGCGTCGTTGGCGGGAAGAATTTGGGCGTTGTCCAAGATGGCGTCTTGGCGGGTAGTCCAGTTGTCCACTAGATGGAGCGTTGTTCGTCTTGTCGGTTTGTCAAGTTGTCCACTAGATGGTTGAAAGTATGCAACCAAAGTTACAGTGTATGCTTGGTAGCATCGTATTTTTTTAGTGAGTTTTGCCTGCTAGGATTTGAACACCGGTCGGCTGGTTGAGAGCCCGACGCGCTACCCATTGCGCCAAACAGTGTTACTGATAAGTAGGGCAACCAAAAATATGCTCTAATAAAACTACTTTAAGCGCTTAAAAAATGCTCTATAAAAATGAAAATATGCTCTATAAAAGTAAAAATATGCTTTATAAAAATAAAAATATGCTCTATAAAAAATTAAAATAAGCATTTAAAAATGCTAATCATTTTAAATGTATAGGTAATATTTTTATTTAGAATAAAAACTATAGAACATAAATAGATTTAATTTAAGTTTTGATTACAATAAATGACAAATATCTCACTTAAACTGTCAAAAAGGAAACTTTGTTTGTGCATTTTTATAAATCAAAAAACTTCTCTTCATATCAACCGATGTACTGGGTAAAAATTTAAATGACATTGTTTTTCTCTAACACTTTATTTTTGATTTGTTGTTGTAGATCCTTCAGCCAAGAATGCCGATATTTCCTTCAAAATTAAAAAAAAAACATAATTTCTTGAATATTGTGACAAGTTTTTTTTTACCATGTTAGCTGCTTCACTATTTGCGTTATTGCTGTTAATTACATTCTGAACATGTGTTACTACCCCAAACTGTACAGAAAGTGGCAGCCCAGACGATTCTCATATTTTTATTGATGCGCTTAAAAATCCATAACTTGAAGTCCTTTGAAATCTTAACTGACGCGGCATCCTCTTTGTCCAGTGAATCAAATACTCTCACAATTTTTTCAAAGGTTTGCTATAAGGCGATGTTACAAATTTGTTCACATACTCGATGAAGTCCATGTGCAAGACAAATTAGATGTGTTATTTTTAGGTAAAATATTTGTATTGCAACTATGTATAGAGAATTGTTACACGTGATTAACGGAACGGAACGGTTGGAACGGAAAACTGGCCGGCAAATAGAAATCGGGGAATCACCTGGCGAGTCTGGTGACAAAACGGTACGCACGTCGTAAACTCTCCTTTTTTCCTCTCTTACTGCCGCAATTGTCATATTCACTTTTTGTTTTTCTTTATTAGCACTACATACTCCTTTTTATTTTTTAAATAATCAAATATAACTATTTCCAAAACAATTATTTATTTATTTCAAAATTTTACCAAACCATTAAAATTATAAAAAACAAAAATATCGAAAATATGCATTAAAAATATGCAGTTTTTTTTCAAAAATGCCATATAACTTTTTAATATGCAATATATGCTTTTATAGATAAAATATGCAAAAATATGCCTTTATAGATGAAATATGCAAAAATATGCCCTAACTAATAGGGCTTAAATGTCACAATTTAATCTGAAACAAATTTCTGTCTACTTCACTACTCTATCAAATGCTTAAAAAAAATATGCATTTGCATATTTTTGGTTGCCCTACTGATAAGGAATGGGAAAAGTGCTATAATAATGTGAGCTCAATGTGGACTTGTAAAAAAAATAGAAAAAATATATGTGACGTCAGCCCTAAGCGCTTGCAATTTATGATATAACTGAAAATATGCGATTATACATGTGTAATATCGACTGTGAATATTAGGTTTAATATGTAAATTTATACTTACCTATTTTTTGTGTGTTGAAAAAAATTATAAAGCGAAACAGATGTGATAAAATACTTAATGTGGATTGGTTGGGTTAAAATACATATACACACACACAAATAATTAGTTAATAAAGATATTTATTATTATGTTATCATTATATAAAAAAAAAAATGAGCAAAGAAATTAAGATATAATTGACATTAAGTATATATAATATATGTAAGAAAAAATATAAAATAATAATATTAATAATTAATAAGTGGTAATACATACATAGAAAAAAATTACAAAGACTTTGTTACTCTAAAAAACAAAACAAAAATATGGAATTCATGAAAGTGCACGCAAGGAATAGTGACCCCAGGGAATTGAATTTATTTGATCGTTTAATTGTTTTCTCTTGTCATCAAAATTTTTAAGTGCTATTTTATTAATATTTAACGAGTAAATATTATGATCAATTGACCTAATGCTACGCATACTACACATTTGTGATTTATTTAAAAAAATTGCGTTTTTGTAATCCTGAAATGTTATCTTTTTAACGCTTGAGCGTGCTATACCTTTATGTCTTTTAATTTCGCAATTTTGTTCAACCTGAATAGCATAAACTTTTGCCCGTATTCCAACATACTCCTCCATTATTTGCCCATTCAATTTGTCTTTAAATTTCCCAATTACTTTTTTATTGATTAGAGGTATTCCATATTTATTATTCGCATCATAGTCAGATGTATCAAATATCAATGCTGCATCTTTGCGAATTATTTCGTATATACTTTTAAATAACCCATTTTCACGAGGCGTAAACGATGCTATTATGCTGTCCGTATCACTATAACATAGGACTATTTCAAAGTGTGGTTCAACATGGCACTTTAAATAGTCATATATAAAGCTATACATGACAGTTTTAGATATGTCTAAAATGCATGTGCCGATGTATAGAGTCTTGTTATATTTCACTGAAATTTTGTTCATTTCTATTGCAATTAAATTTTCATTAAAAATTTTTATATATTTAAAATTTGGTTTTGCTATCAATTTTTTTGCTCTATCCCACGTGTTTACAATATGAATATTTCTATATTTTCTAACTGACTCCATCATCTTTCCAAAACCCATGTTAGATAAATCTTTATATAGTTGCTTGTCGAAAGCGTTAGTGGCTTTAGCTCTAAGACTAGTATTAATATCAATATATATTTTGAGCCATTTCGAATGAGCAAATTCAACTGCTCTATAAATTTTTTTTAATTTTAAACCATGTGACATGCATTGTATCAACACGCTTAAATGCAGTATATATTTTGTTTTATTGTGAAATGTTAGCATTAGTTTTTTATCGATATCTTTACCCGATGCAGATAAATGTTCTGGACAGAACGGGAAATACAAGTGGCTATCGTGTAATTCGTCAGGATAGTCTATATCACACTCGACTAAGCAAGATTTAGGTAAATCATCGCCGTAATATTCGCGTATTGAACCATCGATAATTTTCGTTTGTAAATTACTCACATCCTCTATCCAGTGAAAGTTTCCGTGAGGCAAACTTGACGTCATCGCAAATGAATATAACCCATTCGCATCAACGTAAAGCATTTCTTTTGTTTGCTTGCTAGGATCATATCTTTCACTATACGGAGAATTTGAGCGTGCATATTTACAACTAACTTGACATATTCCCCCACGTAACCCCCTTTCAAAAAACAACGCCATATCAATATCTGTTATCAATTCTAACTGAACCTTGGAAATGATTAGCGCGGCGGAAAATGCCAAGCCAGGTGCTGTGTAAAATGAACATGGATCTAACCCGTACGTTTTAAAAATTAAATTGCGGTAATTTTCGAATACGTCTGCCAAGAGGTAAACATCGCTTTTCAGATATAAATCCGCGTAGTCGCCCAATGTACTGCATTGAAATTCATTCCAAACATTTTTTGCGTGTGTATAATCTATATCGCTTATATCACATTCATTTAACATGCTGTAAAAATTATTTTTAGAGGGTAAGTTAGTTTCGTTCAATTTTTGAAAACTATTTGTATAGTCGTAGGGAAAAATACCTTTTTGCTTAACTAAATTAAACTGATTCACATTTGGAAATCCACATTTTGTATGCGTCATGTTATTATCGGGTAGATTACAGACTAACTTATCGAGTGCCGATGGCATAAACCCATATGAATCTAAAAATCTAAGTTCAACTGATTTAATTTTTTTCGAAAATGCAATGTAGGTCTCTGTTGTTGTCGGAATTACACGAACCGGATCTCCGGCCACATTTGATAACGTTTCAATTAGAAAATGGGCATCATACCGGGAGAGATTGTGAAAAAAAATGGGTACAATGATTTTATTATATTTGCACTGCAAGTTGCAATTATTGCAGAGCGTACCCAAAAATTTACCGGTAAAGTGACAGTGATGTGCCACTTTCGGGTTACTGTTAACAAATTGGGTGTTGCAGAGTGTGCAACTGATTGCGATATCATGTTTTACTTTCTCGTCGAGTGTCAAGCACGTCATCGGTACATTACAATGATTTTTAATATTGCGTGTAATTGTATCAACTTCACTGATAAGTTGATCAATAAACCATTGTTCGGGATTTCTACCTCTGTATGAATTATACGAATTTAGAGACGAATTGTACGAGCAAATTTTTAAATAACCCACGCTAAAAGGTGTATGTTTTTGATAAGGATTACTCGATGAGACGTTTGGAGCGGTTTCACAACTAGAAATTGGAACAGTTAATGCCTCAAAATCGGCATAGATAACAAATGGTAGTCTTAACGTAGCACTAAAATTTGTAAATTTTACACAAGACCCAGGGTCCGGCATTTCAATGCGAACAGCATCAAAATTTGAACAATCCTCAGAGTGTTTATTTAACGTTTCCTTTGATTTAAAATAGTTTAGACATCTATTACAAATGTGTCTTTTAAAATCCTTTTTTTTATTCATTTGAGCATAGCATAATTTATTTAAATCAATTATTAAACAAAAATGTGAAAAGTTTTTATGGTAGTTTGTTAAATATAATAAATTAATGACCGTTCCATTAATTTTTTTAGTAATATACACAGGGTATAATTTTAATGTCTCTTCGTCATACGAATAAATGTTTATGCTTAGATTTGGATTAATATTTTCAAATTTTGAAACGTTACATAATTTCATTGGAAAAGACAAACCGTTAAAATTAAAACAATCATATAAATTTTGAGGGTAATTTTGAATGTTTTCGGGGTCACTATTACCTGGACATGGGTGCAGGGCGGCTGTGATGCACCAACCAAAACAGCGGTTATCTTCATTTTTTAAGTTGAGTACGCATTTCTTTTTTCTTATGTGGTCTGGTAATTGGACGTAGGTGGAAGAAGCTCCGTTCAGGGGGCAATATTGTGCGAAAGCGACAATTAAATGTACAATGGATTTCAACGCCCACCCACTCTTACGTTCCTGAAACTCTTCTAACTGTGAAAAAAAAAATGAATATGTATATAAATAAACAGATTTTTTTTTTTACTAACCTTTTTTAAAATTTCTCCTATAAGATTATCCAATACATCATTTAACTCGGATGATATTAAAATTATTGAATTTTTGGTGCTAATATTTTTAAATTCACAATCCTCGGAAGGTGGAATCACAAATTCACCGCAGAAATTTAAATTAATTTTGAAGCATCGCTGTGTTTTTAATAAATTTTTAATTCTAGATGTGATTAGTAATTTTGCATCTTCAAGAAAGTCGATTGGTTCAATATGGTTTATATTTTCTACAGAACCTGTTCGTATTCTAGATTTAAATGCTGATTTTAACTAAAACAAATAAGCACATGAATAAGAGAGAATAAAATAACAATAGTCAACTAAACTAACCTCTTTCCAAACCACGCGATCCGATAAAATATTCCTTTTTTTCACAATGCGTTCCTGGTGCACTCGCGGTCTTAGACCAATTCCTATGATTGTGGGTGCTTGTTTAATTTTATTTTTGCACTTTGTTTTTAATGACTCTAAAATAGCTAATTGAGCTATAAACTGTTTTTGCACATTCACATTTCCAGCCCGATTCTTTATAAATTGATTTAAAAGTTTAATTTTTACTTTAATTATTGATTGACATTTTTGTAAATTATTCACCGTATTATCACTTTCTAATTTTAGTTTTAGTATTTCTATGTCTTTGTATATATTATCACTCATTATTAATTAGCACTTTATGAATTCTAAGTGGTGACAGGTATGTCCACCACCCAATTTTTTCATTCCTTTGTAAATTAACCGAGATTGTGAAGCATTTAAACTATCTAAGTTATCCTCATTGAATTCAACGTTAAACCGTTCCGGTAGAAACACAATGCCTTTTTTCAATTCGACAACAATTTTTTTCCCATGTACTGTCTTCATAAATTTATATTCAGTAATCGGGTATATTTTACCCTGTTTCAATTCCCTTAGTGGAATTATAGGTGATAAATTTGGCAGATCTCCACCGCATTTATTTAATTTGCCCAGTATCCCAAGTTCAGCTTTTGATGATTCTTCTTTGAACAATCGACGCTTTACACTTTTTGCACTCTTTTGACCACAAGATATGCTCACGTCACTATCACTATCACTCTCAATAATACGTTGCCTCTTATGCTTTTTTGCCAGCGGCTTTGGTTGTTTATTTGTCGCACGGTCCGGAGTCACATATTGAGACATTAATTCATTCTCGGATGCGTCGCTCAACATGATTGATTTTTTATTTTGTTCAAACGCACTTTATAAACTGACTCTCCTCACAGCCCGCCTTTATTTTTTATAAGTGTGAAAACGGATGTGGTTTGGTTAAATTGAAGGAAATTACATCATACTTCTTATCACCAAAGGAAATTGATAACAAATTAATTAATTTGTCAAATATTACATCATGTCGGAAACACATAGTATGGGAAAATTTAATATTTACTTAATTTTTAAACTTTATCGTTTTAAATTTATTATTAATATGAATTACTTACCTTTATATATAGTTAACACATTTGAAATTTATTTTCTTATTTTAGGTTAAATTAAAACAACATAATATTAATAATACATTTATTTTCTTGTAAATAAGTCACACACATTTAAATTACTAATTAAATAATCATCAATTTAACATTTTTAAGAGCACCACATATTTATAAATTTATGATTAATATGCTCATATAAAATATAATTACAAAAAACTATTTACTGTAATTATTACCATTTAAATAAGTACAAATTTTTTTAACATTCTGAAATGAACAATTAGCAAACTCATCCGTGTGATTTGCACAGAAATGAGTACATTTTTCAAATTTTGGTGAATTAATTTCACCTTCAAGGTTTAATATGGTAAAATTCGGAAAATGTCTTTTTAAAAAATCTTCTTTTTGAGCACCCTTGACCACGCACGTCACATCGGATAAATTCTGAGTAAATCCGTAAAAGATGTTGTCAATCTCGGCCATATCAACAATTCCTCCGGAGTATGGAATTGAGTGGTAATTATTTTCCAACCATCTGGCTTGGATTTTTTCCTTCGATGTTAAAAACGAGTAGTCGATTGTCGGTTTCATCAAGTAAGTGTGAATATTTTTGTAATTTGTTGCAATACTTATTTCCTTCGGCATAAACTGATTTGCAATTACAAATCCTTGCATATCGATGGCCAATATAATCATCATGTTATATGAAGTGTACACATCAACGACCTGTACTCGACTAAAAATAAGAGCTCGATGGGATTTTCTATGTTCAGGATTCACTACTGCAATGTTAACTGTTGGTTCTACTCTCCATTAAACAAGTTTTCTCACTGTCCCAGAAAGCGGTCTGTATTCGGCAACTTGGTCAAACAATATGAGACAATATGCTCTTGTGTTGTCTGGGAAAGCCTGGTGTCCCTCCATTTCAATTTTCAAATTGATCGTTGACGATTTTACACTTTCGTTTTGTCTTGATACATCGAATACGTATAACATTCGATTTTTAAATTCTGCGTAGCTCAATATGGGTCGGTTGAATCGACCGTAATAACTGTTTTGGAACTGTGTGTACATGTAATAACAAGTTGTGTATTCGCCATTTGTCACATCTTGATTTAACTTATCATAGGGATAACACTCCGAATTTAAATACACATTCAAATTTCTCATAAAGCAATGATCAAAATGGCTTGCATTTTTATCTATTTTTCCCACTTTATTCTGTTGAAAACCTACAATTACGTATCGAGGTTTTTCCAGATGGGTAGAAGTTTTAACTAACCAAGTATCCTTATCGGTTTTTCTGAGAGGATACTCAAATAAACGCCATGTCCTATATGGTATTAAAATGGGAGGATCAGATTGTATGCCGGTCAATATTCGTAATTTTGCTTCATCGCACGGCTGAACATGTTGTATGCGCCATTCAATTTTATCTATGCGAATCTTGCAGTCTTTGGTACTCGTGTAACAATTTAAATCCGTGGTGGCACGCTTCATGATCAACTCCTGTTTCACGTTCACCATCACCTTCTTGTAATCTTCTGCAAATCCCAGAAGACATTTCAAGGGTAAAATTGCATAAAACTTTTGGTTTGTATCAAAGTATGTTTTAACTCCTGCGTCAAACGTTTCGCTCCACCCGCTCATTTCCAAACTTCTTAGCTCTTCCTTATCATAGGAGATGTATCCCTTCATTGTGGACGTGATTCCAACGCCTCGATTTTGATCGATTACAACTCCGTTAATTTCGTAACAAATTTCTTCAAATAAGAATGCAAATCCATTTGTCTCCCATTTAAAATTAGCATCGACGGGATTTTCCGTTGTACCAGCGATGTACAAATAACTGTTGCACGGCAAAGTACAAATATCCTGCTGTTGTATTAAAATGCGAATTTCATCGTTATTGTTAAAGGTTTGTGTTCTCGGCTGATAACTGTGAAATTCCTCTTTCACAATGCTCTCGTCCACACTGAATTTATCAAAAATGTCTAATTTATCCATTGTTCTTTTTTAGCCTGTAGCCCAATGAGGAGAGTCTCTGTAGGTCGTGACTTGTTAGTCCTTTGAAGAATAATTGAGGAGTGATGTTTCGAATGGTTGTCCCCCATTTATTAACATTTGGATTAGAATTAAATTGAATCGGCATGTCACCACGTTTTTAATTCGAGTCTTGCTAAAATATTTTCACCTCTAAAATTTACGGATGCTCCGTCTTGATCGATAATTCTGATTGTAATGTTGTTGATGTTGCGTACGTTAACCGGTAAATATAATATATTTCGAGGTTCTATGTTAATGGCAAAACCCGGATCGACGGAAGGTGAAAATTCGAAAAGCGTGTGCGATAGTTTATCACCGTAAAAAGCACCCGACACTATGTTACACTCGAGTCTGATGCTGGTCACTTTTATAATTTTAACAGGTAAATCGGACAAATGCAATTTATTTGCACTCAATTTTTTCTTTGAAAATCCAAGTAAGCTACCGATACTATCGGCTGGTGAAAAATCAATGTCGTATTTGCACAAAACTTCACACTTTAATGTATTATTATTCGGTTTTAAGACAATTAACTCTTCCGATTCTTTCGATCTCGATTTCAAAACAGATTCCAAGTAAGATTCAATGTCGGTGATTTCATACGAACCGGTGGGTATGTCAATAACTTTGTTACCGTTATGCTCGTAATAAAATTTGTTGCACCCCTCTTCTATATTCGGAATAGTGTTGTACGTTTGCAACCCGATCAGGCCCAAATAATAATTTTTGTTAGGGTCTAACTCGATGGGAGGATAATAGTTTACGGAGAGTACACTGCTGTCGCTCTGCAGAGTAAACGTGTAAGACATGACTGCATGACACTATCTTGTATGCTATCGTATTTATAGTAAAAATTTCAAACACAAATGCCCGCAGTTATACGTATTAAAATTTTGATATCTATCGTGGTTGTAAGTAATTTCGCTACCTTGAAAATATTTTAAAAGTTCTTTGGGCGGTGGGAGGTCACCGAAACTGTCAAAGTATTTTACGTGATTTCCGCGTTTTTTGTATGCCACCCAATGTGTACCGTTTCCTCTCGAACAATCTAGATTAACAATGCCGGATTCGTTTTTATGGGGTTTAATCGGCATGACATCGCGCATAAAAACAGCTCTAAAATATGGTACTTTTGCTTTTATCGCAAACATCTCTAGATCCCTATCGGTTAGCGCTCTTCGAGGTAGCGTTAGTAGTTTTTTGGCTTCTGCAAATATAGCCCTAAGCCTTTTTTGTGCGGTTTAAGATAGAGTCCTTTTCCTGCTTTTCCACCGATTGCAATGGCTTCCATCATCTTATTGTGCCGTTGTGATTCACCAAATTTCCGACGAGCGTCCGAAGCGTCGTTCACCGCTTTGGCAATACCAGATGCACCACCCGCAAGTGCTCCCAATGCACTTAGACCCGCAAAAATAGGAATCAATGGTAGGATGCCGCCGACTTTAGGCACTGGAATTATACGAGGGGTTCGAATTTTTTTTCTTCCACCAACTTTGCGCACGGCAAGTTTTGCCGCATTAAGGGCTATGTGTGATCCTTCAGTTATACCATTCTTATGTTTAATTTTATTTTTAAACTGTTTTAACGCATTTTTTGCCTTCATCACAATTACGCTTTGCAACGTAACTTTTTTCTTGCCACTTTTTTTTCTTGACATGCCCATACCTAATCTTCTTTTCACTTTCATTGCTGTCGCCACAGCAAAAGCGCTCGCTTTTTCACCCAACGATGCTGAGGATTTGACTCTTTGCCAAGCGACTTCCGCTAACTGTTTATCCGCAACGTGTCTATCACTCAATTTTTTGTTTTGTGAATATGCAATGTCGTGTAGTTTACATGCGACGTCTAACTTGTTTATGCCCGGATCGCCTCTTTGCAAACGCTTCTTTAATTTTGTACCCGGCCCACAGTACTGATACCCCGGTAAATGTAATTCAACCGGTAACTTATTTATAAAAGAATTGATAATACCTGCACCGTGATACAAATGCATTTAAAAGATTCACTATGAAGCGCTTCTATTTATAACACAGGTCCAAACCCCATTTTATGCCATTACAATGAAAGTGGTCAAGCAGAAAAAGTCGTTGCCGATCGTGAACATGGATGAGTACGTGTCGGGAATGGGTTTGACGACGGAGAGACGTCACGGTGAATTATTACCAAATTCAATACGAGCCCTCATTTGTGGACCGTCCAATTGCGGAAAATCAAACGCGATGTTAAGTTTATTGTTCAGTGAAAACGGATTACATTTTGAGAACATTTATATCTACTCGAAATCGTTGTATCAACCAAAGTATCGCCTATTGGAGAGCGTTATGAAGTCTATGCGAAAAATAAAATACTTTCAGTTTAAAGAAAATGAAGAAATCTTAAGCCCCGAGAATGCCAAACCAAACTCAATTTTTATTTTTGATGATGTTGCGTGCGACGGTCAAGAGAAAATCAGAAAATATTTCAGCATGGGAAGACACAATAACATTGATTCGTTTTATTTATGTCAGACTTATACACGAATACCCAAACACTTGATACGTGATAATG
The DNA here is from genome assembly GCA_963932245.1 of Tachinus rufipes. NCBI lineage: Eukaryota > Metazoa > Arthropoda > Insecta > Coleoptera > Staphylinidae > Tachinus > Tachinus rufipes. The sequence continues at coordinate 16,774,486 of OZ010744.1, forward strand.
CCAATTTTATCGTATTATTCAAGCAAGATGAAATGAATTTGAAACATGCGTTTGCGGATCATGTGAGCAGCGACATGGATTTCGAAAAATTTAAAAAAATTTGTAGACTGTGTTGGGGAGATAAATTCGGATTCATAGTAATAAATAAAGATTGTGATCCGAATAAGGGAAGATACCGCAAAGGTTTCGATCGCTATATAATGATTGACAATTGATTTCATCAATCAAATTTACGCAGGCAAATGAACATGTCGGACCGTGCAATAAAACATCGTCTGATCAACATTAAAAAGGCTATAAGAAAAAAGCTGTTTGCCATGAAAATAAACCGATCGGAAAATGACGAATTTTTGAACAAAGCATATAAACCGTTACTGGAACCGTTGAAGGAAATAATTTCTCTCAAACGTACAAAAGTAAATTTCAAGAATGAAAACGATGATGCAAATCAAAATTATAAAACCGAACCGTTGATAGAAGTTACACCCAAACACAAATATACGGTCAAGGTGGTGCGACCGCGAAAGAGAAAGCAGATGACAAAATGGACTGGTTTTACAAAACGTTTGAACGATGAGAATGATGAAGAGGTATCGCATCAAAGCGAAGAGGTACCGCATCAAAGCGAAGAGGTACCACATCAAAGCGAAGAGGTACCGCATCGAAGCGAAGAGGTACCGCATCGAAGCGAAGAGGTAGCGCTTGGTGATGAAGAGGTAGCGCATCAAAGCAAAGAGACACTTCGTAAATCTTTAACACCGCAAAGCGAACGGACCATGAAAATTAAAAAGTTTTTGGATTCGTTTCATGAAAAGCCTCGAGAGTACATTGCAAAGAGATTTGGTGCTCATCACAGTTTAGATGAGACCACTGGTATAAAAATTAATTTACACTCGCATAAATGGATGATTGGAAATCATGAAGTTAAACTGGTCAATAAAAAAGATTTTAAAATTGGTGACTCTACATACGATGGAACAACGGGTTTATACGAACTGCTTTTTATAAAAGATCCTGCAAGTTATACAAACGATGATTTACAACATTATAAAAAAATATTATTAAAGTCACATGCAATATACCGTAATTTTGATCCAAATAATCAGATACAGGGATCAAAATCTAAAAAGTATACAAAGATTATTAAACCTTTGTTGGATTCCGATTCAAATTCCACCCAAGGAAGAGGATTTGATTCAAAGTTGCGAGTGCAACGTGTCCCTACGCAATACAAGTATTGGAACAATTTAAGCGAACTTGTGGATAGATTGTGTTTATTGCACGCATCGAGGAATGCGGGGAATAATTCGCACGATAATGAGATTGCGTCAATCGAAGAGGAATTACGCGAAGAAGATGTTATTTATTAGTATAACGTTCTACATTGATTTCATTTACAAGATGAGCATCGATAAGTTCGGACGCCATTCGTTACAAAATAAAATAAATAAATGCGTGGGAGTGAGAGGACCACCGGGCAATGGTTTTAAACGCGATGTTGATGGACATTTCAACCTTGAAAGTAAAAGAATAAAATATTTGCAATTACCGGTTAATGAGAGCGATGCCGCCAACAAGAAATATGTCGACAATTTGCATGTTGAAGAGAAGAGATATGTTGAAAATTTAATAAAGAATGTACATGAAAAAGTAAATGGGATTATCAACAGTGTCCCCGGTATGGTAGATTCCAAAATTACGCCTGTAAAAATGGATTCTTTGGATCGGTTAATTAAGTTATCCGCGGATTTGCAGGAGTATAAAACTATTACGAATCACAAAATAGAATCAGTTGAAAACAATATAGGGTCTGCGAATACCAAAATAGAAACAATTGAAAACGATAATGCAAGAGAATGGGAGCAGTTCAAGATTGAATTAAATACGTTATTATTAAATCAAACAACTAGCATCAAACAGCTGATTGCCCCATTAAACCGTTCAAGTCAAAATGAGTAAAGAGGATGTAGTGCGAGAGTTACACAAACCGGCAAGAAAGAATTTTGCTCGAAGACGAACGATACTTAAAGGTGTTGACGATCTGTGGCAAATAGATCTTGCCGAGTTTCAATTATTCTCTCGTGAAAATAAAGGATATAAATATATACTGGTAGTAATTGATTGTTTCTCAAAATACGCCTGGACTGCACCAATAAAAAATAAAACCGGTGTGATTGTTGCAGAAACAATGGGAAAAATATTAAACGCCGGTCGGACACCGAAAAATATTCAAAGTGATCATGGCAAGGAATTTTATAACAAGCAATTTTCTACATTAATGAAAAAATATAATATTAATCATTATTCGACATATACAATAATGAAAGCTGCCATTGTCGAGCGTCTAATTCGCACGCTAAAAGATAAACTTTATAAACAATTTAGTTTACGTGGGCGCTACAGCTGGTATGATATTTTGAACAAGGTTACGTTAGAATACAACATTCAACGTCACCGTACGATAGGAATGCGACCAGCTGATGTAATTCCGGGCGGTGATAAGGAAGAGATGTTATTAAAAACTGTCTACTCGCACATTAAAATTGCAGGAAAAGGGAATTTCCGAGTGGGCGATATGGTGCGATTGAGTAAACAAAAAGCTTTATTTGCAAAAGGATACACACCAAATTGGACAACTGAATTATTTAAAATTGTTAAAATTAAAATTACCAACCCGGTGACGTATTTATTGGAAGATGAAAGAGGAGATCCTATACAAGGAGCCTTTTACGCTGAGGAATTGCAGAAAACATCAAATCCTAAGATATATTTAGTGGAAAAAATATTGCGAAAGAAGGGAAATCAAGTATTCGTAAAATGGCTTGGCATGGATAAATCGCATAATAGTTGGATTAATAAACAAAATGTATTATAATTGTATAAATAATAATAATTTTATAATTATACTTTAGTTTTATTAAGACCTCTATACAATGATGATCTTCACACTCCTTATATCATTTATTATATCAACCTCAACTGGCTCATCGTTCGATGGCAATAAGTATCTAGAATTCTATGGATATTTAAATGCTAGTGACACATCGCTGACCGATTCCAGAGATGCTATAATATTGTTTCAAGAAACTTATGGTCTACCCGCAGATGGAACATTCAATAATGCTACGTTAAATTTAATGCAAACTCCAAGATGTGGAAATCCAGATCATTTGGAAAATTATGTAATTCATTCCGAAAAATGGCCAAACAAAACTTTAAAATGGCATTTTTATAAAGGGAGTTATTTAATGAAACAATCAGCCAAAGAGGCTTTTGATTTATGGTCAAGTTATACTAATCTAAATTTCATTCATGATCCTTTAAAGTATGATATTTTAATTTCATTTCAAAGAATAGCACATACATGGATAAAGCGTAACTACACTTGCAATTCCTTTGACGGTCCTGGGAATACTTTGGGGCATGCCTATCTACCTCACAACAACGGAAGTTTGACAGAAATTCATCTTGATGCAGATGAAGATTGGTGGACTTTGACAAAATCACCTCCCAATAACAAAATAAGTATTTTTTCTGTATTACTTCATGAAATCGGACACGTCTTAGGAATTCGGCACTCAAGCAATCAACATTCATTGATGTATGCATACTACTACGCTTATCCAAATTTAACTGAAGATGACATCAATGCAATTCAAGAACTGTATGGTGTAAAGGTTACGTCGACGACGATGGAGACGGAGGCGACGACGTCGACGACCAAGCCTACTATTCCCACGATAAATTCCACAATAGAGTCTACAACTGTGGCAAATATAACTGTAAATTCTACAGTCAATTCTAGAACGGTTGACCCACCTGTTATTTACCCCGATTTGTGTAAAGTATCAAAGGACATCGATGCATTTCTAATAGTCCTTGGAAAAATATACATATTTTATAACGAGTGGGTTTGGGTGAAAGGATTAAATATAAATTCATACGGAAAACCGCAGTTAATAACCAATTGGTTACACTTTCTACCATCAACGTTTAAAAAAATAAATGCAATTTACCAACGCCCCAATGGCCAGATAGCACTATTCGATGATATGTATATACATGTTTTTGATTTCCCATCGTTAAAATTTCATAATTCAATTGTACAATCAAATTTACATGTTGGTGGGGTTGTGACTGCAGCTGTAAATACGTACAGTGGGCAAACATATGTGTTCTACAATAATAGCGTTTACGTTGAAGTGGATGAATGCAGTTATTATCAAAAAATAAATATGCTTGGATATACACAAGATTTCATAGGATTGCCCAGGAACATTAATGGTGCATTCCGATACACAAATGGACTGCTATATTTCTTCAGTGAAAATATGTATTATGAATATAACGAATTTACATCTTCGATGGTGAGAGCAAATCAGAAAGATCTATCGTTATTTTCGATTAATTGTCCAACGCTTGGGATTCTACAACAACTCAAATCACTTCTGATAAAGCTAACAAATTTAGAATGACTTACCTTTATGATGTAATTCAATTATCTGTAAAATGTATAAATAATGAAATAAAATGCTGTTTATTATAATATTGTTTTTTATTTAGTTTTTGTAAACATACCTTTTATATAATTTATAAAGCACATAAGGAAATATAATAACATTGGTAAGCATCAGTATAATTTCTAAAATCAAAATTACATTTTTATCATTATTTACAACATTGTCCATTATTAATTGATTTGATACGTTCATTACGTATCGATTTTTATCGAGGAACATAAAAGTTGCATTCATCGCATTTGACACCCCCGGAATCGTGCTGGCGTTGATTTTAAATGTTCTTGGGTTAGTGTTATTATCGAGGTACATCATTTTCCATTCCGAAGGCCAATCATTGATTCCTTTATTGCTAGCGGTTATGTAGCATTGTCTGGCATCTTTGGGTTTGGTGATGAACAAAGTTCCATTAAGCAGAGTTGATAATAGTATGAAAGCGGTGCTATTCATTTTTTGATACTTTTGGCACTTTCTCTAGTTGATCGGTAATCTTGACACTTTTGACAGATACACTTTTCTGCGATGCATCTAAAACAGTTTTTTATGGGTGGAGGTGGTCCGTCTATGTGGTCCTCATCGGTTGGAAGGTTGTAATGCTTATGACAAGGGAGTCTTATTTGGAAATATAAATCACTCTTACATTTTTCAGGCAGGAAATCCCACAATCTTTCCAAATTTAGTCCATATAACGATCGCAAATATTTTTCAGGCAGATATTTTACATATTCACCAGTTAACTTGCATTCATCATACAATTCAATGGCTTTATTTATATTTTCAAATAAATTTATTTCGACATCGCTAATTTCCTCTGAGCTGCATCCCGTCGAGTTTTGCACACAGTTGCTTTTGCAATTCATAATCACAAATAATTTTTTTAACATTAATAATTTGCTGTAGTAGACTTTCCAATCGATAGTTTAGTTGTTGGCGATTTCTTAAATGGAGTCGTTTAATGGGGGACGTTCTTGACATCACCATTATCAGTGTATAACTGACTTTTAATTTCATTGCCTCCACTTAAACACCGTATTGTTTGTAAATCGTGCATCAATTTCTTGCGGTTATACAATATAATTTCCCGCATGCATTCGATATTTTCATAATAGCAGTTATTTACCGTAGGTAAGATGTTAATGAATGCATCATCTGTGTCGGGTTGTAATCTATTGAATTCCAATAGACAATTGTTGTAATATTCAAAAAATTGCATATTATTCAAGCGTTGCAAACAATATTCGATCATATCAATTACACGCCACAATTGATCCAACGCACTTTTATTTAGCATTATGACCGCACCCCGCCAACCGATGCTCACAATCTTTGATTTTCGACACTTTGTCAGGTCAATATAGCAAGTATCGAACACATTAATCCTGGGTTTGAAGTCTTCGTCATCGGATAAACGAGGTCTCTTCTGCTGGTAACTACATGTACACTTGCGTTCCGCCCGTAAAACACTCTTCACCATGACGTTTTTGTACTGCATCAAAGTATTCCATTCAGGTTGAATGAAAGATATACTTTTTTTCGGTGAACTCAGACGCACACACTGGTAAAATCCTCGTACGGGGCTCAAACCAACAGTCACTTTAACTTGATTGTTCAGTGGATAATAGACTTCGTTAATTAATCTATCTTCACTGCTTAATTCGGTTTCGTGATCTTTCAACATATTCTCTAGAAAGTCACCGGCGATATCACTACTACAACCGCTGTTGCTGTCTTCGATTGATATACACGGCACGTCAATATCGTCACACATGTTTGCTAATACTAATTGATTTATTTAAACAATAATATTTGTCCTAATAACTTTTAATCTGATTGGTTGTTATAACAATCAATATGATTGGTTGAATGAAAATGAAATAATTTGCAAATATCTTCTAGTTTGTGTCTCGATTTACACGCATTCTTATGCGTGTGCATTATACAGTTTTACAATTTAACATTGTTTTATGAAAAATAGGTACACGTTATAATTATTTAGGAAAATATATTCATAGAATATCAGTTAATTTTAATATATATTTTGATGTAATTTAAAATAGTTTTTATTACTCATCATAACAATTATTTTAGAATTGTGATTTTATTTAATAGTAGTTCTTATCAGTAACCGCATGGAGATTACGCGCTCCGACTCGCGTCGATGACGTGCTTAGGTGTGACACTCTAATGCCCTTCTGACCGTTGCGAAGATGAAGCGAAATTAATCTACTCGGTTTCAATTTGTATGGGAATTTTTTTATATGTGAATCGTTAATAACAATTAAATAGGTCAAAATGAATATATATGATTGATATTTATTTTAATAATTTATTGTTGTAAATAGAATTTTTTTCTACATTTGAAATTTATATTATTGATCATAATTGAATATTTATTTAAGGGTTATAATCGCATATTTTCAGTTATATCATAAATTGCAAGCGCTTAGGGCTGACGTCACATATATTTTTTCTATTTTTTTTACAAGTCCACATTGAGCTCACATTATTATAGCACTTTTCCCATTCCTTATCAGTAACACTGTTTGGCGCAATGGGTGGCGCGTCGGGCTCTCAACCAGCCGACCGGTGTTCAAATCCTAGCAGGCAAAACTCACTAAAAAAATACGATGCTACTAAGCATACACTGTAACTTTGGTTGCATACTTTCAACCATCTAGTGGACAACTTGACAAACCGACAAGACGAACAACGCTCCATCTAGTGGACAACTGGACTACCCGCCAAGACGCCATCTTGGACAACGCCCAAATTCTTCCCGCCAACGACGCCATCTTGGACGCCATTCTTCCCGCCAAGTCGACAATTCTTCCCGCCAACACCAGCGACGGTGGCGACACATTGCAGACTGGTGGACAATTTAGAACCATCCCGACCGGATGCATTTCTTGCAAATTGGATTAACCGGAAGTACATGTAAATTGCCATAAGAATCTTATCAGATTTCTACTTTTATTACTACTTTTGGCAACAATTTCAAGGAACTTGCTCGTTAAAATGTTGGGCCAAGTTTCCTGTTTGCTATGGGAGTTCAAATCAAGACGAGCTCTAATCCTCAGCATCAGCTAGGATGGAAACTTGCCAGAGCCGACTTTGAATACTATTGGGTAATTAACAATAAGACTTTCTTTTTGCTCCTGCGCTGCAATTTGTTGGCGGTAAATATGAGACGTATGTTGTGACCCCTCTTTGCTTGACAAGTTTCTAGAGACTTGTCCGAAATGCTCCCGTGACGTATCTAATGCCTAAGGCTTTTAACTAGGATAGTCTGGCGGATGAGTATACCGCGCAGCCGTAGTTAGTACTGAACAAGAGCAGAGCCTTATACAGCCGCAACAATAATTTTCTCCACGCACCCCAGTTGATGTTGGCCAAGCACTTTATCACGTTCAAGGTTTTTTTGCACTTTGTGGCCATTTAATTTATATGTGCCCGAAAGGAAAAGGTTCTATTAAGCACGAGCCCTAAGAAACGGACTGTTTCAACGCACGTAATTCCGGAACCACGCAAGACAAGCTCGGTGAGGTTTTCTGAGGCGGCAAATATGCACGCACAAGGTTTTTGTCGTAGAGAAGCAAAAACCTCTCGTCTCTGCCTCACTGTCCACTTTGTTTATGGTAATCTGGAGTTGACGTGTTATGGCGGGTATGGTATCTCTCGCCTTGTAGATCACCAAATTGTTGACGTACAGGCAATTTTCTAATGGTGTAACTACCAAAACCGCAATATCATTAATTGCAATCGCAAAAAGGGTTACGCTGATTGTCGACCCTTGAAGAATTCTCTAAACATACTGTCTTCAAGTTGGTGGTTCCTACACTTACTGAAAGATTCAAATAAAAAAGGCATACAGCTTCTGAATCCATATGCGTGCAGCTTCTGCAAAATTCCATATTGTCAAGTTATGTCATACGCTTTCTCCAGGTTAAAAAACACCATTACGAGTTGTTTTCTTGTTAGGAAAGCGTCTTGGATATAATTTTCTAGACAGAATAATTGATCAACGGTACTGTAATTTTGTCTGAAACCCGCCTGGTATTAAGCTAAATGACCGTTACTTTTCAGCAGTTGTTTGGATCTTTGTCCGGTTTTAACAACTCACCATTTGACTCTTGTGGAAGCGGACTGGCTTGGAAACCTTGCCAGTCTGCGCAGTCAAGACACCATCTACGGGGGACGGATTGTCAGACCCGTATGACGATGGTTTTAATTGCGATGGGAAAATGATTGCTGCCGTGAAGGTCCTCTAATACTTGCCAAGATAAACGTGTGGCTATACTATATACTATATTGCCAAAGAATGTATACCTCTACCTTCAAAGTGTGAGGAAGACACCGACGCTTTGATTGAGAAAATTCTCTATCAAACGACCTTGCGTGTTTTCTTCTGAGAACACCAAAACCGATTGTGGGCGTTAAAATTGCCCACCACGAGATAAGGCTGTGGAAGCTGCGAAATATGTTTTGGTATATCTTCCAGAGTCAAATAAAATTCCGGAAGACACAGGTTGCATATTGTTGATTTTATTGGAATAATAAGCCGGATCGCAATTGCCTGGAGTTTAGTTCTGAGGGTTATTTTTGTAAACGGTAAATTTTTTTTGTCTACGATCATTTTCAGCTCACAATAGCTGCGTTTTCAACCCTTACAGTTCTACTGTACTATTGTCTCTATAGTTTTAAACAATTAGTAAATAAATAAAATAAATTGTGAAATAAATAACACGTAATAGACGGTCATTATATTAAAATAAATTAAGACATAACAAATAAAACACCAAAGCTGTAAAGAGACTTTGGTGTTTTTACGTAGACAAAGCAAATACATTCTTAAAACTAATATCACAGATGACAACTTAGTTGTAAAATACTCCAATACCAGAACTATAAAATACATAAAACTTAAAACTAATATCACAAATGACATTAAAGACAAAAAATTCTTTAATGCCAGAACTTTAAAATGGAAAGAACAATACAAGCGGTGCCGATACAAAACAATTTTGACCTTTTTCCAGCCAGGTTTTCTTCTTCCTCTGTTACTCGCACTGTCTGATGCCGAATTGGATTCGTCGTCACCTTTGCTGAAAGATGAGCCATTCCGCTTCCTTTTACCCGGATATGACTAATCTTATCTGTTAGTTTTAGCGTATTTGCCAAAACAAGTTTTGTGAGGTCGGTTTTGAGGCCAACCTAAGATTGTGTGGGGGGTGCTTTAATCACGTATTTGGTTAAGGAGACTAAAGTTTTTCTCAACCGTTGATTTGGCAGGGGCATGTTGGTTTTGATGACCGGTATTGGTGGTTTGTTTGCTGCAGAAAGTTGAATGTGTCCGCATTAGTGCAGCTATAAGATTTGGTAAAAGTTTAGTTAGTAGAGCTTTTTAATGCAGTAGTTGCTCTGGCGTATGATATTTTGGTTATTGGTGTAGAGATTGATACCAATTTACGTGTTTTAAAATACGATAATTTGTTATTAGTTATAACTTTGATAGCGAATTTTTCTTTATATTTTGGACAATTACTTGATCTTGCGGATTGTTCTTCTTTACAATTGATGCACGTAATTGGATGTTGACATTTGCTACCGTCATGCAGACGATTTCCACACGCGTTAATCAGCTCTTTGGAACAACGAGCAGCTGATGTCCAAACTTCTGACATTTGAAGCAACGCATTGATGCCGGATTATATGGCCTAACTGTGAGGCTAAAAAAAGAAGTTGACGGCGGTTAAACGTCAGTATATGGTTTGGTTTTTTTTGCAATTTCCGTCTCGCATGCTAGAGATGCGACGCGATTGATAACTCCCTGTCCACTCATGTTCTCAACAGTTTCCTCCAAGATACGGTTTAAAAAATCTTTACAGTAAACAATGCCTTTACAAGAGTTTAAAGTTTTATGGGTTGAGACTGTTACATTCTTTTCTGCAAAACGGGTACATTTAAAAAAAATTGCTGGTTGAGTGGTTGAAACCGTTTCCACAAGAAAGCCAATACTGACTTTTTTGATAGATTTAGTGTCATCAATCAATCCATACAGAGCTCTACTAATAAACTTTGTCAAAGTTGCCCTCTTCTCTAGTGACCAGGATGAACCGAGGGACAAGTCCCACCTTTTTATTACCGGCACTTTGTCGGACTTTATCCCTTTTGTGGAAGAATATGCTGGGAGGTTTGATTTGTCATCGGACGGGGACCGTGTAGCATTATCCATTATCACAACTTGATCAGTTGTACCAACTTTCAAACTATTATGAAGCTTTTGTCAGATTTAATTGACGGCACGGACTAGAGACGTAAATTATTTTTGAACATTATTACAAAAAAATTGCGTTTTTTCTACTGACAGGTTGAAAATGAAAGGAAATGAAGGTTATTGATAAAAATGTAAGTGACAAGAAAAACCATTAGGTTTTGTCAACAATCATTTATAATAAATTAAGTTATTACAACACATGACGCAATACAATAGTTTTGAATAGAATCACTCTCAATCAGAAATTTTCATAATAATACAATCTCAATATATAATTCTAACAATATTTTTTATTGAATAAGCTTTTTAATATAATTTTATTACTAATTGATATATTTCAGTACAATCCAACACTTTATACAACAAACATGTTAAAATCCGACAACATAAACTTTTTATTGGCAATATGCAGTTATTTATGCATAGCACCGTTCAACAAAAACAACAAATTTAAAGTCAACTTAATATACACGTCAGTTGTAGTGTTGTCAATCACATCACTCTCGCTTACATCGTTATTTGTTAGACTTTATTACATCACGAGTTCAAAAAAATTTTTGGTATATCTAATAATTCTTATTAGCACTTCACTAATCTTAATTCTGTTAATGATATTTAATGCAACCATAAATTCTAACAAATTTCAAACATTATTTGATAATTTAAATAAGTTTGATTATAATATTGCTACAATTTCTAAATTGAAACATAAACTAGTTGGGTCCTCAATAAAATATGCTTTACTATTTTTTTTATTTTTACTCAAATCATTCTATCAGTTTTTAAAAACTGATATTTATACAGAATACTGGTTTGAGCGTTTTATTTTCCACATTGACAGAATTTATATATTTGCTTCAAATTTATTACTATATTACATTCTAAAGTGTATTTTTGTAAGAGTTGTTTTGTTGAATCAAATTATTAATGAAGTTAAAGTCGATATGTCGGTAAAAATTGTTTTGATAAAAATTGATAAAGTGTTGGAATCAAGTGAAATTTTGTGTAATATTGTTGATATGTTCAATAATATGTTTGAGTGGCAGATTTTTTTGCATTGGTTACTGGCTGTTTTGCAAGTTTTATTTCATGTTACATTGAGTTTACGTTCGGGTTATGTTTCTCTTTTGGCGGTGTGGAATATGCTTTTAGCTGTAAGTAAAACAATAAAACTGGCATAGATATAGTTAAAAGACAGTTATTGATATACAGAATTAAAAGTCTTGAACAATTGATTAAGATAGTTTAATAAAAATAATAATATTTATTGATCAACAGAAATAAAAATCGAATTACAGATCAAAGTTTTAAAATAATAAGTACATACGCTAAAATATAAAAATTAAAATTAAAAAAGAACCTGTTGAGTGGCTTTTCAAAAAGACTAAGGTGTACAATATAAATAAGAAACCATACTAAGCTACAATATTTTAGTTCAAATCTGACTATAGTAGAATATAACCCCTTAATAGCTTTAATATTAGTAAAACTGGTAGTATTTCTTTAAAAAAAATTAATAAACAATAACTATATTTTACTTTCAGATTGATATGTGGAATAAAAGTTAGTTTAGAATCAAAAGTTACGCCTAAGTCTTTGATAGTAGAACAACAATCAATTAGAACTCTTGCAATGTTATAGTTATACGTTAAAAGCTGCATTTTTTTGTATATAAAACCACTTTGCATTAATTGTTATTTAAAGCAAGACTGTTTTGATTACTCCAATCTTGAATTATTTTTATATAACTTTACAAAAAGTTAGCACTTCTTCAATGTTTTTGATGTTACACTATATTTTTAAATTTTTGGCGTAAGCAAGTTTAAGACAGGTTATGCTACTTACTAACGTATAAGTAAAATAAAAAATCTTAAATTGATCTTTGCGGGACACCTGACGTTAAAGTAAACAAATATGCTTCTGTTTTCAATATACAACAATAAGATTGTAATCAAATTGTTATTAAATCACAAAATTTTTAATTTGTTTAATAGTACATTGTGATCAATTCTATCAAAGAAAAGTCTGTATAAATAACATCAGTTTGACCTTTACAATCTATTTCAATAGCCAATTCAACAAAATTAGTAGTAGTTGATTGTTTTGAAAAAAATACCGTGCTGATCTGAGCTGATTATATGACCAACTTGCGGTAGAATAAATTTGTATAGACAACTTTTAAAGACCTTTGATAAGTTTGATAGAATAGAAATTCGACAATAGTTATTTATATTTGACAAAATGCCGCTTTTATAATGGGTACAAAGTTTTGCCGTTTTTCAAACTTTTGGAAAATAACCTTTATTCAATATTGAGTTGAATAAAACAAATAAAGGAGCAACAAGAAAGGCAGCGTAATCTTTTAAGATAAATCATGGTATTTGATCAATTTCTGCAGAGATGGTTTGAGTTTTTTAGGCTTCTAAGGATTCAGTCTTATATCAACTGTAAAAATACCTAGTGACTTAAGTAATAAATTAAAAGAATCATCTAAAGAATTATGTAAATGTGGTGTATAGACCAAACTAAAAACACTAGCAAAGCCATCAACAATAGCTTAAGAAGTATCAAAAGTTTTATCTAAGTTTGAGTCATGCATTAGAAACGGTTAGCGTGAGGACCCTTGTTTGGATCTAATAAAATTTAAAAACTTTTAATAATCGGTAATTGAACAATTTTGTACAGTCTCTATATAAGAGTTATACTCAAGCCTAATAAGAAATTTGTTATTTTGTTAAAGCGTCTTAAACTCACTAATTTTCACCTAATATATTTGGAGGTAAACCAAGAGAGATAAGAGTTATTATAAACATTTATTTTTTGATACAGAGGCTCAATCTTATCAAATATAGCATATAAAGTTTTATGAATAAAATCGACAAGGTTGTTAGTATTACTGCAAAAACTGTTAATTAATGACAAATTTGCATTAAAGATAGCTTGATATAAACCATAAAGATTAGTTTTTTGAAGTTTATATTTTTTTCAATATTTACAGAAGGAAACTTATCAACTACTTTGACTGCATGAACGGAGAACACAAATCTTAACGCCGGGTGGTACGGATCTTTTGCTAAATGAAGATTTTTATCATGAATTACTAGAATAGAAATATTAGTAAAAACTAAGACTAACATTTTCTTCAAACTATTTTTTATAAGATTGTTTTGTATAAGATTAAAAATATTTATAAAATTGAAACACAATGCTGCATTTGTACCTAAATCGTTTAGATAAAATTGTGGAATATTAAAATCATCCGTTATAACTATATGAGCATTTACAAAAAAAAAAAAAACTCATACACCACAAATATATACAGTAAACAATTTTGAAATGTGCACTTCTGGGCAACAATGTTTATAATATATTGGCATTTGTTGCTGATTTGATTGCTAGTCTATTTCTAAATATTGACAAACAGGATATAGTGTAAAAGCCACTTGATATTAGAACTAGAAAAAGTGTTTTGAGTTTGAGTTTACGGAGATGAAATGATAACAATTGCTAATCAGGAGCTGGTAGATTTTGCTTGGGGACCAATAATTTGCAGCCTAGTCTTAGGCGTAGCTAAAGGTTTATTGTATAAAAATGAGTTTTTTAGAGTCTCAGTGCTGATAGAAAGTTTGTTGTTGTTGAAGAAGTGAAATGCTGTTTTTTAGACATTGAGTATGATGTGGCTTAGCAATAAAATTAATTTTAGTACTTTTTTGCAAGTTATTTTTTGTTTGTAATTTTATAATGTGATATTTAGAAAATACATAAAAAACATAAAATTACCTTTGAATTTTAACGAGTGAAACCACTCTTGCTGAAACTATTAAATTGATTTAGGCAACCTGTTAACTTCTTTTAAAAGTTTTGGTTTTATATTTCTGAACTAAACAAATAATCACTATTTGTTAGAATTTCTAGTAAACCTTGTACTACGATTAAATACTAGTTTAAGTAACAAAATATCTTAACATTTTTTTTATTGTTTGTAACTTTTCAGGGTTGCATTTTTAGTAAAAACCTTTTTTCTTTAAAATTGTTCAAAAAATTAAATTTCACAGGCAAATTTTTTTTTTCTTGAATTTTGAAAATTTTCCAAAACTTTATAAAACAGTTTTTCTTAAAAAAGATGACGAGTATTTTTTTTCTCAAATTATGGATAAAAACGTACGCGTTGCTATCAATCCAATCCAAAACCTTTTAAATAAAATTCGTAGTTTATGTCTCTTTAGACCACCGGAAAATGCGTCAAAATGTTAATCTTAATACGTTTCTTTCTCTCCAAAAGACGATGACAGACATTTTGACAAATTTGTAAAAAAATTGTGACTAGAAGCCAAAGATGGCTTAAAAAATCAAAACTGTGTCCATAAAACAACTTCAAAACAGTGCTACTTAGCCCTTTATTTTTTGAGAAAGCGATCCTATTTTCCCGGAACAAAAAGTTTTTTGTTTGCACTTTTTTTCTTGTGATTTTTTAGTAGTTTAACATTGAAGATTGAAATTTAGCCAGCATGTGACCAAAAGGTCAATTTTTGCACGCGGAGTTACTTGCGACTATAGTTTCTTTTTTTCAACATTTTAAACTAGTTTTAAGTTGAGAAAATATTTTTATTGAAAATTAAAAGCGCGTAAAACTTGAATCAAAGTTATATTCTTAAAACTATTTTTAATGTTGCATTTTTTAAGTATTTTTTTAATTGATATATTTAAATTAATATTAATATTAATCTAAATTTTTTTTTGTTTATCTTGCTTTGTTTTTGGAATAATAAAAAAATACGTTTTATTTTTCACCTCTAGTTAGGAAACACTCTGCATATACACATTGAAACTTTATAAACATATTTAATATAATCTGTTTTGTTAAATTCAATAAACCTTATTTATAATTAAAATATATTAACACAGTTTTTCTTTTGTTTCAGGTAAGTCATTTTTTAATAGCTACAAGTTGTAAGTAATTTATGTACTTTTAAGTGTCTATTCTTACTTTTTATTTTCCTTACGTTAAGTCTATTTAAGAAGAAACGTATCTCACATTCTAAACCATTTGTAAATAAATTAACTTTTTGTAAATATATTTGTCTTATAATATAAAAAAAGAACATAAAATAAATAAAACAAAATTTCCATGTACTAGCATCGTTACAAACATGTTTAAATGTATTTATTATAAATGCAATAATATGAATAATGATAACTGTTTTATGAATTTCCGAAAGATAGTCGCTTGTGTCAGTAAATAATTAAATACAATTTATTAACTCTTGATAAAAAAAAACTGTACATTTTTTTTTTGTACAAACAGCATTTTTCTAGCTAAGATATAATCAAAATTAAAAAAAAAAGATTGATTTGAAGGAAACCCACCTCTAAAATATATTTATATATATAATTTTGCAAATACAAAAGTCATCAACCGCAAAAACACTAGTTTTTAGTAATTGTTTTCAAGTTTTACAAACTAATTGAACAAACAATAGAAAACAATTAATCTTGTCTAATAAAGGTCTGCAATGAGGATAGGTTTACAAGTATACAGGGTTTCTTGACGTTTATTTTAAAGCTCGTGCAGTTTATGCCAGATTTTGGTTTTTTCTAACAATATTTTTTATATTTTAGTATTTTTCATAAAAAAATTTAATTAATTTTGATATTTTAAACATTTTACAAAAACAATTCGGCACATTTGAATTGTTTGTCCAGATTTTACTGTTTTTTAAAAGAAAATTAATATTTTAAGACAGAAAATGGCAATGTTTTGACTTATTATAAATAGAATGTTGCATTTTTAACAGTTTATAGTAAATTTTGGTACTTTCTGATCAAATTTTTATAATTTATGACCGGATATAGAATGTTTCTGACAATACTTTAATAGTTCATAGCCGGATTTTGCTGTTTTTGAAATTTTATTAATAAAGTTTTGCACTTTTAAAAAGTTGTTGAGTAATTTTTGATACTTTTTGACAATATTTAAATTTTTTATAACTAAATATTGCTATATTTGACAATTTACAAAAAAATGTTTAACAGTTTATGCTAGATTTTAGTTTTTTTAACATTTTATTAACAGTTTATTGTTCAATTTTGGTGCTTTCTGATATATGACATAGGTATAAAATTGACAGACCGGATTTTTTTTTAATATATATATATATATAATGTTGCAATTTTTATCAGTTTATGGTAAAATTTAGTAGTTTTTAACAATGATTTTATATTTTAAGGCCGGCTTATGCTGTTTATGGCATTCTATGAATAGAATTTTGCATTTTTTGACAGTTTATGAGAGAATTTTGTAATTTTTTGTCAAAAATTTGATATTTTATTGCCGGATTTTGATGATGTTTTGTTTTTAGTGACAACATTTTAATATAATTCATAGCAGGGTTATGTTGTTTTTGAATTGTTATAAATTAAAATTGCAGTTTCTAATAGTTTATAGCCAAATTTTGTTATTTTTTAACAATGGTTTGATGTTTTAAAGCTTTTTTGTTGTTGATATTTTTAACATTATTTAAATTAAAATGTTGATGACAACAAGTCAAAAGTTCAGATTAGAATGGCTCACTCACCCACTATTAGTTATCAAGAGGTTGTATCAAAACTGTTTTTTGTGACAAAGTGACTTCTAAGGTTTGCAGAGAGGTCAAACATTTATTCTCTTGATAACGAACATTTAGATGGATTACTCAATATCATGATAACAAATTTTCTTCTTTTAATAAGCCTCTGGCTTGTTTTTTCCAATCCTTACTTCTCTTGCAATACTGATGTCTAGTACTCTTTCTATCTCTTTAATGGTCTGCCTAGTGACCTTTGCGTTCTTGGTCTTTTGTTTCTTGCTATTTTGACTATACGGTAATCTTCCATTTTTGTCACGTGCTCATTTCACGCTTTTTTTCTCTGCCTTATTTATCTAACAACGTCTTGTGTGGTGCATCTTTGTCGTATGTCAGCACTTAGTATTTGGTATTTCTTAGCACCCGCATCTCTGTTGTTTTGAGTATGGCTTTTGTTCTTGTGGTTTTAGCTCGGGCTTCTGCTGCATATGTCATTACTGGGCGGACATGTTTTGTATATTTGTACTTTGGCCTCTCTGTTCATGTATTTGTTATATATATATATTGTTATATATTATATCTCTCTGGCCTCCTGATATTTTTGCCATTTTGGTGGCTTGGTCTTTAACCGGTTACTTCTACGCCGAGTGATTTGAAGGTCATGATTTGTTGGATTAATTGATTGTTTACTGCTAATTTGCAACGGATTAATTCTTTAGCTATGACTAGTGATTTGGTCTTCTGAATTGAGACCTTTATATTATATTGAGTGGCTGCCAGGTAGAACAAATCAGTAGTTCAAACTAGAATGACCCGCCAACCTACTTCAGTGTTAGTTATTTAGAGGTTGGATCACAACTTTTTCTTGTGACAAATTGACTTTTGATGGTTGCAGTTTAGTATTTTAATAATGAACACTTAGGCGGGTGGGTGAAATCAATAGTTAAAATTGGAATGGCTCATTTACTCACCCACCATTTCTTGTGACAAAATGACGTTGGCACAGAGGCAAAACTTTTAATCTTTAAATGACAAATATTTGGGCGGGTGGTTAGGCCACATCAAAACACGATGACGTGCCATTTGTTTAAGTTGGAGTGGCCTAGCCACCTGCCCAAGTGTTAGTTATCAAAATGATTTTTGACGCTTGCAAACATTTAATCTTCTGATAACAATTACTTGAGTAGACGGGTGGACACTCTATAGCATAATAACCAAATAGTAGGTTAAACTGTAGCTCATCTACCCACCCAAGTGTTACTTATCAAGAGATTGAATTACAACCTTTTCTTGTGACAAAATGATTCATGACGTTGGTGTAGTGATTTAACATTTAATCTTTTTATGTAAAGTAATTAGGTGAGTAGGTAGGACACTTTGTAGTATGACAACAATTAAGTAGTTTGGACTGGAGTGACCCACTTGCCCACCCAAGTGTTAGTTATCAAGAGTCTTTTGTAACAAAATGACGTTTGCAAAGTGGTTTAATCTCTTAATAACAAACACTTGAGTGTTTAGGTGAGCTACTCTAAAGCATAATAACGAATCAGTAGTTTAGAAAGTAGTAGCTCATTTATCATCAAAAGTTACATCACGACCTTATCTTGTGACAAAGTGACTTCAAGTGTTTGCAGATAAGTCAAACATTACATTTTTTGGTAACTAACATATGGGCGGGTGGGTGAGCCATTCTAAAATATAACAACGTGTCTGTAGTTTGGAATGGAGTAGCCCACCTACCTACCCGAGTGTTGGTTATCAAAAAATTGCATCACAACTCTCTCTTGTAACAAAGTGACTTCTGGCGCTTGCATAAAAAAGAGTGGATTACTCTAAAGTATGATAACAAAATAACATTTAGGTTACTTATCTTAAAATTTAATCTATAATTGCTAAGCAACATTTGGGATTTGTAGAGAACAGTTTTAGTCATCATTAATTGCAAAGGGACATTTGGGTTTTGTAGAAAACAGTATCTAGTCATCAATAATCTCAAAGCAATATTTGGGTTTTAAGAGAACAATTGTTAGTCATCATTAATTACAAAGCGACTCTTGATGACCTTAATTACGAAGCAACATTTGGGTTTCTTAGTGAACAGCTTTTTAAATCTTATTAATTGCAAAGCCACACTTAGGTTGCAAACAGAGCACACAATTAAAAAGCAAAGCAACATTTGAGTTTTGTAGAAAACAGTCTCTAGTCTTCATTAATTGCAAAGCGACATTTGAGTTTAATAGAGAATAGTTTTTAGTCATCAATCATTGCAAAAAGATATTTGGGTTTTTTAGGGAACAGCTTTAAGTTATAATTAATTGTAAAGCGACATTTGAGTTTAGTAGAGACCAGTTTTTACTCATCATTAATTGCAAATGCAATTTTTGGGTTGCAAAAAAACCACATAATTAAGTTTCTTAGGGAACATGACGCGGTATTGATAACCGACAACAAAGACAAACTTATTAATATTTATACATGACTGCTAACAAAAGATTATTAAACCATTGTGTTTTTTAACTTAATCGTTCATAATAAATTAAGTTATTATAAAACATTTCACTACAATTGCTTTAAATAGAAACACCTTTAATCAGAAACATCTTAACTAAATAAATAATTCTAACAATGCTTTTCAATTGAATAAGCAATAACAATTGGTGCCTATTAATATAATTTTATGTTCCAGTACAATCCAACACTTTATTCAACCAACATGCTAAAATCCGACAATTTAAATCTTTTACTAACAACATGCATTTATTTATGCATAACACCCTTCAACAAAAACAACAAATTTAAAGTCAACTTAATATACACATTAATTGTAGCATTATCAATCACATCGTTAACTTATGTATCAATATATTGGAGACTTAATTACATGTCGAGTGTCAAAAGTACTTTGGTAATGATAATAATTTATACCAGCACATCACTAATTTTAATTCTAATAATGATATTCAATGCAACAATAAATTCTAACAAATTTCAAACAATATTTAATGATTTAAATATGTTTGATTTTAAAATTACAACAATTTCTAAACTAATTGGGTCTTCAATAAAGTTTGCTTTGATATTTATATTATGTTTATTTGAACAATTACATCATTTTATTAAATATGATTTTCATAAGCAATTTTTGTTTGCACGTTTTATTATCAACATTGACACTATTTATATATATATGCATCAACTTTACTCATATTTTACATTCTGAAATGTATTTTTGTAAGAGTTGTTTTGTTGAATCAAATTATTAATGAAATTGAAGTTGGTGTGTCGATCAAACATGTTTTGATGAAGGTTGATAAGGTGTTGGAATTGAATAAAATTTTGTGTAATGTTGTTGATATGTTCAATAATATTTTTGGTTGGCAGATTGTGTTGCATTGGTTGCTGGCTTTTATTCAAATTATATATTATATTAAAAAAAGTTTATATTTTGGAAAAGTTGATATTTTGATGGTGTGGAATATACTCGTAGCTGTAAGTTAAACAATGTATTAAATATACTTTTATTTTAAGGATAGTTATTGATATATAGAATCATGATTTTGAATTAATGTTTTAAACAATTTATTATATGATTTGAATATTTTATTAATTACATTAGTTTTTACTGTTATTTTATATGTAAAGCAAACTTTTTGATTGACGACCAAACTCACAACGATAGTTTACAATTGGTGTAGAGTGTTTGTGTATAGTTTTAAAGGTTGTGGATTTGATCTCAATATTTTAATTTTTTTAACAACATGTCCTAAGATAGTCTTAACCTGTTACCAGATGCTTTTATAAAAATAATTAATGAAACAACATTATAGTTATTGTTAATAGTTGGCCCATCATAGTTAGTTCGAGTTTAGTTTCAAACTTTATTTTTATTTGTTGTAGATTTGGTCAAAGTTTATTAGATTTAGCTACTGCTAATCCGTTGGTAAAATAAGGGCATTGCTTGTTGAGTCTGTTGTTGTTAAATCTTGTTTTAAATATAATTATAAGTGGTAGCATGTCCGTTGTTTATTTTTGCCTTAAAAACGGCTAAGTTTCTAGTCTAGCAATTTTTGTGGCATTTTTTATACAGTTATACCAAAATGTATATTTTATAAGATGTTGCGTAGATGTTTTTTAAGTGCCCTTAGTAGTTGTTGTAGTTGATGGGTTATTTTTTTTTTTGATTTGATAATAAAATTTGCTTATTACTTGTCGGAAGATTTTTAACAAAGTTGGGACGTCTTGACTTATTGAACGCCAATTGTTGCGACCTAGTTTTGGCTAGTGCAGATAGTTGAAAAATTGCTAATTGTATCTAAAAAATTTATAGTTAATGGATTTTGGGTAATGTGCTGTTTTGAAAATAAATATACTTTTTCAGAATTTTGTCAAAGTATTGAATTTACTTTTAAAACTGTTTTACAAACAGAAGAGGCATTTGCCAAGATGTGACAGTATTGAACCGGTTTTATTCCAATAGCAAGCACAGACTGATCACAACAACCATAAACATCAACACAAGATTTGAGAGAAACAAACTAGTAAAAAACAAAAATACTTAACAATTGAGACGCTGAACATAAATAAAAATCAGTTCCTAAGCATACTCAGTAAGAAACTATAAAAATAGAAATACTTGAGGAATAGGGTATAGATGAACTCACAGAAAACATAACAAGCAGCATACAAGTAGCATCCAAAATAATTTTAGCAAAACAAAACAAAAGAGTTGGCAAATTGAGCTCACATCAAAAAAACTGTTAAAAGAAAAAAGAAACACCAACAGAAAATTAGAAACCTATAAAAAACTAAACAAAGATATAAATAGGAACATACGAAAAGACATAAGAAACCACAGGACAAAATTTACTGATACCATTAAAGATAACAAAAATATGAAAACTCTAAGATCACAATTTTCCTTAAGAAGAACAAAATAAACAAAATTAAAAAAAAAACAGTCTAGGTAGCACTGTTAGTAACAGAGAAGAAATCAAAATGGTAATTTAAGACTTTTACAAAACTTTATATCAAGAATCGGAAATCTAAAATACAGGGTCAAATTTTTTTTTTAAATAATCCGCCAATAACTAAAGCTAGCACTACACAAAAATTGGATAAGAAGCAAAATGTTAAAAATGGAAGGTACAAACTTACAAGAAAATATAAGAATTTTGCTTTAAAAATGTTAAATAGAAGGGGTAATACTAAGTAAATAGCAAAGCGCAGAAGTCATTATTCTACACAAAAAAGAAAACAAAAACAACAGCATTAAAAATTGCCGTCCTATAAGTTTATTATTACATTTATATAAACTCTTTTCAAAAATAATAATAAATAGACTAGAACTAAACTGGACTTCCACCAACTAGTCGAGCAGACTAGGTTTCAAAATAAATTCAGTACCACCAATCACTTGCAGACACTAAGGACCTTCATAGAAAAAAGCAATAAATATAATATACCATTACTCATTGCTTTTGTCGACTACCCAAAAGCATTCGACTTTTTAGAAAAGTGGGTAATCTTGAAAGCCCTCAACAACGCAAAAATTGATTTCAGGTACTCAATCCTCATTAAGTATGTTAACAAAAGTGCATCTATACACGTTAAAACTGATAAAGATACCAAGACGGAGCAAATACCAATAGGAAAAAATGTACGCTAAGGGAAACTGTTTACAGCCGCTTTAGAAAAGGTGTTTAAGAGCATAATTTGGGAAGAAACAGGATACATCTATCTAGGCCATAAAATGCAGGCAGACAAAGAAAACTAAATTACCAAAATAGCGAGGAAGATAGGTCAATGCTGGGCGGCGTTTGAGAAACTGGGATTCATACTCAAACTACGCAAATTTTTTATCAACCTAAAAAGGAAAGTTTTCGAGACGTGTATCTTACTAGTGCTTCCGTACGGCTTTAAAACCATAGCAATAACAAGCAAAACAGCTAATAAACTACTAACTACCCAACAAATAATGTAGAGAGCCATGTTGGAAATTAGCATCAGAGACCAAATCAAAAATAAGGAAATCCAAAAAAGAAGCCAAGTAACCAACGTTTTTAAGAGAATAGCACAACTGAATTAGAGATGGGCTGGCCTTGTAGCAAAACAGGACAAAACCAGATGGACAAATAGATTAGAGCGATGGCACTCAAAGGGCCCAAAAAGAAGCGTGGAAAGGCCCCCGAGAAGATAGAGAGACAAGATCCAGGAGGTTGCAGGAAAAAACTAGTTACAAACTGCATATGACAAGGAGACTTTGAATTTTTTTAAAAAGGTTTACATACAAGAGTGGATAATTAAGAGCTAAAAAAAAAGAAGAGTTTGAAGAAGGTTGAGGTTTAACCAAACTTCAGTCACAGTGTGGCAAAATAAATTGTGATATGAAAACATAGTAATTATTTAATTTAATTTAATACTCTTTGAGGCCAAATTATTTTATCAAAAGCAGATTCTTGTTTTGTCAGTTTAGGATTCTAGTGTTGTGTTATGGCGTCGGTTAAATTTAGAAGGGATTGACTCTCTAAGTAGTCTAAGTTTTTTTAAGTTTGTTGTTAGTAGTAGCAGTGCGGCAAGTGCTTCTTGCAATCCAAACTGATAACAACTGATATTTTTCATAAACGTATTGTATATTTCTATGTGTATATATATTAAAAAAGTTTTTTTAATTTTTTTTTTTTATTGAATTGGTCACATTAGATTTTTTAAGTATTGGTATTAATAAAAAGTGGAGCCAGTCTGTTGGTATTTACTTTGTTTTGTATATAACGTTAGATAATCTTACTAGTGTGTTATTGTTTTATTTTTTATTGAACAGTTTAAAGATTTTCAAGTACAGTTTTTTGGGGACTTTTGCTTTATCACTTTTATGCAATTTACTGCTTTTATTACGTAATGTAAAGACTGTTTGTTTTAGCCAGTTATTAGTTATTACCCATAAGTTTTGTTACAATTTAAGATGTTAGTATCCTGTAATTTTGTTTAATGTTTTGTGGATATTATACTAAAGAGTTTTTTATTAAGAAGTGTGATTTTAAAGTTTGCGCCATTTTTGTACTTGTAAAGATATGAATGTAATTTTTTTACAGTTGAAAAGTAAAAACTATCTCATTTACAAAAATGGTACAATATACGCTTCAACAAAGAATAGAAATAGTGATAATTTACTACAATATATTAAAAAATTTGCGGAGACAGTTTGTAGAGTTTGCGGTGTAATAGGTCGGAATGAAGTACAGTTATGAACAGAAATTGTAAAGATAATTAAGAAATTTGAGACATTTGACATTTAAGTTAAGTCACCAGTCCATAGTCGTTGTGTTAGATCAGACAAAAACATTGCTGCTGTTGCTGAAAGTGTCGCAGAAAACCCACGTATGTCAATTTTACGGCAATTTTGCATAAAGATTTACACTTGCATTTTGCATTTTTCTGGAAATTTTTCATTCTTGGTATTTCTCACTTGTATTCCATAATGCGCCGGTGCACCATCATGTTTAAACTAACAATTTAATCTACATGCTAATGGAACTTTAT
This sequence comes from Tachinus rufipes, assembly GCA_963932245.1. Classification (NCBI taxonomy): domain Eukaryota; kingdom Metazoa; phylum Arthropoda; class Insecta; order Coleoptera; family Staphylinidae; genus Tachinus; species Tachinus rufipes. Next base: position 16,799,376 of record OZ010744.1, read on the forward strand.
TAAGTAATAAAAATGGTAAATTATTATTTAAGAACTGTAGATACAAGGCTGAATTAAGTCGGTTTGGTAGAATGCGTAGACCAATTACATTATTACTCAACAACCCAGCCCAAATGTTAATAAATCATTGGTTTTGATAAGATCTTTGCTGTAATAAGTGAGGGTTTTTATTTATTCATTGAAGTAGATTATGAGTATTTATAATACTTGTTTCAGTAAATGTGGACTCATCACTCTTTTTAAAAAACTTTGGATCATTGTTAACGCTATGCCATAACTATCTACAAAAATTGACTTAAAGTTTCTTATCTACGTCAAGCAAAACTTGAACTTTATGAGGTTTAAATGGATGCAAACTATTTTTCCTCAATAATCAGTAAATAGTTTTTTTTATATGAGTTTAAGACGATACAGTTTAAAAGCTTGTACTTGGTTTCAAATTAACAAATTTAAAAATTTATTCTACCTGTTTTATAGTTTTTGCATCGGGATGCCATCAATTTAAAAAAAAAACATTTTTTACTTAGTTAAGTTGTGCAACTAGAGGAACGACTCAAATGTGTTATTTTTTTTTAAATAACTAGGTTGTCTTTGCGTTTAGGTTGCAACTAGTTTTGCAAAATTGTTTAAATTTGAGAAATAACGTTGGGCTGTTGAGCCAAACGGGTAATAAGTGTTGTTTTTTAAATGTTGTCTAGGTGTAGACTGAAAAAGCTGCTAATTTGATTTTTTTATATAACCGAAGCAACAAACCACCCATCCACCACACCGTGTAATCACGTTGTTTATTAATGATTAATCACTAATTTATTTTTTACGTCAAAAAACTTTACGTTAATAAAGTTATTAAGAAATAAAACTAAATTGACTGATGTCATGTTCTAAGCAGCACACATAAAAATGACTATTTAAACTAATATCTTGGCGCTTGAAAGAAAAACTAAATGAGGACTATAACAACCACAGAAGAGATAACTGGACGACACAAACAATATACTAAAGAGCATGGAAGAGTCTGGGAGAAGCCAGAAATGGATGATTAGTGGTTAAAAAAAAACTTTAAGATAGGTCATTGCTGCTTATCACCAAACGGTCGTTTGTTTTTAATTTATTCGACCGCATCACTTTACTGCAACAAAACTTCAAATTTTTTTTGTATTACTGCACTCCGTTTAAGTCTGACCTTTCTATTTTGTCCTCTTGGATCGCTTGTTACTGCTACTACTACCAAGCATCGTTTTTGGGCTAAATTAAACAATTACTAATATAATATATGCAACTCCTAGCAACAGGTTGTTATGATAGAATTCTCATAATTACATTAATACATAGAACTCCATAATACCAGTCACCAAATTAACACAACCCCAAAGTATGTTTATAGTTATTTCTTACTAGTGAAATATGCCTCGCATACAATTTCAAGGCCTTACTATCTAGTGTAAGCTTGACAATCTTTTGCAATTATTGTGCAACACCAAAGGTTCAAATAATCTTAGAGTACAAAGTCTTATTTAATAGATCTTTTAGACTTTTTTATTGTAACCTATAAGAAATTTCTAAATCTTTTGTTAGGCTCAGTTCTCTTACTATTTAAAACTTGATTAAAGATGAAAAAAAAAATGCTCCCCGAACATTTGTTTGGATTCGGAGCACGTCAAAAGGATTAAAAGGGTGGTTAGGAGAGCCCTGAATGCCGCTGACGACGACGCGCCGCTGCAAAGCGTGAGACCGTCTCAAATTCGAGAAATCATTTAAAGACGAAAAATCCGGTCTGCTCCAGGCACTGACGGAATACCCAATAGAGCGCTAAAATGGTTTTCGCACAAAGCGATAATGGTTCTTACCAATATTGCTAATGCGATCCTTCGCACTGGGCATTTTCCTACGGTTTGGAAAAGCTCAATTGTCATAAATATCCCAAAACCTGGAAAAGACCGGCGGTTTCCTCAAAATTACCGGCCTATCAGTTTACTATGCACCTTGAGTAAGGTCATAAAAAAGGCTATTTTAGATATTATTCAGGATCATGTTGATTCGAATAATTTACTTCCCTCGCATCAGCACGGTTTTTGTTGGAAGCATTCTTCGATCCACCAGTTAAATCGGGTGACTGATCACATTGTGGAAGGTTTTAGGTGGAAAAAGGCCACAGGGATGGTCCTTTTCAACGTGGAAAAAGCCTTTGACAAAGTCTGGCACAAGGGTCTTCTCTACAAACTTCTCAGTCAAAAATTTCCTCTACGTCTTATAAAGCTGATAGCCTCATATTTAAACCGTAGAACCTTGGCTGTTAGAATTCATAAACACGTTTTAACCACGCGAAATATCACGGCAGGGGTCCCTCAAGGCTCCATTCTTTCTCCGGTCCTTTTTAATCTATTCGTTGCTGACATGCTTTCGGGATCGAAGCACGGGGTTAAAATGGCACAATACGCAGATGATACTGCACTTTTGTACTCGTCATGGTCACCTCTGGTGATCACCTCTAAGCTACAAAAAGCCACCGACGATCTGGAATGCTGGTTAAATGACTGGCTGGTAAAGGTCAATCCGGAGAAAAGCAAAGCCGTTTTCTTCACTCGGCGACGAAACGCACCTCATGATAACGTCTGTCTCGACGACGTTCCCATACCGTGGTCCGATTTTGCAAAGTATCTTGGGGTTACCTTTGACAAGGGGCTCACGTACAAGTTGCACGTGCAGTCAATACTCGATAAGGCTAAATTAGCTAAAAATCTTCTGGTTCCGATGCTGCGGCGGAACAGTGGTTTCTCTCTCCGGAACAAAGTCCGGTTATACACGTCTACCATCAGACCCATGATGATGTATGCGTGCCCCATCTGGGGAACCGCCGCAAATATGCATCTTGATAGATTAGAGTTGTTCCAAGGTAATACTTTGCGGTAGCTCACTGGAGCTCCATGGTTCGTCCGGAATCGCAAAATTCAAAGCGATCTTGGGATTCTACCTCTGCGCAGTCATATCGAAGCTTTGGCCGCAAAGTACTTTGACAATCTCGCGGTTCATTCCAATCCTGATCTGGCCCGACTCGCTGAGCCAGATAAGGAAGTTTTGCGACACAAGCGCCCGGTTAGTAAATTGACTAACATTACCTAAAACTCCTTACCTTTTCCCTCAGCTTATAAAGCGTTAAGTCCCCCCTCTTTCGACACTGTCTTGTCTTTCAACTAATAACGGAAGGTTTATGAGCTATAGGTCTCGAACTTCCAGGCATATCATCGGGGGGGAGTTTAGTCTTTAGGCGCCTGCCTCTTGCGTTGCGGGTGAATCGACACTTTCAGTCTTTAGAAGATTCTCCTCCCAAGCCACAAAAAAAAAAGAAAAAAAAAAAATTTTTTTAGACTATTGTTGCGCAATTGTTTAGTGGAAAGACTGTTGCGTAGGCAGTAATAGCAAACCAAAAAACTATTTGTTTAGTAAACTTTCTAAGTAATATGGTACGGATTCTACTTTAAACAAACGAAACTGTATAAAAAAAAACAAACTTAGAAAATGGGTGGAAACCTTAGTATTTTAATATTTGTCTAGCATGTGCCTTGGTGTAAAGCGGCAGATTAGAAAGTAAATAAGCTGAGGCATTTTTAAATCATTCTTAAGTTGTTGTTAAGGCTTGGTGGTGTTGTTTAGAGAGTAGATCGTTGATGCTAAAACTTTCGTAGCAGTAATGTTTTTGTAAAACGACTAAACGTCAGCACATTTTAAAACTTTGTTGGAAAACTTGCAGTTGTAAATTTTGAAGTAAAGAAAACTTATAAAATGCAAGATCGCACTTTATAACAAAGTTGCTTTTTGTATTTTTTATCCTATTACTGTGGGCCGTCCTGCAAAACTAAAGAAGACGCAGAGGAACGTTTTTTTACAAATTAAACTTGCACACAATTACTATATATTTTGTGCAATTAGCAAATATAAAATCTTTTTTTAGCGGAAAACCAACCAACCGGTTGTAATAATTATTACATATTTACATAGTACACCTTAATTTTAGTCACCCAATTAGCTCTAAAATATATTCTAATACTAGTGTGTTTGTAACTGTTCCTTACTAGTACAACGTGCTCTGCATACAATTTTAACGCCAAACCGGCTAGTGTAAGTCTGACCATCTTTTGCAGTTAAGGAGCAACTACAAAAGCTACGTTTAAACGTAAAACCTTAATGCCAAATACAATGTTAGCACACAACACTAAAGCTTTAAATTCATATCAATCTTTAACCTTAACTCTTACAGCATATCTAGCATGCTACATTTGACCTTAATGACCCTAAAACTAATGTACTCTGTTTGAAACCGGATGGTGGATGCGTAGTTTTCTTTAAAGGTTGTTTTTTTGAGTGCAAATTTTGCGCTTATATAAGTATTTTCTTTTACTTAATTGGGTTTTCTACAATTTTGTTTAATTGGGGTGGACGGTAGAAAAGTTTAAGTTTTAGTGTAAAATCTACGTGCTGAAAAAGTTTCGCTTTAGCAGTAAGATTTAATAAGTTTTTGTGTTATTTTGTTTGGAGTTTTTAGTTTTTTGATCAAATTAAAATAGATGCTTATCTTTTGTTAGATAAAACGTAAATATAACTCTGTTTGCGTTTTTGCTATACAAAAGAGTTGAGTTGTGCTCAATTTGTTTTTAAGTGTTTTGTAGTAAATATCTGTTTTGTAATGTACGGGATAGTGCTTCTGTAAATATCTATTCTGAGCATTTGGTTTGGATTTTTTTGAAAATTTAGTTTTTTAGTGATTTTAACCAGTTTGTTTGTCACATTTGCTTAGTTTTTTGCTTGGTAGCTGTTGTTTGTGACATTTTTTTAATAAAACAAAAAAAATTAAAGGTTTTTGTTTAGCTTTTTGCAACTGTTCAAAAGTATTTTTGCTGTTTTTAATTCTTATTTATGATCGTTTAAGTAATGTTGATTGTATGATCAGATTTGTTTAATCTTTGTTTTTGCAACAGTGGAATATTGTTGCTGATAAAGTATTGTGGTTTTAGTTATTTTGTTTTATTTTTTTAAGTACGATTAGAGCGTTATTACAAATCTAACAAATGCTCTGCTCAATACAAGTAATACCTAATTTGTGATAAAAGCATAATACATTTTTTTATTAATTCAAAGACTAATTTCTTAGTATAATAAACGGTAGACTAATTAATTTATTCATTTTTATTATCATTTATTCACAATAATTTATTAGTGCTAACGACCTTTATTCTCATTTGTAATAAATAAAGATAATACAATATTAAGTAATCAACAATATTTTGTATCTTATATTGAAACAATATTATTACTCACGTATAGGTAATTAACATAATAGTCCTACAAACTATATAAAACATTCAGTCTAATAAGTCGTGAAGCAACATAATGTTTCCTTCGTTAACAGATAATTTAAAAATAGTCTTTAACTTGGCTAACTACATAGGACTTTTACAATTTTACGAACATAATCCTAAATGGATACATTTTTATAAATACTTTGTTATCATAATTGCAACAACTTTATCAGTTTACCTCATATATACATCACATGTATTATTTAATACAGAATTTACATTTGTAGCACATATGGGGAACGATTCTACAGTAATAATATTGGCAGTTATGAATTTAATTTTTATAATGGGATTTAAGAATTCAAAATTACATTTATTGATGCAAAAATTTGAACGGTTTGATAGAAATGTAAACGAATTTGATTTAAACGAAAAAAATAGAATCGATAATCAGTTTTTAACTTTATTTATAACAATGAATTTGATATTAGTGTTTGATTTTATGAGATGGAATAAATTTAAACAAACCCATAAAATTTATTTTGGTCAATTATTGCTTATTGATTATTCTGTTATCATATATTATTTAGAATATTATATATTAAAATCTATTAAGTATAGATATAAAATTTTAAATGATTTGATTTTAAATCTTAATAGTAATAGTAATGTTAATGTTTTCATTTATGGTGGTGAAATTTTGGGTGATTTAGTCAATATTTTTAATAACATCTTTGGTTTCCATATATTATTAATTATATTGTTTGGGTTATTAAATATTTTAACTATGTTAAATTATGTTATTGTGAATACACGTATTTTTGAGTTAAGTGATTGGTTACGCATTGCTATGTGGAATCTTGTATCAACTGTAAGTAAACTCTTTTTTATCTAATTTTTAATTTTTTTTATAATGTTTAAAATTTTTTTAATGTTTGCAGAAAATCTTATTTATTATTTTATGCATAGATTTAAGTAATATAATAACCGTTATTTTTTTCAATAAAAAAAAAATTAAACTATTTTTTAATTCTATTTACTACACTCAATAACAAATTCATAACATAACCATTTTTTTTTTAATTATATAAACAATGTTCAATCAACTAAATGCATAGTTACAAAAACATCTAAATACAATCTAAACAAATTATATTCAAGTTCAGTGTACTTCAATCAACTAAAACAATATGTCAATTATGAAAACAAATTTGAACATAGTGCTAACTTGTGCAACTTACACCGGATTAATAACGTCTTACAATACTAAACATCAATGTTTTAACATCAATCAATATTCATTTGCAATACCATTAGTACTAATTATACTAATTATATTCTATGCCTATCTTTTATCACAAACTGATTACAGACTTTTTGTTAAAATGAGGGATTATACTGTAATGTTATATTTACTAATAATTAATCTAAGATTTAGTACGGGTTATATAAATTCCAGTTTGGGATTGTTATTTAATTATTTTTACCAACTTGATACAAAACTTAACTTATTAATACTAAATCAAAAGAAATTAGTAAATTATCAATTTATTACGATTATTACAGTTATGCTTTTATTATTAATTAGTGAATACTTTAATTGGTCCAAATTGACACCATCTAAAATACATATAATTATTGGTAATATTTTCTTCTTATATGAAATAGTTTTATATTATCTACTTTGTTATATATTAAATTCTATTAAATTTAGATATGTTGTATTGTAGTTGCAAAATATTGACGGATAGAAAAATTGACTTAATAATGGAAGCTAATTATATTTTATCTAACTTGTCGGCTACGTTTAATGATATTTTTGGTATTCAAATATTGTTAATTGTATTAATTAGTTTTGCAAATGTATTAGTTTTAATTCAAACAGTTGTTGATCAAAAGGATGAAGATGTTTTAGTTTTATCGTGGTTAAGTGTTGTATTATGGGATGTATTTGCAATTGTAAGTATTTTTTATTGTAGACCCCACGGTGCTTCAGACTGTGCTGCTACGCCTGAAGCTGCTTGTTGGTTTGTTTTTTGTAAACATCATTGAGTTAACGTAGAGGTTGCGCTAATGAATGTGTGTGTAATACCAACAAGCGCTGACATTGTTCTAGTTTGTAATTTCATAGGAAGTTATATATAACAATGTAAGAGTAGTGTGATTGATACTGACTGTTAGCGATAATTGAACTTTTTTTAGTGCATTTTTATATTTTTCTTAAACGTTTTATCTCCAGTTATCAAAGTACTTAGATTTGTGGTTAGGTTTTACCTAATTTATCATAAAAAACGTTTCAAGATTGCTTTTGATGCTCAGACAGAAAGACTGCTTCTTTTAATTGCAGTAATTCTGGTAGCGACCTAAAATGCTTATTGCTTGAATTTTAAACAACACTTAAAAGCTGCTAAATAAATGTCCCGAATAATGTGTTAATAGTGCAGTCTAGCAGAGGAAACTCTTGTTTTGTTTTATATAGTGCTAATGATAATTTCTGCAAAACATCTTTAACTAAGCAATGGTTATAGTATTAACGTCTGTTGTGATGAGTTTTAAACATTAAAACAAACTTTTAAAAATCGGTTTATTAAGAATAATATATACATATAACATCGACAAAGATTACCTATGAAATAACTTAAAAACTACCTGCCACCATATTTATATCCCTTACAATTCGGGTAAAAGGGACAATATTCTAAGAACGCATTACGGCTTAATTCTAAGAAAACAAGCAATTACAATACAGATGTTTTTTTTTAGGATTAGAGTTTTTTATGAGGATATTAAAAGAACATTTAAATTTACTTAGTAAACTCGTGAATATTAACACCTTTCCTAAAACTTTATATCCCAAAATAATAAAGATACAAATACAAACACATTTTAAATAAAATTAAAAATTAAGCACACAAAAAATATTTACAAATCGTTCTTACTTCTAAGATCTAATTTACATTTCAAATATTCAAATACTGGTTTTGGTAAAGCTTTTGTAAAGATATCTGCAGTTTGTTCTGAACTACTAACATACTTAACATCAACTTCCTCTTTTATATAGAAATTTTGTACAAAATGATATTTAACATCAATATGTTTACTTCTTTGGTGAAATTCAGGATTTTTTAAAAGCTTTATTGCGCTTGTGTTACCTACAAACAAGTTATATTTCTGTGCATCTATCTCACATTCGCTGAATAACTTTTTTAACCAAATTATTTCTTTAGCAGCTAGGGATGCGCTAACATACTTAGCTTTTGTAATTGATAATGCAATACATTGCTGTCGCTTACTTTGCCATGTTATGGCTGCATTCGCATACATGCACACAATACCCGAAGTTGATTTGCGTAAATCTTTATCGCCTGCATAATCAGCATCACTACTGAAAAGAACCATCGTTAGAATAATATAGCCCAACATCTGCTGTTCCTTTCAAATATCTAAATATCCTCTTGATCAATAACCAATGAGCATCGGTATAAATATCTCTTACAATTTGCAAAAACATAAGATTGCTAACTGCTTCGCGATGAGGTACACTTTTGTTTATGTTCTCAAATTTATGTCTATCTCAATTCATCTCAATAGGAGTAGAGACAGTATTTGCCTCATTCATGTTAAATTTGTCTAAAAGTTTTAAAATATATTTGTTTTGATGTATAAAAATTGATCCGTCTTTCAATCTACATATTTCTAAACTAAGAAAATTTGGTAAAATTTTAGTATTCGTGTTTTTAAAGTCCTTGTTTAAATCGTTAAATAGTTTATCAATTAAATATTCATGTGAAGCCGCAATTAAACTATCATCAACATATATTGCTATTAACATTATTTTATCTCCTTCTTTATATATATAAAAAACAATAATCAGCAGCACTTTTCTTAAATCCTAAATTTTCTGTAAAAATTGTAAAAAGTTCTGTCCAACATCTTGGTGGTTGTTTTAAATCGTATATGCTTTTTAATAATTTACAAACACGAGTGGTTCCATCAGAGAAACCTTCAGGTTGTTTCATATAGATCTCTTCTTTTAATTTTCCATACAAAAATGCCGTTTCATTATGAAACTGTTCTAGATATAAATTTTTGTGTGCTGCAATACTTAACATAAATCGTACAGTCAAATCTTACAACAGGGTTAAAAGTTTCTTTATAATCAATATTTTTCTTTTGACAAAAACCTTTAATTACTAAACGTGCTTTGAATCGTTCTGAACTGTCCGCATTAATATTTTGTGTATAAACCCAACGATTATTGATCACTTTTCTATTTTCAGGTTTATCTACAAGACCCCACGTTTTATTTTTGTTTAATTAATTAAGTTTGTCTTTCATAGCATCTTTCCAAAGAACACTTTCTTCTGAGTCAACAGCTTCGCTGTAACTTGTTGACAATGTTTGCGCCATACACATAATTGGAGAACCATAAAAATTTGTAGATTTAATTTTTGATCTATCTCGCAATTGCCTCTCATTTAATGGAATTGTTTTTGATTTATTTTCGATCAATTCTGTTTTATTTTGATTATCAATAGTTGGTAGTGATTTATTTTGGTCTTCATTAATATTTATTTTATTATCGGATTTATCTATTAAAATGTCTACTTGACAAAATTCGTCTTTTTGACACGCTGATGTATCTTTTAAAGTATTTATAATAACTGTTTTTGCAGATATTTTTTCTGGTTCAAATAACACATCGCGACTTAAAACTATATCATTATAACTTGAAACATAAATACAATACTCTTTACAATCATCAACATATCTAACTAAATATCCATTAACAGATTTTTTATCTAGTTTTCTTCTCTTTTTTAATAAAATATGAACAAAACATTCCGTACCAAATATTTTTATATTTTTAATATTGGGAGCTTTATTATACCATAATTCATAAGGTGATTTATTTTCTTGTCTACTTGGACCGGTTTTATTAATAATATCTACTGCAGTGTTCATGGCCTCTGCCCATAAAACTAACGGCAAATCTGGGTTAGAATATATCATTGATTTTGCTGCTTCAAGCACGATTCTATTTCCGCGTTCTGCAATACCAATTTGTTCAGCTGTATATGGTATATTTATTGAGTGTTTGATACCTTTGCTACTCAAAATATCAGCGACTAATTTATTTTTATATTCTCCCCCACCGTCGCTGTGCATTTCTTTAATATTTACTTTAAATTGAGCTTCAATTTCATTACAAAATAACTTTATTTTTTCATAAACTTCTGACTTTTTCTTAATAAAAAATATTCGTGTAAATTCCGAATAATCATCTTTGAAAATAACAAAATAAATACTTTTAGCTGGAGATGCCACCACACACATCAGTATTTATGATTTCCCTAACTTTAGTTTTCGTTCAATATTTTTATGAAATGCTAACCACAGCCGTCTCTACTTACAAGCCGTGCTGATACGCTTGGCAACGTCGCATTCGGTCCCATAGGTAGGCCGGCCTACGTGCGGTCCGAACGGGAGAACTACACAAAATAACAAACGTAAATTATTAAATTAAATAAATGTAAATTTTAATAATATAAATCAAACTGTAATTAAATAACATATAAAAATGAAAATAAAACTCTGGAATCAATAAATATGAAGTTATAACTATATATATGTAAAATGTAATTACACTTACCTATAACAAAATATTATATAAAAATTATAATTTCTGAAAAATCTTAACTATAAGAACCACAGATATGATTAATAATACACACAAATACAAAAGTGGCAATAATCAGACTTTATTAACAAAATATACATTACATAAAAATTATAATTTATAATAATAAACGGTGATATAAATAATAAAACACAAATATAAAATTGGTAAAATTTTGTCAAGTAGCAAGTAATTTAATCGAGAGTAGTCAACTAAATTCCTCTCTAATTGACTAGTTTGTTATACTTCATATATACATAATAATAAAATGCAAAATAAGTAATAATATAAATTACAGACCAATGTTGAGTCTTATAGAAGCAAAAATTGCTTAGTCCAATACAAATAAATAACATATAAAGAGCCAACAAATAAATGAAGTTTTAGCTGTAATTTGCTGTTATTCGATAAACCAACCAAAAAATTTAAAAGCATTGTTATCGCACAATACATTTTTTTTTATAATAAAAGCTTTAGCAACTAAACGGATGCTTGCAAATTGATTTTTACAGTAAGAGTTAATTTTAAATTAGCAACATGTTTATTATTTTTTTATCAGTAAAGGAAACTGCTATATTAATAATTAACGGCATACAAAATCATGGCAATGAAAATAACTTACTTACGTACAATAAATATGTTTCCTGTTTTCTATATTAAAAAACATCACTGGCACTAATTTATAATTATATTTTTACAACACTTCTATAACTTATGATAATAACTACAGTCCGTTAAATATCACGTTTTTTAAATACTTCGCACAAGCACTATATTATTTAAAGGTCCATTGGTTTGTTTATATTGAACTAGTGCACTTTGTTCTTCATGTTGTAGAAATAAAAAACTACGGGATCCACTTGTCTCCGGTGTATACATCTTCCTGGCATTTAAAATAAAATAAAAAGTATGTTATTATATGCACAACAGACAATAAAATTAAATCACTTTATTTAAATACAGCATTTAACTATTATTTAAGAGTGTATTTATGAATTAATATTGACATTAAACTGGTTTTAATCACATAACCTAAAAACAAACAAAACCAAAACACCAGCTTTATTTATATTAAAAACATTGATATTGACTTATAAAGCAAGAAAATAAGTGGTATGACATATTTCCTATAAACATATTATAAATATTTGTTAGACTTACCTTTATATTTGAATTCAAACACTTTAATAACACTTTTCCTACCACTTTCCCATGCATTTTAATACAAACTGATAGCCCACATGCAGCGTTGCCAAGTTTCTATGAGCACGGCTTGTAAGTAGAGACGGCTGTGTGCTAACCTAAGTTGCTTCCCGTAAGCACATCCGTCGCAAAAAGATTGATCTAAAGAAACATTAATACCAACATTTTTCATAACGTTTTTAACGTGCTTATAATTTTGATGACATAATTGTTCATGCCATAACTGCAATGAATTGATATCTAATTTTGTTAAATTACACTGTTTTGGTTCAACTACTAACATATCGATTTTATATAAATTACCCATTTCTGAACCCGTCGCTATTATTTTCTTATCTTTTACAAAATAACAATCCTGACCATTATTTGTAACACTAAAATTAATTCCCCTTTTAGCTACAACTTTAACAGAAAATAGATTATATTTTAAATTTGGAACATACAAAACATTATACATTGTACCATATATAAATTTACCATTAACAACAGTCGTTATATTTACATTACCCTTGCCTATCGCTAGCATGCTATCACCGTTTCCAATGTTGATTTTTAACAGAACTTCAAATTCTTCGTAAAAATCGAACCATTCCTGTCGTTTCGTCATATGATCCGACGCTCCGGATTCAATCAGCCAAAAGTCTTCATTGACATTTCCATCAGTACCAATTAATCCCAAATCATTTGATTCACTTTTATTATTAAACGCACTATCCTTGCTTTGCCTATTTCTATTTTGAAAGCAATTGCTGCTTCTATGACCCTTTTGTTTACATACGAAACACCGAAATCAATCTTTCGTTACGTGTCCTACTTTACCACAATTGAAACACTAATGCCCGTACTAATAGACAGAGATTGATTGATCCTGGATTCATGAATCCAAAATTCAGTTTGATAGTCGTTGATTGGCTCTAGCTAATTCAAAAATATTGTGACGGCGCGGAACGAGTTGAAAACTATGCAACCGTCAATATATTCCTAGATTCAAACAATCTTGGGACCACCCAAGATTATTTGAATATTGATGGTTGCATAGTTTTCAACTCGATCCAAGAATTAAGCAAACAATACATTAGCCGAATGCAACTAAAGTTGCCGTCACAATATCCGTGAATTGGCTTAGAGCCAATCAACGAATAGCAAAATGAATCTCGGATTCAAGAATCCAGGATCAATCTTTCTGACTATTAGTACGGGCATTAATCAGTTCATTTGAAAAATTTCCTTTCGTAAGAATACCATTATTTTTTCCAAATAATGCTATCGATGTTTCACAATTTTCTTGCTCTTGGATCCTAAATTCTTCTGTCATTAATCTTGCTGTTAAATTGTCTAAAGTTTTCTTTCCATCATCTACAGATTCCCATGCGCTATGGAAATGATTAAACTGTCTTGGCAATGTCGATAAAATTCAAGTTATTAGCATCGAATCCGACATTTCACCTCTTAGATTTTTCATTTTTGAAGTTATTTGTTCAAGACTCGAAATGTTGTGACACAATTTTACAGGATTGCCATTTGAATTAAAAAATTGCTTCTGTACCATAGACAAATTTTTATCAGATTTCATATTAAACGCCGAGTTTAATTTTCTCCACATTTGTTCTGCAGTTGTGCAGATTAGAATCAAATCCAGCGGTTTTTTCTCTATTGATGTCACTATTAACCTCCTAGCTGTCTTATCTGCTTTCAAAAAACGTTTTAATTTTAATTCGTAATTATCTACGTCATTTACGGGACGAACTAATGACCCTTCACACACTTGAAATACGTCATCGTTTTCTTCTAACATTGTGCTTATAATAAAGCGCCACTGTAGCCAATTGTCTTTGCCGCAAAGTTTCTCCAACTTAGCACTTTCCATTTTTATTATTTATAATTTTCACACCGATTTACTTAGTACCGAAATAATTTACAATTGTAGATCGGAGCCCATAACCTGATGAGTTTTAAACATTAAAACAAACTTTTACATAAGAAAATTGGATTATTAAGAATAATATATACATATGACATCAACAAAGATTATCTATAAACTAACTTAAAAACTACCTGCCACCAGATTTATATTCCTTACAATACGGGTAAAAGGGACAATATTCTAAGAACACATTACGGCTTAATTCTAATAAAACAAGTAATTGCAATACAGATGTTTTCTTTAGGATTAGAGTTTTATATGAGGTTATTAAAAGAACATTTAAATTTACTTAGTAAACTCGTAAATATTATCATGTTGTAGATGCAGCGGTGCGGCAAAGTGGCGGTTATGGTTGTCCCATTATTTTTTCTTTACATTTGGTTTTAATGTTGTAGTGAAGACGTCTTAACTTAAAATAAAAACTTTAATAAAAATAGTTAGTGTTAGGCAGAGTGCGCTGATCGCATACAAAACACCAGTCAAGAATGCCTTTTCTAGATAATTTTTATTTTATCTTACACGCCGCTTTTTTATCTTAACAATCTTTTTTCTTACGCGGCGGAGCTTAGAATAAAATGTCACAGGTAAGGGTAGTTTTTCCTGCAAAAAACAGTGTAACTCCTACCGGTCGCGTCCTAGGTGGCGGATAGAGGAATTGCATACGCAGACCAGCACTATAGCACCATTATCACAATAAAGAGACTTAACACTTTCTACTTCTTTTTTTTTTGACCTGCTGTCCGCTTTTGGACAACTCTTTGGTCTCTCTTAACTCACTTTTTAGTTATCAATGCTATTAGATATCAAGGGCTTGGTAATCAAATTAGCTATAAAAAAATTCCTTGCAGTAGAATCCAACACTTTAGAACAAAAATAGAAGAGCGGCCATAAGCCCAAAATGGAAAATGGAAGAAGGTCCCGCATACACGTGGAATCTCTAAACAATAGACAAATTGAATTGATTTAAAAATTATGGATAAAGCAATCTAAACTTAAATGACATTACAAAAACCGACCTTAAAGAGAAAGGAAGCGCTTTTAACAAGTATAACAGCCAGATTTCTTGTAAAATGACGTTCGATGTCTAACAACTTAAAAAACAACAAAACCGCTACGGATATAAACACAAAATTAGATGCAGGAAACGGAACAAGTCTTACAATAAAAATACAGCAGTGGATGTTGAAGCAGCAGAGCGGAAGAAACGATAAGATTCTAAGATTTCCTGCAAAAAAGTGAGGACAAAAAAACGACACCGGCTGTTGTATCTCAGAAAATTCTAGCAAAAACGGCAACAATGAGTTTCCTTGAAAAAGCAAAAAAGATGAGGACAGTACGTCGAATCTGGACACTACAGTCATAAAAGCCTCGGAGAAAAACAAACAAGAAAACAAAGAGCAGAACTGTCATAACTTTTTCTTATGATGGTTCTGCGCTAAAGTTTGCGGATATAAGCTAACATGCAAAACAGGATTACAAAAGATTTTGCTGAACCAAAGCAGCAACGTAGAAAACTGTGTACAGGAACTTGTGATTTATACAAAAGCCAATAGAAATGTACAAAATTGTTCTCTTAACAACGCATGTAGAAATTTGCAAATAATGCAAGGTCAAATAGACGAAGCAAATGCTATCAATGACAGAGAGCTAAGAAATAGGTTGTATGAGCTAGGTGCAAGAGTCCGAGTATACCAATCAGGAAAAACCACCTACTACGGAGCAGGGCAAGCAGATGGAAAACAATAGAGTTGACCATTATAAACTAACTCAAAAGAAATAGCCGGAGGAAACTTACCGTGAATGCAAGATGACACAAGAGGATATACTGGTATGATAGCTCAATGGTAGAGCACTTGCATATCATGCGAGCAGTCCGGGGTTCAATCCCCGAAATATGACTGAAATGATAACTTGCTCTTTATCCACCAGCGTGGTTCGGAAGTCACGTATTAAGCTGTTGGTCCCATCAAACCACTTTAAACAAGTCGTAGACTTACTGTGGCGATGTAAAATAGCCGTAAAAAGCATAATAATAATAATAATAATAATAATAAATAACAACAAAGATAACCTGATCATCTTAATGAGCTGCCAGGAGAATATAGACAGCTAGAAATAGTAATTAATGAAGAGTGCCGATGCAGGAAAAGCCAATATTTAGCGTAACCAAAAACTGCATAATAACGGGGCATCTCAAATTCCTTAAAATATTTACTTGCAAGTGGTGACGACTGGCAAGGAAGATAAGATGGTTGATATGATAGAGCTTTTTCTTCTTCTTCTTGGCGTGCTTTATCTGCTCCGGATATTAGCAATCATCATCACAATCTTCTTCTTGTCTACTGCACTGCAAAAAAGTTGCAGCAATGTCATATCAAACTACTAGCGTAGATTTTTAAGCCAAGAATTCTTCGGGCTTCTTCTTCCTATCACTTTTTCTTTTAGAATCAGTTGGAGTATTCTGCATCTATAATTATGCCTCATTACAAGCTCAAAATATTTCAATTTCCAAACCTTTACTGCTTTCAATATTTTCTGTTTTTTGCTTATTTTCTGCAGAACCTCCTCATTACTAATGTGCTGTTTTCTTGATATATTCAGGATACGACAATATGTTCATAATTCGAAGGCTTCCAGTTTTTTTTTTGTATCCTTTGGTAGGGTTCAGGATTCGACGCCGTACATTAGTGTTGAGAAAACGTAGCAGCGCAACATTTTGATCTTAGTTTGCGTGCTCGAGTCTGAGCTGTTTAATACTTTTCTTATCTGGATAAATGTCGTTCTCGTTTTTTTATCCTGCATTTGATTTTTACTAAATGATCTCAGAGTATGTTCACGCATGTGGCTAGATATGTGTATTTGTTCACTTAGTTTATAGTTTTGTTGTTGAGAAGTATTGTCCGAGGTGATGGATTATCTTTACTGACAAGCATATATTTGGTCTTTTTAAGATTTAGATTGAATCTTCTGCATACCTTCAGTACTTTTATTTAAACAATCAGAAAGTTGGGAGCCAGGAAAGGGTATGCGCTGCCAGAAAAGCCACAAATGCGACTGTGTGAAGAATATTTTAGAAATGACCTTTACATATAAAGACACCGAAATTTTTATTTATGCACGGTAACAAGATAAAGGAAGTCATTAAAACGGCCAGTAGACATATACAAATCATGGTCAAAAAGAAAAAAGATGCATTGACAAAAACCTTCACAAAAAAGCTTAAGAACAAAATCGCAGGTCAAAAACGATAAACTTTCCAATGTACCGGGAGATAGTGCGTAAGCTGAAGGAGAATAAAGAGTCCTAAACCACACAATGAAACTGCTTTAGGTAAATTTAAACAGGGATAAGAATATTTCAGAACCAAACCGTAACATGCCGCTTTTTGTAAAAAATAAAACACATAGATGCTGCAATTTATATTCTACATAAAAACTTGAAACCGACGGAAAAGGGTAGTGGAAACGGTTTTTTATGAGTAGAAACAAATATGGTGGTTATATACTTTTTTTTTATTTTCTAGCTGAACATGGCAGAAACGACAGGCGTTAAAAAAAAAAGATTTTTATAGGCGGTGATTTTAACGCTCTTTAAAGTCAGCACTATAGGGCAACCTGACTATAAGAGCAGCATAGAATAACTAGGAAATCAACCTCACTTATTTTTTGATATTATTATGTACACGCAAAACCTTGCGTGACAAGTAGTACAATGAGAAGTTGGAGTGGAAGAAAAAAACCTCAGAAACCGTCAGGAACCCGAAAACAAACAAAAATCGCGGCTGGAACTTTAGCGACATGCGGGGGAAAGAGTTTTGCAAAAGAATTGCGACACGAACGGGTCACGGTTTTTGCAACCACACGGTGGTGGACCTTAATAATAGTCAAGACCTGCGATAATACTTTTACCAAAACGCTAAAAATAATTATAAGCTGGCGTTACTGCTGAAACTGCAAAAATGTCGAAAAACAACAGCTGGACAGTTGTATTAGGCCTACAAAGATCAAAAGGCGGCTCTAAAAAATGCTATTAAAACGGTAAAAAAAAAACAGAACAAGCTTTGCAAGGAGGTAGATAGAGATCTGTAGGACACCGGCTACAAAATTGTCACCGGGAAATTAAGCACTCGTACCCCAACATACAAAAATAAAAAGGCTTCAAAGAAAAATACACTTAACCAAAATACCGCTATGCAGCTGCAGACTTTGATCAGATTCCGTCGAAAATTGCAAAATCAGTACCACTAAAGAACGCCGAACTGTGTGCAATTATGTTCAGACAAAAAGCTTTTTTTAATAGATTAGAAAGTGGTAATGCTTGCTTTGATAGAACAACTAGCCAAAGATGACGGCGTAATAGCAAACAGGCCAATGTGTTTACTAAATTCTATGGGTAGTCTGGTAAAAAAATAGAAAGTTACTGGAGAAGATTGAGCAAAGGGAGGATTGTTTTGTAAACAATATGGATTCAAGTAAAGAAAATCCCCGTTGAACAATATCCAGGGTGTGAAAAATATAGCGGATAAGACAATAAAAAAAATCAGGTTTGCAGTACTGGTGACTCTAGATGTAAAAAATGCTTTCAATTTAACCTTTGGGAATAGCATAATTAGAAGAAAAAGCAGATAAAACCGTACCTTGTCAATTTTTTTTGCAATTACTTTTATAACAGGAAAACCCTGGTTAGAAAAAACTTACTAAAAATAAATTGTGAGGTACCGAAGAGTTTGATTCTTGATTCTACACTGTAAAATGTTTTATACGACAATGCTCTTAAGAAAACCATGTCCAAAGAAACAACATTGGTAAGCTACGCAGACATCCTGATCATAGTGGTATGCGGATTCAACAAAACCATCATTAAGGAAAACGCGGAATAGGCTTCAAGATGTATAAAAACATTGCTGACCAAAAAATTGCATAAAACGGAGGTAGTCGTGTTGGCCGGCCAAAACACGCTCAAACTTGTGACAGTGAGGCTATGGGGTCTGGAAATCATCAGCAAAAACTGTGTAAAATATCTTGGGGTACTGCTGGGAAAGAACCTGCACATGGGTGCTTATATAGTAGAATCTATGAGAAAGGCGGTGGCAGCGCTTGCGCGGCTGATGCCCAACATAGATGGAGTCAAAGCAATTGCGCAAACTCCAAAATATCAGAATATGTTAGAGAGGATGCAAAGAAAAATGGCTTTAAAAGTGACAAGCAAGTACCGGACTGTGTTCACCATAGCCATACTGGTAGTAGCAGGTGCCATCACTTTACATCTGATAGCTTCAGAAAGGAAATATACGGTTGGCGTAAACTAGAAGGCGCAGAAAAGAAAAACTAGAGAGAAAACTTGGAATAAGAATAAAAAAAGAAGGTAAAACGGTGAACGCAAGACTGATCCCAAAAGTGATCCAATGAGTCACCCGGAAACACGAGGAAGTGCCTCAAAGAAATAGCTGGTTAGAGGCATGTTGCTAACATGTCTGAGAGAGTGCGTAGAGAATGATAAAAAAATTGGCAATTCAGATCATTAAGACCAAAAAACAAAAGAAAAAAGACAGACAAGCTGAAGCGCAAATGTGAGTAAGTGCAAAAGTGGATAAGTAATTTGAGTGGTCAAGCAATTGAGTACCTAAGTAAAATAAAAAAATAAGAATAGAAATGGGTAACTGCTGCGCAATAACTCAAGGTAATTCCACAGCGCCAAACGATAGCCAAAGCAAGATTTTTTAGTTGGTAGGCGTTTGGAAGATCATTCCTAAACCATTCCGGCACAAAATAGTTTTTGAAAAAAAAAATCTTTTTAGAATTTTTTTTGTAAAGTTATTGGGGCAAAAAATTTTAGGTTTTAAGTTTTTGAAATGGATTTTTTATCTGGCAGATAGCATGTTCATTGAGATAAACCTAATGTTGGCGTTTTTTGTTGATATTCTTTTAACTTTGCTGCTATAAAAAAATTGTGTTAGTTTTGCAGTTTTTTAAATGATTTTGCTTGCTAGAAATCCGTTGTTGGTTGCAGGTTGTGGTGTGGTGGGTTTGCACTTTTTTTTATTCAAAAATTTGTTTGTTTTGAATAATTTCAAACAACTTATTGGGATGTGTTGTTTTAATAAATTGCTGAATAAATAAAATATAAAATAAAAAATCGCCATCTTTGTGAATTTCTGGCACAATTGTAACTAGCGCATAGCTTGTCAATGGTCTCAATGCCTCCGTTGGTTTTATTATAGTTAATAATAATTGCCGGTTTTTGCAGAATTCTACTATATATATATCATTTTCAACATCATAATGTTGACACCAAAAGTACAATTTTTCTTTTTTTTTGTATATTTAAAACCAAAGTACAGTCATTGAAATATTCAAACGTGTTGAACGAGCTGGTCCAGGAAAAGGTTTTGAAAATTCTTAAGGCCGATTTTTTAATTTTTTTCCGATACTGCCAATGAGAGTTTCTGTTCTTGTAGTATACTTTAAACCAGAGGCACTGATGTAAACCAATTGTCTATAGTGACATTTATGTTTAAACCACAAAGTTTATGAACCACATCAAATGCACTGCACTGCTCTCCAGCATATATCTACAATTTACTAGTATAAAGCATTTTAACATCGCATAATGTTTGTTTTTTCAAACTATATTTGTTGGATTTGGATAGTATATAAACTCTAAAGCTGCAATCTTTCTCTAAATGGTGCTAAAATTTTATCTATTGTAGCAAATTCCAAAATGTGATAACCATTCTGGCAGTTTAGATTAAAATTATCAAATATTTTGTAAATCAGAGCAAGTTTGTCTTTTTTCACTTTGCGTTTGAATCTCCTCAAAATGAATACATCTTAATAAAAATTGAAATCTTTGAAGCGATATGGTAAGATAAAATATGTTAATGCCATAGCTGTGATTTGTTTACAAATCTTTAAGATTTTGACGATTGCTGTTACAAATTGCAGCCATATACAAAGTCCAAAGAAAACACAAAGTTTATTATAATTAGTTAGATATAGTGTCATAGAAATTAGAGAAATAGAATCCTCACGCGACCCTAAAATTTACGTCAATAAAACATGAAAAAAATTAAATAATCGCTTAAAAAGTAGCTAATATTAATGCTAAGATGTGTACAAAAGCTGAGTTTTGTATCTCAAACGGTTCCTGAGTTATCGTCAAAAAATTAAAAAACATTTTTTTACATTCTTTATTTTCCAACACATGTTTTGAAACACCCTGTATATTCTTTATGTTTTATTTTTAACTGTACAAACATTAATTAGTAATTAAGTACACAACGCCAGTTTTGTAGTGTTTGTAATGTAAAAAAATCGTTTAAAAAAATAAAAAATAACAAATTGTAGAATATTGTATTGTTGTTTTTTTTTTACAGTTACAGACAACGTTCTACTTACTTAATTCTCATACTTAATCATTAAAAATCTAAATAGTACTTTTAATCGGTGCATTAACTGTTACAAAAGCATAAATATTATTCATATCAATTTAATGTTATTGCTTTTATTACTAGATTTGACAAGCAAACAATATTCCATAGAAATCCATTAAGCGTATACACTTTTAATGGATTCTAATAACTTATATTATTCAATTCACTAACAACTTATATTATTCAATTCAAATTGATGCAAACATAAACACACTTAATATTTTTAATTTAAATATATTATCTGTACAAACCTCAGTTTAATAAAACATGTCGGTTGGGGCAGCAGTAAAACCATTATTAATATGGAGCTCAATTCTATCCTTAACTCCTTTCTACAAGAGTGAAACTAAAAATTTTATAAATTATCCAATATATACATTAATAATAGCACTAATCTACATTTCATCAATGATTGCTGCATATTTCAATGATTTATTAACTCACGAAAAAAATGTTTTTGATATTGCTGATAAAATTTTGTTGTTAATTGGATTATGTTATGCTTTAAGTATATTGCAGATATTATTAATGTCATGCAAACCGGAATGTTATCAAAATATTTTAATCGCATACGAGTTATTTGATAAAAAATTTAAATATAAAATTGCACCAATATATAAAACAGTTATGTTTTATGGAGTGTTTACAATATTTATAATATTAATAACATCTTATTCTTTTTATATATTTGGAGTTAACGTATTTGTTCTTGTGATTGTAATAAACATGCAATACAGTTTCACTTTAACACTTTTGAAATTAATTTTATTAAAAGGAATACGGGATAGAATTAAAATATTTTATAATTGGATGGAGAATTTAAATATGTTGGATTGTAATAAATGCGATACGTTGTTGATATCATATAATTATATATGTGATGCGGTTGATGGTTTTAATATTTTATTTGGATGGAATATGTTTTTCAATTCTGTGTTGGAAATGTTATGGCCAATTGCGTTTTGGTTGAATGGATTTTCAAATGATGTTTACATATCAGTGGCTGTTTGGTTTGCTTATTCAATTGTAAGTATTTTAAGGGTTTTAATAAAAAAAATATTTGATTAACAATGAATTTTCATTATTAAAAACTTGGTGGCACTTTGATATTTTGCTTTTACTTAATGATTGAGACATTACGCTACAAACTGATAGCAGCACTAGAGTTGTTGCCTTGCGAAACTAAATCAATTAACTGTTATATTCTACGCATCTAAACATTTAGTTCAATACCGTTGAGTAAAGAAATATTAAAAAGAGGCGCAGAGATATATTATATAGGGTTTCCAAATAAGAGGTTTCATTTTGATATTAAAAAATAACGGGTATTTTTTAAGAGAAATTAATAAATGTTTATTACATTTTAAAGAAGAAGGTATGCCATTAACATTTGAAAACGATATTAGTCAAATGGCTGCTACGGTTACGGTTGCAGTACCACAAACTTTTCATGACATTTTTCATGACCAATTCGCACATTTGCGGCTGTATGTCCTCGATAACTTCACGAATTCCATCTATAAGGTCTTAAATCGATTGGGGAGCATTGGCATAGACCTTATTTTTCACGTGGCCCCAAAGAAAAAAGTCTAAAGGTGTTAAATCACAAGATCTTGGTGGCCAATTGTGATCACTTCTTTGAGAAATAACACGGTCAGGAAACTTGTCTTGCAAAATTGCGATTGTTTCGTTGTTTGTGTGGCACGTAGCGCCGTCTTGCTAAAAATAAACGTTGTCCACATCAATATTATCCAATTCCGGCCAAAAAAAATCATTAATCATAGCTTGGTAGCGCCATCCATTCACCGTAACAGTTGCACCAGCTTTATTTTCGAAAAAGTAGATTCCAATCACACCGCCAGCCCAAAAATCGCACCAAACAGTGACACGTTGAGAATGCAAAGACTTTTCAACAATTATTCTTGGATTTTCTGAGTCTTAAATTCTGCTTGATAACGTAGCATCCGAGGTGAAAATGGGCCTCATCACTGAAGATATTTTTTTGATGTAATTCCGGATCATTTTGATGCATTTAATGGACCCAATCAGCAAAGATACGACAATTATGGTGATCGACCTAAACATTAAAAGTCTTAAGACTTAAGTCTTTATGTAAAATATGGTGTAATGTTGTTTGTGGAATGTCTAATTTCAAAGATTGACGAGGAATTGCAAACCTGGGTTTTCTTTGACACTACGAGCTACATCAGCAATATTCTCAAGATGCGATGCACACGGTTTTGATTTTTCTCATAACAAACTTATCCCAGCTCAAATTTTTCCACAAGGTTTACTATTGCCGGCCGAGAAGGTGCTTTACCAAAAAGTGCTTTAGATTTGCGAACTGTGACTGAATTTTTTTCACTATTTTTGTAGTGAATTTTAATACTTTCAATGCGTTGTTGAAGCGTGTATCGTTTTATTTTTAATAATGGCGTAGTTTTTATTTGTCAAATGTCAAAAGATAATAGCTTCAAAATTAGCAGTAACCCAAATAGCTTGCTATTCAAAATGAAACTTCTTATTGGAAAATCCTTTATTATAAGTTTAGATTTAAGCTTTCACATACAACTTTTTTTGTTGTATTTTTGCATTTTTGTTTGTACAGATGTAAAATACTTGGGTTATTGGGTCATTTTTTGTAAAAAACACGGGTAATTTGTTTTTATAAATCTTTTAGTGTTTTACAATCAAAGAGACCTTGAGAATGTAGAATAAAACAAGAAATGGTACTTATCAGTTTATTTGATGAACTTTAATAAGCAAAAACGATAACGTACGTATACACAAAAAAAATGCATTTCTGCAAATTTAACTTAACAAAGATTAATAATAAAAAATTTAGTTAAATAAGATTTTAATATTTTGTATTGTTTCCTCGAGCCCTAACTATTGCCTGCATATGGCGGCTTATGCCACTAATGAGCTTACAAATATCAAGTGCCACACAAAGTTTGTTTACTGTGGTTGGTGCAAATGCACGTCATCTAACACGCCTGCCCAGCATGTCTCAAACATGTTCTATAGGATTTTCATCTGGGGTACTTGCAAGCCAGTTGAATTTTTTAATTTCAACTGCAACTAAGTATTCTGTGACGCACCTTGCAAAATTCGGTCTTGCGATATCTTGCAACACAATAAAGCCATTGCCAATAAATGGAGTAAATGGGACCACGTAATTTTCAAAACTTTTTTAATATACCGCTGTGCAGTCAGCGATCTTTTATCAAAGACAATGAATTTGGTGCAGGCATTTATTGATATTCCTACCTATACCATCATAGAACCTCCACCATGACTAAACCGGGTCTTAAAAGTGCACTCTGCAAATTGTTTTTCCGCTCATCTCCGTACTCGTTCTTTTTTATCTGGCAAATAATAGCAAAATCTAGACTAGTCAGTAAACAGTACAGTCCTTCATAGTGCCAATGTCCAATTTACATGTTTACAAGAAATTTGGAATCTGACTACTGGGTGACGAGGAAGTAATTTTGGTTCAGCTGCTGGTCTACAACAAAGTTTTAAGTCAACTTTTTGCAACTTTTGACAAACTTTTGTTAAATTTCTGTTCTTAACAATCAAATGTGATTAATTTGATTAAGATACAGTCAAATTTGTTTATAAATATATTGGTACATTTCAAACTTGTTAAAAACCTGTGTTAAATGTCAAATGAATGACAGAAAACTGTCAAATTTTATTTACAAACTGTCATTTATCATAATATTAAAATTACTATCGTTTATTTGGTTTTAGTATAATATGTCAAATGTCATCTGCAGACATTGAAGTTTTGTGTTTTCTATCAACATTGACGTTATCTATCTCTAAAACAGTGCATTGGATTTTGATAAAATTTATTACCACATTAGGTCATTGTTATGTGTATTAACAATTAAATATTTATAAACATTAAAACGCTCAATTTTGCATAACCTCAAATTATGTGACATTTCGTAGTCGAGACAGGAAACTAATTAATTTAAATAAAAAAATTTAACTCCAAGACGGTTTATTGGATTGTGATTAATTTTAGTAACACATTAAATAATTATAATAAGTATCAACAATTGAAATTTTATAAACATTTATACGCTCAATTTAGTATAACCTCAAATTATGTGACTTTTTGTAGTCGAGACAGGAAACTAGTTAGATTTAATAAAACTTTCTAACTCCGAAACGGTGCATTGGATTTTGATCACATTTAGTACCACATTAGATCATTATTATGAGTATCAACAAATAAAATTTTATAAACATTGATACGTTTAATTTTGCATAACCTCAAAATATGTGACTTTCTGTAGTTGAGACAAAAAACTAATTAGATTAAAAAAACCTTACTAACTCCAAATCGGTGCAATGGTTTTAAAAAAAAATTAGTACCACATTAGATCATTATAATCAGTATTAACAATTTAAATGTTATAAATATTGATACGCTCAATTTTGGATAATCTCAAATTATGTGACATTTTGTAGTCGATACAGGAAACTAATTAGATTAAATAAAACTTTGTAACTCTAAAACGGTGTATTGGATTTTGATAACATTTACTACCACAATAGATCATTATAATGAGTATCAACAGTTAAAATTGTATGAACATTGATACGCTTAATTTTGCATAATCTAAAATCATGTAAATTTCTGTAGTTGAGACAAGAAACTAGTTAGATTAAATAAAACTTTTTAACTCCAAAACGGTGCATTGGATTGTGATCAAATTTAGTAACACATTAGATCATTATTATGAGTATCAACAATTAAAATTTTATAAACATTGATACGTTCAATTTTGCATAACCTCAAATTATGTGACATTATGTTGTCGAGACAGGAAACTAGTTAGAATAAATTAAATTTTCTAACTCCGAAACGGTGCATTAGATTTTAATTACATTTAGTACCACATTAGATCATTGTTATCAGTATCAACAACTAAAATTTTATACATATTAATACAGTCAATTTTGCATAACCTCAAATTATGTGACTTTCTGTAGTCGAGACAATAAACTATTTAGATTAAAAAAAACTATTTTATTCCAAATCGGTGCATTGAATTTTGATCAAATTTAGTACTACATTAGATCATTGTTATGAGAATCAACAATTAAAATTTTATATATATATTAATACGTTTTTTGTTGCATAAACTCAACATGTGTGACTTTCTGTAGTCGAAACAAGAATCTAATTAGATTTTAAAAAACCTTCTAATTTCAAAACGGTGCATTGGATTTCAATCAAATTTAGTACCACATTAAATCATTACAATAAGTATTATTAATTAAAATTTTATAAACATTGATACGCTCAATTTTGCATAACCTTAAATTATGTGACTTTCTGTAGTAGAGACAAGATACTTGTTAGATTAAATAAATCTTTCTAGCTCTAAAACGGTGCATTGGATCTTGATCAAATTTATTACCACATTAGATCATTGTTATCTTTATCAACAATTAAATATTTATAATCAATAATACGCTCAATTTTGCATAAACTTAAATTATGTGACTTTCTGTAGTAGAGACAAAAAAATAAACAGATTAAATAATACTTTGTAACTCTAAAACGGTGCTTTGAATTTTGATCAAATTTAATATTACAATAGATCATTATTATGAGTATCAACAAGTAAAACTTTATAAACATTAATACGGTTAAATTTGCATAACCTCAAATTATGTGACATTCTGTAATCGAGACAGGAAACTAATTAGATTAAATAGAACATTCTAACTCCAAAACGGTGCATTGGATTTTGATCACATTTCGTACCAAATTAGATCATTATTATGAGTATCAACAACTACAATGTTATACATATTAATACGATCAATTTTGCATAACCTCAAATTATGTGACTTTCTGTAGTCAAGACAAGAAACTATTTAGATTAAAAAAAACTTTTTAACTTAAAATTGGTGCATTGGATTTTGTTCAAAATTAGTCCCACATTAGGTTATTATAATAAATTCTAACAAGAAAAATTTTATAAACATTGATACGCTCAATTTTGAATAATCTTAAATTATGTGACGTTCTGTAATCGAGACAGGAAACTAAGTAGATTAAATAAAATGTTTTTACTCCAAAACGGTGCATTGGACTTTGATCAAATTTAGTAACATATTAGATTATTATACTGAGTATCAACAATTAAAATTTTATAAACATTGATACGCTCAATTTTGCATAACCTCAAATTATATGACATTCTGCAGTCGAGACAGAAAACTAATTAGATTAAATAAAACTTTCTAATTCCAAAACGGTGCATTGGATTTTGATCAAATTTAGTAACACATTAGATCATTATAATCAGTATCAACAAATAAAATTTTTAAAACATTGATACGCTTAATTTTGCATAACCTCAAATTATGTGACTTTTTGTAGTTGAGACAAGATACTAGTTGATTAAATAAAACTTTTTAACTCCAAAACAGTGCATTGGATTTTGATCAAATTAGTTACCACATTAGATCATAGTTTTGTGTATCAACAATTAAATATTTATAAACATTGATATGCTCAATTTTGCATAACCTCAAATTATTTGAAATTCTGTAGTCGAGACATTAAACTAATTAGATTAAATAAAACTTTCTAATTTCAAAACGGTGCATTGGATTTTCATCAAATTTAATAACACATTAGACCATTATAACGAGTATCAACAAATGAAATTTTATAAACATTGTTACGCCCAATTTAATATAACTTCAAGTTATGTGACATTCTGTAGTCGAGACAAGAAACTAGTTAGATTAAAAAAAAACTTTCTAACTCCAAAACGGTACATTGGATTTTGATCAAATTTAGTTACACATTAGATCAATATAATGTATATAAACAATTAAAAATATATAAACATTCATACGCTCAATTTAGCATAACCTCAAATTATGTGACATTCTGTAGTCGAGACACGAAACTAGTTACATTAAATAAAACTTTTTAACTTCAAAACGGTGAATTGGATTTTGAATAAACTCAGGAACACATTAGATCATTAAATTGAATATCAACAATAAAAATTTTATAAACATTGATAGGCTCAATTTTGCATAACCTCAATTTATGTGACATTATGTAGTCACAACAGGAAACTAGTTAGATTAAATTAAATTTTTAAGCTCCGAAACGGTGCAATGGATTCTGATCAAATTTAGGAACACATTAGATCTTTAAATTGAAAATTAACAATTAAAATTTCATAAACATTGATACGCTCAATTTTGCATAACTTCAAATTTTGTAACTTTCTGTAGTCGAGACAGGAAACTAATTTGATTAAATAAAATTTTCTAACTCTAAAACGGTGCATTGGATTTTGATCAAATTTAGTAACACATTAGATCATTATAATGAATATCAACAATAAAAATTTTATAAACATTAATACGCTCAATTTTGCATAACCTCAAATTATGTGACAATCTGTAGTCGAGACAGGAAACTAATTAGATTAAATACAACTTTCTAACTTTAAAACGGTGTATTGGATTTTCATCAAATTTAGTAACACATTAGACTATTATAATAAGTATTAAAAATTAAAAAATTTTAAACATTGATACGCTTAATTTAGTATAACTTCAACTTATGTGACATTCTGTAGTCGAGACAAGAAACTAATTAGATTTATAAAAAAAAATTAGTTCTAAAACGGTACATTGGATTTAATCAAATTTAGTAACACATTAGATCATTATAATGAATATCAACAATCAAAATTTCATAAACATTGATACGCTCAGTTTTGCATTACCTCAAATTATGTGACTTTCTGCAGTTGAGACAAGAAACTAGTTTGTTTAAGTAAGACTTTCCAACTCGAAAACGGTGCATTGGATTTAGAACAAACTTATTATTACATTAGACCATTATTATGAGTATCAATAATTAAAATTTTATAACCAATAATACGCTTAATTTTGCATAACCTCAAATTATGTGACTTTCTGTAGTCGAGACAAGAAACTAGTTAGATTAAATAAAACTTTTAAACTCAGTTTGCATAATCTCAAATTAAATGACCTTTTGTAGTAGAAGCACTCCCAGCTGAACCACAAACCTCAAGGAGATGGTTTCTGGTCTCTACTGAAGTCAGATGACAATTCCGCAGAGTAGTACAAACGGTATATCGGTCATCGATAGCAGTCGTTTTTTATTTCTTGCCAAATCCCTGCCTCCGGGTAATATCTGCCGGTTTTCCTAAACCGCTCAAGTGCTCTTTGGACGATAGAAAGACTGACATAAAGGAATCTCTACACATACTGTTTGCTTCTCTTATCTGCCATAAAAGCAACAGCATTTGCCCAATCTTCAACACTTAGATCTATATTCAAGACACCAATCTGTCTTGAGAATGACAGTTAATTAAAAACAAACAAGTCAACTCAGTAGCCACCTTGATCCTTTGTGCATATTGTCAAATGAGCTATAGATAGTAAAGAACGCATACTTTTAAATTTTATTTTTGCTTATTAATGTTTATTAAATAAACTAATATGTATTATATGTTGTTTTTTTTTACATCCTGAAAGCCTTTTTGATTGTAAAACACTAAAAGATTTATAAAAAAAAATTACCCGAGTTTTTTGCAAAAGAACCCTGAGTGTATTTGCAAGTTACTCACTAGATTAGACTAATTTTTAATTAATTTACTTTTGTAACAAGCAAAAATTTTATAAATGGTATCTAAAGTAAACATCAAATTACTTTATTAAAAACGGTATATTATCGTCAATCATTGAATAAACATACTTATATTAATTGAAACTAAACTGAACGTTTTAATTATGATTCAATTCTACTTCAGACAGTATTGTTTGTTATTACAACCAAACAATATGTCATCAATAGCAAACAACTTAAACATAGTTTTAACTTTTGCTAGTTACATGGGTTTAATCCCGTTTTACAATGCAAAAACTAAACTTTTCTATTCAATCAAAAAATATTCATATACAATCACAATAATATTTACAATATTACATTGGTTTTACCTATATATTAAAATTATTCTACATACTGAATATGCATTTGTTATAAAAGTATCTCTTACAACTTTAGAACTATTTCTTTTGATAATTGTTTTAATATTTATGACTGGATCTAAAAATAATGATTTGCAATTATTATTTCACAATTTTAGCAAATTGGATAAGTGCTTTGATTCATTTATATTAAATTCTAATTAAAGAAAATTTGTAACTTTTCAATTTATTGCAATGAGTATTTTTACTTGTTTGTTTTTTATTGGTGATTTTTTTCAATGGAATAATTTAACCCCAAGTGATCTATATGAATTAATTTCTTATGTTATAATTGCTTATGAATTTACAATACTTTATTTACAGTATTACATTTTAAAATGCATTAAATGTAAATATGCTGTTTTAAACCAGCTGATTGATAATAAAGAAACGGTTAAAAGAATCGATTTGTTGTTAGAAGCTAAATTTATATTATCTAGTTTAGTGGATACGTTTAATAATGTGTTTGGTTATCAAATGTTTCTAATTATATTGTTTGGTTGTGGTAATGTATTAGTTTTATTGCGTTTAATGCTACTTCATAGTGACAATAATAGTATATCTATTGGGTTTTGGGTTAATATTATATTATGGACTATGTTGGGAACTGTAAGTATATTATTTTTAGTTTTTGGCATTGATCAGTGTAACTAAATTTTTACAAGTTAAGAGTATAAGATGTTTTTTATCCTTAAATCTTCTATACAAAACTAGTTTCAGAAAAACTGCACTTGTGAAATCTTTAACAGGTATAGAATTTTTTTTTTAAATTTATAGCATTTGAAATTTTTTTCTAAAATATATTTTTGCAATTTTTCATAAAACGTCGAACGACTATCAACTTGCTTTTATCGAGTTTTATTCGGTGTTTTTTTCATTCGAATTTTGTTACTTATTAACAATTTTTTAAAATTTTAAGACCTGGTTTTTATATTTTTTAAATTTTATATTATAGCAGGATTTTGTTGCTTTCTATCAATATTTTTATGTTTTAAAGCAGAATTTTGTTATTTTTGATATTTAATGAATAGAATTTTACAATTTTCATCTATTTAAGGCTGTGGTTTTAGTGCTTTCTGACAATATTTTGATGTTTTAAGAACAAATTTTATTGTTTTTAACATTTTATAAATAAAATTTTACAGTTTTTGGCCAATACTTGCCCTGCAGGTACAGGCAAAAACACAATTTATATGCGACCATAGACTTTTTCCAAACGCATCACTTTTTCTTACCTCAACAAACTAACCTGATAAGGATAGCCATTGTCCAAAATTTGAATATTGTTTTAACTATTAACACTACAATCAACTAAACACGACAATTTAAAAGCCGGATTAAAAATTAAGCAGTAGATTAGACACGTTAGCGGCCAGATTTTCATTTTTGAAGACCTTATTTTTACTTTTAAAATCTGGATTTATAATTTAAAAGTTAGGTTGACAATTTGGCAGTTAAATTTAACATTTTATATACCAGATTTACATTTTTAAACGCCGTATTTGTTATTTGAGTGCCAGATTTACACTTTTAACAACCGGATTTTTTTAATTTAAAGTTTGATAGTAAAGTTTAACACTTTGAATACTAGGTTTGGAATTTTAAAGGCCGGATTAACAACTTAGAAGTATATCTTGACAATTTAAAAACCAAATTAAGTTTTTAAAGGTTGGATTTATACTTTAAAAAACAGATTTTTAGTTTTAAAAACTGGATTTATAATTAAAAACAGAAAAATGGTTTGATAAATTTGTGACCCAATTAAAATATTTAAAAGCCGCAATTACACTTTACAGTTTAAAGTCTAAATTTACAATTTGTTAGTAAAATTTAACTTGTTGGTTTGCTAAATTTTTAGTTTGAAAAATTTGTTTTATATTTTATAGAACGAATTTATAATTTAAGCATTTAAGCTGGATTTTCAGTTTGGCAGTAGATTTCAACACGTTGGTAAAAAATTTTTAGTTTTAAAAGTTGAAAATTTACTGTCTTAAAGGCTGGATTATAAATAGAAAATTAAATTAACCATTTGACAATAAAATTCAGCACATTAAATGCCTAGTTTTCACTTTTAAAAATCTGATTTACAGTTTTATAGGCTCGGTTAACAGTATTGCAGTAAATAAAATACTAACTACTACGTTTTTTATCATAAATTTATTCTTACGAATACAATACTAGTTTCTTCTACAGATGAACTAAGTCATCTGTAGACGACTTTAGAAAACTTTTGATTGTTTGTTTTTAGAAGGTCTATGAAATAATTGTGTGAGAGAACTATCACACAAATATGAATTCTCAATATATATATATGGGTAATTCAAAATAATTACTTTTTGACTAATTTGAAAAAAGTCGACCTCTTTGATTTTGCTCAAATTTTCAGGGATTTAAATATGGATAAAAAAAATGAGATTCCCAAAATTTTGGACCTTAGAATATTGCCTGTTCAAAATGACACACATTTGAAGGTCAGAAATTTTACAATAAAGCGTCTTTTTTAGCGTATTTTGTATATCAATTTTTGGGTTTCTGGAAAAAGATAAAAAGGTCCACGATGGCTGAAATTATTCCTTATTACATGTACTTTAAAACCCATATTTTTATATTTAATATTGTGGCAGTCATTTTGATATATTAAGCTTCAAACATTATTCGAAAAAAAAAACCGTAAATTTAGCCAAATCGCTAAACTTTGGTTTTTTTAAATCGTTCTAACTTTGTCAAATCTTAACAAAATTTGATCCACAAGGTCTACATTTCTTCGTGTTTAATCTCGTTTTAAAGTGATCACACATAACTTATAGAATCAATTCTTATACACCACTATTTTGATGCAGGAATTTGTACATATTTTTGCAATCTTCAAAACTTTTAATTTTTAGGTCCCAAAAAAGCGCTGTCACCCTATGTCGATTTTAGTCAAAATTTCAGTAAATACTCTTTAGAGCACAAGAAAAAAGGTTATCTATATGAAAAATGGTTTATCGGGCATTATCAAGAATTTTTTATTATTCAAAAATAGTCAAAATTGGCAAACCGCACATTTTTGTTTCTCAGTTTTTGGGCCTTTAAAAAAAGATTAGAAGATCCACGATGGATCAGAATATTCCTTATTACATGTACTTTAAAACCCATATTTGTTTATTTAATGTTGGGGCAGTCATTTTGATATATCAAGCTTTAAACATTATTCCAAAAAAAAACCCTAATTAGCAAAACTGCAAAATTATGCTTTGCTTAAACCGTTCTAACTACCTAAACACGAGGTCTAGATTTCTTTGTGTTCAATCTTTTTTTAAAATGATTACACAAGACTTATAGAATTAATACATATTCACCACTATTTTGATGCAGGAAGTTGCACATGTTTTTGCGATCTTCAAAATTTGTAATTTTTAGGTACCAAAAAAACGCTATGACTTTATGTCGATTTCAGTCAAAATTTCAGTAAATTCTTTTCAGACCACAAGAAAAAAGGTTATTTATATGAAAAAAGGTATTTTGGTTATTATCAAGAATTTTTTTATATTAAAAAATTGTCAAAATCGGCATTGTTCTTTAGAAAATCTAAATAACTGTTTGTCTATCTTGCTTTGTTTTAATGTAAAAATATTTTCAATTTTAGCTCTATGCGGAGGACGATAATCATAAAAGTTAATTTATTTCTAAATGCAAGCTTGCCTAAAATAATAGACTCTAAAACAAATTTATTTCTAAATGTTACAAAATTAGTTTTTTTTACTTATTTCTTCCTATGCAATTATTAAACTACCTCTAAAGACAATTGTAAAAACTATAAATTTTTCTCTGTAACGTTGACTAGGTCCGTCCGTAATAAAAATGTGAACTTAGGTTTATGTATAAATAAGCAAGTAAGATTTTTTTAGGACGTAGTGAGATGTTGGATTCAACAAGTTGCCCTTGAGAATGACCTTTTGGTTTTTTTCTTTGCGTTGGTCCTGCTTTTAATTTGTTTTTGTCATCGTTAGTAATGTAGTACTAGTTTGAGGTGGGCTGGTTTTGGCTTTGCGGAGTTTACACAGTTTGCTGCGGCAACACATGCTGTTCCTATACCCTCATTCATCTTTATTTTCTTCCCAATCTTGCGTTATTTGGCCTAGATATTTGCTTTGTCTTTGGGTATCTTTTTAGTTTTTCTTTCATAAATAATTTGTGAATCAGCCTACACTTGTACGTTCAAAGAACAAAAAACATTGCCGCAGTCCGTGAAAGTGCACAGCAGAACAAGCTTTTGCAGATTTCAATTTGGCAAATTTTGCGTTGGGATTTAGACTTACTCTCGTACAAAATGTAAATGACTCAGGAACTTATAGTTAATGATTATAGACAACGCTGTTTGTTTGCTGACTGGGCTTTGAATTGTTTGGAAAAAGACCCCAATTTTGGCGAAACAATCATATTTTGCATATTTAGGCGCATTTTTGGATAAATGGCTATGTTATCAAGCAAAATTGGCGTATAATAATAATAATAATAATAAATCTTTATTCACATGCTGCACAGTTTAAAATACAGGTACGAAAAGTCACTTAAAAAATAATACAAAACAAGTCATATAAACTATACAAAACAAATATAAAAATCACATTTAAAAACTACAATTTAAAAATATTATTATTATTCTACTAATACTAATAATGTATATACATAATTTAGTCTAAAAGATATTTGTTTACATTATAGTATACTTTTTGAATAACAAATTCTTTGAAACGTACTTTAAAAACATTATACACAGTTATTTCTCGATTATGTTTTGGCAATTTATTGTAAAATGTTATTCCTGCGTATTCTGGCGATTTTTTGTACTTACACAACTTATGAGCTTGTGGAAGGATAACATTTTTGTTTCTTATGTTATGCGAGTGTACATCTTTAGATTTTGTAAATAATTCTAGGTTTTTTTTAATAAAATTAACCGACTTGTATATATAGATGCATGGAACAGTAAGCAAATTTTTTATTTAAAATACGGTTTTGCAAGTCTAACGAGATTTTATATTAAAAATAAGTCTCAACACTCTCTTTTGAAAAACAAAAATTCTATTAATATAAGACGCATTTCCCCATGTACATATATTAAAATTAATATGCAAATATACTAACGCATAATACATATTCAACAGAGCACTCTCATCCACAAAGGGTTTTAACTGCAAGATGGCAAAATAGCTTTTATTTAATTTTTTGCAAGTTTGGTCAATATGTAGACTCCAGTTTAAGTTTTCATCCAAAATTGTGCCAAGAAAGTTTACAGAGCGACTAAGTTTGTGTTCAACATTATTATAGAACACAGAGTAACTTTGTAAGCATTTTCGAAAATGAAAGTTTATCATTACAGTTTTCTCGGAATTTGCTATTAGCCGGTTTTTACTACACCATTTGTAAAACTCATCAAGTACGACTATTGTTTTGTTTTTAATACATTCAACACTTTTGGATGAAATTACAATAGAAATATCGTCAGCAAACATAATAACTTTTCCTTGTGTTATAAACGAAGGCAAATCATTAATAAATAAAAGAAAGATCAGAGGGCCTAGAACAGACCCTTGTGGCACACCTAGTTTTAATTCACGTTCTTTAGTTGTTTTATCTCCCATTTTTACGACCAATTTACGCTGTAAAAGATAGGATTGGATCTATTTTGAGACTATCCCTCGAATACCTAGTGCATCTAGTTTACTCATAATAAAATCTAAGTCTACTACATCGAATGCCTTTGACAGATCAAAAAACAAACCAATTACATAATTACTAGAATCTAATTCTTCATAAATACAATTCAAAAATTCGTTCGATGCAGTATCTACCGAATGACTAGCTCTAAAACCATGTTGATTTTTGCAAATAATATTATGTTTATTTAAAAATGACATTATTTTGCTATATACAATCTTTTCAAAAACCTTTGATACTGTACTTAAGATAGTAATTGGACGATAATTTTCTATGAGATGAACATCATCTTTTTTGAACACAGGAGTCACTTGACCTGTTTTTAAGATTTTTGGAAATTCGCCAATCTCCAAAGATTCATTAAATAAATAAATAAGTGGGTTTAGAATAACTGTTGTTATTGATTTTAAGATTTGTGAAGTTATGTCATCAGTTCCTGACGAGTTTTTATTGCTTAGATTATTAATAGTTTTTAATAGTTCAGTTTTGTCTACAGGTTCCAAATACATGCTATGTTTTATGTGCAACATCAAAGTGCAACCAGCACTATATTTTGATTTGGGGCCATATTTTACATTAATTTTATCAAAAGCAACAATAGAAAAATAATCTGCAAATAATTCGTCAACTTCAGCCTGTTTACTTATAAGTTGATTATCACTTTTTAGTTCGATGTTATTAGTTTTATTTATAGACCTTCCTGAATTATAATTTATTTGTTTCCATATTTCTTTTGGCTTATTATTTGAAGATACTATTTTATTTTGTATATAGTTTCTTTTTGTTTGTTTAATTTTTAGATTATGTTTTCGTTTGTCTTTCTTGTATTTATTTTTAATTAATATATTATTCGAATTTTTGACTTCCCAGTACATATTCTGTAAATTTTTAGAGTTTACTTTAATTTCATTTGTAATCCAGTTTTTGTGATGATTTAAAATATGTTTATTTATTTGAATAGGGCAAGCAATATCCAAATAAAAGATTATGGTGTTCATAAAGTCTTCAAAGCGAGAATTTAGTGGACTATTCTTACATAAAATATTTTTCCATTCTACTGTTTCCAGTAGTTCATTCAAAAGAAGTAAACTATTTGAATTTATTTTTCTAGTTTTAATAATTGTATTTTTGACGATATTTAGTTTATGTAAATTGTTATACGTAAGAATTTGTGCTAAATGATCTGCTATAAGGACATCTTTGTTTTTTACTACAATAGTTTCATTTGAAATGTTAGTTATCATGTAGTCTATAGCACTTTCAGAAGTGTCTCAATTTACATTAGTAAAGACTCTAGTTGGTTCGTTGTTGTTCACATTAAGGTCAAAAGATTCAAACAAGTCGATTAATATGTTTTTAGATTCAGTGTTTTTTAAAAAATCAATATTCAATATTCATGTCTCCACATAGGACTATAAATCTGTCTCTATTATATATATGAAGACAACACCAACCCACACGAGATTTACCAAGTGATATTGTATCTTTAAAAAGTTACCGTTTGGTGTGGAACCGTCAACGGCAAGCGCTACAAAATTATAATAACCAGTTTTTTATGGCACAAATTGAACCACATGGATCTAGACAACATAAAGTTCTAGCAAGACGGCGCCATGTGCCATAATTGACATTCTGTATGATTGTTTTAAGGGTAAAGTTATTTCTCGCAGGGGTAATGTGAATTAACCATCAAAGACGCTAGATTTTTTTTGTAGGGTTTTTTGAATTGCAGGTCTATGCAAATAAACCACAATTGAGCGATGTTATAAAAGTGAATATATCACAGGCCATTACTCAAATTCAGCCAGATCTATGCGAAAAAGTCAATAAAAATTAGACCATTCGGATCCGTGCAACCATAAGAAGCAAAGGCGGGCATTGAACATGGGCATTTTAAATAAAAATAGAATTTTGTTAATACCTCACACACAGCTTGTTTTATTTTGTTTGAACATCTACCCGCATTTATTAAAAAACTTTTTACTTAATTAATAAGTATATAACAAACTCAAAATGTAAAAATTAAAATATTTTTAATTGATAATATTAATGTCTTAGTTTCATGGCAACAAAATAAAAAAAAAAAAACAAATGGTTTCTATAGTTACGCAATCTTCAAAAAAATTCAAAAGCGTCATAATTGCTTTTTTAAGTTTATTTATTATTTAAAAACTACACTAATACACACATAAATAGTCAGAATCCGTTAATTGTGTTAAGACTTTAGCAAAGTTTTTTTCGGTACTTTATTCAGCTTTTTTGTCACAGTTCTTTGTATAGTCAAAATATTGTCAAAATTACGGTTTTTTAACAGCAACTTAAGTTTTGGGAATAAAAAATACTTGGCCAGAGCTAAATCAGGCGAGTACGGCGGGTGGTGTAACACGGACATTTTTTTTTTCTAGCGTTATTGGCTGGCGCTTTATTGTGTAACAGAACCCAGTCTATGAACGCAAATAATTCTGGGTAAATTTGCGCAATTTTTTTTAACAAACGGTCTAACATACTTTTATAAAACTTAGCATTGACGTTTCGACGAGGTAGAACAAATTCCTTATGGATTATTTTCCGGTTGTCAAAAAAAAGTAATCAACATAGTTTTCAGCGGCCAACTAATGCGGAACAAAGCTTTTTGAACTACAGAAACGTAGTTAGACGTGATATACATTCTTCACCGTAAACCGTTTGTTGATACGTTTCTTTGGCTGTTTTACCAATTTATTTTTAACAAAACTTAATTGCTGTACGCTGTTCAATGGAGACACGTGTACTGATAACATTTTTACCAGTTTTTTTTCACTAGGTAGTACTGTTGATCACATATAACAGGTTTTCCAATAAGAAGTGTTATTTTGTCTAGCAGGCTATTTGGGCAGCTGTCAATTTTGAAGCTAATATCTTTTGACAATTGACAAGTAAAAACTACGCCATTATTAAAAATGGAACAATACACGCTTTAACAACGCATTGAAATGATTAAAATTTACTACAAAAATAGTGAAAATATTTCAGTCACAGTTTGCAAATAAAGACTTAAGTCTTAAGGCTTTTAAAGTTTACACAAGAACTCAAGCTGGTCGATCACCATTAACGTCGTATCTTTGCTGATTGGGTTCTTCAAATGCATCAAAATGATCCTGAATTTTATTGAAAAATTATCTTCAGTGATGATGCTCATTTTCACCTCGGAGGCTACGTTAATAAGCAGAATTGTTGCATTAGGGGCTCAGAAAATCCAAGAATGATTGTTGAAAAGTCTTTGCATCCTCCACGTGTCACTGTTTGGTGCGGTTTTTGGGCTGGCGGTGTGATTGGACCCTACGTTTTAGAAAATGAGGCTGCTGCAACTGTTACGGTGAATGGATGGCGCTACCGAGCTATGATTAAAGATTTTTTATGACCGAATTGGAAGATATTGATGTGGACGACGTTTATTTTTAGCAAGACGGCGCTACGTGCCACACAAGCAACAAAACAATTGCAATTTTGCAAGAAAAGTTTCCTAACCAAGTTATTTCTTAAAAAGGTGATCACAATTGGCCACCGAGATCTTGTGATTTAACACTTTTAGACTTTTTTCTTTGGGGCCACGTGAAAGATAAGGTCTTTGCCAATGTTCCACAGTCGATTGAAGACCTTAAAGATGGAATTCGTGAAGTTATCGAGGACATTGAGTCGCAAATGTGCGAATTGGTCATTGAAAATTTGATGAAAAGAATGTGTGAATGTGTACTGCAACTATAACATTGGCGGCCATTTGACAGATATTGTTTTTAAATGTTAATGGCATACCTATCTCCTTACAATAAAATAAACATTTATTTATTTCTCTTAAAAAATACCCGTTTTTTTTAAACATCAAAATGAAACCTCTTATTGGAAAACCCTTTATTATACTTGGTCTATAGTTTTTCTGAGCGCTGTTAAACGTGTATTTAGTTAATGTTGATAAATAGGCATTTTGACAATATTTTTGATTGTTCCTTTTTGCACAGCCCACTAAGAACAAGAAATTGGCAAAAATTAAGAAAACGACAAAAATCTTTTAAGAGTTTTTACTTTTATAAACCGATCAAAAGACTAAAGCAAGTTTGTTGACGCACCCCCCCCCCCCCTTCTCTCTTGCTCTGCTCCGTTTAAAATGGAATTGCCTAAATAACTCTTAAAATTTATACATGTTTTTCAAAATAAGGGGCACACAATTGCAAATAGATCAAATTGAAGCTCTATAACACTATCCATTATTTTTTTTTTTTGCTTTTATTATTATTATGCTTTTTACGGCTATTTTACATCGCCACAGTAAGTCTACGACTTTTTTAAAGTGGTTTGATAGGACCAACAGCTTAATACGTGACTTCCGAACCACGCTGGTGGATATAGAGCAAGTTATCATTTCAGTCATATTTCGGGGATCGAACCCCGGACTGCTCGCAAGATATGCAAGTGCTCTACCATTGAGCTATCACACCATTTGAATCGTATTACACAAACCAAATAGCAACAAAGAACAAATTAGAATGCACAATTTAAGCGGGATTTGCCAAAACTTAGATCTGACTTAATGCAACGATCTTAATCTAAAATAATAAATAGTTTACAATTATTCAGCTTTATTTTGAAGTAGTTTATCACAAATATAAGCTAGTAAAGTGATAGAGCTAAAAAGGGGTTGTTTTTTAATATATCGAACATTTTCTATGTTGCATTATTGTGAAGCTATTCATAATAAATAGAATTTTTCACAGTCAAAATGTGTTACATATTTAAATCAAAGCTACACGCTTTTTTCTATCTCTTTCAAATGACATTTTGATTAAAATTTTAATTTTAACTGTATAGTCAAAATAACGGCTTTTTAACAGCAACTTAATTTTTGGGAATAAAAAATAGTTGGCCGGAGCTAAATCAGGCAAATATGGCGGGTGGTGTAACACGGAAACTTTTTTCTGGAGGTATGGGCTGGCGCATTATCGTAAAACAGAACCTAGTCTATGGACGCAAATAATTCTGAGCAAACTTGCGCAATTCTCTTTAGCAAACGGTCTAACAATCCATTATAAAACTCAGCATTGACGTTTTGACAAAGTGGAACGAATTTCTTATGCATTTTTCCTCGGTAGTCAAAAAAAAAGGAAACAACATGGTTTTGACTTGCAAATTTTGAAAACGGAGTTTTTTTGATTTTGGAGATTCCTTACTCTTTCTTCCAATCGGAACTCTGTCTTTTGATGTTAGGGTCATACGCGAAGCACTACAATTTATCACCGGTTACAATTATTTATACCAAAAATGTTGAATAGTTTTTGTGTGATTGAAGTAAATCTGCTCATGAGGTCACATGATTATTTTTCTGTGGGCACACAAAACTTTTTAAACTACAGAAACGTAGGTACTTGTAATATGCACTCCTTGCCGTAATTTTAAAACAAAACTTAATTGCTGTACGCTGTTTAATGGAGACACGTGTACTGATGAATTTTTTACCAGTTTTTTGAAAGACTTTCTATTAAGTAGTATCGTTGACCACATATAAATCAAGCTACTCAATTTGTCACAATAAAATCAGTTTTAAGACTTTATAACTAACTTGTTTAGTTTTTTTGT
Source organism: Tachinus rufipes (assembly GCA_963932245.1). Classification (NCBI taxonomy): domain Eukaryota; kingdom Metazoa; phylum Arthropoda; class Insecta; order Coleoptera; family Staphylinidae; genus Tachinus; species Tachinus rufipes. The sequence goes on from OZ010744.1 coordinate 16,841,276, forward strand.
TGAATACTGTACATTGAGTTGAGCATTTTTACGACTTGTTTCAGTTTGTTTTAACTATAGAAAAATTTAATTTTTAAACGACAAAAATAAATAAAAAGTGCTACTTTTTGACAGTTTTTTATACTTTTATTAAATTGCGCATCTTTTGGCACTAGTTTGAATTAGTTACAAGGATAGTTTTTAACAACAAAAAGATTACGACATTTGCATTAAAAGTGCCACTTTTTGACAGTTTTTTTCATTTTACTTTAAAATTTAAAAATGAATTTTAATAAGCTAAGCTAACCACGTTTATTGAATTGCTTATTTTCTGAATTTAGTTTCAATTAGCTACAAACTGAAACAAACATAACATTTATATCAACAAAAGTTATTTTCAAAAAAAAAAAAAAACTAAACTAACTTTAAAAATGTACATTAAATTGCGCATTTCTTTGGACATCTTAAAACAAAGTTTTATGAGTTTTTATGTACACAGACAATTTTGACATTCCGCATCGTTTAAGAAAGAAAAACACCAAATATACATTAAAATGGTAATTTTTACAGTTTTTTTTGTATTACTTTGTTCTCTTGTAACTCTGTGTGTCCAAAACTTTAATTGCCTAACCCGAAATAAAGCGGCGTGACTTTTTATACAGGTGTACTGTGTTCTGGGTTTAGATAAACGAAACTTTGAAAACGGTAAAAAGTCATGGGTACTTAAAGTCTTAACTTATATAACTATTTTTATTGTTCTAGAGTTAATTAGGAAATGATTTTTGACTTTTTATATTAATTGCATAACAGTTTAGTTTAATTTAGCTACAAGAAAGTAAAAGTTTGCAGTTTCACGGATTTGAGGTTAAAATCTACTTTTTTTAATTCACATTTTACTCACAATTTAGGAAAGTTTAAAAAAAATTGTGTGTTGAACAAATAATGTGTTACGCACAGTTATACAATTTTATTTATTTATTTAACTGTCGCAACGCATGCTGAACTTCCCAACCAACGCACCGTGCTCTAACGTCGTATTTTAATTAATTAATATATTTAGCAATCAATGAACGGCCATTGCCGTCAAACACTGCATTAACCTTACTGATCCTTCTTTTTTGGCCCCGCAGTTGACTCCCACTTTACTGCAATGTAAGCTATTCTTTTTGAACCGGTTTATCTTAATAGCTTGCTTATGTTTCCGTGGACTTTTCTATAAATTAAACTTGAACATATATCTAGCATAAGACCAATTAATCATGCCAGAATCTCTATAATTATATTAATACATAGTATACTTTTTGTTTGTTTGTTTGTTAGAGGGGTGAATCTTCAAAAGAACATACAATCTATGGAATGTTGCCCGATTCAATTGCCTTTCTACAGCTTTGCCTACGGACGAAATACCCTCCCACTCTAGCCGTTTCATCGCGGGACCGCTTACGCATTACTTTACGATGGACGTTAACAATTTATCTACCTACTAGTTTCTTCTTGTTCTTTAGTGTATATTATGGTACGGATTACGTCGTACACCCTTCTCCATGGTTCTTTAGTAGCCTGCAGGCCTGCCATCATATTTTTCTTGTTAAAGGCATTTTTGGTTTGAGCAGTGTAGCCACTTCTAACGTTTCCCTACCTGAAGCCGGTAAACACGGTATGTCCTACGTTATCGGTCCGGTCAAAGTAAGTACACTTTTTAGTCGCTGCTCTGTTTCTGTCATAGAGGTATTTCTTGAAGCAACCATGCCCGGAGAAGGCTTGTGTAAGGAAATTATCTACTTCTCCGTAAGGGCCTCCTACCCATTTTTGGATATTCGGTATCAACCTGTATGTCTATCTACCATTGGTCCTTCTTTTTCAGCTTTTCTGCTACTTAGAAATTATGTCTACTCTTGTAGAGAAGTTGTTGTATTTTTCAGCTCTTTCCCGTATCAGCAGCTCTATTGCTGGGATGCCCGCGATTACACCTACTGCTTTTTTAAATGGTTTTGTATGCGATACATATCCTGATCGACATCAGCCTTTGGAGTCTTGACAGCTTTTTTATGGCTCTTCTGTTTCCAGTTGCCGATTTCCAAGCTGGTGCCGCGTAAAGAATTTGCCAGTGGATTACGCCTGCCATTGTTTGCTTCTTTGACGCTCTGGGTCTTCCTACATTGGGCATTAGGCTGGTTAAGGCCTTTATTGTTCTTGCAATTTTTCCGGTGGTTTGCTTGACATGCTCCTTAAAAGTAAGCTTAGTATCCAGCCAAATACCAAGGTATTTGATGGCAGCACTGGGTTTGATAAAGGAGCCTAGGATGTTAAAGCGTATGCGCCCTATTTTCCGCTTAGTGGTCAAAAGTACGGCTTCCGATTTCTCGTGTGCAAACTGTAGTCGTCTTCTGTCTAGCCAGTTTACTATCCGGAGGAGTGCTATGTCTGCATTGTACAATAATATTGCTTTATTTTCTGCAACCACAGTCAGAGCCACGTCATTGGCAAATCTAATTGACGTTACTCCTTTTGGCTGTTCCATTCTGAGTAGATTGATGTATAGGATGTTCTACAGGGTTGGACTAAGTACTGATCTATGCGGAACACCGCTGTTGACTTCGATGGTCTTGGTCTTGTCCTTAGCTTCTAGGATTATCCTCCTCTGGATAGATAGGATGATAGTACATTTATCAAGCTCTCTTCTATTCCTTTTTCCCTTAGATTTTCTAGGATAATTTGCCACGAGGCACTATTAAAGGCGTTATTTACATCCAGTGTAATAACAGCGCATAATCGTCTATGTTGGTGTGCGTAGGCTGCAGCTCTTTTTTCGATTTTGATTACGTTGTTTATTGCGCCCACTGTTTGCCGCCTTTTCCTGAAACCGTATTGTTTGTCCGCTAGACCTCTAGTTTGCTCAAGTTTGTTTTTAAGCCGCTTATATAGTTTTTCTTCAACATTTAGTAGGCATATGGGTCTAAATGACGCCGGCTGGTACAACGGTTTGTTGCCTTTTATAAGCAGCACGAGTTTAGCCTGTTTTCAATCTTCCGGGAATGTACCTTTGCGCGTTAACTTATTATAAACCTTTAACACATATTTAGGTTTGACATTTACAAATTCTTTTAGCTTTTCTGCAGGGATGTTTCCGGGTCCAGGTGCTTTCTAAAGCTTTAGCTTACTACATGCTGTTTCCAGCTCATCTAATCTAAAATTGGTACGGTTCTATTACATATTTGCATTGTCATTTGGGGTCTTGGAGGAAAACCGATCAGTTGTTTCATAACAATCTTGTTTCCTTCTCCCCATATATCACAGTCGAGATTATCACAGATCGTTTTTCAGCATTTTTTCTTTGCCGCTTTATTGCTGTCCCGCAAAGTTTTTTTGCTGCTTTAGCATGCATCTTGCAGTTGCAGATTTAATGCCGCAGGATTTTTTGGTGATGTTTTATGGTAAAAAAACTATAAAAAAAACTATCGAAAATCAAAATTGGTAATGTAGTGTAAAGTAAATATTTTTTGGATTGAGACATTGGTACAAGGTAGTAAGTTGCAAAAAAAATACTTTTGATAATATTATGGCAATTTTCTGGTATTTAATTTTGTTATTAGCTTTAGTGCAACTAAATTCCTTAACCCACTATCTACAAAAAGATATTTAAGATTAACATAGAACAACTGCTTCAACATGTCACTAACAAACACATCAAAAACAATTGCTAGAAGCAATTTATGTTGTGTACGTTACCTGAGAAGATGCCGATGCAAAGATTTGCATAGTTTTTATATATATAAAATATAATATGTAAACCAGTCAAGTAAGTGTTACATTTAAATAGTTATTTATATTATAAAGACTAAAATAAATATAAATTAATTAATTTAATTATTTAAATTGATATAAAATTCATAGGTAATGCAACTCATCTAATTTTAATGTGCTAGTCGTTGTTTTATAGGTTTGTCAAAATGCTTTATTCATTCATTCATTAACGTATTGGTAACCGATTGCTTAAACAACAACAACAATTAACATAATGAAAAATGTTTCAATTATCATAATGTGATTACATATCAAATGTCAAAACAAAATAGTTTTTTTAACACAACTAAACAATATGTCGTTAACAGCAGATAATTTAAAAATAGTGTTAACTTTTGGTAGCTACATAGGTGTATTGCCGTTCTACAATGCAGAAACTAAACTATTCTCTAGAAACAATAAATATTCATTTATAACTACAATAATATTGGCAATGATGTTTTATTATTACATATTAAGTTTTATAAAAAAAAATGATTTTTCAATTTTTGTGTTAGTATCTGATGTAGTTATACAAATAATTCTTCTAAATATGATGTTAATATTTATGACTGGATCTAGAAATAGTTATTTACAATTATTATTTGACAATTTTAATAAATTGGATACTTGTATTGGTGTATTTACATTGATTTGTAGTGAAAGAAAACTGGTAAATGTACAATACGTAACAATGAATTTGGTTTTATATTTATTTTTATTATTGGAACATTTTCAATGGGATAAACTAATACCAAATGATTCTTATAAACTTGTTTCATTTTTTATAATGACTTATAATTTTTTACTATTCTACCTGCAATACTACATATTAAAAAATATAAGACGTAGATATGCTATATTAAACGAATTAATTGATAATGATGAAGTAGTTAGAAGTATTGATTTGTTGTTGGAAGCAAAATGCATTTTATCTAGTCTGGTAGCTTCATTTAATAATATTTTTGGTTATCAAATGTTATTGGTTGTGTTGTTTGGTTGTTGGAATGTGTTGCTTTTAATGAAGTATTTTCTGGATCAAACTGAGATGATTCTTGGATTTTGGCTTAGTATTATTTTATGGGAAACAATAGCAATAGTAAGTTTTTTATTGTTTTTATTTTGTTATGTAAAATACTAAATTTTATATATTGCACGACGATGGAATAATAATAGATAAAACACTATAAATTTTAAATAGGCATTTTTGATGTTTATGTGAAGAATAAAAACGGTAATGTTATGCCCGGTACAGATAGTTAGTCAGCTTTATTTTTTAAAGTTTATTTTTTAGCATATACTTATGTCTACAATACTAATACTATTTTCTTTTGTTTTAGGTAAGTCTTTTTGATGTGTTATTTTTTCTAATAACTGTAAGTATGTATTATTAAATTACCGTAGAATATTACATTTTATGTTTGTAAAATTATAATCTACTGATCATTAAATTTTGCAAAAAGATAAACATGTTTTGTAAATATTATGGTAGCCTAATAATATTAGCGAATTGCATAATTAGCCTCCGATTTTTGTGCGTTGTTTTATTGTTTGATTTTGGCGTTTAAAAAAAGATAGAAAACCGCCAAGTGATTTTTCGATCTTAATTTTAGAACAATTAGCAAAAAAATATTTCAAGAGTAGTTTGTTTGCTTCTAAGATGGTAATACTAGTTTAGACAACAAGTTAGGAAAACGTCGATTAAAAATTTTAAGAACCAGGTTTTTTTGGTAGCTTTGAGGGTGCAGGTGTCTTACCAATAGTAATATTACGCAACTTGAAAGTTGCCGTTAGTAAAAAGATTTCTTCCAAATGATTATGGGAGGTGGGTATTGTATGCTGGTGCTTTCTATGGCTACTGGCGAAAATAAGGGGCGTGGAGGAAGGCCTACAAGTCTAACAATTAGACTCAACTTGTTCAACTAAGCCTTCAGAGCAAGCTGTGTGAAAGACTTTTTGGTCTTTTAAACTGGATGCTCTTTTAACGCTGAAGGCATCTGACTGGAGTAGGATTACAGGAAGTTGAGAAAATCTTATTTGGATCCTTTTTGGCATTCTTCATATTTTTATTTTTTTTTACTTCTATAAATCCTTCTTTGTTCGAAGGGCTAGAAGCAACCGGATTCCTGGTCAATTTTTTGAAAGAGGCTTTGACTTGGTACTATGGGATTTTGGTAATGAACGAGTAGTGGTGACATTACACTTTCGTTAGGCATTGTCTGGGTTGTAGCAAATTTGTGATCATTAAAAAGGCGTCTTTGTTCTGCCTCAGTGCCAGTTTGAACTTTGTTCCGAACTGAGTAAAAATTTTTGCAAGGTTTGTCTTGATAATTGTCGTGACATAGAATTCGTGCTACATTTACAATTGTCTTTAGCAACGCAGTTCAAACGGTATTCTTTGCCGTCTATCTGCCGCTAGATTCTTGCATTCATTTTGTTTAGTTTGGTTTGCATCTTCTCAAGCTGGTCTTTCAGCTTTTGGGTTTTTTTGTACAAGATTACCAGTACTTAGTTATCGGATAGCTCAGGCGCGGGGCCTTTGCTGGACGATGCTGCCATAACCGGAGGTTGCCTAGCTGTGCTAGGGTTGCAGTAAAAATTGCAGTTGTTAATGGTTGACAGCGTTTTTCCATATTTAATCTTATTAGATTATTTTTAACTAGAAGTTGTGCGTTTTGCGCAAAACCCGCTGTTTGTGCATAGAATAACTTCTTGCTAGATTAATGATGCTTTCGAGTAGAGCTATAGTCTGCTAGCAAAAAACAGATGCGTTAACGTAGTAAAAGATGATGTTATGCGACTTAAAAGTTGCTAACAGCCCTTGGTAATTTTCTTTTTAAATGGTTATGGACGGAGGGCGTCGTGTGCTAGCGCTCTGTGGATACTGGCATGAGGTGCGTGAAAGAGTGCTTTTAAAGGTTCAACAGTTAGACTCAACTTAGTCAACTAAAACTAAACCCGGGCAGGCCGTCTAAAAAACCTATTGGTTTTGAGAGCTAAAGGTCTTTTTGGCGTTGAAGGCACCTGGCTGAGATTGGCCGATGGCCTAGAATTGTAAAAAGTTAAGGATGATTTACCCTTTCCTAACCTTTTTTGTATTCTTCTCAATTTTTTAAAATCTTTTTCTAGTGGCGGGTCATTAGGGTACTCGGTGATTTTACTTTCTAGCTGGTGGGTGTCCATTGGTTTTTTGTCAAAAGAGCCGGTTTCTTGGCGGAGGCCTAGAATTGGTGCTTTTGGGTTTTAGTGGGGGGCGGACAGTTGTGGCATTGCGACCTTCTTGAGCAAGGTCTGGGTTGGAACTTTTGAGGAAGCCCGGGCAAAAATCTGCTTTACAAGTAAATTTGTAGTCATTAAAATGGCGATTTTGCTCTGCTTCAGGGTCAGCTTAAATTTTGTCTAGAGCTAGGTGAAGATTTTTGCAATGTTTGTCTTGATGGTTGTTATGACCTCCGACAATGTCCGTTTTGAAATGACGGATGTTATCAGCAGATAGTGTTTGCTGTCTATCTGTCGCTGGTATCTTGCATTTCTTTTGTTTAGTTTGGCTAGCATTTTTTTATGCTGGTAATCTAGCTTCTGGTTCTTTGTGTACAATATTTTTAGTAGTTGGCCATTGGATAGCTTGGACCCTTGCTGGACAATGCCGCTATGATTAAGGGTTGCTTAACTGCTATGTAATTTGAGTTGCAGAAAAAACTGCAGTTTGCGTGGTTGGTCTAGCGCTGCCTGGCGGCTGTAACAATGTATTATTTTTTTTGTATTATATTTTTTTAAATCTTTTAATGCCGTTCAATGGGTGGAGCTTTAAATTTGAGCGTACCATTACGGTCTTTCTATTTGCAAATACCAAATTTTAGCAGAGCAACTGAGTAAGTTACTACTAAGCTGCAAACGTCCATAAAACTTATAGACAGGATTTTATCCGTTTTCGACAATTTCAAGTGGCAACACACAAAACAATTTTAATTCAACAATGTCTTTTGACTACTCTTTTGGATCTTTAACCATTTAATATCTTAAACAATTACTCCCGAAATAAATTTTTTACATCCCGGCCTGGATATTACTTATGGCATTGTAAGTCGCTCCTTCACGCTTAGAGATTTAACATGCAACTCTATCACAAAAAACACATTTGGTTTTCACTTTTTTAACGCCGATATTTGCTATGCACCTAGTACACTCTGGATACCAACAAATGTCTTAGGTACGTGATTTACTCATTTTTGTGCCGTACCTACAACAACGGCATTGCAAACGACGCCAAATTTTGGAAAAACTTATGCAACAACCTGGCGCGATTACGTACCTATTTAATAAGGTTCCACAATTCTCCGTAAAGCGATTTTGATTTTTAAAGAGCTGCACTACGCCCCCCCCCTTTGACCTCTTAGCAAACAAAGTAGCAATTTACCTACTTTTAGCACCAAGTAGAAACTACTAAAGGTCTCAAAACCCACACTACTACAACAAAAAAAGCAAAGCTAATTTTTATCAATCATAGACTTTCTCCCCTATTATTACATAAGTGGGGAGCCGGTAATAAATAGAACTTAACGTGGGGCTGTTAAAAAAATAGAAATTTTACAATCCCAAACACACCCCAACACTGCAAGTTTTAAATTAAAGCAAAATACAAGCTATTCATCAGGAACCTGAAAGAAGCAAGACAACAGAAGGAACGAGACTACCAAGCAAGCATTGCAGAGCTTAACTACGACTAGAAGGCTAACGTTGCTTTCGAACAGGCAACCACATAATTTGTACTTGCGCTTGCTTACACTCAACGCAATAACAGCTTATACCAAGCCAAGCTATAGCAAACCGCTTTGCTTAACAACAGATTCCATAAACAACACACTACCGGTTGTTGGTGCAGCATCATAATGACCTGTCTAAGAGTTACGCCGACTCAACCGTAATAGTACGGTAAATAAACACACTAACTACCCAACAAACTTCTAAGAACCGGTCAAGTGTTTTCTACATCGCCATGCAGCGTTATTTTTTCCCATACCACCTAGAGCAGACTCTCGCAAATGTGTTGGTCACACTAGTCAAACCAAAAGTCTAGCAATTACTAAATATATTTGATTTTTAGTCATCCGACTAATTAGTCTGCACAACTACCAAAATTAAAACTGAAACAGCACAACTTTGAGATACGAGTAGAGCGGTTGACCTGAAAAGAAACGGAAAGCTAAAAAAAGCGTAAATACCCACCACATGACCATTGAGGACTAAGAACACTCGGTCATCTTATTAGTCACTCCTAAGCTGGTAAAAAAATAATTCTGGGCAGCCCATGGTTAAACAAATAACAAGCAACAGCTTAGACTATCTCCGCCAGTGCGTACATTATTTTTAAAAAAACCGATTGACTATCTATTAGACACCTTAAAAAACGCCGCTGACCAAAGCACCAAAATACATGTTTCTTGACATTACGGGATTTGAGCAACTGGTTTGCAACTTGTTGACAATATTTTACAAAGACATGGCATCTACAACTACGCTGTCGGTCAAGCACTATATTAAATTGACTAAAAAATCTTTGAGTAAGTGAAAAAACTTTTGGAAAGCGACATACTTGAGAAGAGTTTTGAACTGTTATTGTGTTCTTGGAGTTGTTGTAAAAAAGAAGTAAAGCATACTGCAGTTTTGTGAGGATTACTGAGCGCTCAACAACAATTGAATGAAAGCTCTTCTTTAACCCAAAATCTAGAAAACATTTATGGATTTTGGCGCAGCCAAATTAGTAAAATTAACTTGTAGATACTTTTAAACAATAGCTACAGATACTTTACCGTTTTTATTGTCTAAGACGGCAGGTGTTAGTTTAATAGGAAGCACTGTATTTGTCTATCTGGACAACATATTGATATACTTGGAAGATCACTTTATCTACGTAGCCTACTTGTAAAGAGTACTAGAACGTCTACAAGAGTAGAGTAGGTTACGTTGCTATTTCAAGAAATTAAAGTTGGGAACCAACTCTGCTAAATATTTGAGACACAGAATCAGGCTGAAAAGAATTAATTTTTGCCAAGCCACTTAAAACTTTTTAGAGACTAAGACACACAGAACAGCAACGCAACTGACTACAAGAAAACAAACGTTTATTTGTGTGGTGCAAACTCAAATCCGACGTTTTCTAAACTATTAGAAACACATTAGATCAACATCATTGATGTTTGCTCTACCAAAAGTCGGAGTTGTATTGTATCAAGAAGAAGGCTTACTCCAACGCGTAGTTTTATAGGATAGCGTTAAGCTTACTTTTAGCCAAACGAGATACCACAATGTACTTCTAAAACAAATTATTTATACTTTAAACATACCCCAAAACTTTTTGTTTAAACAACAACTTTATTACAATTTGGCAAATGAGTCCAAACAACTGTTACAACCCAAAGACTTTGAACCAGTAAAATCTAAACACTATACAATATCTCTTGTGGTTAGACTAAGCACACAACGCCAAACAAGCAAAAATACATTTTTTGATTGGAAAACCTTTAGCAAACCTAATCCGACGAGCGCATATAGAGTGCAAACAAATTCAATTCATTATTCGACACTATCAGGAGATTCTCAATGACTTAAAAAAACCTTACATAGGTTGCAAGCTAGAAGATTATGGAGAATTAATCAAAACCAATGCTTGCTATAACTAATTTTCGGTACCGCCGCCAAGCAAACAGCAGAAATTTATGAAACATTTGACGACCAGGGTCTGTCCTTAAGGCAGGACTTCGCAATTAAAGGCACCGCTGAAATCTTATTCCTTGGGAAAGAGTAGAAATCAATACACTTTTACAATGAAGGACATATGCATTAGGTGGAAAACAAAGTGCTTGCAGCTGCAAAAGTGATTTGTTTTGACAACGGCACACTATAAAAACTACTAAAAACTAATATAAACAGTGTTTTTCGTTGCATGAAAACATTAAACATAGCAATTTTCTGTTATAAACTTTCTAAAAAAAAGTATTCAAACTTACTTTTTTATCACGTCAAAAATAAATAATTAAAAATACTTGCTTTAAGCAATATGTTGCGTACATAATGTAACTACACTCATTTTTAAGTAGTTTTATTATTTTATCAAATTGCTTTATGACATTTATCCATTAACTTACTTAACACTATTAAAACGCTGTTTTATTAACGATTGCTTAATATGTACACAACAATTACAATAATGAGAAATGTTTCAATTATCATAATATGATTATATATTTATCAAATTATTTTTTTAACACAACCAAACAATATGTCGTCAATAGCAGACAACTTAAATATAGTGTTAACTTTTGGTGCCTACATAGGTCTATTACCATTCTACAATGCAAAAACTAAACTTTTCTATAGAAATAACAAATGTTTATTTATAAACGCTGTAATATTTGCAATGATAATTTCCAATTTCTTTTATAATTATATAAAACGAGTTGAAGCAGCATTTGTTAGAATGTCTAATGCATTTATAATGATTACTTTTATACTTATGGCATTAATATTTATGAGTGGATCCAGAAATAATTATTTGCAATTGTTATTTGACAATTTTAATAAATTGGATACTTGTTTTAATTCATTTAGATTGAATTGCAGTGAAAGAAAATTGGTGAATGTCCAATACATAACAATGAATCTGCTTTTATATTTATTATTTATAATGGAATATTTTCAATGGGATAAATTTATACCAAGTGACTTATATAAATTTTTTACACTTTTTTTAATGGCTCATGTATTGTTACTGTTTTATCTACAATACTACATATTAAAAAATATAAGACGTAGATATGCTATATTAAACGAATTAATTGATAATGATGAAGTAGTTAGAAGTATTGATTTGTTGGTGGAAGCGAAATGCATTTTATCTAGTCTAGTAGCTACATTTAATGATACTTTTGGTTATCAAATGTTATTGGTTATGTTGTTTGGTTTTTGGAATGTGATGGTGTTAATGAAGTATTTTGTGGATCAAATTGACATATTTCTTGGATTTTGGCTTACTATTATTTTATGGGAAACAATTGCTATTGTAAGTATATTATAAAAAAGTAGATGTAAAATACGATGGCAGAATAAGTTTACTTTTAAATATTGCTCAATGGTAATAGCTAAAACGCAATAAATTTTTAAATTGGCATTTTTAATATTTTTGTTGCAAAAAAACTGTATTTTTGCAGATATTTAGTAATCTTCACTTTTTAAAGTTTATAACTTTTTTTAATAATAATTAATATCGACAATCCTTATACTATTTTCTTTTGTTTCAGGTAAGTTTTTTTTTTGATATAATATCTTTTCTAATAACTGTAAGTATATAAAAAAAAAGACCACATTATCTTGTCCGCCGCCAGACATTTTATTTTTGTATGATGGCGGTGGCTGACTCTGCACATAAAAACAAACAAACAAACTAGATTTAATTCTGGCATGGCTTATCAAACACATTTTTTTTGGAAAATTGAAGTATCTGGTTTAACTTTCAAAACGCGAAGACATACACAATACTTGACTAATTCTAAAATTAATAAAAAACATCTCAGCAAGCGTGGGACTGATTAACTTCCAAGTATAGTTGGTAAAACTTTCATAGACAAGTAAAATTTTGTTTGCCGGACTAAAACCTTTGATCTTAAAATGCGGGTAAAAACAACAATTTAGAAGCCTATGGTAAAAAAAAATGTGCGGTATTTTATTTGCTGTAAATTACAATTTTAAATGTTATATCTTTTGCTTATATCAGCTCTCAATTGCTTTGCCTCTTTGTGTGGTTAATAGCGATGAGGCTGCAAAAGCTTATTTTTGACCCGTAATACTCTATAAGAAAATTAAAAGTAAAGCTAAGAGATTAGAAAATAAATTTTTCTAATGGGCCCCGCTGCAAATTTAAAAATCAAGAGCCACTACCTACATGTAAGAACGCAAACTAACACAAACAATCAAAGTAGTTATCTTTCTTCAATTAGGTAAAAATTCCAAATCTAAAAGAGTACGTCCCCAATTTTGCCTAATTAGCCAAGCCACTTATGGAACTGCAAGGCATAAAGAAGTTCTTTGTATAATAATAATAATAATATCTTTATTTTATGTAAACACATTATATACTAGTATACATTTTGCATAATACATAAAGTAGGGTCAAAAATAGTGTATAATAATTAAGTTGGCAGATCAATATAATTGCCAACTGTATATGGCTCAAGATTACACAATAAGTTGAAGATCTTTCTTTTGAATATAATGAAGTCGTTTTCAAGTTTTATGTCGTTAGGTAGATTATTGTGTAATTTTAAGCACATGTATTGAAATCCTTTTTGTGAACTTGTATATTTTACAATCGGATATCTTAAGCTACTTTTGTGCCTAGTTTTATAATCATGATTGAGACAAAACATTAGAAAGTCATTTTTATTTTTAAACATGTATATCAAGCATTCTTGGATGTATATTGCCGGGACTGTTAATAAATTATTTTGTTTAAATAAGGTTTTACATGAATCAAATTGATGCAACTTAAACATTATTCTTACTGCTCGCTTTTGCATAATAAATATTCGATTAATGTCTGTTGATATTCCCCAGTGCACAATACCAAATCTTAACAAAGAATCAAAGTTTGCATAATACGCTATCTTTACCATATGTGTATGAATATTATCTGATAAAACACGAAGCATATAGCATACTCTACTCAGTTTTATAGACAGTTCATCAATGTGTTTTTTTTTATTTCAAGTTGTGGTCTACAGTAACTCCAAGAAATTTTGTAGAGAAAGTAAATTTTTAAATTTTGAATGTGATAGGCAGTTTAGTTCAAACTGCTTGCTAATATTTATGATTGGGAGTGCTCTACTTGCCTAAATATTGGTTTATATATATTTTTTTTAACATAAAAACTTTCAACTCTTGCAAAAAAAAAATTTATAATAACAAAATTTAAGCTACTAGCTAGTAATTGTTTTAAAGTGATCTACTTATCCACTTAAGTGTTGCTCATTAAAAGATTTCTTCTTCTTGGACATTAATTTTCCAGAAATTTCAAACGTTTGTAGAAAGAAAAAACTTTTGGTTTCTTGATAACAAACACTTGAGCAAGTGGGTGAGCTTTTCAGTATATATAATTTGCTGGTAATTATTTAGAGTAACTTACTTACCTTATCAAACAAAAGTTATCAAGACTTTGGATATTAACATCACCTTTTTGAACAGAGAAACTTCGCTTGCAAAGAAATGACATTTTTAAATTATTGATACAAACACTTAGATGGAAAAATGGGTGTTTTAGTCAAAATTACTTACTAGTATTTATACTCTGGAATGACCTATTTACCAAATGTTAGTTATATAGAGCTAAGATATCAGTATTTTCTTCTTGGACAAAGAAATATTTAAAGTTTGCAAAAATAAAAAACTTTTAATTTTTTAATAACTAACACTTGAAAGGCTAGATTAAGCTATTTTCTAGTAATCAAACTTTAAAGTGACTCACCTACTTACCCAAGTGTTGGTCATTACATGATTGGATATTGGCATCTACTTCTTGAACATAAACGTTTGTATACAAAAAATCAGTTTAAACTATTTGGCAGAAATCATGTTTTAAAGTGATTTACCCATTTACTTAAAAAAAAATATATTGGCATTTCCTTCTTGGACATGAGATTTCTAATGCTTGTTAAGAGATAATTTAAACTAATATCAAACATTTAGACGGGTGAGTAGGCAATTTTATTTAAACTATTCTTTGGTAATAATATTTTAGAGTGATCTACTCACTAAAAAAAATGTTAGAGAATTGCCGGATTTAGTCGCTCCGTTCTGTTGGGGTAATATTGTTATGGAAAATTATTAAATTTTATGTTTTGAAGCATACGCGATCTTTGAAAGCGTTTTTAATACTAAGCATGGGGTTTCCTAAGCAAATCCTTAATGTTGCTACTGTTAATATCAAACCAAAATAAATAAAATTGGTTTCCTTACAACCAAATAGTATCACGTAAGGGAAGCCTTAGATGAGGTTGAATTGGACAGATTGGAACGCATCCTAACAAAACATTTTTGCATAACCAAATCTGACATCATAATCTCCAAAAGATGTCTAAAATAGCAAAAAAACCAACAAATCAAAAACGAATAAATACTGCTACCATTTTTTTTAATTTCAAAATTTGATATTGTTTTCAAATGTTAATGGCATACTTTTCTCTTTACAATGCAATAAACATCTATTGATTTCTCTTACAAAATACCCGTTTTGTTTTTAAATATCAATATAAAACCTCTCATTGGAAAACCCTATATATGGAAAGGTCTTTAACATATAAGTTGACACTGGCAGAACATTATGGGATTTCCTTGTGCAAGAAGTTTGCCGGATTTTTAGGTCAAATTATTGATAATAAGAATATGTTGAGTTTTGAAAAGAATTTAATTTGACAGTTGGTTGGTATTGAGGATCAAATTGTTGAGAGTGATAGTTTTGATGATGAAGATGATTAGGTTGTTCAATAACTGTAAAATTGTTTTAAAGGTTTTTATACTCTTATAAACCAATCAAAAAATACTAATAAGATATTAAAACAGAAAAAAAAATTAATTAATAATTAAAAATTACTCATAAACACATTTCTTGTAAAGATCAATTAAAAATAGGTTGGGTTAGGTCAGTTAAACAAGATAAAAAAAAATTGACTTAGTACTTTTTTAGTTTTTAGCGTTTTTAATAGTTAATTTGACATTTAAAAAAAAAAAAAATTTAATGAATTTTTTGTTTTTGAATTTTTGAATTTTTGATATTTAGGTTAAGTTAGGTTTAGTTAGGTTAAGTTATGTCAGGTTAGGTTAAGTGATATTAACAAAATAAAAAAAAAAATTTTTGTTAAACTTTCAGGTTTTCTTTTAGGATGGTTAATCTGACATCTTTACAAAACAATTTTTTTTTTAGTTTTCACTGAATTTTCAGTTTTTGCATTTTTGATAGGTTAGGATAAGTCAATTTAACAAAATTAAAAAAAAAAAATATTTTACTAAATTTTCAGTTTTTGCTTTTTTGTTGTTAAATTTGATAGTTTTTTTTTATAGGTTAACTTAGATTGGATTAAGTTAGGTTCAGTTTTTGCATTTTTGATGGTTGTTAAGTTAGGTTAGGTTAGCTCATTTTAACAAATAAAAAAAATGATTTTTTACTGAATTTTTAGTTTTTGTATGTTTGATGGTTAATTTGACGTTTTTCAAAAAAAAAATTTTTTTTTGAGTTTTTTTAGGTTAAGTTAAGTTAGATTAAGTTTTTTTTAGTTTTTTTTATAGGTGAGGTTAGATTATGTTAGGTTAGATTTAAAAAAATAACCTTTCACTAAATTTTCAGTTTTTGCTTTTTTAATGTTTAATTTAACATTTTTACACTAAGTATTAGTGATCTAACTTCTTCATTACAAACAATTGGCTGGGTGAGCGTAAACTAAGTTTAAATTTTGCAATTGTGCAATGTTTGATGAGTGGACAGAAACTATGTTTATATTTTGTGAGCGTGTGGTTTGAATTGGTGTTTTTCCTCAACCGTCCGACTGTTTGTGATCTCGTTCCTTGACTACAAACACTTGGGTGGGTAGGTGGGTGGGAACTAAGTTTAAATTAATCAAGTTTATGATTTAGATTTGTGATCGCCCTATTTACTAGTTGGGATCTAATTTTTTAATTACAAACACTTGTTTGAGTAGCTCGCATGGTTTTCTTTTCAGAAGCCATTGCTGCACATCTACAGCTGGTGCGGAGGATTCTAACACGATTCTTCCAAGAAGCGGTAACTCCACAAGCTGCTCCATCAGCACATTATATGGATATAAATAAATTACAATATATATAACATTCGTTGCAACATTGCGGATCTATTTGTCAGAAGCAAAGATGGTAGGGATTGTCCCATTCACATTTTAATTTTCATATTTTTTGTCTTAATAGTTTTGCGACAATAATTACAAAGTTTTTAGTCTGAGGGAATCATAGATACCTAAAGTATTACTCATTATAGTTTGTTTATACGCAATGAAAATTTTACTATCTTGTAACTGTGTCATTGGTAGTGATCCAATTTGTCCCTAGAATAGTAACACTGTGGCACAAATCACGGGTTAACACTTTTATTAAATCATTAGTGTCTCTGTAAAAGCAGTAAAATACTGCATTGTCATTGCTGGCTTACTGTTTGAACGTAAATCTACCTCTCGATAGTAACGCAGACACTTTATTGCAAATTGTTATTGATTTGTCTAATACTGCGTACACACTTGCAACAATCTTTTGTAGCGCAATGCCGTCGCGTAACATCGTCGCGTATCATCATTCCGCAACACAACCGCAACATCGTCGCGAGGATGTTACAACCACGCTGACGGTCAAGTATTATTTTTGTCTTTATTGTGAGTTTTACGGTTTTATACATCGCCCAAAAGTCTTACGTTTTGTTTGAAGGGGTTTGATAAGACTAACGGCTTATTAGGTGACTTCTATATTATTCCGGTGGATAAATTCTTCTATATTGAATTGACAAACTCAAAAATAATCAAACCGATTACTACACATACAATGCTTACAAGAAAACTAATCTTTGAGTAATTGAAAAAACTTTTGGCTAGCCACAGAAGAGTTTGAGTTGTTACAGTACTTTTGGAGTTATTGTGAAGAAGAAAGAAAGCTTTTCTAAAATGCGCTTAATATTTTGGCGCAACTAAATTAATTAGCAAAATTGACTTAAAGATACTTATAAACATTAGTTACAAACACTTTACCGTTTTTGATGTCCCAGACGGAAGCACATGCCCTTCGGACTAATGAAAGCAATGGCGACGTTTTAAAAACTTATGTTGCAGGTGCTAGCAGCCTTACTAGGAAGCATAGTTTTTGTCTATCTAGACAACATAATAATAAACTCAAAATACCACAACATCTACGTAGACTAACTGCAAAGATTACTAGAAGGTCTACAAGAATACAAGTTATAATAGTATAGTCTTTTTACTTTATTGTATCAAAATCAAATTTGTAATTATTGTAACTGCAGTTGACTTGTATTATGTCATTTTATTTGATTTCTTTGATAAAATATATTATTATTACGTTTCTATCCCAAAAAATAAAAGTTTGAAACCAACTCTGTCAAATACTTGCAACACAGAATTAAACTGAAGAGAATCAATCTTTGCCATACCAAAACATAAACTACCGTTTGTACTTTAGACGGACGCATGCAACATTGAAGTCAAAACTGTTTTGTGTTAGGCTAACTCTGACGCGTGGTATTCTACGATAGCGTCAAGCTTATGCCTAGCCAAACGAGGTTCTACTCTTATAAATTGACCACCATGTGGGTGATAGACAAGTATTAAGTCTATCTCAAAGACAAATTATTTATAATTATTTAAACAGACAACCAAGTTTTGATGTGGCTAAAAAACTTGATGCCAAGTTCAAGTTTATTAGGTGATTTTTATTTGACAAGAATTTAACTTTACCATAGAAATTACTTTTAAATTTTCTGCCCAACGCATTTAATCGAAACCTAAGCAACAACTTCATTGCATTTTAGCAAAGGGATCCAAACAACTGTTACCACCTGAATACTTGGACCAGCAGAAACCAGATAGTATACAATATCTGTATTAGCGGTTAGACCGAGCACACAACTTTCAACGAGCAAAAATACACTTGCTAACTGGAGAAACCATAAGCCGATGCCGTCAGAAGATGCTAGACGACCTAGAAAACTTTACAAACTAAAGAAGCATTTAATGACTTACCAAAATTAATTCTGGCTATAACCAATTGACGGTACTGCTAAGCGCACAGCAAAAATTATCAAACTTTTTAAAACCACGGCTCGTCCTTCAGGCATTAACAAGACTACACCCGTCATCCTAAAAACCTACTATGGGCCAAACGTGTATAATGACGTATGCACCTTTACCTAAAAGTTTATGATCTGTGCCAAGGTGAAGGCAAGAACTTTGCAAAGCTGTTCTACCGGTGGGGAAACTCAAAAGTGATTATATATAATAACAAAGTTATAATAAAGAGTAAAGTAAGTTTTTTTTTTACTGAAACATTAATACATAGCAATTTTCTGTTATTTTACTTTGATAAACTAAATTCCCTAACCCACTCTCTAAAATAAAGTAATCAAATTTACTTCTTTAACATGTAATGCAACTATTCTAATTTTTAATGAAGTTGTCGTTTCATTAATTTATCAAATTGCTTTATGACATCTATTAATTTATTAAATATTATTAAACAAGTGTTTTATTAACGATTGCTTAATATGTACACAACAATTACAATAATAAGAACTGTTTCAATTATCATTATGTAATTCAATTATACATCAAATGTCGAAACAAAGCAAATTAATTTTTTTTAACACAACCAAACAATATGTCGTCAATAGCAGACAACTTAAATATAGTGTTAACTTTTGGTGCCTATATAGGTGTATTACCATTCTACAATGCAAAAACTAAACTTTTCTATAGAAATAACAAATGTTTATTTATAAACGCTGTAATATTGGCAATGGTAATTTGTAATTACTTTTATAATTTTATAATACATGATAATGCAATATTTGTAACAGTATCTAATGCAATTATAATAATTATTCTTATACTTATGTCATTGATATTTATGACTGGATCCCGAAATAGTTATTTGCAATCATTATTTGACAATTTTAATAAATTGGATACTTGTTTTAATTCATTTACATTGAATTGTAGTGAAAGAAAATTGGTAAATGTACAATACATAACAATGAATCTGCTTTTATATTTATTATTTATAATGGAATATTTTCAATGGGATAAATTTATACCAAGTGATTTATATAAATTGTTTACACTTTTTTTAATGGCTCATGTATTGTTACTGTTTTATCTACAATACTACATATTAAAAAATATAAGACGTAGATATGCTATATTGAACAAATTAATTGATAATGATGAAGTAGTTAGAAGTATTGATTTGTTGTTGAAAGCAAAATGCATTTTATCTAGTCAGGTAGCTACATTTAATGATATTTTTGGTTATCAAATGTTATTGGTTATGTTGTTTGGTTTTTGGAATGTGATGGTGTTAATGAAGTATTTTGTGGATCAAATTGACATATTTCTTGGGTTTTGGCTTACTATTATTTTATGGGAAACAATTGCTATTGTAAGTATATTATAAAAAAGTAGAGTTATGTAAAATACGATGGCAGAATAAGTTTATTTTCAATATTGCTGAATGATAATAGCCAAAAAAAAGTTTTTAAATTGGCATTTTTATTATTTATGTTGCAAATATACGGTATTGTTGCAGATATTTATTTACTTATGTTCACTTTTTAAAGTATATAATTTTTTTTTTTTAATTAGTTTTGATAATACTAATATTATTTTCTTTTGTTTCAGGTAAGTTTTTTGATATATCTTTTCTAATACCTGTAAGTATGTATTATTCATGGCTATTATTACAGTACGCTATAACTTGATATTTTTTGTTAGTAAAAACCTAATCATATTGATATTTACATTTACAAAAAAATATATATTTATCACTAAATGTACGATTCAGCAGTTGCGATTAATTTAATCAAAGTGAGGTAGAACTGTCTATCAAAAACCAGACAGTCGTACTAAAAATACATTCTTAATTTATATAATTATCTATAGCAAATATGTGGCTATTAATATAATTAATAATACTATAAAAAATAATTAAATACTCAAAATATTATTGTATTGATACACTTATTTTTCAACAAATAAACACAACTGTTATAACAGTTCATAAACAGCAATATGTCGACACTAGTCGACAATTTAGAAATTCTTTTAATAATATCAAGCTATAAAGGCTTGTTGCCATTTTACAATCAAAAAAATAATCATTTTTTATATACAAATGGTATTCTTTCATCATTGCCTTTGCGATGGTAGCGGTAGCCGTATGTTATATGAATGAATTATGCAATACATTTCCAGAATTTACTTTTGTATTATCAAATATTTCATCAATAACATTTGTAATATTGATGAATCTAATTTTTATATCCGGATATAAAGTAAATAAATTTCAAACCTTGTTTGATGATTTTAAAAACTTTGATAAAATTATTGAATTATTTGATGTGTTAATACCAAGTGATAAAAAACGTACGAGTATTGAATTTTTATTAATTTATATAATTGCAAATTTACTTCTCGTTTGGGATTATTTGAGCTGGTTTAATTTTACACCAAACAAAGCTTATGGAGTTAGTATTATATTTTTTCTTAATTATACTGTAGTTACAGTATTATATTTTAAGATCTATATTAAATAGATGGCAAGTATTAAATAATTTAATTAATTTAACTTTTGAACAAAATGTTAATATAGTTATTAAAGCCAGTGCTGTTTTGAATCAATTAGTTGATGATTTTAATAATATATTTGGTGTTCACATATTGCTGTTTATACAATTTGGGTGTGTGAATGTGTTATCATTTATACATGTGATGTTGGTGTTAGAAAACAACGTGGATTTAAATTATTGGTTAAGCTTCAGCTTATGGACAATTTTATCAAATGTGAGTATAATTTTTTTAAATTGAATTGTGGTAGCTGTTACTATGTGATAGTTGATTATAAAATAAATAAATAATTTACTAACTATATCAAGTATATATTTAAAAACTCGTAACTAGTTTCAACTTTTACAAAGCCATCATCAGTCGGTGGTACAAACAAGTGAAAGTTTCTGAGCTTCCTTTCTTTGTCTCGCGCGTTCGAAGTTGCGTTTGATTTGTGCCAAAGTCTATCTTGTTTTTTGTGTTAAGGTCTATTGTTACGATTTGTAAGTATATCCGTGTACTTAACAGGCTAGTGTAAAGTTGACAATTTTTTGAAATTATTTTCCAATTTCAAGTGCACAATGCATGCCTTCAACGGTTGTTATGTATCAGATTTTAATTCTAAAACGGTGTTAACATACAACTACAAGGCTTTATGCCAGTGCTTAAATAACAGTTTTTTACAACTCAAACTTTGGCAGCGTACTTGACATGCTACAACTCTTTTCAGTATCAAGACCTTCTTGTGTGAGTTGTTTTAAATACAATGTAGAGTGGCATAATATATGTTTGCTTTCCTAGTAGAGCTTCTTTGAAGGAAATACAGTGTTTGTCGGCCTTCTCTGCAGTGTTCCAAAGTCCGGCTCAGGCACAGTTTACCTGATGTTATTATTTTTTAGGGTGGTCGACACAGAGTTGTCTCTATTGCTAGTTTTAGGTAGTTTGCTGTTTTGCTTAGTTTTTGGCCACTAGTGTCCTATACGTTAGCATAAGTTTTATAACAGTTGTGTCCCTACTAAACGCAAGGGGGGTAAGTACACTTCCGACTGTTTTGAGATATTTGAACTTTTATAATTAATTTGACGCTGTTCTTTGTTTTTGTATACTATTAGAAGTGAGAATATATTTATATGTATTTTTAAATACTCTGTTTGATTTTCTATTTTTTAAATTTAAAAAAAGTATTTTTCTTCAAAAAACTGCAGTTACCCCTATTTTGCATATTTTAATGTATGTAATTACTAAGCTTAAAAAGTGGTAACTACAAATTTTATATGATTACTAAGCAAAAACCAAAAACTACATAATGTCCACTGTTAAGACGAGAGTAATTATTATTATGTATTAGTAAAAAAAACAAGGTTAAAACATATATTTTTATTTATTTTAATTAAAATATCACATTTTTTTGAATATATCAGTAATTAAACATTAAGAGATTCAGCTATCACTTTCCTGTTCATCGTTTTCAGAAAGGGGCAGACTATTCCAGAAGCTGAGACGGTTTTTTGGCATGATTGAATTATCAGATTCAATTAACTTTAAAATTAAGTTGTCGCGCCTTGCTTTTGATATGCCCTTTGGCTTTTGTTTTGGAATCGGCTTTGGTATCCCAGATTTTGTAACTTTTGCGTTTAGAAAGTTTAGTTCAATTTGGGGGGCCTCAAAGTCTTTTCTGTAAAGTAAGGTCATTGATCCTTTAAGAGCTTGCACTTGGACTATGTCATGGATGTACGGTCTTTCTGTGTTGCTTCAATTCAATTTATGAAGAGATGAATGGTCTTTCCATGAATAAAAGTCTGAAAGTTGCATTTCCAAAATGTCAACGTTGCCAGAGTTTGCATTTTCAACAGCGCGTTTGAAATCCGGGAAATCGTAAACCTTTTTCATTTTCTTCAAAGATTTTTCAACCTGATGATGGAATGAATCCGCGCTCATAAAAGTGTGTCCTGGTTCAAAGTAATTGATTTCTATAGAATCTGCTGTAACTTCGTCACAATTAACTACATAAACCAAAAATGTGAAAAATGCCCAATTTTTATTTTGAGATGTGAATTGTCTACCCATAGTATAATTTTTTTGGCATCTCGGATAACTAGGAAAAACTGATAAAAAGTGCTGATAATATCTTCCTTCTTTCTTCCTTGGACAGCTTCATGCCACAGGGCAGCAACTGGTTTAATTTTTTTGTTTTTAGTGCCTACTGGAACGAAGCTCTCGTTATAAACGACAAAGCGCTGAATAAATATTACAGATTTAAAAGTATCACATCTAGGCAACATTATTATTTTTTCAAGATCAACTGAAAATATTACTTCACCATCTTCAGAATTTTTATTGGCGTGTTCTTTGTACTTTAATCTAGCCGCATCAGCTTTCTTAATATGAATACTAAATCTCTTGCAATCTTCACAGTCATCTACCATATTTTCTTCTAAATGTGGATGAATTTTGAAATGCTCACAAGTTTCACATTCTTCATGTCCCAGTTTCACAAAAGATATGTTTAACTTCTGAACGATTGATCGATACAAATCATAAGAACAAGAAAAGTTTGGATATTTGCTTTGGAAGTTGGCAAACATATCTTTAATAGTAAAATCACTAGGGAGATATCGTTTATTGGGAGCATGCTCCCGTCGGTAATGAGAAATAGTCGGTTTAAAAGACTCTACATGACTTTCAATTACGCTATGGTCTAATTTATTGTGGGGTATTTGTCCTCGTCGTCCATCAACTTTTGGAGTAATTAAAGAATTGTCAGATTTACACAAGTTTTGAATAATTTTATTGTTTCTTTTGTGGAAACCAAGTGTTGTGAGAAAAAACTCTTTGCAAACAATTTTGGACTCCCCACTTTTATCCTTTAAGTAGTATGTTAATGTACAGGATCTTCGACTATCTTCCCCAGCTGTTCTACGATTAATATTAGATTTGCTAGTGCAAGTCATCATAAAGGTTGTCTGTTTATCCTTACTCAGATTCCAAAACTGATTATTAATATGAATTCTTCGTTCTTGATTAATAATTTCTTTGCACATTTTTTTGCAATTTTCTCCACATCCCGTTTTAACAGGATGAGCATTTTTTCTTTTATTGGTTTTTATTGCCGCTCTTTGAAAAGCTGTATACTTAAATTTTCTGCGCTTTCTCATTTCCCCTGTTTTTGTTACATCAGTTGCTGTTTCATATTCATCTCTATAATTTTCCTCGTGATCACTGGTTAAGAATAATTCATTTTCATTATTACTTAGCTTTTTCATATGTGATCCTGCATCAGCTTTGCTGTGGTTAGTTAACATTGCTTCTGTGTTTCCTACTTCCGTATTTCTTTCTAAATTTTGTTCACTCTGTTGATCTGAATAATACACCTGTAAGTCAGCAAACTCTGCAATATTATGATTTTGATCTAATATAGTGTCTGCTTTCTCTATTTCCGAAACTAAATTGTTTCCAATAATAATACCTTGAGTAACAATTTCCATGTTCAACAAGTTTGACTCATTTGCGCTGTTTTTGTCTAATATAGTCGGATCAATATCAATAATACTAGAAATTATATCATTTTCTTCGGCTAATACAATTTCAGCATTTTTTATTGCCTCTTGCCAATCCATATTAGATGTTTGTTCTGTTTCATTTTTTTGTTCATCATCACACAAATTCCCATTATATGACAAATTCATTGCAAGTTCAAGAATTTTTTTCCCTCTGCTCATTCTAGAACATAACGGAAAGAATGGTCAGTAAATAACATAATTATCAAATTGTCTTTTTGTGCAAAATAATAAAATTACACAATTCTAAATTGATTCTAACGTAGTTCCACAAAAATCCGTAGATACCCCTTATAATATATATGCGTATAATATAGAATTAACCGCCAATTCTCTATTTAATATTTTTATGATATTTATGTATAAACTATTTTACTAAAGTATGCTCTTTGATAAAAGGTGTCAAATTATTTACTCCATTGTTATCTACCAAAAGATTTTCACAACTTTTTAGAACAGTAATCGAATAAAAACGTGTTCAAGAATTTGAGGTTATATTTAAAATAAATTTATTAATTATATGTAAGTAGTAAGTAAACTTACCTGCTCAACGTAAGAAACACTTGTATTAAAAGAAAGTGTTTCCACTATTATTATTAATTTCAATTCCACAAAACGTTATTAATGCTGTGCAAGAATTACATTTAAAACACATCACCAAAACACTGGATTAACAATGCAGCCGGGGTTTGCGCGCCAAGCAGTAATACTAAGCACTTTTAGCAGTATATGTTTTTTACTAAACTAAAATGGGGGTAAATAAGTCATGCTAAGCAAACTTGGCGGTAACTGAAAATTTACCCTGCAGATACTACGTATTTTGCCTATTATGTTGAGTTACCACAAAATCGCTTAGTATCGTAAGGAATTTTGCAGATATCAAATATTTTATTAAACTTTTTAAACTATTTCTAGTGCTGATACGGCCAAGATACTCTCTTATAAGTTGGATAACACACTCTAGAACAACTAGGCAATATTATCTCATTTTTTACCAATTTGGCAGTTACCCCCTTTGCGCTTAGTAGGGCAGTATAGATGGGTTGTTGGCCTGACAGAAAAATTGTTTCCAAAAATAGTATTATGGTTATTATAACCATAATACTATTTTTAATACCCCACCCACCCACCTAAGTGTTATCAAGAAATGAGATGGTTGGCTCTTCTGCAAACTTCAAAAGTTATTTTATAGTTTGAGACGGTCTTGATCCAATCTCTTGATAACTAACACTTGGGTGAGTAAGTGGGTCATTTTATCTTAAACTACTGACTTGTTATCACAGTATACAAATCAAATTACTGATATGGTATTATGCTATGGAATATCTCACTCACCCATCCAAGTGTTTGTTATTAAGAAATGAGATTGGAATTTAAAATTTCAAAACTATACTTTAGATTTTATTTAAATTTGACAACATTGCTTCAAAAGTAGTGCTAATAACTGTGAATAAATAATTAAAACTTATTTGTATAACCTTATAACTAGTGAACTAGCTAGATTCATACTAAGCGGATTCTAAATTAGAAAAAATTGAATAATTTTAAAATCATGCGTTAGATTTTATTCAAATTTGGCAACACTGCTTTTAAAAAAGCCAATTTTATATAAACTTTATATTAGTGAACTAGCTAGATTTAAACAAAGTTTTTGGGAATAGGATAGTATTGTTGTAGTAAAAAGGAAAAGTCGGTTGTAAAATGGGTTGTTTAAAATTTATTTAGTTTGTTTTAATTAAAGGAATGGCGTGTTTGTTCTGCCTCAGTGCCAGTTTGAACTTTATTCCAAACTGAGTAAGAATTTTTGCAAGGTCCGTCTTGATAATTGTCGTGACATAGAATCCGTATTACATTTACAATCGTCTTTAGCGACGCAGTTCAAACGGTATTCCTTGCCGTCTATCTGCCGCTGGTTTCTTGCGTTCATTTTGTTTAGTTTGGTTTGCATCTTCTCAAGTTGATCTATCAGCTTTTGGGTTTTTGTTTACAAGATTACCAGTACTTGGTCATTGGACAGCTCGGGCGCGGGGCCTTTTCTGGACGATGCCGCCATGACCGGAGGTTGCCTAGCTGTGATGTAACTCTGGTTGCAGTAAAAAAAAGTATGCATCCAATTCTGCACATGACTTATGGCATTTTAAGTTGTTTCTTGACATGTATTTCTATTACTTAGAACACAATATACACTTTCTTAATGCCAATCTCTGTTATGCACCCAGTACACTCTGGATATTAACAAATGTCCTAGGTACGCGTAACTTATCTATCTTTTTGCTCTACTTGCACCTACGGCGTTGCAACCACTCCAAATCTTGGAAAAACTTAAGCAACAACTTGGGGCGGTTACGTTCTTAACAAATTTTTACTAACCTCTGTAACGCGTTATTGTTCTCTGAAGAGCTTAACTACGCCTCCCACTTTTGACCTCTTAGCAAACAAAGTAGCAATTTATCTACTTTTTTCAGAACCCCAGATAGAAAACTAAAACTTCATGTCTTAAAACTCACACTACTACAACAAGAAAAGGAACGCCATTTTTTCCTCAACTATAATCTCTCTCTTCTATCACTACAGAAGTAGGAAGCCGGTAACAAATAGAACCCAACGTAGGGTTGTTAAAATAAATAGTAATTTTACAATCCCAAACACAGCACAAAACTGCAAAATTTAAATTAAAGCTAAATACAAGCCATTCATCAGAAATCTGAATAAAGCAAAACAACAGATGAAACGAGCAGATTACCAAGCAAGCAGAGCAAAGCTTAACTACGACTAGGAGGCCAACGTTGCGATTTAACAGGCAACCACACAATCTGTAAACGCTGTTACCTACACTTAACGCAATAACAGCTTATACCAAGTCAAGCTATATCAAACCGCTTTGTTCAACAACTGATTCTATAAACAGACTACTACCCGTTGTTGGTGCAGCATCAGAATGCCCTGCCTACCGTTGTGTATAAACATTAAGAGTTACGCCGACTTAGCCGTAATAGTACGGTAAATAGGCACACTAACGACCCAACGACACGGCCCCTAAGAACCGGTCAAGTGTTTTTTTACATTGCCATGTAGCTTTATACCGACGAATCTTTCCACATCACCTAGAGCTGACTCTGGCAAACGTACTGCTCACTCTAGTCAAACCAAAAACCCAACAATTACTAAACATAATTTAAATCAAATTTTAAATCAAACCTAACTAGAAACAACACGATTTTGGGAAACAAGTAGAGCGGTTGACCTAAAAAGAAACAAAAAGCTAAACAGAAGCGTAAACACACCACATGACCGTTGAGGACTAAGACCACTTGGTCACTTTATTAGTCACTCCTAAGCTGAAGAAAAAAAATAATTCTGAGCAGCCCATGGTTAAACAAATAACAAACAGCCTTTGATTACCTTCGCCAATGCGTACATCATGTAAAAGACAGCCGATCGATTATCTATTGGACACCTTAAAAAACGCCGCTGACCAAAACACTCAAACACTTTGATTTGAACAGCTGGTTTGCTACTTGTTGACAATATATTACAAAGACATGGCATCCACAATTACGCTATCGGTCAAGCACTATATTAAATTGACTAAAAAAACTTTAATCTTTGAGTAAGTAAAAAACTTTTGGCCAGCGACATACTTGAGAAGAGTTTGAGCTGTTACTGTGTTCTTAAAGTTGTTGTAAAAAAGAAGTAAAGCATCCTGTGGTTCTGCGTGGATTACAAAGTGCTCAATAACAATTGAAAGAAAGCTTTTCTTTAACCCAAGATCTAAACAACATTTAAAGATTTTGATAATAATTTTGGAACACTGCTACTGGTGGAATGATAATCATGAGCGTCAGAAAAATCAAATTACGGACAAAAATGATCAAAGGCAGTACATTAACAGCAACGTGTACTTAACCTAGTTTGATTGTCTTTATATTGCTATTCAACCAAAAAAAAACGCCCAAAAAACAAAATTGTTTTTTATTACATATTGTGTTGTGTGCAAAAAAATTTCATCTACCCTACTCATCCACTGAGGTTTCAACAAACTAGTGCATCAACTTAATCCTAACAAATTGGCAAGTATAGAAACAGAAAAAATCAAAATCAACAATATAAAAAATTATTGGCATCTTAGAAATACTATTGTTAGCGGATGTTTTTGTGCATTGTTTTTTTTTTGTTTTACTGGTTTTAGCAGTATAGTTCATTATTGGATGCAGGTTTTAAATTGAAGTTGATGTTAGAAAGCTAGACGAGTATTACAGCTTAAACTGTAATTAAATGTAACGATTTCTAGCTTCGGAATAACCAGGAAGTGATATCGGTAGTAAACCCTAAGTATGTTGTGTATGAAAAGCACCAACTCATGTGAGATGACTTGCAGTCATATGTGGACATGTATTAATTTGCTTGTGGTTTAACTATAAGCCGGTTATTATTTGTTCTGCGTTGGTTGCTTGCTTGTTTTTTTTTTTGGCTTAAAAGAAAAATCCTTAAAAGCCTAAACGTGTCGGATTCACTCTCACCAGGAAAGTGTCTACCGACTATCTACTTAATATTTGAATGCCTGTAGTGACACTGTGTCTCTTCTGGTTAGGCTAGCCAAGCTAAATTTAGACTGACGCGTTCAGCAATTTTTTTGTAAAATATAGTTGCAAGACTTTATATATAGTTTCTTATTGGCAGAATTTTGATGTCATGTCCAATCTGAACGTTCTAAAAGTACCATAATGCATTTTCTTTAAGTTTTGTTTTGAAGAGCTTCTATCCGAGAGTACTGATAGGTGGCTATTACTAAAATAAGTCAGTTGGAGGCAAATGATTGTTGTGTTGTGCCTCAGTTTGTTTTTTTGGTCCATCTTGGTGTTGTATCTTAGTAGCGGTGATAGACAGTTAAAAGCCATTCTGGCTTTCTTTATTGTTTTCTAAACGTGGTTAGACAATTGTCTAAATGTAGTCCTAAGTGTTTAGTTGAGTTTTTGAATGGTATTTTGGTGTTGTTTAAGCATACGTTCTTACATAGCTTAGTTTGTCTTCTTAAAAAAAGTATTGCTTTACTATTTTCTGGATTATTTTGGATGTCTCAAATGTTTACCCATACCACTGGTGATCTAAAAAAATATGTAATTGCGGTATCGTCGGCGTGTTATGCAATTTTTGCACCCGGTTTTTAAACCGGAATAAAATTGGCAACATAATTGAACCTTGAGAAACCCCGGCGGCAATTGGATGCGGCATAGACACATGGCCTTTTAGTTTAACGACCAGTGTTCTGTATTTTATGTAAGACGCAATTAAGTTTAAGTTTTGTTGCAAAATTAAAGTTTTAGTTTATACTGTAGGCTTTGCGCTAAACCGTTTTGAAACCCTTTTGTTGTTCAAAATGACTATTTCCCTGTTTATTTTTTAGTTTAAAAGCCTTAAAGACATGATCTGTTGTCACACAAACTCTGCTCTATTTTAGTATGATTTTGAAGTTTTTCAAAATCACTTTTTTGTGAATTGTTTTAGCAAAAATTATTGTTAAGGCCTTATTAGGAATACCGTTATGTTCTCAATCAGACTTGCTTTTAAAATAAACTAGAATCTTCTTGATTGTTAAAAGTCTAACACATTAAAGTAAAGCTATGTTGGCATTGTTTCTCAGAAGGCGGTTGACCTCTTGGTAGACACTGTTGGCGTGGTTAGGTCTAGATTGTTGTTGTAGACCGGAGAGCACTAGCTGTTAACAAATTTTTTTTTTACAACAGCGTTTTTTGTTTGTCTTTAACTAACAGTCTTTTTTTTAATGATTATGGAAGGAGGAGTCGTGTGTTAGCGCTCTCTGTGGATACTGGCGGAGATGAGCTGCTTTTAAGGGTTCAACAGTTGGACCCAACTTGGTCAACTAAAACTGAACCCGGGCAGGCCGTGTAGAAGACTTATTGGCCTTGAGAGTTATAAACCTTTTTGGCGTTGAATTCACCTGGCTGAGATTGGCTGATGGCCTAGAATTGTAAGAAGTTAAGGATGATTTACCCAAAACTTTCCTAACCTTTTTTGTCTTTTTCTCAATTTTTTAAAATCTTTTTCTAGTGGCGAGGCATCAGGGTAGGCGGTAATTTTACTTTCTAGTTGGTAGATGTCCATTGGTTTTTTGTCAAAGGAGCCGATTTTTTGGCCGGTTTCTTGACGGAGGCGCTTTTGGGTTTTAGTGGGGGCGGACAGTTGTGGCATTGCGACCTTTTTGAGCAAGGTCTGGGTTGGAGCTTTTGAGGAAGCCCGGGCAAAAATCTGCTTTACAAGCAAATTTGTAGTCATTAAGATGGCGTTTTTTGTCTGCTTCAAGGTCAGCTTAAATTTTGTTCAGAGCTGGGTGATGATTTTTGCAATGTTTGTCTTGATGGTTGTTATGACCTCCGACAATGTCCGTTTTGAAATGACGGATGTCATCAGCAGATAGTGTTTGCTGTCTATCTGTCGCTGGTATCTTGCATTTATTTTGTTTAGTTTGGAGAGCATTTTTTTATGCTGGTTATCTAGCTTCTGGTTCTTTGTGTACAATATTTTTAGTAGTTGGCCATTGGATAGCTTGGACCCTTGCTGGACAATGCCGCTATGATTAAGGGTTGCTTAACTGCTATGTAATTTGAGTTGCAGAAAAAACTGCAGTTTGCGTGGTTGGTCTAGCGCTGCCTGGCGGCTGTAACATTGTATTATTTTTTTCGTATTATATTTTTTTAAATCTTTTAATGCCGTTCAATGGACGGAGCTTTAAATACCAAATTTTAGCAGAGCTACAGAGTAAGTTACTACTAAGCTGCAAACGTCCATAAAACTTATAGACAGGATTTTAATCGTTTTTGACAATTTCAAGTGGCAACACACAAAACAATTTTAATTTAACATTGTCTTTTGACTACTCTTATGGATCTTTAACCATTTAATATCTTAATCAATTACTCCAGAAATAAATTTTATATATTCCGGCCTGCATATTACTTATGGCATTGTTAGTCGCTCTTTCACGCTTAGAGATATGACATGCATCTCTATTACTAAAAACACATTAAGTATACACTTTTTTAACGCCGATGTTTGCTATGCACCTAGTACACTTTGGATACCAACAAATGTCTTAGGTACGTGATTTATTAATTTTTTTGCCGTACCTACACCAACGGCATTGCAAACGATGCCAAATTTTGGAAAAATGTATGCACCGACCTGGCGCGATTACGTACCTATTTAATAAGGTTTCACAAACCTCCGTAACGCGATTTTGATTTTTGAAGAGCTGCATTACGCCCCCCCCCCCCCCTTTGACCTTTTAGCAAACAAAGTAGCAATTTACCTACTCTTAGCACTAAGTAGAAAATTAAGACTAAAAGTCTCAAAACCCACACTACTACAACAAGAAAAGCAACGCTATTTTTTTCAATTATTACACAAGTGGGGAGCCGGTAATAAATAGAACTTAACGTGAGGCTGTTAAAAAAATGGAAATTTTACAATCCCAAACACACCTTAAGACTGCAAGTTTTAAATTAAAGCAAAATACAAGCTATTTATCAAGAACCTGAAAGAAGCAAGACAACAGAAGGAACGAGACTACCAAGCAAGCATTGCAAAGCTTAAATACAACTAGAAGGCTAACGTTGCTTTCCAACAGGCAACCACACAATTTGTACTTGCGCTTGCTTACACTCAACGCAATAACAGCTTATATGCAGCCAAGCTATAGCAAACCGCTTTGCTGAACAACAGATTCCATAAACAGCCCACTACCGCTTGTTGGTGCAGCATCATAATGACCTGTCTAAGAGTTACGCCGACTCAACCTTAATAGTACGGTAAATAAACGCACTAACTACCCAACAAACTTCTAAGAACCGGTCAAGTGTTTTTTACATCGCCATGCAGCGTTATTTCTTCCCATACCACCTAGAGCAGACTCTGGCAAATGTGTTGGTCACACTAGTCAAACCAAAAATCTAGCAATTACTAAAAATAATTGATTTTTAGTCATCCGACTAATTAGTCCGCACAACTACCAAAGTCAAAATCAAAATTGCATTTTGCACAAATCTAACTGAAACAGCACGACTTTGAGAAACGAGTAGAGTGGTTGACCTGAAAATAAAACGGAAAGCTAAAAAAAGCGTAAATACGCACCATATGACCACTAAGAACAGTCGGCCATCTTATTAGTCACTCCTAAGCTGGTGAAAAAAAATAATTTTGAGCAGCCCATGGTTAAACAAATAACAAGCAACAGCTTGGACTATCTCCGCCAGTGCGTACATTATTAAAGAAAAAAACGATTGACTATCTATTAGACATCTTAAAAAACGCCGCTGACCAAAGCACCCAAATACTTGTTTCTTGACATTACAGGATTTGAACAGCTGGTTTGCAACTTGTTGACAATATTTTACAAAGACATGGCATCTACAACTACGCTGTCGGTTAAGCACTATATTAAATTGACTAAAAAATCTTTGAGTAAGTGAAAAAACTTTTGGAAAGCGACATACTTGAAAAGAGTTTGAACTGTTACTGTGTTCTTGGAGTTGTTGTAAAAAAGAAGTAAAGCATACTGCAGTTTTGTGAGGATTACTGAGCGCTCAACAACAATAGAATGAAAGCTCTTCTTTAACCCAAAATCTAGAAAACATTTATGGATTTTGGCGCAGCCAAATTAGTAAAATTAACTTGTAGATACTTTTAAACAATAGCTACAGATACATTACCGTTTTTATTGTTTAAGACGCAGGTGTTAGCAAGCTTAATAGGAAGCACTGTATTTGTCTATCTGGACAACATATTGATATACTTGGAAGATTACTTTATCTACGTAGCCTACTTGTAAAGAGTATTAGAACGTCTACAAGAGTAGAGTAGGTTACGTTGCTATTTTAAGAAATTAAAGTTGGGAACCAACTCTGCTAAATATTTGGGACACAGAATCAGGCTGAAAAGATTTAATCTTTGCCAAGCTACTTAAAACTTATTAAAGACTAAGACACTTCAGAACAGCAACGCAACTGACTACAAGAAAACAAACGTTTATTTGTGTGGTGCAAACTCAAAACCGACGCTTTGTAAACTATTAGAAACACATTAGATCAACATCATTGATGTTTGTTCTACTAAAAGTCGGAGTTGTATTGTATCAAGAAGAAGGCTTACTCCAACGCGTAGTTTTCTAGGATACCGTTAAGCTTACTCTTAGCCAAACGAGATACCACAATGTACTTCTAAAACAAATTATTTATACTTTAAACATACCCCAAAACTTTTTGTTTAAACAACAACCTTATTACATTTTGGCAAAGGAGTCCAAACAACTGTTACAACCCATAGACCTTGAACTAGTAGAATCTAAACACTATACAATATCTCTTGTGGTTAGACTAAGCACACAACTCCAAACAAGCAAAAATACATTTTTTGATTGGAAAACCTTTAGCAAACCTAATCCGACGAGCGCATATAAAGTGCAAACAAATCCAATTCATTATCCGACACTGTCAGGAGACTATTAATGACTTAAAAAACCTTACATAGGTTGCAAGCTAGAAGATTATGGAGAATTAATCAAAATCAATGCTTGCTATAACTAATTGACGGTACCGCCGCCAAGCAAACAGCAGAAATGTATCAAACATTTGACGACCAGGGCCTGTTCTTAAGGCAGGACTTTGCAATTAAAGGCACCGCTGAAATCTTATTCCTTGGGAAAGAGTAGAAATCAATACACTTTTACAATGAAGGACATATGCATTAGGTGGAAAGCAAAGTGCTTGCAGCTGCAAAAGTGATTTGTTTTGACAACGGCACACAATAAAAAACTACTAAAAACTAATATAAACAGTGTTTTTCGTTGCATTAAAACATTAAACATAGCAATTTTCTGTTATAAACTTTCTAAAAAAAAGTATTCAAACTTACTTTTTCATCACGTCAAAAATAAATAATTAAAAATACTTGCTTTAAGCAATATGTTGCGTACATAATGCAACTACACTCATTTTTAAGTAGTTTTATTATTTTATCAAATTGCTTTATGACATTTATCCATTAACTTACTTTACATTATTGAAACGCTGTTTTATTAACGATTGCTTAATATGTACACAACAATTACAATAATAATAAATGTTTTAATTATCATAATGTGATTATATATTAAATGTCAAAACAAATAATTTTTTTAACACAACCAAACAATATGTCGTCAATAGCAGACAACTTAAATATAGTGTTAACTTTTGGTGCCTACCTAGGTCTATTACCATTCTACAATGCAAAAACTAAACTTTTCTATAGAAATAACAAATGTTTATTTATAAACGCTGTAATATTTGCAATGATAATTTCTAATTTCTTTTATAATTATATAAAACGAGTTGAAGTAGCATTTGTTAGAATGTCTAATGCATTTATAATGATTACTTTTATTCTCATGGCATTAATATTTATGAGTGGATCCAGAAATAATTATTTGCAATTGTTATTTGACAATTTTAATAAATTGGATACTTGTTTTAATTCATTTAGATTGAATTGTAGTGAAAGAAAATTGGTGAATGTCCAATACATAACAATGAATCTGCTTTTATATTTATTATTTATAATGGAATATTTTCAATGGGATAAATTTATACCAAGTGACTTATATAAATTTTTTACACTTTTTTTAATGGCTCATGTATTGTTACTGTTTTATCTACAATACTACATATTAAAAAATATAAGACGTAGATATGCTATATTAAACGAATTAATTGATAATGAAGAAGTAGTTAGAAATATTGATTTGTTGGTGGAAGCGAAATGCATTTTATCTAGTCTAGTAGCTACATTTAATGATACTTTTGGTTATCAAATGTTATTGGTTATGTTGTTTGGTTTTTGGAATGTGATGGTGTTAATGAAGTATTTTGTGGATCAAATTGACATATTTCTTGGATTTTGGCTTACTATTATTTTATGGGAAACAATTGCTATTGTAAGTATATTATAAAAAAGTAGAGTTATGTAAAATACGATGGCAGAATAAGTTTATTTTAAATATTGCTCAATGATAATAGCTAAAACGCAATAAATTTTTAAATTGGCATTTTTACTATTTTTGTTGTAAAAAAACGGTATTGTTGCAGATATTTAGTAATCTTCACTCTTTAAAGTTTATAATTTTTTTCAAATACTATTTTCTTTTGTTTCAGGTAAGTTTTTTTGATACAATATCTTTTCTAATACCTGTAAGTATCTATTATTCATGGCTATTATTACAGTACGCTAAAACTTTCTATTTTTTGTTAATAAAAACTTAATCATATTAGTATTTACATTTCCAAAAACTATATATATATATTTATCACTAAATCTACGATTCAGCAGTTGCGTTTAATTTAATCAAAATGAAGTAGAATTGTCTTTCGAAAACCAGTCAGACGTTCTAAAAATACATTCTTAATTTATATAATTATCTTTAGCAATATGTGGCTATTAATGTAATTAATAATACCATAAAAAATGATTAATAACTCAAAATAATATTGTATTGGTAAACTTATTTTTCAACTAATAAACACAATCAATTATATTTATATTCAATTAAGCTAATATAAAACTGTTATAACAGTACATAAACAGCAATATGTCGACACTAGTTGACAATTTAGAAATTCTTTTAATAATATCAAGCTATAAAGGCTTGTTGCCATTTTACAATCAAAAAAATAATTATTTTTTTATATTCAAATGGTATTCTTTTATCATTGCCATTGCAATGATAGCTGCAGCCGTAGTTTATATGAATGAATTAAGCAATAAATTTCCAGAATTTACTTTTGTATTATCAAATAATTCATCAATAACATTAGTATTATTGATGAATCTAATTTTTATATCCGGATATAAAGTAAATAAATTTCAAACCCTTTTTGATGATTTTAAAAACTTTGATAAATTTATTGAGTTATTTGATGTGTTAATACCAAGTGATAAAAAACGTACGACTATTGAATTTTTATTAATTTATATAACTGCAAATTTACTTCTCATTTGGGATTATATGAGCTGGTTTAATTTTACACCAAACAAAGCGAATGGAGTTAGTGTTATATTTTTTCTTAATTATACTGTAATTATATATTATTTACAGTATTATGTTTTAAGATCTATATTAAATAGATGGCAGGTAATAAATGATTTAATTAATTTAACTACTGAACAAAATGTTAATATAGTTATTAAAGCCAGTGCTGTTTTGAATCAATTAGTTGATGATTTTAATAATATATTTGGTGTTCACATATTGCTGTTTATACAATTTGGGTGTGTGAATGTGTTATCATTTATACATGTGATGTTGGTGTTAGAAAACAACGTGGATTTAAATTATTGGTTAAGCTTCAGCTTATGGACAATTTTATCAAATGTGAGTATAATTTTTTTAAATTGAATTGTGGTAGCTGTTACTATGTGATAGTTGATTATAAAATAAATAATTAATTTACTAACTATATCAAGTATATATTTAAAAACCCGTAACTAGTTTCAAATTTTACAAAGCCATTATCAGTCGGTGATACAAACAAGTAAAAGTTACTGAGCTTCCCTTCTTTGTCCCGCGCGTTTGAAGTTGCTTTTGATTTGTGCCAAAGTCTATCTTGTTTTTTGTGTTAATGGACTATTGTTACGATTTGGAAGTAATTCCATGTACTTAACAGGCCAGTGTAAAGTTGACAATTTTTTGCAATTATTTTGCAATTTCAAGTGCACAATGCATGCCTTCAACGGTTGTTATGAATCAGATTTTAATTCTAAAACGGTGTTAACATACAACTACAAGGCTTTATGCCAGTGCACAATTAACAATTTTTTACAGCTTAGTACAACTCAAACTTTGGCAGCGTACTTGACATGCTACAACTCTTTTCAGTATCAAGACCTTCTGGTGTGAGTTGTTTTAAATACAATGTAGAGTGGCATAATATATGTTTGCTTTCCTAGTAGAGCTTCTTTGAAGGAAAAACAGTGTTTGTCGGCCTTCTCTGCAGTGTTCCAAAGTCCGGCTCAGGCACAGTTTTTTTTTTTTAGGGTGGTCGACACAGCGTTGTCTCTATTGCTAGTTTTAGGTAGTTTGCTGTTTTGCTTAGTTTTTGGCCACTAGTGTTCTATACGTTAGCATAAGTTTTATAACAGTTGTGTATAACCATAATACTATTTTTGGAAACAATTTTTCTGTCAGGCCAATAACCCATCTATAGTACCAGAACGACATATACACTTTTTTACATCTCATGTTTAGGTGTAGTTTCCTTTTGAGCTTGGTATTAAAAATTACACAAAGGTATTGTTTGGTTTTTTTGTAGTTGG
This sequence comes from Tachinus rufipes, assembly GCA_963932245.1. NCBI lineage: Eukaryota > Metazoa > Arthropoda > Insecta > Coleoptera > Staphylinidae > Tachinus > Tachinus rufipes. The sequence goes on from OZ010744.1 coordinate 16,879,353, forward strand.
GTTTGAAGATTTTATTTACTTGTTTTTGACAAAACGTTTTTTGTAAGTTGCTGTAGTGTTGTAGTCGTAAAGTGTTGTTTCAGTGTGTGGAAGAAAGTAATGCTGTTTATTTGCCTTAAACTTGGTAGTATATTCTCAGGTAAGGTTTAGTGTGTAAAAAAATTAATGACGGTTTTTGACGTGCGTTGGCAGTTAGCTAATCATGGGTCTTAGGTAAAAAAAAAACTCTAGATTAAAAAGTTTAAAAAAATTGATGTTAAGTGTGTTTTAGAATCCGGTGTTAAACCTATTTTCGTTTAGGTTGGAGCATCAGGATCGTTCCGGTTGAGCCTAAAAACTTTGAAAGTTTATCGTTTATTGTTTTTTTTTTCTGGTTTACAGTTAAAATTTTTGTGAATTGTTTGGTCTATCAGAAACAATACAATACCAAACAAAATTTGCTGATTTAAATAGGCTTAGAGTAACTAAATGTGTTTTCTAAGTTGTTAAAAAGTTTTTTGAAAGGTTTGTTGATGAGGTTAAAACATTTTTGTTTAAAGTTGTCTTACCTTGGGCGTTAATTGCCATCACTGACTTAGTTGACTTCTCTGTGAACTTCAGAAGTCATTTGATAGCTTGAGACGGTTGTCATCCAATCTTTTGATAACTAACACTTCTAACAACCCAAACTATTAATTTGTTATCATAGTATCCAAACCAAAGTACTGACTTGGTATTATGCTATAGAGTATCCCACCCACCCATCTAAATGTTTGTTATCAAGAAATAAGATGGTTGACCTTTCTGCAAACTTCAAAAGTTATTTTATAGTTTGAGACGGTCTTGATCCAATCTCTTGATAACTAACACTTGGGTGAGTCAGTGGGTCATTATAATCTAAACTATTGACTTGTTATCATAGTATACAAATGAAACTACTGATATGGTATTATGCTATGGAATATCTCACTCACCCATCCACGTGTTTGTTATTAAGAAATGAGATGGTTTACCTCTCTGCAAAGAAGTCATTTTATAGCTTGAAACGGTTGTGATCCAATTTCTTGATAACTAACATTTGGGTGGGTGGGTGAGCCACTTCAATCCAAACTATTGACTTGTTATCATAGTATGGAGTGTCCTACCCACCCACCTAATTGTTGATTATTAAGAGATTGAATGATTAATTTCTCTGCAAGGGCAAACATTATTTTTTTTTTAATTTCAAAAGTATACATTAGATTTTATTTAAATTTACAACATTGCTTCAAAAGTAGTGCTATTAACTGTGAAAAAATATTTAAAACATATTTATATAAACTTAAAATTAGTGAATTAGCTAGATTTATACTAAGCTTTTGGGAATAGGATAGTATTGTTGTAGTGAAAAGGAAAAGTCGGTTGTAGAAAGGGGTGTTTAAAATTCATTTAGTTTGTTTTAATTAATTAAAGGAATGGCGTCCTTGTTCTGCCTCAGTGCCAGTTTGAATTTTTTTCCGAACTAAGTAAGAATCTTTGCAAGGTCCGTCTTGATAATTGTCGTGACATAGAATCCGTGTTTCATTTACAATCGTCTTTAGTGACGCAGTTTAAACGGTATTCCTTTCCATCTATCTGCCGCTGGTTTCTTGCATTCATTTTGTTTAGTTTGGTTTGCATCTTCTCAAGCTGGTCTTTCAGCTTTTGGGTTTTTGTGTACAAGATTACCAGTACTTGGTCATCGGACAGTTTGGGCGCGGGGCCTTTGCTGGACGATGCCTAGCTGTGATGTAACTTGGGTTGCAGTGAAAACTGCAGTTACTGCGAGAGATCTTCTATCTTGTCTGGTTTGCTGTTTTCACGCGGCTAAATTTTTTGGGACCGCGGAACTAAGAAGTTAATTTTTTTTATGTTTTGCGGAATACGCGGGTGTTAATGGTTGACAGCGTTTTTCTATATTTATTCTTATTAGATTTTTTAATCTCGCTTGATGGGCAGAACAATGCAGTCCAATCTGAGCGTATTATCGCGGTATTTCTACTTACAAACCCTAAACTTTTACAGAGCAGCAAAGTCTGTTACTACCTAGTTGCAAACGATCACTGAATTTATAGATAGGATTCTAACCGTCTTTAACAAATTTAAGATGCAAATTCTAAGTGACAACACATAAAACAATTTTTACTTAGCTATGCCTTCTAATTACTCTTTTGGATCTTCAATCATTTAATACCTTGAACCACTGCTTTGGGAATAAAAAGTATGCATCCAATTCTGCACATGACTTATAACATTTTAAGTTGTTTCTTGATTTTTAGAGATTTGACATGTATTTCAATTACAATATACACTTTCTTAACGCCAATCTCTGCTATGCACCCAGTATACTCTGGATACTAACAAATGTCCTAGGTACGCGCAACTTATCTATTTTTTTGCCTTACCTGCACCCACGGCGTTGCACACCACGTAAAATCTTGGTAAAACTTTGTCAACGACCTGGGGCCGTTACGTTTTTAACTAGGTTTAAATAACCTCCGTAACGCGTTATTGATCTCTGAAGAGCTCCATTAACTTTCCACCTTTGACCCCTTAGCAAACAAAGTAGCAATTTATCTACTTTTTTCAAAACCCCAGATAGAAAACTAAAACTACATGTCTTAAAACTCACACTACTACACCAAGAAAAGCAACGCCATTTTTTCCTCAACTATAATCTCTCATCTATCACTACATAAGTAGGAAGCCGGTAACAAATAGAACCCAACGTAGAGCTGTTAAAACAAATGGTAATTTTACAACCCCAAACACACCACAAAACTGCAAAATTTAAATTAAAGTTAAATACAAGCCATTCATCAGGAATCTGAATAAAGCAACCAACAGATGAAACGAGCAAATTACCAAGCAAGCAAAACAAAGCTTAACTACGACTAGAAGACCAACGATGCGTTTTAACAGACAACCACACAATCTGTAAACGCTATTATCTACAGTCAACGCAATAACATCTTATACCAAGTCAAGCTACAGCAAACCGCTTTGTTCAACAACAGATTCTACAAACAGCCTACTACCGGTTCTTGATGCAGTATCAGAATGCCCTGCCTACCGTTGTGTATAAACATTAAGAGTTACGCCGACTTAGACGTAATTGTACGGTAAATAGGCACACTATCGACCCAACAACGCAACCCCTAAGAACCGGTCAAATGTTTTCTACATTGCCATGTAGCGTTATACCGACGATTCTTTCCACATCACCTAGAGCTGACTCTGGCAAACGTACTAGTCGAACCAAACACTCAACAATTACTAAACATAATTTAAATCAAATTTTAAATCAAACCTAACTAGAAACAGCACGAATTTGGGAAACAAGTAGAGCGGTTGAATTAAAAAGAAACAAAAAGCTAAACAGAAGCGTAAACACACCACATGACCGTTGAGGACTAAGACCACTTGGTCACTTTATTAGTCACTCCTAAGCTGAAGAAAAAAAATAATTCTGAGCAGCCCATGGTTAAACAAATAACAAGCAACAGCTTGGACTATCTCCGCCAGTGCGTACATTATTTTTAAAAAAGCCGATTGACTATCTATTAGACACCTTAAAAAACGCCGCTGACCAAAACACTCAAACACTTTGATTTGAACAGCTGGTTTGCTACTTGTTGACAATATATTACAAAGACATGGCATCCACAATTACGCTGTCGGTCAAGCACTATATTAAATTGACTAAAAAAACTTTAATCTTTGAGTAAGTAAAAAACTTTTGGCCAGCGACATACTTGAGAAGAGTTTGAGCTGTTACTGTGTTCTTAGAGTTGTTGTAAAAAAGAAGTAAAGCATCCTGTAGTTCTGCGTGGATTACAAAGTGCTCAATAACAATTGAAAGTAAGCTTTTCTTTAACCCAAGATTTAAACAACATTTAAAGATTTTGATAATAATTTTGGAACACTGCTACTGGTGGAATGATAATTATGAGCGTCAGAAAAAGCAAATTACGGACAAAAATGATCAAAGGCAGTACATTAACAGCAACGTGTACTTAACCTAGTTTGATTGTTCTTATATTGCTATTCAACCAAAAAAAACGCCCAAAAAACAAAATTGTTTTTTATTACATATTGTGTTGTGTGCACAAAAAGTTTCATCTATCCTACTCATCCACTCAGGTTCCAACAAACTACTGCATCAACTTAATCCTAACAAATTGGCAAGTATACAAACAGAAAAAATCAAAACCAACAATATAAAAAATTATTGGCATCTTAGAAATACTATTGTTAGCGGATTTTTTTGTGCATTGTTTTTTTTTGTTTTACTGGTTTTAGCAGTATAGTTCATTATTGGATGCAGGTTTTAAATTGAAGTTGAAGTTAGAAAGCTAGACGAGTATTACAGATTAAACTGTAATTAAATGTAACGATTTCTAGCCTCGGAATAACCAGGAAGTGATATCGGTAGTAAACCCTAAGTATGTTGTGTATGAAAAGCACCAACTCATGTGAGATGACTTGCAGTCGTATGTGGACATGTATTAATTTGCTTGTGGCTTGACTTTAAGCCGGTTATTATTTGTTCTGCGTTGGTTGCTTGCTTGTTTTTTTTTTGGCTTAGAAGAAAAATCCTTAAAAGCCTAAACGTGTTGGATTCACTCTCACCAAGAAAGTGTCTACCGACTATCTACTTAATATTTGAATACCTGTAGTGACACTGTGTCTCTTCTGGTTAAGCTAGCCAAGTTAAATTTAGACTGACGTGTTCTGCAATTTTTTTGTAAAATATAGTTGCAAGACTTTATATATAGTTTCTTATTGGCAGAATTTTGATGTCACGTCCAATCTGAACGTTCTAAAAATACCATAGTGCATTTTCTTTAAGTTTTGTTTTGAAGAGCTTCTATCCGTGAGAACTGATAGGTGGTTATTACTAAAATAAGTCAGTTGGAAGCAAATGATTGTTGTATAAAGCCTCAGTTTGTTTTTTTGGTCCATCTTGGTGTTGTATTTTAGTAGCGGTGATAGACAGTTAAAAGCCATTCTGGCTTTGTTTATTGTTTTCTAAACGTGGTTATACAATTATCTAAATGTAGTCCTAAATGTTTAGTTGAGTTTTTCAATGGTATTTTGGTGTTGTTTAAGCATACGTTCTTACATAGCTTAGTTTGTCTTCTTAAAAAAAGTATTGCTTTACTATTTTCTGGATTATTTTGGATGTCTCAAATGTTTACTCAATTTTTGTAATTGGGAGCTGCTGCTTGTAGTTCTACCATTGGTGATCTAGAAAAATATGTAATTGCGGTATCGTTGGCGTATTATGCAATTTTCGCACCCGGTTTTTAAACCGGAATAAAATTGGCAACATAATTTAACCTTGAGGTACCCCGGCGGCAATTGGATGCGGCATAGACACATAGCCTTTTAATTTAACGACCAGTGTTCTGTGTTTTATGTAAGACGCAATTAAGTTCAAGTTTTGTTGCAAAATTAAAGTTTTAGTTTATACAGTAGGCTTTGCGCTAAACCGTGTTGAAAGCCTTTTGTTGTTCAAAATGACTATTTCTCTGTTTTTTTTTAGTTTAAAAGCCTCAAAGACATGATCTGATGTCACACAAACCAACTGTCAAAAACCGTGTTAGTAGTCCGGCAGCTAGTGCTCAATTTTAGTATGAAGTTTTTCAAAATCACTTTTTAGTGACTTTACTTAAAAGAATACTTAAGAAAAATGTTTATCTGTTGGAAAATAGCTAAGACAAAAATTGCGTTGGTTAAAGACATAATTGTTTTAGTAAAAATTATTATTAAGACCTTATTAAGAATACTGTTATGTTCTGAAGCAGACTTTGATTTTAAAATAAACTACAATCTTCTTGATTGTTAAAAGTCAAACACATTAAAGTGAAGCTATGTTGGCATTGTTTCTCAGAAGGCGGTTGACCTTTTGGTGGACACTGTTGGCGTGGTTAGGTCTAGATTGTTGTTGTAGACCGGAGAGCACTAGCTGTTAGCAAATACTTTTTTTACAACAGCGTTTTTTGTTTGTCTTTGACTAACAGCCTTTTGTAATTTTTTTTAATGGTTATGGAAGAGGGGTCGTGTGCTAGCGCTCTTTGTCGATACTGGTGGAGATGAAGTGCTTTTAAAGGTTCAACAGTTGGACCCAACTTGGTCAACTAAAACTGAACCCGGGCAGGCCGTGTAGAAAACCCATTGGCTTTGGAAGCTAATGGCCTTTTTGGCGTTGAAAGCACCTGACTGAGATTGGCTGATTGCTTAGAATTGTAAAAAATTAAGGATGATTTACCCAAAACTTCCCTAACTTTCTTTGCATTCTTCTCAATCTTTTTGAATTTTTTTTTCTAGTGGCGGGGCATCAGGGTAGGTGGTGATATCACTTTCCAACTGGTGGATGTCCATCGGCTTCTTGTGAAAGGAGCCGGTTTTTTGAGGGGAGCCTAACTTGGTGCTATGGAGTCTCAGTAGGAGGTGGACGGTTGTAGCATTGCCACCTCTTTGAGCAAGGTCTGAGTTGGAGCTTTTGAAAATGCCCGGGCAAGAATCTGCTTTACAAGCAAATTTGTGTCCATTAAAGAGGCGCATTTGCTCAGCTTTAGGGCCAGCTTGAACTTTGTCCGGAGCTAGGTAAAAAACTTTGCAATGTCCGTTTTTATGGTTTTTATGACGTCGGACAGTGTCCGTTTTGAAATAACAAACGTCATCAAGGACGCAGTTTAGATGGTGTTTTTTGCTGTCTATCTGTTGCTGGTATCTTGCATTTATTTTGTTCAGTTTGGCTAGCATTTTTTTGAACTTGTTCTTCAGTTTCTGGTTCTTTGTGTACAAGATTTTTAGAATTTAGCCATTGAACAGCTCGGACCTTTGCTAGACAATGCTGCCATAATTAAAAGTTGCTTAACCGCAATGTAACTCGAGTTGCAGAAAAAACTGGGTGGTTGATTGGTCTAGCCCTGCCTAGCAGATGTAACAATGTATTAGTTTTTCTATATTATATCTATTCATTATTTAAATCAGCGCGGTTTTCTTACTTAAAAATACTAAACTTTAGCAAAGCAACAGAGTCAGTTACTGCCAAGCTGCAAACGTCCACAAAACTCATTGACAGGATTCTAACCGTCTTCGACAATTTTAAGTGACAACACACAAAGAAATTTTAATTCAGCAATGCCCTCTGATTACTTTTTTGGATTTTTAACAATCTAATATTTTGAACGACTGCTTTGGAATCAATTCTATGCACATGACTTACAACATTGTAAGTTGTTTTTTGACTTTTAAAAATATGACATGTATCTCCATCACTATGAACACATTATACACTTTCTTAACGCCGACTTTTGCTATGTACCCAGTACACTTTGAATACTAAAAAATGCCCTAGAGGTGATTTATTTACTTCTGAGCTCCACCTGCACACCACACCAAACTTTGAAGAAATTTAGCATCAATTTGGCATGCACACTCTTGCCTGCGGTTACGTACTTAACGAGGTTAAACTAACTTCCGCAGTGCGTCTTTGATTCTTGAAGAGCCGCACTACGCCGTTTTTGATTTTTTAGCAAACAATGTAGCAATTTGTCTACTTTTATCAGATCACTAGGTAGAAATTCAAGACTACAGGTTTTAAAACCTACACTGCTACATCAAGAAAAGCGTCACTTTTTTTTAACCATAGATTCTCTTTCCTATAACTACATACATGGAGAGCCAATAACAAATTAAGTCTAACATGGAACCGTTAAAGAAAATGGTGATTTTACAACCTCCAACACAAAAAGATCGAGCAAACAACTAAGCAATCAGAAAAATGACGTTGCTTTTCTTCTGGCAACTACACAATGTGTAAACGTGGTTGCCTATACTCAACACATTTACCAAGCCAAACTACTCCGCGACGGCAAACCGCTTTGTTTAACAACAGATTCCATAAACCGCCTACTACCTGTTGTTGGTACAGCATCTGATTGCCCTGTTGTTTGATAAAAAATACAATTGGAAACAGACACCGTCGTATATGAACATTAAGAGTAGGCTAATCAGGTATTACGTCGACTTATCCGTAATAACTGTTAATGAACACTCTAACAAACCAACGACACAACCCCCCAAGAACCGACTCTGCTTACACCACTTGGAGCAGGCCCTGGTAAACATACTGGCTACACTAATCAAACCATAAGTCCAGTTTAAAACAAAATTGCCTTCCGACGTAACTGCAAATTTAGTTTTAAACTAAACCCAACCAGAACCAGCACGACTCCAAGAAACAAGTAGAAGGTTGACCTGGGAAGAAGCAAAAAGTTAAAACGCACTATCTCAAAGACATCTGATTAGAACATCTATTGTCCTAAACAGAAGAATTATAGAAACTTCACAATTTTATTTGTTTAAAGAAATCTTCGTTGCCAAGCGTATCCACCTCCCTTGATACGACTGGTAAAACTACCATTAAAATAACCGTTGAGAATCAAGATCATTCGGCCACCTTATTAGTCGCTCTTAAACTGGATATAGAAATAATTCTGGGCCTCCCATAGTTAAACAAATAACAAGCAAGCAGCCGATCGAAAATTTATTGGCACTCCAAAAGATGCTGCTGACCAAAGTTTCTTGTTCTTTAACATTTGACTCAATTTGAGCAGCTGGATTGCAACTGTTCGACAATATTTAACAAGAACGTGGCATCTAAGACCACGCTGACGGTCAAGCACCATATTGAATACAAACGAGTTGCTACACATATAATGCTCACAAAAAAACTTTTGGTTAGCAACATAATTGAGAAGAGTTTAAGCTGTTATTTTTCCTGGAGTTATTGTAAAAAATAAGTACGGCACTTTGCGTTTCTGCGTGGACTACAGAGCGTTCAACAACAATCTAAAAAAAGCTCTTTCTCTGCCAAAAATTAAAAAAGCTTTTAAATATTTTGGCAAAGCTAAATTATTTAGCAAAATTGATTTAAAGATACTTATAAACAATAGCTACAAACACTTCATTATTTTTGTTGTCCTAGACAAAACCACATGCCAGTTTTGTGTAATGCTCTTTTGACTAAAAAACGCAGTTTTAAAAACTAATATTGCAGGTGCTAGCAGGCTTACTAGGAAGCATTATCTTTGTATATCTGGACAACATATTGATATTCTTAGAAAATTACACCACCTACGTAGTCTACCTGCTAACAGTACAAGACAGTTTTTAAGAGAATAGATTTCGTTAATTTTGGAACCAACTCCATCAAATATTTGAGACACAGAATCATGCTGAAAAGAATCAATTTTTTTCACTTCAGAATTGCAGCGTCGCTGACTTTAAACCGACGTTATCTAAGCTATTAAAACCACATTAGATCAACCCTTGATGCTTCTCTTACTCGGACTACCGTTTGTACTTTAGACAAACAAAACCAACATTAAAGTTGGAATTGTTTTGTATCATGAAGAAGGCTTACTCCAACGCGTGGTATTTTACGAAAGCGTCTTGCTTACGCCTAGCCAAACGAGGTACTATAATGTACTTCTAAGGCAATTTATTTATACTTTAAACAAACAACCGAGTTTTGGTGTTGACAGATGCCAAGTTAAAGTTCACCAGTGGTCTCTTATTTGAGAAGAAATCAATTTTACTGAAGAAAATACCCCAAAACTTTTTGCTAAAGCAACAAATAATTATATTTTGGCAAAAGAGTCCAAACAACTGTTACTACCCAAACCAGTAGAATCCAGACACTATACATTATCTCTACTAGTAGTTAGACTAAGCACACAAGTGCCAACGAACAAAAATACATTTTTTGACTGGAAAAACTTTAGCAAACCTAGTCCGACAAGCTCATATAGAGTGCAAACAAATCCAACTCATTATCTGACGCTGTTAGAAGGTGCTCAATAACCTAGAAAACCTTACCTGGCTTGCAAACTGGAAGATCATGGAGAACTAATCAGAACCTATGCTGGCAATAACCAACTGACGGTACCGCCAAGCGCACAGCAGAAAGTTATCAAACTTTTGACGACCACAACCCGTTTTTCAGGCAGTGACAAGACCACATCAGTCATTTTGAGAACCTACTACTGGCCAAACGTGCACAACAACGTACGCTTTTTTATCTAAAATTACTTGATTTGCGCCAAGGTAAAGGCAAGAACTTTGCAACTAAAGACACTGCTGAAATCTTATTCTTTGGGAAAAAGTAGAAATCAATACGCCTTTACAATGATGTTTATATGCATTTGGTAGACAACGGCACGCTATAGAAAACTACCAAAAACTAAAATTAGCAGTGTAGCGTAGTTTATTTCAATCTTAGTAGTGCGTAAAGTAAGTTTTTTGTTGGATTAAAACATTAAACATAACAATTTTCTGTTATTTTACATTGATAAACATAATCCCTTAACCCGCTCTTAAAAAAAAAGTATTCAAACTTACTTCTTCAACACGTTACAACAAATAAATAATTAATAACACTTGCTTTAAGCAATTTATGTCGCGTACATAATGTAAGTACACTCATTTTTAATTGTAGTTTTATTATTTTATCAAATTGCTTTATGACATTTATCCATTAACTTATTTAACAGTAGTAAAACTGTTTCATTAACAATGGCTTAATATGTACACAACAATTACAATAATGAGAAATTATTATAATGTAATTCACTTATACATCAAATGTTCAAACAAAGCAAATTAATTTTTTTAACACAACCAAACAATATGTCGTCAATAGCAGACAACTTAAATATAGTGTTAACTTTTGGTGCCTATATAGGTGTATTACCATTCTACAATGCAAAAACTAAACTTTTCTATAGAAATAACAAATGTTTATTTATAAACGCTGTAATATTGGCATTGGTAATTTGTAATTACTTTTATAATTTTATAATACATGATAATGCAATATTTGTAACAGTATCTAATGCAATTATAATAATTATTCTTATACTTATGGCATTGATATTTATGACTGGATTCCGAAATAGTTATTTGCAATCATTATTTGACAATTTTAATAAATTGGATACTTGTTTTAATTCATTTACATTGAATTGTAGTGAAAGAAAATTGGTAAATGTACAATACATAACAATGAATCTGCTTTTATATTTATTATTTATAATGGAATATTTTCAATGGGATAAATTTATACCAAGTGATTTATATAAATTTTTTACACTTTTTTTAATGGCTCATGTATTGTTACTGTTTTATCTACAATACTACTTATTAAAAAATATAAGACGTAGATATGCTATATTGAACAAATTAATTGATAATGATGAAGTAGTTAGAAGTATTGATTTGTTGTTGAAAGCGAAATGCATTTTATCTAGTCAGGTAGCTACATTTAATGATATTTTTGGTTATCAAATGTTATTGGTTATGTTGTTTGGTTTTTGGAATGTGATGGTGTTAATGAAGTATTTTGTGGATCAAATTGACATATTTCTTGGGTTTTGGCTTACTATTATTTTATGGGAAACAATTGCTATTGTAAGTATATTATAAAAAAGTAGAGTTATGTAAAATACGATGGCAGAATAAGTTTATTTTCAATATTGCAGAATGATAATAGCCAAAAAAAAATTTTTAAATTGGCATTTTTATTATTTATGTTGCAAAAATACGGTATTGTTGCAGATATTTATTTACTAATGTTCACTTTTTAAAGTATATAATTTTTTTTTTTTTATTAGTTTTGATAATACTAATATTATTTTCTTTTGTTTCAGGTAAGTTTTTTGATATATCTTTTCTAATACCTGTAAGTATGTATTATTCATGGCTATTATTACAGTACGCTATAACTTTATATTTTTTGTTAGTAAAAACCTAATCATATTGATATTTACATTTACAAAAAAATACATATTTATCACTAAATGTACGATTCAGCAGTTGCAATTAATTTAATCAAAGTGAGGAAGAACTGTCTATCAAAAACCAGACAGTCGTACTAAAAATACATTCTTAATTTATATAATTATCTATAGCAAATATGTGGCTATTAATATAATTAATAATACTATAAAAAATAATTAAATACTCAAAATATTATTGTATTGATACACTTATTTTTCAACTAATAAACACAATAATTCATATTCAATTAAGCTAATGAAAAACTGTTATAACAGTAGATAAACAGCAATATGTCGACACTAGTCGACAACTTAGAAATTCTTTTAATAATATCAAGCTATAAAGGCTTGTTGCCTTTTTACAATCAAAAAAATAATAATTTTTTTATATACAAATGGTATTCTTTCATCATTGCCTTTGCGATGGTAGCTGTAGCCGTATGTTATATGAATGAATTATGCAATACATTTCCAGAATTTACTTTTGTATTATCAAATATTTCATCAATAACATTAGTAATATTGATGAATCTAATTTTTATATCTGGATATAATGTAAATAAATTTCAAACCTTGTTTGATGATTTTAAAAACTTTGATAAATTTATTGAATTATTTGATGTGTTAATACCAAGTGATAAAAAACGTACGACTATTGAATTTTTATTAATTTATATAATTGCAAATTTACTTCTCGTTTGGGATTATTTGAGCTGGTTTAATTTTACACCAAACAAAGCTTATGGAGTTAGTATTATATTTTTTCTTAATTATACTGTAGTTATATATTATTTACAGTATTATATTTTAAAATCTATATTAAATAGATGGCAAGTAATAAATGATTTAATTAACTTAACCACTGAACAAAATGTTAATATAGTTATTAAAGCCAGTAGTGTTTTGAATCAATTAGTTGATGATTTTAATAATATATTTGGTGTTCACATATTGCTGTTTATACAATTTGGGTGTGTGAATGTGTTATCATTTATACATGTGATGTTGGTGTTAGAAAATAACGTGGATTTAAATTATTGGTTAAGCTTCAGCTTATGGACAATTTTATCAAATGTGAGTATATTTTTTTTAAACTGAATTGTTGTAACCGTTAGTATGTGATAGTTTATTATAAAATAAATAAAAACACAATTATTATGTACTATACCAAGAATATATTTAAAAACTTTAACTTTCAACTATTACGAGGCCATCATTAGACGGTAATACAAACAAGCATAAATATAAAAGAAAAATTACCTATAGTAAAACATAAAATGTGCAGAGAGGTGAAAAATTACATTTAATTGATTATGAATTACATACAATAATATAAAAAAGAAAAAAAAAAACAGTTAGAAATAGATTAATAAATAGCGGTTTTAACTTAAAAGTAATTAGGACAAAAACATTTTTAAAAAAAGGAAATAATTAAATATTCATTTGTTTTTCTTTTACCCTTTATGCAAGTCAGCGCATTGTTTCGGTTTTGTGGTCAACTTTGTTGCACATGTAACATTTTTGTGGTTTACGGCAGTCTTTTACCTAGTGATTACTGCATTTGTAGCAGGTGTACAATTTCTTGGAACGTGCGTTTTTAATTTTAAAATTTGATATTTAGGAATTATTTAATATTGAATTTACTTGGTAGTATTTGTAGCATCTCTGCAGTGTTTTTAATATTTTTACACACTATCTGTTCTAACAGTTTTATTGAATAGTATATATTTTTTCATACAACTATTCTTTTTCTAGAAGTTCTTTTACTCTATTGAGTGCTGCACTTAACACTTTTTTTGGCTTTAACTAGTTGTGTCAATTTTTCAATGTATTATGAATGTTTTTTGGTCTTGCTTGAGACCAAACTATTTCCTATATTGTTGCAGTGAGTGTTTCTCTAAAAAGTTTTACTTACTTGTCTTGCTTAATTTTGCTACTGTGTCAACATATTCCTTTATATATTTGACTATGTCAGCGTAGGTAGCTAGTTTTGTTGGTTTATGGTCTTTTTGTTTTAGATTGTCTTATTTTTTTTAATAAATAGTGCAAATTAAATTATTTTTTTAAAGTTATTGCACTTTAATATGTTAGACGCAAAAGACCAACTTTCAAGATATGTAGATCCAAACCTTAACCTATACTAAAAAAATGTATTTAAAGCACAATGGTATAACAACTTAGGTTGTAGTCAGGCAAAAAGGTAATGATTGTTTCAAATCCCAAAACGGCCGACTACTACTTGAGACTGTTCAGAAAAATCTGCACCTATAACAAAGCACTTTTAATTAAGAAAACACATGCATAATATGGGAATTTTAATCAGCTCAATGTGCAGAAGATGTAAGTTGGAAGACGCGACGACCAAACACATATGTACTGAGCAGGTGCCCAGCGCTCTCCTACAAAAAAAAAATCTATGTTAGAAGACTGTTGGTTTGAAATGGCCAGCATAAGGGAAATTCTTTTAAGCAATGTCTTAACATGCAACAACTTCATATGTTGGCTATGTGTTAGGACTGAGGAGTAAGGTTTACTAGTAAAAGGGGTACAAAAAGGCAAATAAAGCCTAAGTGCAGTAAACATGGATTTTACCTTCTCTACTCAAATCTAGAATCCAGAATGTTAGACACAAAACATTTTTTATTCTTTTAGCAACAATTTTACTGACTACCTTGTTGAATTTAACAATTTTACTAAATACCTTGTTGAGTTCAACATTTGTAGTTTATTTGATTTTTAGCTTGATACATTTTTCTTCTGTAACGCGTTCTAGTTTAAGAGTTTTACAAAAAATTTGTTTGATAGTTTTGTCATTTAATGCGTGGTTTTTTATAGTTATGAAAATCACTTGTCTGTTTTTATCAACATTTTTTTTGTTATTTGTTGGCTGATACATTTTATTTGTTTTTTGTTGGTAATCTGGATACTAATTTTTGCAGTTTATTTTCTAGTTTGATTATTTTCCAAAAGCCGTCAGTTTTTATTTAAGATCTAAGTCAGGAAGAATTTTTGTCAAAGATTTGGATTATTTGCATAATATGAACTTTCTTGACTTAGTTCACTAGTTTGGTTATGTTCCTTGTAAGTTTGCGTATAAGACTATTATTTTTTTTTTATTTATAAATTTGTTTATGATTGGTAACGGTTTTTATTCCAGAGTGTCAGCCTGCTTTTTAGGTTATTTTTTGTTGTTATAAGTCTGTCTGCCTCTATAGGCTGGTTTTTAGCCTTTTTTGGCTTTGATGGGAATGGACTGTACATGAAGCTTAAACCTAAGTTTTTTGTTAAAAATTATTTTAAGCTAGAGTTGGACAACGGTATAGGAACGTTTAAAATGACGCTCTTATAAAGAATGAGTGGTTAACGCCGGGTGAAGAGAGCGCCTTGGTTTTTTTAGAATTTACTTTGACGCTTCAATTTTTTGAATCGGAGATGGCTTATTTTAGTTAATTTTTTTTTCTTCTGCTTTAGTCAATTATTTTGTATCTTTTGGATATAAGCCTTTCTTTTACTTCTTCTAATTTGTCGATCCTGTGCAACCATGAACCAGTTCAGACCCGCTGCTCTTTTAAAGTCAGCATTCCATCTCATTTGTAGTTGTCTTTTTCCTCTGTTCTCTTCCCATGGCTTCTATCTTAAAACTGTGTCACTTTATTTATCTTGTTCTTTAGCCACATGTTTAGCCTATCCCCATTTTGTCTTTGCTATTCTTGTGACTATGTCATGTAATTTTGTTTTTTGTCTTATCTAGGTGTTTGTTTTATAATCTTTTAGTGTTATTCTTAGTATTCTTTTCTCTAATGCTTTTTGATGTATGCGCAATTTATTTAGATTTTTTTGTTTCAGCATTATTAGTCGGTATTGGTAGTATGCACTGGTCATAGAGCTGATTTTTTAAACTAAGTAGTTTGTCCATTGTTAGTGCATCTTTTAGTTTGCTGTATGCAACCCAGACTAGTTTTATCCTCCCATCTCTAGTTCTTGGTTTGCTTTTTCTATTGCTATTTGTTGACCTAAATCGTTGTTATTTTCTACCTTGCTGATTTTCTGATTGTCTATTTTTATGGTGATATCTTTATCGTTTGAATTTATTATAAACTGAATTTTGCCGAAAGGTCATGATTTAAAAAAAAATTGTACATTTGATATAGCAGACTTATAGCTCTGTAGTTTTCCAGAGTCTCCTTATTTCTTTTTTTGTATAGTAATACAACTATAGCATTTGTCTATCTTTTCAAGACTTTTTCTTGTTCTAGACATTAGTTGAACAGCTTTTCTAATTCTTTTAAGATTGTTTTTCCACAGTAATGTATATAACTCTATCTGATATTGCCTCCATTTTTTTATAACAGGTATTATTTTTGTGTGTATAAGTGTACCTATACTTCCGTAGCTTGAGTTTGCGTTGCTTTTTTGGAATAGAGTGTGCCTTGATTATAATATTTCACTCTGTTCTCCTCTTCTCATTGTTTCTCCAATTCCAAGTATATCTTACTTGACTTATCTTAATTTGTGTTCCAGTTCTTCTAATCTCTCTTCTAAAGTTATTGATCTTACATTGTACGTTGCAATATGTAGTGTCTTTTGGCAGCCTTTTTGTGCTTAGTCATTCTTTGCACCCTCTGTCTTTTTATCTTTCCGTCCGCTGCCTTGGACAAGGATTTTCAGGCTGCTAGGGACTGAGAGCCTTTTGTTTCAATTTGGATTCATCTTTGGGGTAGTGGCCATAAAACACCACGCTAATCAAGCGGGTTTGTGAGTTTAGGTTGGATTCAGCCGCTTATTGTGGGAACCGAATCTGATTGCAGCCGCCCGTTCTGGGTCAGATGTTGCGTTGCTAGTTTTGGTCCGCGCCAAAAAAAAAGTTCCTAGGTTTAGATATGTTGGTGACGTGAAAGTCTTTCTAAAACGGCTTTTTTTAAAATAAAATTTGCACAATTGAGTGCCATTGTTGTTTTATGCAAGAACAATTTCAGAGTTTTGTTTGGAATTTTATCCGCGCTATTGGGCAGAACAAAATTTGAACATTTTAATAGTTTTTTTGACTTAAGAAGGTTTGATGCTGCTGAGTGTTGTGTTGTTGTCAGCAATTTCTAAGAAATCCTTTATTTCACGTTGGGCGGCATTTCTTTTTTAAGTTAACGCTTTTGTTTTCTAAGATAACTTGTTGGAAGTTTTTTTCAAGGTTGGTCAGATTTGAGTAGACAAAACTGCAACGGTTTTTTCTGTTTTTTCAGTTTTTTTAATTGTGTGTATTGCGGTCAGGTTACCAATGCTATTTTCCAGGCATGAAGAGAAAAAAATTCAATCCGTATAACAAATTTTTTTTCGGTTTTCTTTTCGTATAGCTCCAGTAGTACAAAATTGTGGTTAAAGTTTAGACCGTTGATTGTTTGTTACAACAACTTGCAAGTTGACGTCCTTGAATATTGTAACGTTAATAACGTCTTCTTGTTTTGTTCCATGATTGGTGCTTTGAATTGAAATCCTTAGCAATTATTGAGGGATGTGGGTAAACAAAGACAATATTTAAATTTGCCGTTTCAATACAGTTATGCAGTCGAATGTAAGCAAAAGCAATATATTGCATTAGATTTGAGAGAAAGCACTTTGGAGCAATTCAGTGATTTTTTTGCAAATATTAAAGTTTTACTTTTTGTGGGTACCACTGGCGGTGTTTAATTAGACTTGTGGATTGACTCTGACAACAGCCTAAACTTCAATTGTCCTCAATTGGCCGTGCATTCCTTGAAATTTGCGAGATAGAGGCCTGAACACAAAGCGTACTTTGACGCAAATTTGTTAGGGCAAACCACCGATTGGTGAGGTCCTAAACAGATTTGATAAAATGAGAGTCCAACAAATGCACGAATAAACGATGGCGCAAATACACGCAATCACCAAGTTTTTATAAGCTCAAACTTAAGTTTAAAAAAGAATGTACTACCTATACTAACTCAAACCACTACGGCTTAGCGAGTTTGCATACAAAGATCTTTTTATGTACATTACTTTATTAGAACAAAACTTTGTTCAACATAAAGTACCTTAACATGCCTACCATTGAATTTTAATAAAAAGCCTAAAGGACAACGCCAAGACCTTCAAAGAGCGTCATAATCAAGAGCTGTACCAGTTTACAATATTACCAAGATTTGGCTAAAATAACGTTACACCAACTTGAGTGTAAACACAAAGCTAATAAAAAAAATGTTGAATAAAACGCACAAACCTTAAGTAGCGGTTGAAAGTTGGCTATGTACCAACGATTGTGGATAAACAACTCTCTAAAAAAACTTGCTAATACTCTTGTTAGTGAAATCTTGCATCCAACAATCTCTAGATATGCTTACGTTTGAGCAAGTTATTATTATTATTATTGAAGTAGTAGTGAAATGGTAGGTTGATTGTGTTTAACAGTATGTAGGTTTGTTGTTTAATTTTATTTAAATATCTGATTAATTACAAGTATATATTCAATCATGTATAATTCATACTTTTATCTTCCTTAAGTAAAGACTTAAGATTTGACTTAATTACTGGACCCTGAGCTCATCAACACCTATGATTATATACCTACAGGCGTTGCCTCGGAACCACATTCAATGCTAGCTGTGTTTATAAACACTGCTGGAATGTGTTTCCGTTGCAAGGTGAGCATGCATTATTTTAATGTTATGTTTTATTGTAATACGTTTTATAACCTTAGAAGAAGGGCAGCTATTACGTCACTACAGAAGCCAAAATTGGCAGACGGCAAGCTGTGTCTTGACACTTGACCGATTAAGATTAAAGTCGCACAGGCAGACCCTAGTGCCGGAAAAGCAATCACCTAAATATTCATAAGGGATCAAAAACACAAAATATTCTTCCTAATCAAGTAAATTTTGCTAAAAGAACTGATCTTTGGCACTTTTCGGATGGAAAAACACGGTGTTACCTTTAATTACACCCTAAATAGCCTAAACTATGGAAAAGACTAAAGATTTACTAAATACTGGACTATGTCTTTTTTCAAACAAACACAGGCCCAATTATTTGTGCTGCAACAATATGTTTTTATAGATTTCGTCAAATTTGAACAAATAGTGTAAGACTTTCCGACAATTTTTGATAAAAAGGTGACTTTTACAACCATAAAAACAGTTAACTAACACATTGAGCTGGTTGACCACACACCTAACGGACAGCCCGTTGTACGTACAAGAAGGATTCTTGACTACCAGGATAATCAAAAACAACTTAAGTAACCACTCTGCACCGGTGCTTCTGATCAAAAAGAAAGACAGAAAGTAGGTTGCCGTGGTGGTTCTGCGTGGGTTATTGAGAGTTAAATAAGGCATTAAAGAAATAAATATAAAGAATAAACTTTCAATTTAAGTCTACTTTATGCTATCAAAGCAGCTAGTACAAATTGGCAACTTTCATTCAAACTAAAGCCTAGATGAATCTGATTTTCTACCACAACACTAGCATTATAACGACTTTTACCATGTTCACTGACTCTATCTCAATGAAAACCTTTACACCGACGACGGCACCGGGCATTGCATTTTTTGCCGCAAGGACAAACCTACCTTACGGCACTGCACACCCCGCCGTAAGAAACCAATGAACGCCAATACAACTTTTGTCACTTTCATAGACCAAACAAACTTTGATTTAAGACCGATACCGCCGTAGTACTTGCTGGAAACGCACTCCGCGTTTCTAAACCAAATAGCAATCAATGTCTTTGCATTACATGCCGCCGACTCGCGCCCAAACCTTAAGCAAGCCCCAATTAATACAGAGAATGAAGAAGTGGTAATTCACAAACCAAAACTTCTAGCTACTTCTAAGAAAAAAAGGCACACGCTTGGGTATCACTTACGAGACTTGGAAATAAACCAGGTTGCATTAAACCTTCAGATGCGTGACAATGATTTCAAAACCCGGGAACTTACCATTGGGTTTCTATGACCTTACCTACAATTCTATACCACACGTACGACAAACGCGGATATCAATCAGCATAAATTTATATTTTTTTCTATTAAATGCGATGTCTTTATTATCGATTATTTGAGGATCACAACATTCTTGATATGATGTTATTGCATCCTTTATAAAAATAATGTTATGCCTAACATTGTTTCTAATTAGAGTTTTTTTTACTTCAATTAATTATTATTATGATCGATCCATTACGCAAATGTAAAACTATTTTACCGACAGTACATAAACAGCAATATGTCGAAACTGGTCGACAACTTAAAATTACTTTTAATAATATCTAGCTATAAAGGCTTATTGCCATTTTACAATCCAAAAACAAATCAATTTTTTACACGCAAATGGTTCTCATGGATTATAGCTTTTACAATGGCTACTGTAGCCGTTTATTATATGAACATAATAAATATTGAATATTCAGATTTTATTTCAATGTTAGCAGCTTATATATCGATATCATGTGTAGTACTTATGAATTTAATATACCTATCCGGTTATAAATTAAATATATTTCAAATACTATTTGATGATTTTAATAATTTTGATGAACATATTAAATTATTGCATGGATCAATACCAAATGATAAAATTCGTGCAAGTATTGAATTTTTAATAATTTATTTAATTACTAATTTATTTCTTGTTTGGGATTACGTAGACTGGATTAAATTTACACCAAGGAATATAATCAATATTGCTTCTATATTTTTCCTTAGTTATACTGTAATTATATACTATTTACAATTTTATATTTTAAGATCAATATTAAATAGATGGAAAGTAATGAATGAATTAATAAGTTTAATTTCACAACTAAATGTTGATATTATTATCAACGCTAATACTATTTTGTATCGATTGGTTGATGATTTTAATAATTTATTTGGTCTTCACATATTGCTGTTTATAGTTTCTGGGTGTGCAACCGTATTATCTTTTATAAATTCGTTAATAGAAATAGACGTGGTGGATTTAAATCATTGGTTGAACTTCAGTTTATGGTTGTTTTTATCATTTGTAAGTATATAAATTAATTCATTATTTTATTTCTATTACATAATAGCACACACGCACTTACACTGGTTAGGTGCAGAAGCGTGTAAATACTACATAAATAATCAAAAAGTTTTCGGTTTTGTGCGTTAAGTTAAATGCATAAGTGCTGTCCCGGTTTGCTATGAGGCTGAGATGTATCTGCTTAGTAAGTTTTTTCCTCCGTCTAGTGGAGATGGTAATTTTCATACTGCGTCTGTGTGTAAGAGTAACGTTTTTAAAGAGATGCAATAGCATCAATGACTTTTATATTTTGCCGTTGTCTTGGGTTCTGTTTTTCCGGTCTGACTTTTAGTTTGCTTTCTGTTAGTCTTGGTGTATACTTCTGGATAAAAGCTTGAATGCTTTTTTTGGTTTGCTGAAAAAAAACTGGGTGTATCTTTTTAGTAAGTTTAATTTTTTTTAGTTCATTGTAGACGATTGTTGCAAAACTGCGTTTGGATGTGCAAGTAATTCTTTTAGAATATGTTGGCTATTTCTTATCTTTGCTGAGTGTTTCTTTGGCACTAGCACTAGTCCAATTGTTTTTTTTTTAATTTTGGTTTACATTGAATTATTTTTATTGAAATTCTTTTTTTTATTATATTTTTTTGTTAGACTTACAATTAAGTAGTTGGATGTTTTTTTTAGATTGCTGAGAAGTTGGTTTTAGGGTAAAAAAAATGCTCTATGCTTTTGATCATCACGTGTTGACAGGAGTTGATGATCCTTGCCAACGGGTGTACAGTAAAATTTTGGTATTGAGTGTGAGGTTTGGTGAAAAAGTTGTTTAGTTGTGCACGGACTCTATCTTGCCTACGGCTCTGGTGCAAAACCGTAGGTTTGGCGACGACCCAATGGATCACTCTCTGTGTGCCAGACAATAATACAATGTCAAGGTAATGTAGTCCCTCTTAAGTGATGGTAATTTGTTTTTTTTATTTACTGTCTTTTAATTTACTACTGCTTTTTATATTGTAGTTTGTTGCTATGGTTTAAGCAGAGTTAATTTTTTTGGTCGCAAAGTTGCTCACGGTTTTGTAGCGGTTACCGGTGATTGAGTGCAGTGCTAGAAAAAACTGGGTTGCATCTTTGCTGTTTGCTGTATTAAACTGGATTGACTGTTTAGACAAAAACGTCAGTTTTTTTTGTTTGAAGAGTTTAAATTAGTGGATTTCTTTTTGGTTGGTTTTTATTGTCTACAGAGCTCTAATTAGTTGATCTTGATGTCAACTGGCACGCTTAATTATAACAAATAATATATATATAAACAAAGTTTTGACATTTTTTGATGTTAAAACTTGTATTTTGAAGACAATTTATGTAGGAACCAGTCATGTTTTGCTTTATTTTGTATCTATATTTACTACGTCAAAAGTAATTTTTCCACAATTATTTTTCTTGTGTTACTTTTATGATTTGATAAAGATTTAACTAAAACTAGAATAGCAAAAGTAATTAAACAAAATTTTTAAATTGAATTTTTTACATTTGCCCCAAACCTCTCCTGACCTTATACAATTTTGTTGAGAAAAATCTTAAAAAACTTAATGAGTTGGATTAACTTTTTAAAAGAATTAAAGCGCTTACCGACTATCACACGCATGTAATCATTGGTCTAATAATCAAAGTGTAAAGCCATAATGGTTTTGTTGAGAATGAACTGTAGATGAGGCCCGTATCTAAGTTTCCTGTCAAAATTTATTCTAAAATATTTAGCAGAGTCGGACCACGGTATGGAAACGTTAGTTAAAATAAAGTTTTTTAAAGAGTGAGTGATTGACGCCGTGTTAAAAGAACAGTCTTGCTTTTTTTCTGAATTTACTTTAAAGCGCCAATTGTCCTGCCAATTTTTTAGATTGGAGATACCTTATTTCGGTTAACTTTGATAAGTAGATACGTGCTGTGTTATCAGCATTTTAAATCATTTTAACCCCGTGCATGCTACCCAAAGACATGTTGGCAACAAACAGGTTAAAAAAATGAAACGAGAAAATAGAGCCTTGAAATACTGCAACCGTGAAATAAAAATATGATTTTTGAATTTTATTGCTACATTTTTGCGATTTAGATCAGCTTAATAAAACGCAGAAAAAAGTGTTTTCTAATTAGTTTTAGGAGAAATATTTTATGCCAAGTTTGTCGACAATTTTTTTGACGTTGAAAAAGACCACACAAGGCTTTCTTCAGCCTGAATTTTTTTACAAAGTGGTTTGTTATGCGGTTAAGTTGATGCACGCATAAGTGACTTTATTTGAATTTATGTTGGTGAAAGAGGAGAAGATTGTTTGCTTTTGTGTGTTCTTAAACAATGTCCAAAATCACTCTTTTTATAATTTTACTTAAGTAGTTTTGGGAAAATTAGTTTTTTTTCAAGGTTTAGATATGTTGATGAGTTGAGAGTCTTTCTAAGTTGGTGGAAAGTGCTTTGTTATAAAAATAACAGTTGCAATATTGTTGAGTGCCATTATTGCTTTATGCGAGAATGATTTGAAAGCTCTGATTGGAATTTTATCTGGGCCAGGGGTACAACATAATTTGATTTTTTTGATAGTTTCTCTGATTTAAGGAGGTCTGATGATTTTTTGGCAAAATCTTCTGATCTAAAATCAGTGTCTTTGGTGTATAAGGGAAAGCTTTGGAGTTTAAAGCTGTTAGCAAACGCTTTGGCTTATTCTTTAATAGTGTGTTGCACCCCATTCTTATTGTAAATGACGGAAATTGGGACTTGTCTGTTTATAAGAGCCTTGAAGCTTTCTTTTACATCGGATTTTTATTCTTTGAGAACAATTTTATTTTTATTTTTTAACATTGGTTTTTTGCGTTTCTAAGGCCGGACTGACATTGTTATAAAGTCTATTTATGACCCAAAGTTGTAAGTTTTTTTGCTCTAAGTAGTTGAACAGAGTTTGACTATTAGCATTGGATGTTAAGTTATTCTACAATTGGTACGTTTTGATACGGGTATGCGGTTGAATGTAAGCAAAAACTATCTTGATTGTTCGTAGCCTTAACACAGTCACCAGTATTGCATTAGATTTAAAGAGAACACATTGAAGTGATCTTATGGTTTTTTTGCGTAATTAAATTTATGGATTGACTTTGACACCAGCATAAGCGGCCTTCATTAGACGTGACCGTTAAATCTCTGGGATAAAGGTTTGCTGATATCAATTGAAAAAATAGCGGAGGATTTCCTTTAAAAACAAAGTAAATATTTACATTTTATTATACCATATTAATTTTTTTTTTAATCTTTTGTAATATCTTTTGTTTTACCTTTCCGTTGTCTTTATCTGTTTTGTTTTATTAGTTAGTCACTAAAAAAGGCAGTTTAGTGTGAAAAATTTGTTTCCTTGTTTTTTCCTTTAATAAAAAAAAAAAAATGTTTTGTATGTAAATACAGTAAATATGAATAATACTATAATGGGTCCCGTAACTCGACAAAAACTGAGATCGGCTGCTTTAGATAATTATGATCTCTTAAATCAAACACTCAATAACGCTAATTTAAACAACACTAATGATAAGGATACGGATGACAAAGAAAATGAAAATGACATTGTGTTATCAGAACTTGAAATTACTTTTGCAAATACAGAAGAAGACAATAATAGATTGAATAAAGAAGTTCTTAACCTAAATAAAGAAATAATTACGCTAAGGACCGAACTTGAGGATAAAAATAAAAAAATCAACGCACTTACGTCCATTTTAAAAAAAACTTCAAAAAAAAAAAACAAACATATGTTTCAACGCAAACTAATATAAATAAAACTGATAATATTGATATTTCAATTCAAACTGGCGTACAAAATAATAAAACTGATCATACATTAGAAAAACTAGGATCTGAATTAGCATCAACTAATTCTCTTATAATACCAAATAATAATAATTATAATTTTTGTGACGTTTACGAGGAATTTAACAATTTACTGAAGAAAAAAGGCAATAGTATTTACAAACCAAAAATTATTATACCGGGGGATGAAAAAGCAAAAGGACTATCACAATCAATTAGCAACATATACCAGGACAAATTTGATGTATGTTCAATTATTAAACCAAATGCAACTATTGAATGTATTGTCGACGACGGAAGGTCATCTGTGGATAACCTAAATACAGATGACGTTTTAATAATTTTTGCTGGTACAAATAATGCGCGGAAAGGTGTGAGTATTAATGATAAAACTTTTTCAACAATAACATCAATGGCTGCGTCGACAAATGTTATTTTAATATCTGTACCATACGAGAAAGGACGACAAATTTTAAATAACTTTATTTTTAAAATAAACACCAACACATACACTAAAGTAATTCAAAGTACAAGCATCAAATACTTAGAAATAAATTATGTGTTGACTCATACTGACTATACAATTCATCGCAAGTCAAATATGACAGTAAGTGGCACCAATATTCTATCAATCTACCTTGTAGAAAACTTTATTAACTTTAATAAAAAGTGTAACACTGCGCATTTAAAAAATATACATATCACCACTACCTCTGCGTATCTTTAAAATATCAGTGAAAGTCTTACCAATAAACAAAACGAAGTGCAACCTAAAACTCCAAGTGACATTAGAGAAAACGTACATTCTATGAAAAACAACTACGTAGAGTTTGATGCTTTTTTAGGAAAGGTTGTGTAAAAATTTTAAGCTTGAATATTGAAGGTGTTAGAAGATTAAGTAAAGTTGACGAATTTTCATTATTTTTAGAAAGCTTAAATTACCCTATTATAGTTTGCTTGACTGAACATTGGCTAGTTCACAACGAAAATTTAATAATTGAAAAATATAATACAATATCTTCATTTAATAGGAAAATATCTCAGCGAGGGGGTAGTGCCATATTAGCGCGAAATGATGTTAAATGCATTGCAGTTGTAAATTATAACCACCTCAATGTTGAAAAAAACTTTTTTCCGTAGCTTGTGTAAAACAGTATAATATATTTGTTATTTGTGTATACAGACCTCCAACGGGAGATTTCAAAATATTCAGTCATAACTTAGATATCTTACTTGATGAACTGCCGTTGAACTCTAATGTAATGTTACTAGGTTATTTTAATGTGAACTATTTCCACGTGTCTTGTAGTTGTGAAGAATTAAAGAATGTTCTTCAATTACATAATTTAAGCATGCAAATTGACACACCCACACGAATAACACAAAAAACCGCAACGCTTATTGACTATGTGTGTATAAACACAAACTATTTAAATACAGCAGTAGATGTGATACCAGTTGATCTGTCTGATCATATATATTTGTATGAACAAGTACAGCTTGTTCATACAAATTTAGATGCAATAAAAGATACTAAAATACATAAAACAATTGAAAAGCGTGTAATTAATTCTAAGTCTATTAGTAAATTCATTATTAATTGTAATATTACACAATGGAAAACACTTTTTATTACAGACCGCCACGTAAATAGTAATTTTGAACATTTTATTAATACATTGAGACATGTATACGAAATTTCATTTTTTATAAAAAAGATAAACCAGAAAAAATATTGTTGGATGACGAAAGAACTAAGAATTTTATCAAAAAATAAACGATGCTTAAACTACATAACAAAGTTTACGACAAATAATAATTTTCATAAATATTATAAATCCTATAAACTTTTTTTTCGTCGGCTTTTGAAATTGGCAAAACAGTTACACTACACAGCGCGCATATCTAATTCAAGTAATAGTCAAAAAGAAATATGGTCGGTTATTAATGAACTCAATGGAAAATAAAAAAAAAATGAAGAGATTAAAGAAATTAAACTAAATGGTGTTTCAATCGACAAACCTGTTGAAATTGCGGATGCTCTTAACAAACACCATAGTGAAGTAGCTAAAAATCTTATAGGTTGCATAAATAAATCAACCGACCAATTGCACCTCCTTAACATTAAAACTATCAATAGTTGCAATCACACTTTTTATTTGTATCCTACCGACATAGACGAGCTTAAGAAATGTATTGGTAGCTGAAACAAAAAACAGTCATCAGATTATGACGGGTTTACACTAAAAATTGTTCAAAATCTTACATCACATGTTCTTAATGTATTAGTAAAACTTTACAACCAATCTTTTTCTAGTGGCTGTTTTCCAGATATTTTAAAAATAGCCATAATTATACCGATAGAAAAAAAAAACTCAATAATAAAGACCCAAGTAATTACCGCCTAATTTCACTTATGTCAATATTTTCTAAAATCTTAGAAACACTAGTTAAAAGTAGAATAAATCTATTTATTGACAAAAATGACATTCTTTGTAATAATCAGTATGGTTTTAGATCAGAAAGGGGAACGGAAGACGCTGTCAATAACTTTTTAAATTTCACATATAATTCAATTAACTCAAACAAAATTAGCGCAGCGCTTTTTTGTGATTTGTCTAAAGCGTTTGACTGCGTTAATTATAATATTTTATTGGAAAAGCTTGCGTTTTATGGATTTAGAGGAGTTTCGCAAAACTGGCTTAGTTCATATTTAAAAGATCGTCTACAATTAGTGCAAGTTTCTAAAAATTATAAAAAATATTTTTCTGGTGAACAAATAGTATCCCATGGGGTACCACAAGGTTCCGTGCTTGGCCCTTTTTTGTTTTTATTTTATATTAACGACATATGTTCAATAAACATTTCTGGAAATTTCACTTTGTTTGCAGACGACACCTGCATTACGTGGTCTTCTGATAATATTGAAACATTAAAAATTAATATCCAAAATGATATTAATTTCATTAAAAAGTGGTTTGATGCCAATTCGCTTACATTAAATATGACAAAATCTAACTTAATGCTTTTTAGAAATTCAGAAAATTTAGATATCACATTAAATAGCTTAAGTGTTAATCAAGTAACTAAACAAAAATTTCTTGGTATTGTCATTGATAATACCCTGAAATGGAATAATTATATTATTCAACTGTCCTCTAAGTTGTCATTGGCCTGTTACGCAATAAAAAATATAAAATATCAACTGGATTATACAGCAGCTAGACAAACATATTTTGCAATGTTTCACAGTCATCTAAAATATGGCATTGCATTTTGGGGCTGCACAACGTCAGAAAATCTAACTACTATATTAAAATTACAAAAGCGCGCGCTTAGATACATGGTAGGAGCCAAAAGTAATGATCATTGCAAACCTATATTTGTCAAATATAAAATTTTGACATCAGTTTCCTTGTTTATTTTAGAAATTGCTTGTTGTGTTCATAGATTCAAAAATAGTATTTCTCGTAACAATGAAGTGCATCAGCACAATACTAGATCGCATAATAACCTTCACCTTCCTAAACCAAACTCAGAGCTATGTCAAAATTCCATAATCTACCTTGGAATAAAAATTTTCAATAAGTTGCCAATGCAATTAAAGGATCTTTCTTTTAAATGTTTTAGAACAAAACTAAAAAAGGTTTTATGTAATTACCCATTTTATAGCATTGACGATTTTTTTAACATTAACCTTACTATACAGAAGTAATTGTAAATATGTGTGTGTGTGTATTTTTAGATAGTCATGTACAATTTTTACATTTTAATTAAAACTTTATTAGTATTTAAATTTTAGAATAAATATTATTAATTAGTATTAGTTCTGTGTTATGATGTACAACCTGTAATTATTGTAATTATTGTATACACTTTTTGTGTTTTTAATAAACGTTATCTATCTATCTATCTATCTATCTATCCTCAAGTAGGCCTTGCATCTCTTTAAATTTGCGAGATAGGGACTAACTAACTTTGGCTCAAACTTTTTAGGGCAGGCCACCAATTGGTATGGCTTTAAACAAATTCAATAGACCGGATCTAATCTGCAGTTTTTAGCGTTGTGCCCGTGCCCTTGTAAAAGCTGGCACTGAGAAATATCACTGGTCTTTTTTTTTGTGTATGACCACAACCTTTAGACCTTGTAATACGATGAAATCTATAATCTCCGCATTTTTAGTTTATTTTTTTTAATTGCATAGCAATTATGGAAGAGCAAAGAAACTTGTTGCATAAACAATAAACATTTGTGAGATTAAAACCCACTGCTTTAAAAACTTGGCCAATAAAGTAGGTCGGTTTTTTTTAGAATTACCACTTTAAGGCAGCGTTTATTTTTAAATCTCTAAGTATGATGCTTTGCAACACTAGCTTTTAAGTGAACATTGCTACCCGATAATCGGCAATTGTAGCCGGAGTTATGAAGATATCCTCATGGGTGTTTGTCGCAGATATACAGTTTTATTTTTTTTATTTTTAAAATATTTGGATACTTTTAGAACCATGTTTTTGCAATTCAAAATTGCGATCATTGTTACAAGCGGTAACAAATAAAGCCCAAAGTAGGAAATTGAAAGAATGGTGCTTCTATAACATTCCCAAAAAAATACCACTTCTTAGAACAAAGCGGTGAGGGTCCAACTCGATCCACTACGGTTTAACGAGTCAGCATACAAAGATCATTTCATGTACTTTGCTTAATTAGAGCTACACTTTGTACAGCGTAAAATACCTCAACATGCTCACCATTGCATTTTAGTGAAAAGCCTAAAAACAACGCCAAGACCTTTAAAGATCGTTATAGTCAAGATCCTAGGATTGGTTGATATAACGTTACACCAACGTTACAAGATCTGCTGAATAAACCACACAAGCCGCAAAAAGTGGTTAAAAGTGTTTTACATAAACATTTAGCCATATACCAACGACTGTGGTTATACCACTCCTAGAGAAAACTTGCTAATACCTTTGCAACGTTAGTGAAACCTTCTTAGATATTTTGATATTTTTGAGCAATTTATTATTATTATTATTATTATTATTATTGAAGTAGATTAATTGCCAGACAAAAAGTTTTGTCCGCAAAAAACCAGACTTAACTAGTGGACAGTGGTGCTAGTCATACTTTTGTTTTTGAAAAATTTCTTGACACTTGACCGATTACGATTAAAGTAGCACAGGCAGACCACATAGTGCCACCATAACCTGAAAAGCAATTACCTAGATAATCATAAAGGATCAGAAACACAATATATCCTTCCTATTCACGTCAACTTTGCTTGAAGAACTTATCCTTGACACTCCTTGGATGGAAGTACACGGTGCTACCCTCAATTACACCCGAAATTGCATGCACTATGGAAAAGACCGAAGATACACTGTATACTGGACTCTGTTTTCATCCAAACATAAAGAGGCTCACAAATCAATTATGTTGCTAAAAAATTTGAAGAAATAATGTGAAACTTCAGGTAGATAAATAAGGCAACTAAGAAAAAAGTATAAATATTGAATTTTCAATGCTATCAAAGCAGCTAGTACAAATTGGCAATTTTTATTCAAACTAAAACTTAGATAAATTCAACTTTCTACCACAACACTAGCAATATAATTGACTTGATCTCAATGACAACCTTTACATCGACGACGGCACCAGAAAGATTCACTATGCTCTCCGGTCATAACACTTCTTGCGGCATTGCACCTTTTGCCGCAAGGACACTACACCCTCCGCCGTAGGATACCAATGAACGCTAATGACGATTGCCACAAACATGGACCAAACAAACCTAGATTTGAGACCAATACCGCCGTACTACCAGTCAGTGACTTTGCATCACCTGCCGCCGACTCGCGCCTGAATCCTGGGGATAACTACAATTGATAGGGTACATTAGAAAAAGTGGTAATCTACACACCACAACTTTTGGCTACCTCTACGAAAAAAGCGCACACGCCTGTGTATCAACTACGCGACCTCGAGCCAAACCATGTTGAGCTAGACCCTCAGATGCGTGACAATCTCAACACGTATCCAGTGGCTACAAAACCCGGGAGCCTACAAGTGGGTTTCTAAACCCCACAAACGGCAATTCCATGCTACACGTACGACATGCGCGGATATCAATCAGCTCATCCCGCCTACACGGCCACGCTACTACCGTCAATGGATTTTTTTTTTTGATTATTAGTATTCTAGATGCAATAAAAAAATTTATTAACGCTTTAACACTTATTTATTAAAATATGCAAAGTTTGTTTTTGCATTCAGTTAAATTTTAAAATAGTGCGATAGAGATAAACTGATAAGTGGTACCTTAAAACACTAGTGCCTGTGTCTGAATGTAGACAAAAAAACATGTTGCATGCAATCGCAATTAATTATTAATTAGTTTGTTATGTTATTTGTACTTAAAAATATTTTAAAAAAAAGTTAAATGTTCAGGTGCAAAAAAAACAACGTTATCTTCTCAATTCATAGATTATTCTATTAAATGCGATCTTTTTTTATCGATTATGTGAGGTTCACAACATTCTTCGTGTGACATCATTCCACCCTTTTATGAAAATAACTAAAATTTGTTATGCTTAACATTTTGTCTAATCTAATTCCCTTTTACTTCAATTAATTATTATTATGATCATTCCATTACGCAAATATAAAACTATTTTACCGACAGTACATAAGCAGCAATATGTCGAAACTGGTCGACAACTTAAAAATACTTTTAATAATATCCAACTACAAAGGCTTGTTGCCATTTTACAATCCAAAAACAAATCAGTTTTTTATACGCAAATGGTTCTCTTGGATTATTGCTTTTACAATGTCAACTGTAGCCGATTATTACATGAACAGAATAAATAATGAATACTCAGATTTTATTTCTATGTTAGCAACTTATATATCGATAATATGCGTAACATTTATGAATTTAATTTACCTATCCGGTTATAAAATAAATATATTTCAAATACTATTTGATGATTTTAATAATTTTGACGAACATATTAAATTATTGTATGGATTAATACCAAGTGATAAAATTTGTGCAAGTATTGAATTTTTATTAATTTACATAATTACTAATTTATTTCTTGTTTGGGATTATGTAAGTTTTTTTAAATTTACACCAAGGAATATGATTGAAATGGCTTCTATATTTTTTTTTAATTATACTGTAATTATTTACTATTTACAATATTATCTTTTAAGATCTATATTAAATAGATGGAAAGTAATGAATGAATTAATAAGTTTAACTTCACAACAAAATGTTGATATTATTATCAATGCTAATACCATTTTGTATCGATTGGTTGATCATTTTAATAGTTTATTTGGTCTTCACATATTGCTGTTTATAGTTTTTGGGTGTTCAAACGTATTATCTTTTATAAATTCGTTAATAGAAATAGACGTGGTGGATTTAAATCATTGGTTGAAATTCAGTTTATGGTTGTTTTTGTCATTTGTAAGTATATAAATTATTTTATAGTTTTATTTTTATTACATAATAGCACACACGCACATATTCACTCTGGACACTCAAATTGATGTTTCTGGGCTATTTACGTACAGAAGCGTAAATACCACATGAATTATCAATTTTCAGCAATAACAAAAACGTTTAATGGTAGAGTTTGAAACTTAGAATAAAATATAGTTTAAAATTTATGTTGTAAATTCGAGAATAATTTTACGAAAGAAACATTTTTTTAATTTCCGTTAAACACTAAAAAAAAAAGTTTTGGGTTTTATACGCTAAATAAAGGTTTTTTTTTTGGTAAGAAGACAAATGCAAATAGATAGCAACCAATCACATTGGATGATTTGGCAAAACAGAAAATTAATGGCTGAAGGATTTTCATTGGGTGATCGATAAAAAACAGTGTTGTTGAAGTACACAAGCTCAAGTTGTCTTAACAATTCTGCTAGTGAATGCTATCTTTTAAGTTGTTTAAAATGTCACGGTTTTAAAACAATTGTTGTTATTTTTAGACTTAGATTTGTTGTCATCTAGCAATATTTGATTAGCTTTGTACTAGCACCATCTATTCTTTTGTTTCTTAAATTTACTTGAAGCATTCATGTTTGTTCTGAGTACGCATGTACGTACACTTATTGTAGGGTTTATCTTCTAGATACTTTGTTGTTGTAATTTTTCTTTTGTATACAGCTTGTTACAGTTATTGTCTTTTACGTTATGTTTTATTAGGATTCTTTCTTTAACTAGCAATTTTTTTGGAATACAACATGTTTGTTGTACCTTGCCTGTGCCAACTGTTTGATTTCAGCCATTTTTGATGCTGTTATGTTTGGTAGTAACAACGTTAATATTGGAACCTCAAAGCTTCTGCAGAAACTAGCCAGTAAACTTTAGCGCGGCCAAGTATTGTTAACTCAGAGGACACGTGCTTGGAATAATTCCCCCCCCCACACTTTTGCGGTTCTGCTTTAATTTTTGAAGGTTTACAAAAGATGGTACGCTTTTTGGGGTATGCACTATTGTCTTTAAATTTTTTCCGGAAAATAGTTAAAATTTTTAATCTTTTTGGGGATGTACATCTAGGTAGGTTAGGTTAGGTTTGGTTAGGTTACTATAATTATGTCTAACAGTCACTTCCGGTTATTGTTATGTCTAAAATTGGTCATGGTTTTACCTACTAGTGTTTGCACACGGTCACTAATTTACTGGTTTTAAAGGCTTGCGGGCGTCTAGCTCACGTAACGCGATTTTGTGTGTTTAATTACGCGGTTTTGCATGGTGACAACGTATCCGGTTAAGGTTCTTTGCTTTACTTTCGGCGTGAACACCTGAGTCTAAAGTAGGCTAAGGTTATTCTGGTGCTGCTCTATGACTTTTATGTTATAAGGTTCCAGGTCTACGCTCTTTAGCAAAAAATTGTTGTTTTGTTTAATAAGCTACATTGTGTTAGCTTGGTACAGCTGGTAGACCTTGGTGTAATATTTTTTGTTGGAGTTCTCTTTGTCTAAGTCTGTCTACAACAGGTTTGGAACTTGACGTAAATTAACCAGTTTTTATGAGTTTAAAATTTTTTATTTAAAATAATCTTCTAAAGTTTTTCTTTTCAAATTAAAGTCTTGACCGGTTTTATCCGACAAGTTTTAATCAGAGT
The DNA here is from genome assembly GCA_963932245.1 of Tachinus rufipes. Lineage (NCBI taxonomy): Eukaryota > Metazoa > Arthropoda > Insecta > Coleoptera > Staphylinidae > Tachinus > Tachinus rufipes. The sequence continues at coordinate 16,913,178 of OZ010744.1, forward strand.
TTTATTTTAAAAATTACTATAAAGTTTTACCACTCACCAAAAGGAATTTAATAGATAAATATGGTGCATTTCAAACATTATTTCTAAATAGTTGCTTCTTTGCCAAATTTCTTCCAGGTTTACATGACACCAACAAGATAGCGCAAAGCGTTTTTTTTTTTTTAATTTGGCTTTATTTTTAGCAACTTCCAAACTTTGCAACGCTAGCAAACAATTGAGGTTGGCTTAATCTAAAGTTAATTTTTTTTGCGTGTTTTTAATTGGATTTTTTATCAAATAATGTTGAAATCATTTTGATAACTGCAAGCAATACGCAAGAAAAACAAATTACCATTGAAAAAGTTTTAATGGAAAAACAAACTTTCCAAATAAACTAATACCGCCTACAACCATATTTATAAAATAGAACAACGTTCAAGTAACTGCAGCAAAAAAAGAGAAGACGAGAAAACACATTCTACCATCACCAACAAGTTATAGTAGAAAAACTTCACTATTGCATTATTGTCGAGCGAGGTCCACATTATCTTGTCCGCCGCCAGCTATTTTGATTTTGTATGGCGGCTAGTTTACATAAAGACAAACAAACAAACTGATTTCAATTCAACCTTTGTTGACAGGGCTTAGCAAACACATTTTTTTGAAAATTACAGTTTCTAGTTTTACTTTCAAAACGCAAAGACATACACAATACTTGCGTAATCTTAAAACTAGAAGAAACCTACTCAGCAAGCTTAGAACTGATTACTTTTACGGAAAATTGTTGAAACTTTCATGGGCAAATGAAAATTGCAACTAGATGGCAAACCAGTCTTTCGTTTGATTATTTATTATATCAATTGTGTTCATAAGAACAGAAATATTTATTCAAAATTGTCTTTGCTATCATGCGATGCCGTGGTCGTACAAGGCATACTGACGAGGTTTGTAGAACCGAAACAATTGTCTATGCTTGACCCTTGGCCGCTGTGATTCGATTGACTGATTTTGAATAAATTATTAATTCATTAAATAAAAATTTGTTTGCCCGCTTTTACCTTTGATTTTAAAATGCGGGTTAAAACAACAATTTAAAGACTTAGAGTCAAACAGATTTTGCAGTATTTGAATTTAAATTACAATTTTACATGTTATACTTTTTGTTTATAGCAGCCTTCAACTGCCTTGCTTTTTTGTGCTGTTAAAAACCTATTTTTGGCCATTGATACGCTATAAGAAAACTAAAACTACACTAAAGTCAAGATATTTCAAATAATATTTTTTAAGTGGGCCTTGCTGCATAATTAAAAATTAAGTGCGACTACCAACATGTAAGAACGCAAACAAACACAAACAAACACAAACAATCAAAGTAGTGATCTCTCTTCAGTTAGGTAAAGACTCAATACTAGAAAATTATGCCAATCTAAACTATGCAGCCGTAAACCACTACATTGAATTGAATCACATGCACCCCGATATATTTACAAATCCTTATAAAACATATGTAAAAAAAACTATTTGTGCAGAAAGAATAAATACTAGTTATTGAAATAGTAGAACTTAACACATGCAGTATGTATGCAAGAAAAATGGAATGCACTTTGATTATTGGCAGATTTTTATGGAGGAAATAAGCAAAATCTAAAGGAGTACGTCTCCAATTTTGCCTAATTAGCCAAGAAGTCTTTTGTATAAACACCCAAATTTTACCAAACATTTGAAAACACGAATATTTTGATAGACGGACTTTTAAAGCTTGCACGCCCACATTTTGACCTAAACTTTTTAGAAACAAATGCATTTATAACCGGAATGGAAACCAAGAAAAAATGCTAAGAAGACACGTACCATCGTACGTCAATTCAGGGATCATAAACTGCACTAAGACTACCTAAAAAACAAAGTATTTACTTTAAGAACCGATAACCGGACGCTGGTGCTTTACATGTACCAACCATTACCATCAGAGTGATCTACTTACAAGTTTAAATTTTAATTTCTAATGCTTGTTGAGAAGAGATAATTTTAACTTCTTAATATCAAACACTTAGACGGGTGAGTATTCAATTTTATTTAAACTATTCTTTGGTAATAATGGTTTAGAGTGATCTTCTCACCAAAAAAAAATTTGGAAAAGTTTGAAGCATTTAACGCTAGAGAATTGCCGGGTTTAGTCGCACCGTCCTGTTGGGGTAATATTTTTATGGAAAAATATTAAATTCTGTCACATTTACAAGAATATCGGTGAATCTTTCTCTTTACTTTTTAATATAAAATTGGTTCTTATGGGACTAAACGCCAACCAATTCATCATTCAAACGACTAGATTTTGGCCATCACTTTTTTTATATATTGAACTACATACAATATTTTTTGTCTTTATCTTTTTGATTAAAGATTTGAAGTTATATTTAACAAGTAATAAATTAATAAAAAATTAAAATTAATTGCGGAGAAACGACTTATCGCATCAAATTTTTACAAATTTAAGGACACAGACTAGACTTTCTTCTACAATGTGTGAAAATTTTATTAAATTATATTCAGGCGTTTTCTTGTTGAGTTTGATTCTGTAATAAAATATCAGCGCAACTATTCTCCCTCCTTAAGTAAAACCGTGTTGGACGACATAATTATAACGCAAGCTTACGCGATCTTTGTAAAGCATTTTTAATACTAAGCATGGGTTTTCTTAAGCAAATCCACAAAGTTGCTACTGTTAATATCAAACCACAATAAAAAAATAAAATTGGTTTTCTTACAACCAAATAGTATCAAGTTAGACAATCCTTAGATGAAGTTGAGTTGGACAGATTGGAACGCATCCTAACAAAACATTTTTGCATGACCGAATTTGACATCATCAACAAATCAAAATCAAATAAATATTTGTTTGTTACCAATTTTTTAAAATTTTAAAATTTGATATTTAGGAATTACATAACATGCCACAACAACATAAAAATACCAACAAATGAAACCACTTTTGTTGAAACTATCACATTAAGAAATAGATTTAAGCAGTCTGTAAACTTTGACTAAAAAAATAAATCTCTGTTATATGTTTTGGTCTCTAAACTGTTAATAAATATTTGCTAGAATTTTAGCAAGCCTGTACTACGAGTAAATGTAAAAGAAGAGATAATGTAGTTTCCAATGCTTCTCTCTATACTTGGGAACAATATTCAATACAAGAACGAATATAAGTTTTATATAAGTTATGTGTTAGCACATCTAAGATATAAATATTTCGTCACGAGTTTTAGCGCCTCTTCGCTCCTGGGAAGAAACATTAAGTTTGTAAAACGGACGCCTAGCGGCGCTGAGTTACGTTTGGGTCAATAAAAGGCGCTATTTTTAAAACTTCAGACTTATTTGAGAATCCTAATGCAATATTCCGATTTCGGCGAAGTAAATCATAATATAAACCCCACAAGTTTAGAAGCAGCAATAGCTTATGTTCTCGAAAGACAAAATTGGTTACATCTTTGTAAAAAACCTTCACAAATTAATTTAACCAATTCTCCAAAAGTAATACCCAGAATACCTGGAACTCATATGATAAAATACGCAGATAAAGCTTTAACAAATTCTCAAACTAATCATCAAAATTATAATAATAAATATGGTCAACAACCATTATTTATTCCGGTGAGAATACCTGAAACTTAAAATAAGTTCCCTGTTAAAACACCTTTTATTAATAAACCCTTTTTTAATAAAACGATGCAACCAAGCCCGAGCGGTAAAAATTTTAGACCAGTAATGCACAGAAACAAATATAATAGTTATTAAAGACATCCATTTAATCAAAATAAACAAGAACCAATGGAAATAGACCCATCTTTGAGTGCTATGCGAATTGCCCCTAAAAGATTAAGATTGGAACATCATAATCTAGATATGTCAAACGATGATACATTTTATGACGAAGATACTTGTTAATATTATCAATATGTAGATTCAAACAAGTACGACATACCTAATGAGGAAGATACTACAAAGAAGAAACTGTTGAAAATGAAACTCCAAATGAAGAAAATTATTATTATCAGGATTTTTGCAAGACCGCCTCGTCTTTGCACACCACGAAATAAACGTTCAAGTAGATACTAAGTTACCTTATATAATTTTACCCAAATTTGACTATGCAAAATTTTTAATAGATACAGGTGCCTGTACTTCAGTAATATCCCCAAAATTAGTTGAAAAATATTTTCTAATTTTTTTAATTTATGAACCTCATGAAATAAAGACTATGCACGGCATAACAAAAAATGATTACAAAATTGAAATCCCTAGCTTAGAAACATTTAATGATCCAGATACATTACATTCTTATAGTATAGTAGATTTTCATAAAATATTTGATGGACTAATTGGTTAAGACTTATTATCAAAATTCTAAGCTAAATTAGATTATGATAAAGAAATATTAGAGACAAGATATACAAAAATCCCTTTTCATTTAAACAAACCTGTAATCAACTCCTAGAACAAGACAAATTGTAAAAATTCCAATACGCGAAAGTAATGGCAAAAAAGTTATTAATCATATGATCTTAACAAAAGGTGTCGAACTACCAAACGCCTTAATAAATATAGATCAGAACGAAGCGTTAGTAGAAATAACTAATTTTAACGAATATCCCATTAAATTTATTTGCGACTATTTACCAGATGCAAGCATTGATGAAAGCATCATTGAAGGATACAATAATGAAAGAGAACCCAGTAATCGAATAAAAACCGTAACAGAACATTTACGTTTATCTCATCTAAACGAAGAAGAAAAAGAAATGATAAGGAAATTAATATGTAAATACAAGGACATTGTTCTTGATGAAAATATCTCGCTAACTTTTCATTCTAAAATAAAACATGAAATTAAATTAATTATTAATAATCCCATCTATCAAAAACCATATAGAAAACCCTATACACATAAATTAGAAATTGACAGGCAAGTGGATGAAATGTTGAAACATGGAATAATTCAACATAGTAACAGTCCCTGGGCCTCACCCATTTCGTTAGGACCTAAAAAGATAGACGTATCAGGAGAAAGAAAATGGCGACTGGTAATCGACTATCGACGTTTGAACGAGAATACAATTAAAGACAAATATCCATTACCTAATATATGCAAAATTTTAGACAAATTAAAAAGAGCAAATTATTTTTCCAGTTTAGACTTGGCATCTGGCTACCACCAGATTGAAATGAGAGAAGAAGATAAAAATAAGACATGATTTATAACAGGCAAACGATTATACGAATGCCCCATCAACATTTCAAAGGGCTATGAATAACATCTTAAGAGGATTAACAGACGAAATCTGTCAAGTTTATTTAGACGACATTGTTATCTATTCTACCTCACTACAAGAGCACAAACAGCGTTTAGAAAATGTATTTCAAAGACTATCAGAAAATGGCGTAAAAATTACATTATTAATTAAAATATTTGGGTCATTTGATAACAGATAAAGGAGTAAAACCAGGTCTTAGTAAAATAGAAGCCAGAAAAAGGTATCCTATTCCTAAAACAAAAACTGAAATCAAATCCTTCACTGGACTATTAAGTTATTACAGACGATTTGTCAAAGACTATGCAAAAATATTAAGACCTATGACTAAATATTTGGCAAAAACTGAACTAGTCATAATTAATAAAGAGTATAAAGAATGTTTTGAAACTTGCAAAAATTTGTTAAGCAACGACCCGATACTACAATATCCGGACTTTACTAGACCTTTCATAATTACCACAGACGCTAGCAATTATGCTATCGGCGCTGTTCTTAGTCAAAGAACAGTAGGTAAAGACAAACCTGTTGTTTATGCATCTCGTTCTTTAAGTAAAAGTAAAATAAAGTACTCTACCATCGAAAAAGAATTCTTGGGCATAATATATGCATGCAAACAATTTAAGCCATACATATATGGAAATCATTTTACGATTATAACGGACCATAAACCGTTACTTTGGCTACACAAACTGAAAGATAATAATTTAAAGATGCAACGATGGAAAGTATATTTACAAGAATATCAGTATACCATACTATATAAACAGGGCAAAATTAATAGTAATGCCGACGCTTTAAGCAGAATTAAATTAAATGAGAATAATATCAAAATCAGTTATCGCAAATGATGGTTCTAGTATACATTCAGAAGAAGAAGGTAGTTTGAATAGTAATGTGATTAGTGAACATGATGAAGTAATTCCTATATCACAAGACCCAATTTACACAAAACCAAAACAATTCTTTTTTTTATAGCCACAATTTACCGACAGATATAGAGATAACTCTTGGCCCTCAAAAAATTTACAAATTTCATGTAAATCGAAATGAAGCAGAAGAAGAAATTATAAAATTACTTGAAGACTACGCAGGAGAAGGTACAATACACACGTATTGCATGACGAAATTTATACAAAAATGTATCTAGAAAATTTTAATAGAAACGCATTAAAAATCATTCGATGTATGAGAAGAGTTGAAATTATTAAAAACCCAGAAAAACAGTTACAACTAATAATAGATAGCCATGAAAGAATTTCAAATCATAGAGGTATAGTTAAAACAGTACACAGATTAAAAAGAAATTATCATTGGAAGAATATTCAGAAACAGGTAGCAACTTACATCAATAATTGTGAACACTGTCAAAAATCCAAGTATGATAGATGGCCTGAAAAACCATCAATGGAAATTACAGAAACATCATGTAAACCATTAGAAACTTTGCAAATAGATGTATTCAAATTTGATAGAAGTCAATTTTTGACCATTACCGAAAATTTTTCAAAATTTGATCAAGCTTACGAAATAGAAAATAGAACAGCTATAACAGTCACAAAGACTTTAATAAAACATTTTAATAAATTTGGCGTACCAAAACAAATTGTATTTGATAATGGCACAGAATTTAAAAATAAGGTAATACTAGAACTGATGAAATTGTACAAAATTGATTTACATTTTGGAACTACCGGACATCATGAATCTAACCCTAACATTGAAAGATTACATTCCACATTAATCGAACACTTGAGAATTTTAAAACTAATGGATAAAGATATCATAAATTGTGATGCCGTAGATAGGGCAATTTTAGCCTATAATTCTACTGTAGATCCTGGTAACAAACATACACCTTTTCAAACTGTTTTTGGAAGAACCAATTCAACGGACCCTTCAAATCTAGCATTTGAAGAAAAAACTTTGTGAAGACTACATTATTCACCATAAAGCTTTGACAGGATTATTGTACGATTCTATTAGAAAAAGAACGATACAAAGTAAAGAAAAGGTAATTAACAAACAAAATCAGGACAGGGTAGAAAAAGTTTTGGGAACAAAAGTTTTTTAGAAACATCAACAAAAAGGTAATAAATCCAAAACAATTTACCAAGGTCCATATGCTATATCTAAACAGTTAGAGCATAATAAATATGAAATAAAACCTTTTAATAAAAATTCAAAATTAAAAACAAAAATTGTCCATCTAAAGGCATTAAAAACTCGTCTTTTCACAGACATGGAGGAGCAATCGAGCGAACCTCCAATTCAAGAGGAATCTTAACCTCCAGATAAGGAACAGCCTACAATACCTTCAGTAAAGCTGAAATATTTACCCGTATAGATTTAAGTAGATTAGTTAATATCTTTAAGAACCTATCTAGTTATGCTAAGGCAACATTAACGGTTGCAAATCATTTAATTCATTTTAATAAGAAAATATTGCTAATAAGTGATTTAAATAACAATGTTGATAAACAAATGAGTGTACTCACTCTTAATTATAATACTAAAAGAGGATTAGTTAAAGTTTTAGGATCTGCAGTCAAATTTATAACAGGTAATTTGGACGCGAATGACGCAGAAAGATATGATGCTGTCATTAAACAACTAATGAACAATCAAAACAACATAAACATTAATTTTGTTTTTCTTAATAAAACAAATGCACAAATAAATGCCAACTTTGAAACTATAGAAAAGATCATAAACTATCTGCTAACTGTTGACACTAAAAATAAAATAAATGATGCATTAGAATTATTAATTGAGAGTCTGTTGTCTTTTTCAAATAAATTACGTGACATAATCGAAATTTTAAATTATGCTAAAATAAGCGTCTTACATTCATTATTAATTGAACCACAGGTGTTAATAAAAATAATGAAACAATTTCACTTAGATGTAAAGCATAAATTTTCATTTGAAATAACAGTAGAGAATGCGTTCGTATTTTTGACATTTTATAAACAGAATTTTGCACATTTTAACAGTGTTTGGCCAGATTTTGTTTTTTTTTTTTTTTTATAGTAAATTTTTAACTTTTTATAAATAGAATCTTGCGTTTTTAAGTGTTTATGGTAAATTTTGTTACTTTTTGAAAATACGTTTATATTTTATGACCAGATTTTGAATTTTTTGAGAATATTTTGATAATTCATGGCCAGATTTTGATTTTTGAAATTGTATAAAAAAATATAATTTTTAACAGTTTATAGTTGCATTTTAGTGCTGTTAAACAATATTTTAATATTTTAAAGTAAACATTTTTTTTTTTTTAATTAATATAATTTTGCACTTTTTAATAGTTATTGACAAATTCTGGTGCTTTTTGACAGTACCTTTATACAAAATGTTGCTATTTTGGACATTTCTCAAAAAAGAGTATGCAGTTTTTAACAGTGTATGGCCGGATTTTGGTGCTATATGACAATATTTTGATGTTTTAGAGGTGGATTTTGGTGACTACTTGGAAAATTAGTTGAACATTCATTATCTATAAATTGATTGAAAGAGATAAGTCTGTTTGAGTTCTAAATAGGTTTTTTTTAAGTCAATGTTATTTGTAAGTTGCGGATTAATTTAATAGAGGCTTAGTTTAGTTCACTTGCAGTTACTGGTCTTAATTTCTTATCTGCTAGATGCAATAATATTGTTTTAAAATGTAGTACATATGCCATGACAAGTACAGTTTTTTCAAATGTTGAACAAATATGTATCAATGCGTTGTTAGGTTCTGTCAACACAATTGCGCATTTAAGCGCAGGAAGTTCCGGAATCAGATAAAATGGCGATGATTGCTTATTGTCCAGAATAAATAACGGTCCATTCTACCATAACTTACATTCTTTCAATTTTGACAGAGATATTTGATGGTTTTTTTTTTGGTTGTAACATGTTGCCAGTCTGCGGAATATGTTTTGTGACTCTAATTTTATATAAAATAGTAATTGCAAAGTTTGAATTTGTCAAATAATTAAAATGTTTAGCGTTGTACAAACACGATCAATTCGCGGTATGTTGGTAAATTAAACGGGCGCGATACGTAATTTTGCACAGAAAACTCTAGAGTTGTTTGGCGCACCTACTAAGCATGCTCACTCGCGTTAGCAAAATTTGTGTAATTCAATGTTTGTATTTGCTATTTCCACTTTTGATATATTGGCGATATAGCGGATCTATTTGTCAAGAAGCAAAGTTTGTAAGAGTTACACTTTAATTTTTGCATTTCCCATGTTAATATTTTTGCGACAATAGACCTATTAGTCCAAGGGGATTATAGAAACGTAAAATATTACTCAATATTGTTTGTTCAAAATTTTTACAGTATTCCAAATTATCCATAAAATAGTAACACTGTGGCACAAATCACGGGTTTACACTTTTATTAGATTATTAGTGTCTGTGTAGAAGCAGTAAACTACTGAATTGTCATTGCTGGCCTACTGCTTGAGCGTAAACCCACTTCTTGGTAGTAACGCGGACACTTCATCACAATTTGTTATTAATTAGTCTACGGTATCAGCGTATCACGAATCACTAGTAATCGTTTAATAAAAAGAAGCTAATTAGTACATTCACACACGTTACATATTCAATTTCAATTATAGTCACTTCAAACTGTCATGAGCCGCACACTTGTTTGTTCCCTCTTGCAAGCCCGTCTTTCTTCTCGATGTTCGTCCTCGGCTCTCTCTGGTACGACTGACCTATTTGCCCGTTGGACTCGGTCTAGTTCCATCTCTCTCTCTCGTAACGGACTCGTCTGTGTGAATTCTCGCTCCCACATCTCGGCCTTCCTGGACAGGGTTGTCCGTCTCGGATGACTCATCATTAAAAGTTTGGACCCATGGCTTCATGTACTCAGCACATGTTGAAGTCAAATTTGGACCCTCATGGAACCCTTCCTTGTTGACATCATAAGTATCACGTTGTTTGACTTTTGTGGCTCGATAAGGACCTAAAAACTTCGGTTTTAACTTCAAACCACCTCCGAATTGTGTTCTTTTTATTGCGACTAAATCTCCTCTCTTGTATTTATTTGGTGTAAGTCTTCTCAAATTATAATAATTCCTGTTCTGTTCCTCACGTGATTCGTTAAACTGAATCATCATTTTTTCTTCTATTAGGGTTTTGACATCTTCATCGTCATTTCTTCTCATTTTTGTTTCTATTAGCAACTCGAATGGAATCATTCCAAACTTCGGTGATACGTCGAGTTCAATATCTGTTGTACTTTTGGAACAAATTGATACCATCTGGTCGGGTCATCTCTTGACAGTTTTCCTAGCACAGGAATAAACGTCGAATTCACTCTCTCTATTTGTCCATTACCCCTTAGTAAACCAGTTGTGATTATAAAACGCTTAATGTTTTCCTATACACAAAAATCTTTAAACTCATGGGTTGTGAACGCACTTCCTCGATCGGATATTATGTTGACAGGGTTGCCAAATATTTCTTTCAGGTTTTCTAACTTGCTTATTGATTTATTTGCAGTTGTAGTCTTTACTGGGTAGAGCCAAACGTACTTAGTGAATGCATCCGTAATGGCAAAAATGTGGTTATACTTTTTACTAGTCGATTCCAGTTGTCCTAAATGGTCGATGTGATAGGTGTATAATGGAATCTTTTCTTTATTCAACGGGTGTAAGAAGCCTTCTTGTTTGCCTCTTTTCTTACTATGTAAGATGCATGGGATGCAACTTAAGAAACAATTCCGAATCTTTGTTGACGCCTGTGGCATATACTAGTCTTGTTTTAATATTTCTTCGATTTTTTTGCACTTAGATGTCCATCTCCGTAGTTTTTTGTATAATCTCTATTTGCCAAGATTTTGGTAACACTAACTGTTCTTGGCCTTGATACAGCTTCTATAAAATATCATTTTTCATCAAGTAGTCGTCGTACGGTTTATCTATTAAAAAAATTCTGATCGCTTAAGTCTTTACATCTTCTTTCTGTGCCTTTTGGATTTTTACTAAAATACTATCTTGTGCTTTGAGCAGTAAAATAGGATTACGGCTTAATGAATCTACATGCTGCATCCTCGTTCCTGACCTGTGTTCGATTACGTAATCATACTCTTCTAGTAGAAGAGCCCATCTCGCTACCCTTGTTGCTAAATCTTGTTTGTTCATGGTTTTAGAAAATGCTGAACAGTCTGTTATAATCTTAAATTTATGACTCAGTAGGTATACTCGGAATTTCTTTAAAGCTTTTATTATTGCTAACACTTCTAGTTCGTATGAGGTGTATTTCTTTTCAGCGTCGGTAGTTTTCTTACTTATGTAGTAAACTGGATGCAACTGGTCATCTTCACTAGCCTTTTGTAATAAAATCGCTCTGTATCCTTCCTAACTGGCATCGGTATGCACTTCAATATCACCTTCTTGATTGTATACTTTTAGGACCGGTTTATTTGCTAGTAGACTTTTTAGTCATTCAAACGCTATTTGCTCGGCGTTTTTAAAGTTGAATTTAACATTTTTCTTCAATAAATTACTCAATGGCCTTGCTATTAATGAGTAATCTGGAATAAGTTTGCGGAAATATCCTGTCAATTCTAAGTAACTTTGAACTTGTTTGATAGTCTTTGGTTCTGAGAAGCGGAGTACTGCTTCAGTCTTTCCAGGTGATGGAAATAGCTTTCCCTCTTCAATCACATGTCCTTAGAATTCGATACGCTTCTTCAGAAATTGCCACATTTTTAATTTATTTCCAACCCATTTTGTTCGGCTATCTTTAGTACTTGTTTTAATTTTATTAATCCGTCTTGTTCATTCTGTGACGGAATTATCAGATCATCTAGATACGGTAAAATTGTACATTTATTGATCAGTTCTCAAAAGACATGATTAATATATCTTTGGAACATAGACGGTGCATTACACATGCCAAACGGCATTTTTTTTAATTGATAATGGCCCATATGTGTCAAAAATGCAGTAAATCTTCTGCTTGCTTTGTTTACAGTAACATGAAAGAACCCATTCTTTAAGTCAATGGTACTAAACATATGAGCATTTTGTAATTTATCGAGTTGATCTTCAATCAACGGCAATGGATATCTATCTTTAACAATTACATTGTTTATTTTCCTGTAATCGATGCATATTCTGGGTGTACCATCTTTTTTTCCGAACTAGCACAACTTGACTAGCGAACTCTGATTCTGAAGGTTCTATGATATCATCTTTTATCCACTGCTCCACTTGCTCATCAACTATTTTCCGCTCTATAAAAGGTAAACGCCTTGGATGGCAAAGATATCGGTTCTTCATCTTTGAGAGAAATCTTCATTTCTAATGTTGTATCCTCCATCTTTTTTGGAGTATAGCTGTGTATCAATTCTTGTACTTCTTTTTTTATCTCTTGATCAACTTTAAGACCTATGTTCAGTTCAATTTCTTCTAAGACTGCAATGTTCATTAAAGCTGCTTCAATCCTTCTCTTCGTAACCTGTACACTTTCTCCATTGATCAGCACATCTGCTTCTTCTAATAATTCGTTTATAATTATTGCTTTCATTGTCATGGTGTCGTTTGGAACCACATAAATCTTTGTTTAGTAATTATCATCATCGATGGTAACCGCTCCTTGATAATGTCCAATGGTTTTTGTACTTGAATTTCCAAAACCATTTAATATCAGATTTGAATCAGAAAGTGTCGGAGAGCCTATCATATCATGGGTTTGTTTAGTCACTACATTAACTTGGCTGCCAGTATCAATTAATGCATCAATTTTGACATTGTTTAAATCAATCTTCTTGCTCATCTTGTTTTGACCTAATAAAATGTTGTTGACATCAGCTGGCTTATCGTCCTTACACTCGAAACTTCGATGACCAAATTTGTTGCACTTGAAACATTTTGATCTCTTTTGATTTGAAGGACAATCCTGAGATTTATGAATTTTATCTCCACATCCAAAACATCGAATAATTTTAACCGGTTTCAATGTTGTTTGAACTTGACTATCTTTTTGCCTATCATTTGTTGGTTGCGTCTTCTTCTCGTGTTTATAGGTACCTGCTTTATCTTTAATCAAATCGTACAATTGGATTTTCTTCTTAAATTCTTCACACGTCCTAGCAACATATAGAACAATTTTGTTGCTACTATCATCCGGTATTCTATCGATTGTATATTGAATGGTAACTTCTTCTTCAATGTTGCTTCGGCTGGCAATTTCTCGCATGATCAAGAAATATTTTCCGATAGTTTCTTCTTTCTTCTTGTCATCATCAGTCTATGAACCTCAGCACTGTTTGTTTTAACCGCAAATTCCTTTTTGAGCAAATTCTTTAATTTTGACCAGGTGGTAATAAATCTTTTTGATTGCACAAGCAGTTTTGCTAAACCATCAAGCAATTTTCTGGCAAATACTACTTTTTGCAACTCATTCCAATTCATTAGTTCTGCCAATTCTTCAAAATCTACTATCCATCTACTAATGGAATACCCCTCTTTCCCATTAAATTGTCTTAATGAATCTTCTACATCTCTGAACAAAATTGAAATTGAATTTTTTTCTTTCGTTTGCTTACCAGTAGTTATTGTTTTAGCACCTCAAGCATTGTTTTCATTTTTATCTTCTTCATTATCGTCTTCTTTGTTATTTTCTTTTTCATCATCGTCATCTTCATTATCTTCTTCTTCGTTATTATTATCGTCTTCTGCATTTATTTTTTCTTCAACATGGCATAGGAACGAAAGAATTCTTTTATGTACTACTTCTTCCGTCCCATCGTAATTAATATTTAACACATTGCAAACGGATTCTAAATCTGCAAGCAAAGTGAAATCCATCATATCGCATTATTCTGCTTCTGTTTAAGCGTATTTTTTCATCACCGGTTATTATTGTAAATAATGCTTTTAACATTTTAGCTTGACAAGTTTGAATGCCTCCTCGCATATTGGGAATATCACCTAACGTCGTCATTGCAAATTAATTTGGTGAACTTCTTATTTTATTGCGTCTATATTTTTAAACGCCACCACTGGACTGTTGTTTTCAACGCTTCCACTGGACCGATCAATACACAAGAAAATGTCTGCCCTTGGCTTGTCCGTGAGCGTCGTGTTTATCGCTTACGCCGCGCTCTGCACGTGTCTCGTTTCCCGCGCGTTTGCGAGTCTCACCTATGCACTTTTATTAACTTGTTTGCCGGTCACCCGCGCACTCTTTAAGTTTCTTAATGTTATCATTCACTTAAGGGTAGTTACGACTCATACACAAGTTTTTGCACTGAATTGTTTGTTTTTTTTGTTTCTTCTTTTTTTTTTAATTTTCACTATCCCGGTTGAGCCCCCAAAGTTGAGGGATATTTAGTAAAGAAAACGAATCACTAGTAATCGTTTAATAAAAAGAAGCTAATTAGTACATTCACACACGTTACATATTCAATTTCAATTAGAGCCGCTCACTTGTTTGTTCCCTCTTGCGAGCCCGTCTTTCTTCTCGATGTTCGTCCTCGGCTCTCTCTGGTACGACTGACCTATTTGCCCGTCGGACTTGGTCTCGTTCCATTTCTCTCTATCGTAACGGACTCGTCAGTGGGAATTCTCGCTCCCACACATATATTATAGAAGACAACAACCCTAATAACTGGTGACAACACAAAGAACAGATAACAAACCAAAATGTATTAGTTTATACAAAAAAACTTATGAAGGAAAAAAGAGGCGCACGATATACTGATAACAATAGCAGAAAAACAAACTAAATGTTAAGTGGATAAGAGACAATAAAGCAGACTCGGCTATTTTAGCTAGGGGAAAAGAGATAATAGTGTGGGTTGAAGTAGAAACTATGATTGTATACAGCTGTTATGTCAGTCAAAACTACGCACTGGAATACTATCGGGAAAGGATAGATAAATTAAAAAACAGTTTAAGGAAACAAAAAAGCAAAATGTCATAGTAGGATGGGATTTGAATGCAAAATCACCAAAATGGGAAAGATATAAGATACATTTTAGAGAAGATGTTAAACTTTACCATTTGCAAGAAAGAAGACGAAAAATGAAGCTTAAAACTACATATTAACAATACCATTGCAAATAGCAGGTGCAGTTAAAAAAAATCACTGAGTTTACACAAACTTATACAATATAATACAAAAATCAGAAAGAAAAACAGGAGTACACAAAAAATGTGAATATTTAAACTTTAATTTATCTTATCTTATTACATATGTGTTGTTATGAAAAAAAACAAATTAATAAACTAAATTAAACCAATTACTTTAATAACTACACTAACAATAACAATATTTAATAGAATTTATCTATGCAATTTATCAGTAGTTACATAATCTATCAACATGTATACACCACTAGCAAATAATTTATGTGCATTACTAACAGTAGGTAAATTTCTGGGAATTTTACCAATATATAATGAATCAACACGCAAATTCTACAACAATCATTTTTTCACAACAATCTTTAGTATCGTTGCAATTTTATTAGTCTTTAGTCAAATATATTTTAGGTTTGATGAAAATAATTCAACCTATGTCATTATTGCAGATATATTCCAACAATCACTATATTTGATCATGAATTTAATATTTTTATCTGGATCGAAGTGTTTATATTTGCAAAAACTATTTGATGATTTTAATAAATTTGATAAATACTTTATATTATTAAATAAATCTGTGCTGGATGAAAAAAAATCTACAGGTATTAAATTTATTATAGTTTTTGTAATTGTTTGTTTCATACTTACAGGAGAAATTTTACATTGGGTTGAATTAGATTTAAATTCTTGGTATATAATTTTAATAGCTTTTAATTTATTTTTTATTTCTTGTACAATTTATTATATATTAAAAGCACTTCGATTTAGATATATTATGTTAAATGATTTTATTTTACATTGCAATATTAATGATGATAATATAGTTAATATTATGATTAAAGAGTTTTGTATTATTTGTGATTTAAATGATGGTTTTATGTCAATATTTGGAGTACATATTTTGTTGCTATTAGTGGTTAGTTGTGTAGACTTATTAGTGTTGTTTTCGGAGTTTTGGAATGAAGGTGTTGATACTTTGTCGACGGTATTATGGACAATTTATTCAAGTGTAAGTATGATTTATTTATATAACAATTAAGAAGAAAAACGCCTAAAGTGTTTACAGATAAGTGAACAAGCAAGCAAAATTTATAATTAAAAACAAAAAAATACGATGTTTTTTTTTTAATTTCTTGTACACACTGTAATTTTACTTATATTGTCAATCGTATTTTCTAGATCTGTGATTCTCAACTTTAGACTATATGCATTTATAGACACGCCTTTTCCCAACGCAGCAAAGCCAACATAACTGTGGCGCGTGACGTCAGTTGTGGGTATAAAACGATATGTTGGCTTCACCAAGCAACAAGCAGCAAATAGCACACGCGGTGTGTCTAGTGGTCTAAGTTCTCAACCTTATTTTTCTTATAATTAAATTTACTATAGATTCTTTATAAAAATTTTGAAAAACATTAAATGATCTTGCTACACCTAGTAGAATAAATTACTTTTTTTATGAGATGCAATAACTTATTTAAATCTATACTTCCCGTTAAAATTAAAAGAACACCAAGAACCCGTAACCCAATTTTTATCAAAATTTGAGTAGAGTAATCGGGCAAAAAATAATTATTTCGTTTTTGTGTTTTTTTTTTAACAAAAAAAAATTAACTTTTAAAATTTTAGGTCGTCAATTACGTTTTGGAGAAACTAAACTTCCTGAAATTTCTCAAAAAACGTTGGTTTTTTTACTTTTTTACCATAAAGTATAAACCAATGTTAACGAGACAATTTATTTAATCTAATATGTCAAAAATGACCAAATCTTTCTTAGCAGCTGTCAAAAAATAACTAATAAAAAATGATCAACTGTCAAAAATACTTAATCTATGATGTGAATGTAAATTTTTGAAAATGTTTTAATAATTTATGACAGAATGTTGCAGTTTATGGTAAATTTTGGTACTTTCTTATACAAATTTTATACTTTATGGCCAGATTTTGCTAATTTTAATATAAAATTTAAAAAAAATTCCCTTTTCAACAGTTCATGACCGGATTTTAAATCATTTCTGACAATATTTTGATATTTCATAGCCGGATTTTGCTATTTTTGGGATTTCAATTTCATAAAAATTTATGGTCAAATTTGAATGCTTTCCAACAATATTGTAATGTTTTATGGCCGAAATGAGGTATTTTTAACATTTTATAAATACAACTTATATTGTCAATCGTATTTTTAACTAGATGGTGAGATTTTGATTAATGACTAGACTTTGGTACTTTTTGACAATCTTTTCTTTTTTTTTGCCGGATTTTACAATTTTTGACATTGCATGAAAAGAAACTTGCACTTTCGAACTGCTTATGACCAGATTTTATAACATTTTGACTTTACGTTATACCTAACTATTTTAGAATCTATAAATAGAACTTTGCACTTTTCAATAGTTTATAGCAACAATTTTCTATTTTAATAATATTTTGATATTTCATAGCCCAATTTTGTTATTTTTAAAACTTTATATACACTGCGTCAGAGAAAACTGGCCACCCAAAAAACTTACGTAATTATCCACCAAACTTTTTTTGTTTTTTGTTTGTTTGTTATGATGTTTCAAGAACTAATGTTGTCATTTTTAACATTTTATATATAGAATTTTACACAGAAAATTAGACACGTTGATAGCCAGATTTTCATTTTTGTAAACCTCATTTACACTTTTAAAACCCAGATTTACAGATATGAAGACTGGATTTATAATTTACAGGCCGGATTAACAATTTTGTGGTTAACTAACAATTTGAAGGCCAAATTTAACAATTTAAATACCAAATTTATAATTTGTTTGTCGTAATAATTTTCCAGTAACATTTGACATTTTAAAGACCGAATTAAACTTTAAAAGGCCTGATTTGCATTTTTTAAAACCGGACTTACAGCTGGATTTATAAATTAAGGGATTAAGAGTTTGGGACTACACTAAATACATAGGTGGCTAGATTTTTATTTTTGAAAGCCAAAATTACACTTTTAAATCCGGATTTACAATTAGAAAGCCGGATTAACAATTTGATAACCAAAATCACAGTTTAACAAATTAGTTGGTGGTCAATTTTTTAGATTTACATTTTTATAGACCGGATTTATAATTTGAATGCAACGATCAACAAGTTGGCAATATTTTAATAATAATTTAACACGCTAGAGGAAGATTTTCAGTTTTAAAAGTTTGATTTACAGTTTTATAGGCCACTTTATAATTTGAAAACCAAATTAATAGTTTGACAATAAAATTTAACATTTTGAATGTTGGATTTACACTTTTAAAAACCGGATTTATAGTTTTAAATTCAAAACTAACAATTTAGTAGTAAAATTTAATACTTATATAATACTACTAAAGAACGAATTCATAATTTTAAAGGTACAAATGATGTTTATTTGGATCATAAATTAACGTTATTTCACTTTTTTATAAAAGCGAAATATTGTTAGGTAAGTTGACAGTTTTGATTGTCAAATTTACACTTTCAAATAACGGATTTAGGGCCGCTTTTACAATTGTCAGATAACTTGTACCAGGAATAAATTTATCTAAATGTATATACCTAGTATAGCATTAGTTTTGCTCTTGTTACAGTCTAGAAAACTTATTGAAACGTCAATAATGATTTATAAACTGACGTAAAAAATCATTACTATACTAGAGAAAACTACTGCTTTAAGCACCGTATAAGTTTATTCTCTTCGAAACATACAAGTAAAGTTTTATGAAATTGCTAGGATTTCAATCACCCGCACACTCAAGTAGAATCTCAATTCAATGAATCCCAAATTAGAACTAGAAATAAAAACAAACCACCTGAAGGTCCCAATGATTAGGTCAATCATGGAAATAATTCTCGACGATTATCAATTTGCTTCTCTGCATAAGATATGAGAGATTGTAAAAACGCATTTTTATATATTCCTTTGATAGCGCTATTCCTTGTTTAACCGACGATTTTAAAAGCAGCTCTTAGAGTTTTATAGACCAGATTAATATTATTGTAGTAAATTTAGTTGGTAGTAGGACTTACAATTTTTACAATTTTAAAAATATGATTTAATATTTGAATTTGAATAATTTTTTTTTAGGAATTTAAATTTAATAATTGATGTAAATTGCTAATCTACTCAGTATAAGATACATTATACACTTGTACGAAATGCACTCTATATCATATGCATAACATTTTACTGGTCAAAGAAACAATTTACATAAAATCACAATAATTATTATACAGTTTATCTAGAATCAATAAAGGTGATATCTGCATGTTTTTTAGTATAATTTTAATACAGGTTTTTCTTGAATATACAATTTTACACAAACTGAATACATTATTGGCGATAGTCAACGTTGTTGAATTTGTAACTAGAGTTGTAAAGATGTTGAATGTTCTTGTGGCGCTTAAATTGGTAAAAAAACTTGTTTGTGTAATGCAAACATTTGTGCATTAAATTTTGGCCATTGGTAGACCGCGTAAAACTTTGAATAATTTTAAACTTGATAAAAGTCTTTAAAAGTTGAGTAGATTGTTTTTTGATTAATTCTGATTGATTTTTTTTTTGATTTTTTTTTGCTTAGTCAACCAGATTAAATTCTACTAGACTGACGAGTGCATTTACCATTGCTTTCTCTTTATGATGTGGATAGATTCTTTGGTACTACCAAAGTAGATAAGCATATTGTTGAAGTAGATAGTTAAGTGCAATTCAGACTTTCAAAGAAGTTTTTTGGGTTTTTGTGGTTGAGCCCGCCAGTTATTAGCAAAATTTTTGCTTTGGTTTTAACATGACCGTAATTTGTTTAAGTGCATTTTTTGTAGTGTTTATGACATTTGCCATGTCACGTTGAGTTAAACTTTCTTTTTGCACAAAGGTGTTGTGTTTAATTTGAATTCTTTTTTACCTATTTTTTGATATGTTTTTTGATTTTTGGTCTTATTTTGTCTTTATTTTTGTCTAGTTTTAGTCGTTTAGTACTTGGGTCTTTTGTTTTTCATATACATCGTGTTGTCTTTGTCAAAGTTAATATTTTTCTTTAGTTTGTATTTTGTGTTGGGTTTTCGTGTTTTTTTTGTTAAATCCGGCTGTAGGTCTGCTTACTTGAAAGTTAAGGTTTTGACTAACTTTTGGTTAAAAATGTTGTTGATCCGGGTTTGTGATGAAGTATTTACGGCCGCTTCCGGGTTTATTGTAAGTGTTATTGTTTTTTGTGGGAATTAAAATAATAATTAGCGGATGCTCGGCTTAAAAAAATTGATTCTGACGTTGACCTGAAAAAGTCTTAATTTAGAAGACATTATTTGACGCTTGAAGGCTGCCAAACAAGTAGTCGGATCAAAGTGTTGTCAATACACTTTGCAGGAGCAATTGTTGTTTATTTTTGCGACTGTTTTTGTGGTAAATCTTTAGCAGTATTTGGGAAACAATTTGCGTGACGTTAAGGTTCAGAAAAAAAATTGCGGATAAAATTAGATAAACAAGCGCGCGGACCAAATGCGAGAAGGCTTTGTAATGATAGAGATGCTTGTCTCAGGTCATTTTTATTTCTTTTTGGAATGCCTCTTGATTATATACTATATAAGAGAGTAGAATTACGTCTAAAAAGTGGTTGTTTTTTCTTTTGGTTTTTTTAGCAAAGAGCTCCTCTTTGTTTTGTTTCAGGGGTCCGGTAGTTTTAAAATGACTTTTTCTATCCGAGGTGGTAGTTGAGAGTTTATCATTCTTGTCCAAAAACGTAGCTTGTCTATCTCAGTGGTGTTGGTGCCTGTGACAGCTTTAGTTTTTTAGCCGTATCTAGACTTTTTCTTCTTTTTAATGCCGGTTTGCAGCTTTTGTAAGCAATTTTGCCTGCCAGGGACTTATTGTTGATTGTTGGTCTGGTATGATCGGCTTGCACTTTTTTTCTATCAGTTAATTTTTCTTTTTTCTCACTTGTTTTGGTTATCAGCGTCTAGGCATTTACCAGAACTTGGATTCTAGGTTTGGATTAATCTAAAATACTTCTGCGTTATAAATTTTATTTTCCGGGTGCTGTTTATCGATAAAGTTATTGTCGTGTCTAAATAGGTCTCGGCTTTTGTAGACTAGGAATTTTTTAGCAGGTGTTTTTAGGTTGAATATATTTTTTTTTAATGGGTAGTTTTAACAGCATCGGCTGGGGCTCTGTTTTTTTCTTGAGTTTGTTCAGTGTTTTTTTCTTGATTTTGTCTTCTTCTTTCTGGACGTTTCTCACATGCTGCCACTTTCTGATTTTAAAGGTGGAATTTTAGTTTTCCTAACTTAAAAGTTTGCGTGACAATAAGAAGTATTTGCAGCATATGACGTAGTTGTGGCAATTGGTTTGGCGGTAGCGGCAACTGGTGCAGCGGGGTTTTCTTCTATTGCAGCATTGACCGACCAATCCAATTTTTTTGTTGTTGTTTGCGATGTAGCATATTTTTATTAGTTGGGCGTTATACCTTGCATTTTTTAAAGCTGCAATCAAGGCGTTTAATGTGAGTAAATCTGTACGAGTTATTTTGCAATTGGAAAAACGTATTGAATCAAACGGTCATATACTTTTTGTTCATCGGCGGGTAATGAATTTAAAGAAATTTTTAGCTGTGTTTTTTGGTTTTTGAGCATGGTACAAACTGTTATCTAGCATGTTTTGTGGTGTCTGGTCGGCGTATTCTATTTTTTTTTTTTACGGCATGATTAAGTTGTTTAGTACTAGCATCACGGCCGCTTGGGTGACCAGGTATTTTTTAGCGGATTTGTACAAACTTTGGTAAAGTTTTTGTGGAGAAATTTTCAAATTTCAAACAATAAATTTATAAACGTAAAATTTAATCTTGATTACGATTTTGAGGGGTCCGACCCCAAAATATTTAGCATTTATCTGTTAATTTTAACATACATACAAAAAACATGGTTTTTATGCGTCTTAAAAGACAAAAAACACACTGAACGGTAAAAGAAAAGGACGCAATCATTCTTGAGGCTAGCCAATAGACCCACCTGAATTTATGCTAAGTTAAAAGTTTGTGGTTTAAATGGTTTTTCTTTGACGATTGACAAAATGTTCGGTTTTTTTGCCAGTACGTACAAATGGTCATGTCGTTAGACTAAAATTTGAAAATGTAGACCAATGTTTGTAATTTTTTTGTTTTTTGGGTAATTTGGACTTTTGATTACAATTTCAAAACTGCCGTTTTGATATTCCTAATGTTTTACTTTCAAATTCAAAGTGGTTTATTTTTATTACGGAAAAGTGTGAAACTAATTGATTTAATTTAAAAAAAAAGTTGTTTTTTATGCATTTTCTATCGTAAAATTAACCATTTATTATAATTTTTGAGGTTCTACCCCGATGTTCTTAGTATTTATCTGTCAATTTTAAGATAACCACAAAAACATGAATTTTATGCCAAAAAAAGCACTAAACGGTAAAGAAAACGCTCCTGAGGCTAGCTAGCAGATCTACTTGAGTTTTTTGTGAAATTTTTATTACGGAAAAGTGCGAAACAAACATAGTTTTAGCCAGCGGAGAAGACGCGGATATTTTTGTGGCAAGTCAATAGACCCGACATATGCGATTGCAAACCGGTAATCTGTAGGTTATTGGATTTTTTTTGCTGATCTAAAGAAGTGAAATGTAGAGTAGGAGAAAAAGGGGAGCATGTGGACACTTTTTTTCAAAACGGCACATAAATTTAATTTTTACTTTATTTTAAACACAAATATTTTGTTGTTCTTCAAAACATTATTTTATCTATCAAAAAGTTACTAAAACTGTTAAACAGTTTACTATAATATTATAATTTTGCAGAAAAGTATCAGATCTGACAAATAATATTTTAAACTGTTAATATATTTGCACCAACACAGTGGCGGAGCTACGAATTTTGGGCTTTAGTGCAAATTATTAACAAAAGCCGACTAAGGGACGGTTTTAAAAAATTTGTAAAATTTTGTAATATTTTGTACTTTACTATTTTGTAACATTTACCTGGTTTTGGACGTTGTAAATTACACTTGTTTACATGTAGCTCCGCTCCTGGTACAAACATAAACTCTAATGCAGAAAACATACTCTTAACAACTGTTAGTTTAAAATTTTAATGCTACATTTAATGTTAACACATGACCATAAAACATCAAATGCCAAATGCTTCTCTCTTTAATAATGTGTGAGATAATTTTATCAAGTTGGTTCCACAAGAATTAGATTTTCATCATTTTTTCAACAATGTTGCTCTTTAATATTTTTTTTAGTTTTATTTTTGATTTGGGTGCATTTTGTTTTGGCGTGCGTGACAGTGTCTATCTCCCCAGCGTGCTGGCAAAAGTATTTTTTTTTATTTGGAATTTTTGGAAGTAACTACTAAAGCACCAATGCTCTCTTAAACTTTATGTGAAGTAGTAATTTACCTCTCTTTGGTCGCTAATCTACATTTTTTAAAATTAGTGAATTAGTAGAGCTAGTCTTACCGCGGTCCTAGTTTTTTATCCACCTGTTTGCTAATTTTTTTACAGTTTTTTTTTTTAATTTTGTTTTTTTTGTGTTATGTACATCTTTGTTTTTTCCTTTACAAGAATGTCAATGGGTATTGCCTCTGCTATTACTTGCACACCTTTCAAGCAGGTAGTACGGTATTCACACTTTGTCTAGCTGTCCTTTGGATTTTGGTAAAAAATTGTAGTTTTTTCTTTTCCTGCATTGTTTCACTCTACATAAGCGCTACGTTCATGATTATAAAGTTTCCAACCAAGCACAGTAGTCTCCGTTTGCTAGATCTGGGACCGTTTACGTGGAACAGTAAGGGCTACTGTTCCACGTAAACGGTCCCAGATCTAGCAAACGGAGACTACTGTGCTTGGTTGTAGAAAAAACGCTCACGGCACTAGCAGGACGCTAGTGCCGTGAGCGTTTTTTCTGTTTTTGCACTTGCTCTTTTGATGTGCTTTCCTTGGATGATGTTTCTGCTAATAATGACTAGATATATTGGGTGTTTGGTTTTAAGAAATTGTTACCTCTTGAGCATCAATTTTTACTTCTGTGAACCGTTTTGCGTCAATTACAACTACTATTTCTGTTTTTATGGCTTGTTGCTAGCTTAGTTGTATCTTTGATGGTTTGGTTTGTTTTGCTTTTAATTTTTTTTTTGTTTTTCCGTGTGTGACTACCGCAGTGTTATCCACAAATCCAAAAATATCTACTCTTTTTTTGGTTTTAATTCTTAGTTGTATAGAATGTTTCAGAGAATCGTGCCTAAAACTGTGGTATACCGCAGCCAACTTTAATTTTTTTTATCAAGTAATATTGACTTTTTACTAAAATAACTGTTTAGCAATTTAAGAAGGTAATTGCTTACTTATATAAATATTTTAGTATTTGATTTTTTTAAATTATTTAAAAAAATTTTAATTTTTACTTTACTATATTTTAAACAATTTTTTATTTTTTTTTATTTTTCTTAATTTTTTTTTTTTTATTTTCTTTAAATTTTTTTTTTTTTTTTTTTAATGTTAATTTATTTTCTTTTTATAAAAAAATTATGTTAATTTTTTTAAACCATTTTTAAACTTTCTTAATTTTTTTAAATTTTCTTATATTTTTTTTTTTAAACTTTGTTTCATAAATTTTCTTAATTATTTTAATTTTCTTAAATTATTTCAACAAACCTAAAAAACATTTAGTAATTTCAAGAGCTTCTAAGAAATTTAATTTCCTGCAATAAAACAGCTGTGAATGATTTTAGGTTGTAAATGTGTGACTATTTTCTAAAATTTGATTTGCAAAAGTACTATCTAAATAGCGTAATCTGAAAGAGCGGTAATGTTTTTTAAATTTAGTTTCAAATTTTTGTTCTGTTTTGTAGAACAACTTAACTCACACACTCCTGATGTTAAAATAGTATTTGTACGGTTTTTAGTGTCGAATAAAATGTTTGATAATCTATTTTGACTTTTAAACGATACTGTATAATTAAATTTACTGAGAATTTTTTTTATTTTCTTAGATATGTTACTAATGTATGGTATAGAAATGAAAAACTTTTATCTTAGGACAAAATAACTGTATGGTGTGGCTATTTTTTTTCTCAGTTTCTAATGTAGTACTTTTATAGTGGCCAGATTTGCAATTATGTTGATTTTTTATTATTTGAGAGATTGTTTTGGTTAACAAATGAATTTTAAGTCGATAAGCTTTTAGTGAAGTCTGGTTTATTGCGTACTTAATATTGTACCATATTTAAAAAACATCTTTTTTGTTTTTATTTCATTATATAATAAATTCAGAATTAATTTATACTATTAAATAAATAAATAGCACATTAGTTTCAATATTTATAATTTATTTTGTTTTGAAAGACTAATCCATTTAATAAATTACAGCAATTACTTAACTACTAACAACAATTTATTTTTTTAACTCATCAGTTTCTATCATAATTAAGCAACAACATGTATACACTAGCAAATAATTTAAATATAATACTAACAGTCGGTAGTTATTTAGGCATGTTACCAACATACAACTCATCCACACGCAAATTTTATAACAATCGACAATATTCAACAATAACCAGTGCAATTGCAATAATATTTGGTTTTTATCGAATATATTTCAGATTAACAGAAAAAACTAAATTTACAACATACATGCTATTTGGTGAAGCATTTATAAATTTGCTTTTCATTGTAATGAATTTAATTTTTCTTACTGGATCTAAATATTCACAGTTTCAGAAATTATTTGATAATTTTAATAAATTGGATCAATATTTATTGCAATTGCATAAACCTTTGCCAAATGAAAAGAAATCGTTGAGTATTAAATTTGGCATAATTTTTGGATCAATGGTTTTATTTCTCACAGGGCTATTTTTTAGTTGGAATAAATTTACACCTAAACCTATGCGTCAATTAATAGTCAGTTTTTTGGGTTTAAATATATTTTTTAATTTTTGTATGAAATGTTTTTTGTTGAGAGCGATTAAAATTAGATATTTATTATTTAATGAAGCTGTTTTGGATTCTACTAATAATGATTATAAAGTTGATGTGTTGATTAAAGCGTTTCGAGTTATGTGTGATTTAAATGATGGTTTTAATTCAATATATAGTGTACATATTTTTTTGCTTGTTTGTGAAGGAAGTGTTGATTTATTGTTATTACTATCTGAGGTTTTGTTAAGTGGTCATTTTGTGTTTTTGTTGTCTACTGTAATTTGGGTCATGTATTCACTTGTAAGTATTGTTTATAATTACTACTACTTTTATTGTGTGTATACTAAACTGGTTCTTAAAATTTTTTTTTGAAGTTTTTTTGTGTCATAAGATAATTTGGCATAGCTTACTTTTTTTTTCATAAAAATCACATTCTGAGGGTGCACACCAAAAAATTCAACAAAAGAAAATTCAAGAAACAGTCTAGTGTATACTGTATTAGAATGAATTAACATTGTTTGAATTTTTTGGTTGATTTGAAACAAAACTCAATTTAATAGTTTTTAAAACAAATACAAAATTATTTAAATTATTAACCTTAAATCAAAAGTAATTTCTAAAAATACTGTTGGTTCAAAGATGTTTTTATCAAGGGCACCAATAACTTTTGCTTTCGTGCAATATGAAAGTAATTTTTAACTTGTTGTCTGTATACGCTGCAATAATTTAAAAAAATACGTTTTCTTTAAATAATTTTTGTGGTTAGACGACAAAATATAAAACTTTTGGGTAATGTAGAAAAACGCAATTTTTTTCTGGTTGTAGCTTTGCTAAAGTGGAATTAATATAAAAACTATGATAAATGAAAGTTATCATTATTGCAACTGAAAAGCAATGTTGTTGTTGTCTAAAAAACTAGTTCCCAATGTGCTTAACTTATAAAAGCAGGAGAGTAAACTGTTGCAGCCGCCAGACGGCTTACAAGACTGGATTTCCAGACACATAATAACCTAATAAAGAATCAAATCTGAACCAGAGTTGCTACTTTAAGTCCAGATGCAAAAAACATCAAAATTTATAACTAACCATTTGCGATGAACCTTACGACTGCAATAAGCAACATCTACTTTTTTAGAGGTTAAAGAAAAAAAATCTTTAAAAGTTGTGTCAAATTTTACTCTAATTTTAGCAGGAAAACTATTGATCCCCGAAATGATTGGCAATTCTATTGGGTCAATGTTGCTTACCTATGTTTTGCTTACATTGTTGTAGTACGTTGTCTTCGGTTTTATTGTATATATTGTAATATAATACTTATTTTTTGTTGCTTTTTTTTTAATCTATGAAGCCATAGTCAGTCCAAGTCGTCTTTTTGATTATTTTTGTGAGAAAGTTTTTAAAAGGGTTTTCCATAGTGCTCTATGGAGCAGAAATATAAAAAAATGCCGTGTGCAGAAAAGAAAGGTACAAAGAATTGATTCTGGTTACGTTAGATTAAATAATTTTATGGTTTTCTAGACTTTTTCTTTTTTGAATGAGTAGTTATAATTCCAATTACGTTCTTTTCATGAAATTTTCTATTACCAATTTGCACATTTGTGACTGTCTTCGATAACTTTACGAATTCCGTCTTTAAAGTCTTGAATCAATTGTGGAGCATTGGCATAGACCTTATCTTACGTACCTTACGTAGCCCCAAAAAAAGTCTAAATGTGTTGAATCACAAGATCTCGGTGGCCAATTATGATCACTTCTTTGAAAAATAACAGAAAACTTATCTTGCAAAATTGCGATTGTTTCGTTGCTTGTGTGGCACGTAGCGCCGTCTTGCTTAAAATAATCGTCGTCCACATCAATATCTTCCAATTCCGGCCATAAAAAATCAATAATCATAGCTTTGTAGCGCCATCTATTCACCGTAACAGTTGCATCAGCCTTATTTTAAAAAAAGTAGTTCAATCACACCGCCAGCCCAAAATCTGCACTAAACAGTAAAACGTTGAGAATGCAAATACTTTTCAACAATCATTCTTGTTTTGACTTTTCTGTTGATACGAACTGTTATCCAGCATGTTTTGTGGTGTTTGGCAGGCGTATTTTCTGTTCCTGTACGGCATGATAAGGTATAGTTATAGTTCAATTTTTTAATTTGTGTTTGCGTTAGCCATAACAGTTGTTTTTAGAAAATTTGTGTTATTAAACGTTTGTCTAGTTTGGGCATGTGCATCACGACTGCTTACATGACTAGGTATTCTTTGACGGATTTTTCAATTTTTAAACAAAAAAGGTTTTTTTTTGCATTTTTTAACGTAAAATTTACTTATGATTACGACTTTGGGGGTCTGACTTCAAAGTTTTTAGCATTTGTCAATTTTAAGATAACTACAATAAACATAGTTTAGTTTATGAGTCTCAAAAAGCAAAACATACACTGAACGGTAAAGAAAAAGGACGCAAGTGCTTTTGAGGCTAGCCAATAGACCCAACTTAATTCTTGCTAAACTAAAAGTTTGTAGTTTAAAACGTTTTTTTTTTTTTTGACGTTTAACAAAATGTTTAGTTTTATTGCAAGTACGTACAAATACTCATGTCGCTAGACTAAAATGTGTTTGTTTTTGAGGTAATTTGAACCTTTAATTACAATTCCAAAGTTGCCGTTTTGATATTCCTAACGTTTCACCTTCTAATCCAAAGCGGTTTTCCGAAATATTTTTATTATGGAAAAGTGTAAAACTAACATACTTTTAGCTGGCGGAGGGAACGCGGATGCTTTTGTAGCATGCCAACAAAACCTTGTCACATGTTTCTACAAACCGGAAATTTGGAGGTTAAAGGATTTTCTTACGGTGATGGAAAGAATTGAAATGTAGAAAAGTGAAGGGGTATATCTAAGTCTTTTTGAGCTTTGTTTTAATTCAACTTTTAGTTATAATTTTAGAGGTCCGACTTTAATGTTCTTAGTATTTATCTGTCAATTTTAAGATAACCACAAAAAACATGGATTTTTTTGCGTTTTGAAGGAATAAAAAGCAGTAAACGGTAAAGGAAAGAGACGCAGCTAGCTAGCACACCCATCTAAACCCTTGCTATACCAGAAATCTGTGGGTTTTATTTTCTCTATTGACAAAATGCTTGGTTTTATTACCAGTACGCTCATGTCGATAGACTAAAATTTGCAAATGTAGATGTTTATAATTTTTCCAGATTCTAGGTTAATTTGGACTTTTGATATCAATTCCGGAACCGCCGTTTTGATGTTTTCAACATTTTATCTTCTATTTTTGGTATATTTTTATTACGGAAAAGTGTGAAACAAACATAGTTTTAGCTGGCGGAAGAGGAATAGGATGTTTTTGTGACAAGTCAACAGATCCCGGCATATGCTCTTGCAAACCGGAAGTTTGTTGGTAAAAAAAAATATATTTTTTTGGTAATCAAAAGTAGTAAAATTTATTTATTTATTTATTTATTTACTAGTCAACGGAAGCCATTACAAATTAAGTATATATTTACAATTTAAAAAACATAAATTAAACATAATACAACTAATATTAAAAATAAGAATAAAACTTAAATAGTTAGAAAATATAATAAAGGTCACGTATGGGTGACAAGTGCAAGTCGCAGGGTATTAAAAGAATTAAAAAAAAAAATCACTTTAATTTCGTTGGCGTGCCGCAAAATACGAGTAGATGCAAAGTGCACCGCATAGTCAGTGTGTTTGAACGGTATATGAAATAAATAGTCATTGCGTAAAACTCGAGCTGGGACATGAATAAAAAATGTAGAGTATAACTAAGTTTTTTTGAGCGTGTCTGACTCCGATATTCTTAATATTTATCTGTCAGTTTTAAGATAACTACTAAAAACAAATAAAGGAAAAGGACGCAATTGCTTTTAAGGCTAGCCAACAAACTCATCTGAATTCCCGCCAAACTGGAAGTCTGTGGCTTAAAGCGATTGACGACATGTTTGGTTTCATTGCTAACACAAATTTAAAATTAATTTTGGACAAAACATTGGCGTTGAGAAAAGATATTGACTCGGTCGTTTGTACCAAGAAACTGCCTGTAGTTTTAATAAATTAATACTCATAAAACTTATTCTTTACCTGGTTCTATAATATATTTTTAATAAAATGCTTAAATTTGATTAAATTATTAGTAAAATAATTTTAAATATAGTTTCTATAAAACATGTTTTAAAACTGCTCATAAATTTATTTCAATAAATTACCAAAAAACCCTGCTTATATAATGTATTTTTTGCATACAATCTTAAAAATTTAAATTAATTTGCCAAAAGTTTTTTTTTTGATTTTTTAAAAAAATTCATAAATTAGAATAATAAAACTACTAAAACAATTATTTAAAAATTGCTTAAAAAACATGATTTTTGTTAATAAATCAACAAAAATGCTTATAAAACGCATTTTTTACATAATTCTTCAATAAATTTTTAAGAAATAGAATTAACTAGATAAAAAATTAATAATATGCTCAAAAATTGTAAATTAAAACAAAAAATTTAAATTGTTTAATTGTATTTTTTAAATTAAAAACGTACTACATCTGTTAAAAATTGTTACTAAATTGTCTAAAACATTATGTTTCAAAAAAGTACAAAAATTGTCATATAGTTTTTAGCAATGAAACTGTCAAAAATGTTACTATTATCTGTCAAAAAGTTATCAAACAATTTACAGCAATGTAATAAACTGCGTATTATCTGCCTGACATAACCAATTTTATTTTAAGTTATATAACTAATGTTACTACATTTGTTAAACAGTAACTAAAAACTATAAAAAAAAAACATATCCGTCAAACAATTTTTAAAAATAATTTTTTGTCAGAAATATAGCGGACCTGTTAAATAATGTTCTAAACTGCTAAAATTATTGTCAAAAAGTAATCACATTTGTAAAAAACTTACTAAACAGTTTATTACATCTGTCAAAAGTCACAAAAACTGTCAAATAATTTTCAGCAATGTAATATGTTAAAATTAATTTGCTACATTTGACAAATTGTATTCTAAATTGTTACTAAATTTGTCAAAGCGTTACAAAAACATTTTACAGCAATGTAATGTCAAAAACATTACTTTATCTGAAAAAAAATTATTATAACTTTTAAACAGTTTACTGTAATATCATAATTTGACAGAAACGTATCAGATCTGTAAAATAATATTTTAAATTATTTGCAGTAACACAGTGACGGAGCTAGGAATTTTAGGCTTTACCGCAAAAAATTTACAAAGGCCGACTAAGGGACGGTTCAAACTATGTATTTTTTGTATTTTACTATTCTGTAACACTTTTTTGGTTTTGAAAGTCGTAGGTTACAAACACTTCCTTACAAGAAGTTCCGCCTTTGGTACAACTCGAAGTCCTAATACACAACGCATACTCTCAACAACTGTTAAACATAAGACCTCAATGCCAAATATGGTGTTCAAACATCAAATGCTAAATGCTTCTCTCTTTAACAATGTGTGAAAATATTTTATCAATCTGGTTTTACAAAAATTAGTTTTTCAGTATTGTTTTAACCATGGTGCTCTTAAATATTTTATTCCGACTTTTTTTTTTAGATTTATATTTGATGTGGGTGCATTTAGTTATGGTGTGCGTGATTGTGTTTATCTTTCTACAGTGCTGGCATAAGTCACTTTTTTGATTTGGAATCTTTGGAAGTAACTACCAACCGTTTCCAAAGAGTTAGTACGGTATCCACACTTGGTGTAGCTCTTTCTTGAATTTTAGTAAAAATTTGTAGTTCTTCTTATTTCTTGGTTTGCTTCGCCCTATTTAGAAGCCTTATACAGGATTATAAAATTTACAAGCAAACACAGTAGTCTCCTTTTGCTGGATCTAGGACCGTTTACGTTGAGCATTTGCTTTTTCAGCCTTTGCACCTGCTTTTTTCAAATGCTTTCTTTGGTTGTTGTTTCTGCTAACTAGAAGTACTGGATGCTTAATTGTAAGGCAATTATTATCTCTTAAACACCAAATTCTACTTTTATAAACCATTATTCGTCAAATACGACCACTAATTCTGCTTTTTTGTTGGGCATTTTAAATCTAAAGCTTATGGTTAGCTTAGTTATATCCTTAATGGTTTGGTTTATTTTGTTTTCAATATTGTTTTTTGTTTTTCCGTTTGCTACTATTGTAGTATTGTCTACAAATCCAAGAATCTCTATTTTTTTTCTGGTTTTAATTCTTAGTACCTGGTTGTATAAAATGTTCCAGAAAACTGGCCATAGAACTGATCCTTGTAGTATACCGCAGCTGACTTTTATTTATTTTTATCAATTAATATTGAAGTTTTACTGAGATAAAAAGGTATTTGCTTACTTTAATTTTTTTAAGTTTCTTGTTTTTTTCTGGCAACGTATATGCTACAACTGTCAAATCCTTAATGACCCTAATGTCTATGTTTGTTTTATACACAAATTAGATTTGTTTGGCCTATGTGTAAATAACCTTTGATAGTTTATACATTTTCATAAATTTCTTTAATTTTTTTTTAGAAATTTTTAAATATCAATAAATTTTTTTGTTATTATTATAAATATTTAGTTTTTTTAATTTTTTAATTTTTTTAATGTTTTTAAATGTTAAATATATTTTTTTTTAATCAAAAATTTATTTTATTTTTTTTAACTATTTTGAAATTATTAGTTTTTATTAAATTTTTTTTATATTTTTTAATGTTTTATAAATTTACTTAATTATTTTTGATTTTCTTAAAATAGTTCAGCAAACCTTGGTTAGTTGTTATTCGTTAGTCATTACTACGCAAATTTTGATTAGTGACTAATAAATCGTTCTTTACTAACTAATGACTGATAATTCTTAGTCAGGACAGTCTTTAGTGTTAAATAAAATGTTTGATAACCTATTCTGACTTTTAAACGTAACATTATAATTAAATTTTCTAAGAATATTTTCTATTTTTTCAAATAATTTACCAAAATATGGTATTGAAATGTATTTTATGGGTTTTATAACTTATCTTTGGATAATTTAACTGTATAGTGAGGCTATACTCGTTCTTAGTTCCTAAGGTAGTACTTTATAGTGGCCAGGTTTATATTTGTAATTAAGATTATTTTTGTTCACAAATTGCAATTTATCTTGAATTTCAAGTCGATAAGCTTTTTGTGAAGTCTTAATATTGTGCCATTATTAGAAAACATAACATCTTATTTGTTTTCATTTCATTATAAAAGGTTTTTCAATAAAAAGTTTTATTTTGAATACCAGGCTGTTTGGGCAGCTTTCAATTTTTAAGCCATTATTTTTTAACATTTGACAAGTAAAAACTATTAAAGC
The DNA here is from genome assembly GCA_963932245.1 of Tachinus rufipes. Lineage (NCBI taxonomy): Eukaryota > Metazoa > Arthropoda > Insecta > Coleoptera > Staphylinidae > Tachinus > Tachinus rufipes. The sequence goes on from OZ010744.1 coordinate 16,946,847, forward strand.
CATTATTAAAAATGGAAAGATTCACTACAAAAATGGTGATAATTTTTCAGTCACAGTTCGCAAAACTAAAGCACTTTTTGATCGTCGTAAAGCACCTTTTTGGTCGGCAATAGTAAACCTGGTGAAAAAGTTTGAGCTGTTTGGACAAGTTTGTGATGTAAAGATTCGAAACCGTGTGCATCGCTCAAGAACACATGAGAATATTGCTGATGTAGCAGTGTTGAAGAAAATACAGGTTTGTAGATTCCTTGTCGATCTTTGGAATTAGACATTCCACAAACGACATTACACCCTATTTTGAATAAAGACTTAAGTTTTAAGGTTTTTACAGTTCAGTTACCACAAGAACTTAAGCCATTCGATCACCATAAACGTCGTATCTTCGCTTCTTCAAATTCATCAAAATGATCCGGAATTTGTTTGGATAGGTTTTTGGGCTGGCGGTGTGATTAGACCCTACTTTTTCAAAAATGAGGCGGGTGCAACTGTTAGGGTAAATGGGTACCGAGCAATGATTAATGATTTTTTATGGCCGGAATTGGAAGATATTGATGTGGACGACGTTTATTTTCCCGTGAATGATAAGGTCTATGCCAATGCTCCACAATCGATTTAAGACTTTAAAGATGGAATTCGTGAAGTTATCGAGGTCATACAGCCGCAATTGTGCGAATTGGTCTTTACAATGAAATAAACATTTATTGATTTTTCTTAAAAAATACCCACCCGTTTTTTTTAAATATCAAAGTAAAACCTTTTAATAGAAAACTCTATATAATTAATACAGACTTAATTTATACAATTAAATAAATAAATAACTCATTCAAACTCAACTCAACGATCACAGCGGCCTGCACATGGCCTTTATTATTTATAATTTATTTTGTTTTGAAAGACTAATCCATTTAATAAATTACAGCAATTACTTAACTACTAACAACAATTTTTTTTTTCTAACTCATCAGTTTCTATCATAATCAAGCAACAACATGTATACACTAGCAAATAATTTAAATATAATACTAACAGTCGGTAGTTATTTAGGCATGTTACCAACATACAACTCATCCACACGCAAATTTTATAACAATCGACAATATTCAATAATAACCAGTGCAATTGCAATAATATTTGGTTTTTATCGAATATATTTCAGATTAACAGAAAAAACTAAATTTACAACATACATGCTATTTGGTGAAGCATTTATATATTTGATTTTTATTTTAATGAATTTAATATTTCTTACTGGATCTAAATATTCACAGTTTCAGAAATTATTTGATAATTTTAATAAATTGGATCAATATTTATTGCAATTACATAAACCTTTGCCAAATGAAAAGAAATCGTTGATTATTAAATTTGGCATAATTTTTGGTTCAATGGTTATATTTCTCACAGGGCTATTTTTTAGTTGGAATCAATTTACACCTAAACCTATGAGTCAATTAATAGTCAGTTTTTTGGGTTTAAATATATTTTTTAATTTTTGTTTGAAATGTTTTTTGTTGAGAGCAATTAAAATTAGATATTTATTATTTAATGAAGCTGTTTTGAATTCTACTAATAATGATTATGGAGTTGATGTGTTGATTAACGCGTTTCGTGTTATGTGTGATTTAAATGATGGTTTTAATTCAATATATAGTGTACATATTTTTTTGCTTATTTGTGAAGGAAGTGTTGATTTATTGTTATTACTATCTGAGGTTTTGTTAAGTGGTCATTTTGTGTTTTTATTGTCTACTGTAATTTGGGTCATGTATTCACTTGTAAGTACTGTTTATAATTACTACTACTTTAATTGTGTGTACACTAAACTGGTTCTTAAAATATTTTTTTGAAAATATTTTGTGTCATAAGAAAATTTGGCATAGCTTACTTTTTTTCCATAAAGATCACGTTCTGAGGGTGCACACCAAAAAATTCAACAAAAGAAAATTTAAGAAACAGTCTAGTGTATACTGTATTAGAATGAATTAACATTGTTTGAATTTTTTGGTTTATTTGAAACAAAACTCAATTTAATAGTTTTTAAAACAAATACAAAATTATTTAAATTATTAACCTTAAATCAAAAGTATATTCTAAAAATACTGTTGGTTCAAAGATGTTTTTATCAAGGGCACCAATAACTTTTGCTTTGGTACAATATGAAAGTAATTTCTAACTTGTTGTCTGTATACGTTTTTTTTTTTTTAATAATTTTTGTGGTAGACGACAAAATATAAAACTTTTGGGTAATGTAGAAATACGCGATTTTTTCTGGTTGTAGCTTTGCTAAAGTAGTATTAATATAAAAACTATGATAAATGAAAGTCATCATTATTGCGACTGAAAAGTTGTCTAAAAAACTATTTCTCAATGTGCTAAACTTATAAAAAAAGGAGAGTAAACTGTTGCAGCCGCCAGACGGCTTACAAGACTGGATCTCCAGACAAATAATAACCTTATAAAAATCAAATCTGAACCAAAGTTCCTACTTTAAGTCCAGATGCAAAATACTTTAAAATTTAGAACTAATCATTTGCGATGAACCTTACAGTCGTAAAAGTTTTTAAAAGGGTTATCCATAGTGCTCTATGGAGCAGAAATATAAAAAAGACAGGTACAAAGAATTGGTTCTGGTTACGTCAGATTATATAATTTTATGGTTTTCTAGACTTTTTCTTTTTTGAATGAGTAGTTATTATTCCACTTACATTTTTTTCATGAAATTTTCCATGACCAATTTGCACATTTGTGGCTGCCTTCGATAACTTTACGAATTCTGTCTTTAAGGTTTTGCATCAATTGTGGAGCATTGGCATAGACTTTATCTTTTACGTGGCCCCAAAAAAAAAGTCTAAAGATGTTGAATCACAAGATCTCGGTGGCCAATTATAATCACTTCTTTGAGAAATAACACGGTCAGGAAACTTTTCTTGCAAAATTTTTCAATTTTTAAACAAAAGGTTTTTTTTGCATTTTCTAACGTAAAATTTACTTATGATTACGACTTTGGGGGTCTGACTTCAAAATTTTTAGCATTTGTCAATTTTAAGATAACTACAATAAACATAGTTTTTATGCGTTTTAAAGAGCAAAAAATACACTGAACGGTAAAAAAAAGGACGCGAGTGCTTTTGAGGCTAGTCAATAGACCCACCTAAATTGTTGCAAAACTAAAAGTTTGTAGTTTAAAAGGTTTTTTTTTTTGATGATTAACAAAATGATTGGTTTTATTGCAAGTACGTACAAATACTCATGTCCCTAGACTAAAATGTGAAATTGTAGACCAATATTTGTAATTTTTCTGGTTTTTGAGGAAATTTGGACCTTTAATTATAATTCCAAAGTTGCCGTTTTGATATTCTTAACGTTTCACCTTCTAATCCAAAGCGGTTTTGTCGATATAATTTTATTACGGATAAGTGTAAAACTAACATACTTTTAGCTGGCGGAGGGAACGCGGATGCTTTTGTAGCAAGCCAACAAAACTCTGTCACATGTTTTTGCAAACCGGAAGTCCGTAGGTTACAGGGTTTTTTTACGGTGATGGATAGAATTAAAATGTTGAAAAAGGGAAGGGTATATCTAAGGTCCGACTTCAATGTTTTTAGTGTTTATCTGTCAATTTTAAGATAACCACAAAAATATGGATTTTTTTGCGCTTTAAATGAAAAAAAAAAGCAATTAAAAAGGAAAATTTATTTAAAATATTACAATCTAAAGAAAAAGAAATTTAAAAAACTACTTTTTCTGTTTTCTTTACTTTCATTTAATTACTTAAAATGACAAAAACTTGAAATGCTAAAAATATTAACAAAATAGAAGATTTAAGTGAAATCGAAGAAGAAACAACAAATAAAGATGATATGGAAACCTTAAAAGACTTAAAAAAATCGGTGGAATACATGAGCAATAAATTCGATGAAGTTTTGAAAGAAAATAAACAAATAAAAAACAATTAAAAAAAGCAAAAAAAATCAAATGAAGAACTAAAAGAAAAAGTTGAAATTTTAGAAATAACATTAGAAAAAACAGTAAAATAAAAAATAAAAAACAATGTCATAATAGTTGGAGTTGACAAACAAGAAAAAAATGAGAAAACGGAAGAAGTTGTAATAAAGATAATAAAAAGATTAAACACAAACATTAAGAAGGAACAGATAAAATCAGCCTATAGAAAAGATACTTTGAACGAAAAAAGTCCAATAATAGTTGAATTCAAAAACAAAGAAAATAAAGAAAATATACTAAAAACTTGAAAAACAATTGGATCAATTACTACTCTAGAATGCGAACTAAAAGGAAAAACCAATGAAATATATATAAACGAACAATTAACAGCACAAACAATTATGCTGTTTTATAAAGCAAGAGAACAAAGAAAGGAGCTTAAATATAAATACCTATGGACTCGAGATGGAAACATATTCATAAGAATAACAGAAGCAAGTATAAAAATTAAAATTAAAAATCTTTCCGATATAGAAAGTTTAGAATAAAAACAAAAAAAAAACCAATTGTAAACTAAATAAATACAAAACTGAATTGTATACTATATATCTGCTCAACGCAAGAAGTGTAAAAAACAAATATCACAAAATTGAACTTATACCTACTGTACACAATAATCCTACAATAATTGCTATAACGGAAACTTGGCTTAAACCATATAACCAAGAACTGTATACTTTAGAAAATTACAATGTAGAATACAACTCTAGAAACACAAAAGGAGCAGGAATTGCAATGTACATTAAAAAAGGTACAGAATATAAATTAATAACTAGTAAAACAATCAAAGACATAGAAATATTAACAATACAACTAAAAGAGGAAAATACTGCAATAACTCTAATATACAAACCACCTAAAATAAACTTTAAAGATCTTTAAACTACATTAAAAAACAATATAATCAACAGAAAGAAACCATAAATAATAATAAGCAATTTAAACGTCAACATTGCAGAAAATGATAATACAACAAAAGAATACAATAACTTGTTATTAGAAAATAGATATAAAATAATAAATATAACATCTATAAAATACTACACAAGAAAGAATTCAGATCCAAATGGAAAAAATTCCATATTAGATCATGTTATTACAAACAACAAACAGGAAATAGAAGATTTAAAAATATTACCTTCAAACATATCAGATCATTGTGAATTAATAACCAAAATAAAAAGAAAACAAAAAACCAAACAAATATATCAGTACTTTGAGCACACACTCACACATTACAAAAAAATAACAAAAGATATCAATAACATGTACACAAAAAATATAAATAATTTTCAAGAACTATCAAAAAAACTGCAAGCAATTATAGAAAACAACCAAACCAAAATCAAAATCAAACGAACAGAAAAAAGTCCATGGATCAACAAAGAAGTGTTGGACAATATTGAAAATAGAAACAAACTACAAAAAAATCACCTTAAATATCCAAATAATGAAACAACAAAAAATGAATATTGCAAACAGAAGAAAAAAATTACAAACATCATAAAGAATAACAAAATGTTATACTATAAAAGAAAATTTCTAACTAATAAAAATAACCCTACAAAAATATGGGAAATAATAAATAAACAACTTTACAAAAAAACTCAAAAACAAAACAACATTGAAAAAATAGTAAAACAAGATGGAACAAGAACTAAAGAACCGATAGAAATAGCAAACAAAATAAATGAATACTTTACAAATATTAGAAAAACTCTAACAAAAAAAAAATTACAAGAAAGAGCAACAAAACACATACAACTACAATAAAAAAGAAATTAACCGACATACATTTTGAACACACATCACAAGAAGAAATCCACAAAATAATAATAAAACTGAAAGAAAACAAAACACTCGGCTTTGACAAAATTACAAACAACCTAATAAAACAAAATAAAACAACACTAACACCAGTTTTAGTGCACATAATATATAAAGTCATTGACACAGGTATATATCCAAATTACATGAAAAAACAATAATAGTGCCTATACATAAAAAAGAAGATAAAACAAAACCAGAAAACTATCGACCAACTTCTCTACTATCAACATTAAATAAAATATTTGAAAAAGTAATCTTTATTAAACTAACAGAACATATAAATCAAAATAGTATAATATACAAACAACAATATGCTTTTCAACAACACTCGGGAACAACAACAGCAGCTTATGATCTTGTAGATCACATAAAAAACAAAGTAGATCAAAAAGAAACCGTACTAGCAATTTTCATCGACATGAAAAAAGCTTTTGATACATTTATCAAAATCAAAGCTTATAGAAAAACTAGACGCGATAGGAATAAAAGGCAACGAACTGAACCTAATAAACACATACCTGAAAAACAGACCACAAATAACAATAATAAACTCTATAGAAAGCGAACCGATGCAAGCTGAATACGGAATTCCACAAGGAGGAACCCTACCGCCAACATTATACATACTATATACAAATGACTTATTAGAACTAAAACTACACGGTACACCTTACATATATGCCGACGACACCTGCATTATATACTCAGGAAATGGGTATCTGACTCCGATATTCTTAACATTTATCTGTCAGTTTTAATATAACTACCAAAAACATCTAAAGGAAAAAGACGCAATTGTTTTTGAGGCTAGCCAACAAACTCATCTGAATTCCCGCCAATTTTTTTATTTTTTTTATTGCTAGCACAAGTTTTAAATTATTTTTTGGACAAAACATTGGCGTTGAGAAAAGATATTGTCTCGGTCGTTTGTACCAAAAAACTGCATGTAGTTTTAATAAAAAAATACTTATAAAACTTATTCTTTGCCTGGTTCTTTAATATATTTTTAATAAAATGCAATAATTTGATTAAATTATTAGTAAAATGATTTTAAATATAGTTTCTTTAAAACATCTTTTAAAAACTGCCTATAAAACGCATTTATTTCAATAAATTACCAAAAAACTCATAAAATGTATTTTTTGCATACAATCTTAAAAAATCAATTAAAAATATCTTATGAAACACATTTTTTAAATTAATTTGACAAAAGTATTTTGTTTTGATTTTTTGAAAAACTTTATAAATTAGAATAATAATCCTAATAAAACAATTATTTAAAAATTACTTTAAAAACATGATTTTTGATAATAAATCAACACAAAATGCTTATAAAGCGTATTTTTTTACACAATTTTTCATTAAATTTTTAAGATACAGAATTAACTAGATAAAAAATTAATAATATGCTGAAAAATTACAAATTAAAACAAAAAAATTTAAATTGTTTAATTGTAATTTTTAAATTAAAAATGTACTACATCTGTCAAAAATTGTTACTAAATTGTCAAAAACATTATGTCTCAAAAAAGTACAAAAATTGCTATATAATTTTTAGCAATGTGATAAGTTGACATAAATTAGTCAAATTGTTTCCTAAACTGTCAAAAATATTACTACATCTGCCAAAAAGTTACTCAAACAATTTACAGCAATGTAATAAACTGCAAACCATCTGCCTGATGTTACTACATTTGTTAAACAATAACTAAGAACTATAAAAAAACATATATGTCAAACAATTTAGAAAAATAATTTATTATGTCAGAAATATAGCAAAGCAGTTAAATAGTGGTCTAAACTGCTAAAAATATTTTCAAAAAGTAATTACATTTGTAAAAAACTTACTAAACAGTTTATTACATCTGTCAAAAGTTACTAAACCTGTCAAATAATTTTCAGCAATGTAATAAGTTAAAAGTAACTACATCTGATAAATTGTATTCTAAATTGTTTCTGTTGTGGATTCACCGCAACCTACACCATGTAAACAGACTTTAATATAAGTCAAGTGTCATATATATAGATATGTCATATATGTTATATTCAGTTGTATTTCAATATATCTGTTATTAGTAAAGCCATTGCGTTATCTTTGATATTCAAGTATAGTCACACCATCCACACTCTCAATTATCAGGTTATGGGCTCAGATGAGTTAATAAACAGATAGATGCAAATATTAAGCAAGAAAGTGTGATAGGGTTGGAATAACCATGAAGGCAACTACGAGGATCCAGCCATTGTTACAAATCCAATTACGACACCTGGAAAATTCAGGCACAGGCATTGCTAATTAAAACCGGAGGATGGGAATATGTGAACGGCTCAAAGAGAAGACCAGAAGCAGACTCAGCAAAACTTACCGAAGTAGCAGAGGCCGCGTCGTGGGATCACAATGACCAAACAGCTGTCTGACCTCATACTATCAATTGAAGTATCAGCGTTGCGTTAAGTAAAATACTGCAAAACTTCCAGGGATGTGTGGCAAAAGCTAGCCACAATCCATGAGTCATAGGGTCCTGCCAAAAAGGCAAATCTACTGAAGCAGCTACTTTTCACGAAGATGAAAGAAGGCCAGGACACCCACGATCATCTAGAGAAGCTGGAAGAAACTGTGGACAAACTCCGAGATATGGAACTCAAAATTAATGAGGACCTGCTTACAATTATACTTCTCTACAGTCTACCAGAATCATACGACAATTTTCGCGTTGCAATCGAAAGCAGAGATGAACTTCCCACGATGGAAAATCTACGCGTGAAAATACTGGAAGAGAGTGAATCTAGGTATGGCAGGCAAGAGCATTACACAAGTGATGCAGCATTGACAGCCTGGAAACAGAAGAGACCATTCAAAAAACAATTCAATCAACAAATGAAACAGAAACAGCCAACACAAGGTAACAGTAAGAAACCGCCTAGGTGCACAATATGCAAACGTAATGGACATCAAATAGCTGATTGCTGGTTCAATAAGGATAATCAAGAATCCTACTTTGCATCTGAAATATGCACTAGTGCAAGGAAAAAAGGACAAGAGGTTACTTGATACCGGGCAAAAATTAAAATATCTGCAGTCTGACAACGGCCTAGAATTTGTTGATAACCGATCAAATGATTATTTGAAAGCTCATGGCATTCAACGAAGGCTGAGCGCATCATATACGCCGCAACAAAACGGCACTGCGGAGCGTAAAAACCGCACACTGATAGAGACAGCAAGGTGCATGCTAATTGAAGCGAAATGCCAACCAAGTTTTTGGGGTGAAGCTGTAGCAACAGCTAATTATACTCGAAATAGGTGCATATCAAGAAGTATCAATAAGACACCATACGAGATCTGGTTCGGGAAGAAACCGGTCATCACACATCTGAGGTCATTTGGCACCAAGGCTTACGTTTTAAATAAACGTCCAAATAGAAACAAGCTTCAAGCAAAAGCAAATCTTGGAACATTCGTTGGTTATAGCAAAGAAAGCAAAGCTTATCGCGTTTGGATGATAAAAGAAAAACGCATTGTCGTAAGTAGAGATGTCAAATTTCTAGAAGGAGATTTTGGAAACTGTAGTGAAGGTGATATTAATGACACTAATGATGTACCAACTCATGTTATCAACATAAACTTCCTCCCAGAAGAAATTGTACCGTCCCAAGAAGAAATAATAATAAATGAAGAAGTCGAGCAAGAGCAAAATGATGTAAATCAAGACGACTCCATTGAAGTATCTGAAGAGGACACATTACAAGAAAAGGAAAACTCCGATTTTGTCCCAAGTTAAGAAGAATACTTCAGCGAGGAAGCTGATGAAAAGCAAATCGCATTAAGGAGATCAACAAGGAAACCATGTCCAAAAAAAATGGCCGGAGTACACGTGTAATGTATCGACGGAAGAACCGCTTACCTACAAAGAAGCATTGGAAAGGGAGAATAAAAATGAATGGCATCAAGCAATGCTAAATGAAATGCATGCACAGAACAATAACGAAACTTGGACACTAGTCGATAAGCCAAAGGACGCTAAAATCTTGAACTGTAAATGGGTTTACAAACAAAAGTCAGATAAGTTTAAAGCGAGACTAGTAGCGAAAGGTTGCTCACAGGTTCAGGGCATAAACTACATGGAAACATACTCACCTGTGATTCGACACGAAACTATACGAATATTGTTTGCACTTGCTGCAAAAATGGCCTTCAAGATTCATCAAATGGACGTCGAAACGGCATATCTGCAAGGCAACTTACACGACAAACTATACATGCACCAACCAGAAGGGTTTGTGAATGAAAATGAGAAGGGAAAAGTATGCAAACTTAAAAAGCCAATTTATGGTTTAAAGCAAGGGGGGCGTGAGTGGAATATCAAACTTAATGATGAGCTAACCAAAATGGGCTACAAACGAAGCTTTGCCGACCCATGTCTTTATTACCAAACCACAAAAAATGAGATCGTCTTAATTATAACATATGTAGATGACATTTTAATATTCTGTAAAAACGGGAATCACATCCAAGAATGCAAGTCAAAATTGACACAAGCATTTAAAATCAAGGATCTTGGAGTAGTAAAAAAATTCCTTGGTATAACAATAATGAAGAATGCAAGGACTGGAACAATCAGCCTAAATAAGTCTGATTACATAAACACTCCAATGCCAGTAGGAACACAGTTTGACGAGACATCTACCAAAGAAGCAGACATTCAGCTATACCAAGAAATGATTGGTTGTTTGATGTATCTCGCATGTATTACTAGACCGGACATATCATACGCTACAACTTTCTTGAGCCGATTCGCCAAGAAACCACTTGAATGTCACCTAAACGCCGTCAAAAGGATCTACAAATATCTAAAGGGGACAACGCAGATAAACCTACTCTACAAGAGAAATGGAGAAAACAAAGATATCGACCTAAAAGCATATTCAGACGCTGATTGGGCAAACGACCCATCCACTTGCAGATCAGTGACAGGATACATAGTGACGCTGCAAAGCGGTGCAATATGCTGGAAAAGCCATCTACAAAAGACAATCGCTCTTTCACAGCAGAGGCCGAATACATGGCACTCTCAGCAGCCGTAGAAGAGTTGACCTGGGTGAAACTCTTACTGAAGGAGATCATGCCGAAAGAAATGAAATTAACACCTGTTTTCTGCAATAATAAGTCAACGATCAGCATGGCCGAATCCGAAGCAATTAAGCAGAGATCGAAACACATCGACACCAAGTATCATCATGTCAAGGAAAAGGTTGCCGAAAACCATGCTAAATTGATTCATCTTCCTACCAACGACATGATAGCGGACTACCTAACCAAAGCGGTAAACAAGGAGAAACAAGCCGATTTCAGAACGAAATCTGGGCTTGCGTTTCGGGGGAGTGTTGTGGATTCACCGCAACCTACACCATGTAAACAGACATTAATATAAGTCAAGTGTCATATATATAGATATGTCATATATGTTATATTCAGTTGTATTTCAATATTTCTGTTATTAGTAAAGCCTATGCGTTATCTTTGATATTCAAGTATAGTCTGGCCATCTACACCCTCGAACATCAGTTTCTAAAACTGTCAATGCGTTACAAAAACATTTTACAGCAATGTAATATGTTGTCAAAAATATTACTCTATCTGTAAAAAAATTATTAAAACTGTTAAACAGTTAACTCTAATATCACAATTTGGCAAAATCGTATCAGATCTGTCAAATAATATTTTAAATTATTTGCAGTAATGCAGTGACGGCGCTACGAATTTTGGGTTTTACCACAAAATATTAACAAAGGCCGACTAAGGGACTGTTCAAATTGTGTATTCTTTGTATTTTACTATTTTGTAACACTTCCTTGGTTTTGAAGGTCGTAGGTGACAAACACTTCCTTACAGGTAGTTTTGCCTCTGGTACAACCCCAAGTCCCAATACACAACGCATACTTTCAACAGCTGTTAAACATAAGACCTCAATGCCAAATATAGTGTTCAAACATCAAATGCGTTTTTTTTTAAGTTTTTTTTTTTATGTGGGTGCATTTAGATATGGCGTGCGTGACTGTGTTTATCTTCCTACAGTGCTAACATAAGTTACATTTTTAATTTGGAATCTTTGGAGGTTACTACCAAAGCATCCATGTTATTCCAAACTTTAGGTGAGGTAGTAGCTTACTTTTTTCTTTTTGTCAAACTGCTTTATTTTGTTTTAAATTTTGTTTTTATTTTTTTAAATTTTTTTTTATTTTTCTGATTTTCTTTGGGTTATGTACATCTTTGTTGTTTTTTTACGAGTATATTTATGGATATTACCCCATTAATTACCTTAACCGTTTCCAAAGAGTTAGTAGGGTATCCACACTTGGTCTAGCTCTTCCTTGGATTTTAGTAAGAATTTGTAGTTTTCTTTTTTCTTGGATTGCTTCGCCCTATTTAAAAGCCTTATACAGGATTATAAAATTTACAAGCAAACACAGTAGTCTCTTTTTGCTGGATCTGGGACCGTTTATGTTTAGCATTTGCTTTTTCAATTGCTTTTTTTGGTTGTTGTTTCTACTAACTAAAAGTACTAAATGCTTAGTTTTAAGGCAATTATTACCTCTTAAGCACTAGTTTCTACTTTTATGGACCATTATTCGTCAAATACGACCGCTAATTCTGCTTTTTTGTTGGGCACTTTAAATCTAAAGCTTATGGTTAGCTTAGTTATATCCTTAATGGTTTGGTTTGATTTGTCTTCAATATTGTTTTTTGTTTTTCCGTTTGCTACTATTGTAGTATTGTCTGCAAATCCAAAAATCTCTATTTTTTCTGGTTTTAATTCTTAGTACCTGGTTGTATAAAATGTTCCAGAGAACTGGCCATAGAACTGAACCTTGTAGTATACCGCAGCTGACTTTTATTTATTTTTATGAATTAATATTGAAGTTTTACTGAGATCAAAAGGTAATTGCTTACTTTAATTCTTTTAAGTTTCTTGTTTTTTTCTGGCAACGTACATGCTACAACTGTCAAATCCATAATGACCCTAATGTCTATGTTTGTTTAATACACAAATAAGATTTGTTTGGCCTATGTGTAAATAACCTCTGATAGTTTATACATTTTCATAAATTTCTTTAAATTTTTTTCTAGAATATTTTAAATATCAATAAAAATTTTTTTTTTTTTTAATTATGTATAAAAATTTAGTTTTTTTATTTTTTTAATGTTTTGAAATGTTAAATTTAATTTTTTTTAATCAAAAAATTATTTTATTTTTTTTTAACAATTTTGAAATTATTAGTTTTCATTAAATTTTTTTCATATTTTTTAATGTTTTATAAATTGTCTTATTCATTTTTGATTTTTTTTAAATAATTCAGCAAACCTTGGTTAGTTGTTATTCGTTAGTCATTACTATGCAAATTTTGATTAGTGACTAATAAATCGTTCTTTACTAACTAATGACTAATAATTCTTAGTCAGGACAGTCTTTAGTGTTAAATAAAATGTTTGATAACCTTTTCTGTCTTTTTAACGTAACATTATAATTAAATTTTCTAAAAATATTTTCTATTTTTCAAATATGTTACCAAAATATGGCATTGAAATGTATTTTATGGGTTTCATAACTTATCTTTGAATATTTTAACTGTATAGTGAGGCTATACTCGTTCTTAGTTTTTAATGTAGTACTTTATAGTAGTCAGGTTTATAAAAATAATTAAGATTGTTTTTGAAATTTTAATATTGTGCCATATTTAGAAAACATAACATCTTATTTGTTTTCATTTGATTATAAAAGGTTTTTTAATAAGATGTTTCATTTTGAATAGCAGGCTATTTGGGCAGCTGTCAATTTTAAAGCTATTATCTTTTGACATTTGACAAGTAAAAACTACACCATTAATAAAAATGGAAAGATACAAGCCTCAACAACGCATTAAAATGATTAAAATTCACTGAAACAATTGTAAAAAAATTTCAGTCACAGTTCGCAAAACTAAAGCACTTTTTGGTCGTTGTAAAGCATCTTTTCGGCCGGCAATAGTAGACCTGGTAGAAAAATATGAGCTGTTGGACAAGTTTGTGATGTGAAAAATCAAAAGCTGTGCATTGCTTAAAAACACATAAAAGAATATTGTTGATCTAGCCTGTAGTGTTGAACAAAATCCAGGTTTGTCGATTCCTTGTCAATCTTTGAAATTAGACATTCCACAAACGACATTACACCGTATTTTGCTTAAAGACTTAAGTCTTAAGGTTTTTAACGTTCAGTTACCACAAGAACTCAAGCCAAACGATCATCATAAACGTCGTATCTTTGCTGATTGGGTTCTTCAAATGCATAATATGATCCGGAATTTGTTTGGTTCGGTTTTTGGGATGGCGGTGTGATTGGATCCTACTTTTTTGAAAATGAGGCTGGTGCTACTGTTAGGGTGAATGTATGGCGCTACCCAGCTATGATTAATGATTTTTTTATAACCGGATTTGGAAGATATTGATGTGGACGACGTTTATTTTAAGCAAGACGACGCTACGTGCCACACAAGCAACAAAACTATCGCAAATTTACAAGAAAAATTTCCTGATTGTGTTATTTCTCGAAGAGGTGATTACAATTGGCCACCGAGATCTTGTGATTTAACATCTTTAGACTGTTTTCTTTGGGGCTACGTGAAAGATAAGGTCTATGCCAATGCTCCACAATTGATTCAAGACTTTAAAGATGGAATTCGTGAAGTTATTGAGGACATACAGCCGCAAATGTGCGAATTGGTCATGTTAAACTTCTTAAAAAAAATGTGGTAGTGCAACCGTTACTGTGGCGGCCATTTGACTGATATCGTTTTTAAATGTTAATGACATACCTTCCTCTTTACAATGAAATAAACATTTATTGATTTCTCTTAAAAAATGCCCGTTTTTTTTTAATATCAAATTGAAACTCTTTAATGGAATAAATACAGACTTAATTTATACAATTAAATAAATAAATAACTCATTCAAACTCAACTCAACGATCACAGCGGCCAGCACATTAGTTTTATATAACATCTTTAGTCATAAAAGAACAATACAAAAAATAAAATAAAATATACATGTTGTGTAAATAAATGTGTTTAATATTCTTTTATAAGATGGCCATCGACCTTAGTCTTTCAGCCTAAGTTAAATTAAATAATTATATTGTTACAAAAAAATAAGAAAAAAAAAAGGATGATATTAAATGGGGGTGAGTGATAAGTGAACGTCAGTCTAAGATGTCGTTTGTCAAGTTAATAATATTTTGAAACAGAGGTTTAGTCGGTGTGGGTATTATTAAACTGGCGAGTATTTTGTGGTTGTTAGCATTATTAGCAAATTTTGTTTGTAGCTTTTTGAGACGTTGGTTTAGTGGAACTACTTTGGTTTTAGCATAAAGCAGTTCATTTGAGAGATTATGTAAAGGATTATTAGGGTGTCGGATTTTGGTGATTGAGCATAGGCAAGTTCTTTCTGCGACATACAAGTTATTAAGGGTAGGTTTAGTAGAATTTAGAAATAAAATGGAAGCATAATCAGGAGAGGACGACATATAGATTTATATATGTGAGTTGCGCATGCAGTAGTAATGCCGGCATCTTTATATGTCAGATAACAAAAATGTTTTGCTCTACTGACTATTTTGAGTTTAAGGGATTGGGTATAGGAATTGAATTTAAGTTTGGGGTCAAAGGATACTCCCAAGTATTTGCATACTTGTGATGGGCGGATTAGTTGCTGATTCATGCGAATGCAAGGAGAGTTAATTTTTAATTTGTGATAAGGAAGAAGGAGTTGGGTTTTTTGAGGGATTGCTAGAAGGCGCCATTTATTAAACCATGTATCTGTTTTGTCTAATAGTGATTGCAGCTGACCTATGGAGGATTTTAATGACTTGGCATGTGATAAGAGTGTGGTGTCATCTGCATATTGCAAAATGTACAAGTTTAAATTGCAATAATTTGGGTTTAAGTGATAGATGTCGTGGCAGAATAAATTGTATAGGATTGGTGAGAGTGGAGATCCTTGTGGTACACTTTGATGAGAAGTAAATGAATGGGAATATGATGCTCTAGGTGAGACGTTTAGAGATTAGATGTGAGGATTGTGAGAGGGTGGGATGTAGAACAACTTTTGCAAAAACCAAATTGGGTTATAGGAATATTTTTTTCAGTTAGTGTTAGGATTTTATTGTAAATTATTAATTCAAACATCTTTCCAAGAACGGGAAGCAACGTAATAGGACGATAACTGGATGGGTGAGACAAACTACAGTTGGATTTAGGTATACAAATAACAATTCCCATTTTCTATTCATTAGGAAAATATTGATGCAAAAGACAGTAGTTGTAGATGTCAATTATGTAACAGTGAATGTTTTCATTTAACTGTTTTAAGATGTTTCTTGTCATTAAGTCTTGTCCTGGTGCTGAATTTTTGCTGTTATTTAAAACGTCAAAGTAAGTGTTTTTGTCAATGATTTTGTCTTGTGGCGTAACGTGCGTCTGTCTACAGAATATATCATACCAATTATTTACGTTAGTTAGATTATTATTGTCAAAATTGTCAGAGTGAAAAAGCAAATGCGTCATTAAAGCGATTGCAAAATGTATTGGCTATATCTGTGTCCGTAAAGCAGCTTTTATTTGTCGTTGGGTCAGTAATGTTATGAATTGCATTTGTCTTTTTGTATTTGGTCAGTTTTTTTTTAATTTTGTTGTAATACGTCTTTCCTTTTTTGGCATTTATTTTTTACATGCAGTTATATATTTGTCATTTCTGTATTGAAATATTAAGTCGTGAATGTTTTTGTTGAGGTCATTAAACTGTCTTTTTACTGTTCTGTCGTTTGTTAGTCGAAACTCTCTATACAAATGTTTTTTGTATTTGATTAACCTCAAAATGAAAGGTGGGAGGGGATAATTATAGTATGACTTGATCACTTTAGGAGTATTGCATTGAATGGAAGATGAAACCGTTGATAAAAATGTTTTTATAGTACTTGGTGATATGATGGGGTACGTGTTGATGAAAGAAGTTGCATCTTTATTCACTTCATCTATGTTGCATCTATCAAAGTGGTAGATGTATTTGTTCTTGGGGGAGAAAGAGGTTGGATATCAATTTGGAATGAAATTGCAAGGTGATCGGAGCATAAGTCGGGGATAACATTTACTGAACGGATGAGTGGTTTTAGATCTGTTGTACAAAGAAGAATATCAGGTGTAGTGCATTGGTTGTCGGCCATTATGAATGTTGGGGGAGTGTGAATTTTAAGAAAATTGGAATTAGATAAAAATTGTTGAAGATGGCAAGTTTTTCTTAAATTTAGATTAAAATCGCCTATGATAATAGCATGCGGGTATTGTGCAGCTTTCACAAAGATATTGTCTTCAATGTTAGAAGTTGGATGATTAGAAACTAAAAAAATATGAATTGTATTATGAAAAAATGGGATTGCAAAATGTAAGCAGTCGTTCAAGGGATTATTAATGCTATGTTGGTTATTTTTTTTTTTAAGAAACAGTTGGATGTGCCATCACTACGAAGCCTCCTCTGATATTGTGATTTAGGATTGTGGAAGGATGTTGGATAGTAGACCAGTTTTGGAATGAAATGGGATTTTGGGTTTTAGTCTCAACAAACATTGCACAAGGTGTTTTTTCTTTAATGAAAAAGTTTTTAATAAAGGTGGATTTACGTTGGAAACTATTTTTGTTGGAGTATAAAAAATTAAGGCTTGGCATTTTGGGATTGGGTAATGGTAACTTGTTTGCCGCTTGTAGGAACAGTAGAAGGTGCATGGTCAGGGTTAAGGATATCTAACATAACAATGAACATGCAATTGCCGGAGAAAGAAACCAGTGTATCAATATTATATGTCTCAATGAATCGTAATTTTAATTTTTTAAAGAGCTCTTGTCTGTCTGTGTTTTTTGGGTTATTAATTTTATGAAGGTAGTTGTCAATTATGTGATCATGGGTGGTGATAGGTGAATGAATCCTAGAAGAGTTTTTAATTACTTGGTCAATATCTGATGACCTCTTATTGGCTGGTTTTATTCTAATATTCGGGATGCCTTCTATGGGTTTAGTTGGTCGGTTTTTGCATTTAAGGGACCACGGTTTGTGTCCTTCTTCGTTACAGGAACTGCATTTGGTAGGTAGGTCCTTGTTGCAGCTATGAGTTTTATGTGGCCCTCCACATTTACTGCATTTGGGCTGTGCGGTACAGTTTTCTGATGTGTGGTCAAACGCGTTGCAAATGACATTTGGTACATGGTGTTGGAATTGGCGCAGGTGCGTGGCTTTCAAAGACAGGAAAATGACAACTTTTGTAAAAAACGCCATGATGCAGTAATTTTTGGTAAGAATTAACGTCAGCCGTAATAATTCTAATTTTATATGTAGGTAGTCCGGAAGCTCTAGATATTATACGCTTACAATAGCAATGGTTGATTTCTTTGGTTTTAAGGACTGTTTCAATTTCTTTATCTGTTATATCTAGGTCTACCGACGCTATTACTGCCGAGTATGATGCCATTGGTGTTATATTTGAGCTTGGTTTATTTTGAGTTGATTAATTATAATTTTTTATAATGTTTTTAGTTTGTAGTTCTTTCATCATATTTATGATCACTTCTTTTGTTGTGTTTGTTTTGATTATATATTCATTTTTCGTTGTCAATATTATGTCGTTCATATTTATGCTAGTATGACACCATATGTCCGATAGTTGTATCCGTGTGAGTTTTTGGGTTGTCTCTACATAGTATACATGTTTGAAGTTTAGTTCTTTTTTTCTGGTTATTAGAGATTTAGGAAGTTGTGTTTTTACTTCATTATTTAAGTTGATTAAATGTATAGCATTTGTTTGTTGATTTGTACAGTTGTTTGTATTTATGTTTGTTGATATATGTGTAGAGTTATTGTCAACAGATGTTGATGGTTTGTTAATTACGTGCGACTGTGTCGGTGTTATTATGATACCTTTTGGTGTATTTGTTTGTAAATTATTAGTTGTTTGCGGTATTTTAAAATAACTATCGCATTTCTTTTTATTAGAGCCTTGTGATTTTTTAGGCCGGCCTCTTTTTCTCGGAGTTTGTGACTTTTTTTCCCAATCGGTATCCGTCTGCGACTGGGACAGAGAGCGCGAACGTTGATCCACGCGTAAGTCGCTTTCATCGCTGTCACTCTCGCACAATTCCATGTTTTCATATGAGCGCCCACAACCCTTTCGGACCGAAATCGCACTTTTTTGTTTTAATTATATGCACACTTTTTTATTATTAACAGTAACACTATATACGATGAACAGATATTTAATTGTTGTTGGTTAAGTTGGTTTTAAGCAGAGCAGAATAATACGTCTATTCAGAGCGATATTTCGTTGCGAATCCATTAGTTTTATTATTTATAATTTATTTTGTTTTGAAAGACTAATCCATTTAATAAATTACATCAATTACTTAACTAGCAATAAGACATTTATTGTTTTTAGTCATCAGTTTCTCTCATAATCAAGCAACAACATGTATACACTAGCAAATAATTTAAATATAATACTAACAGTAGGTAGTTATTTAGGCATGTTACCAACATACAACTCATCCACACGCAAATTTTATAACAATCGACAATATTCAATAATAACCAGTGCAATTGCAATAATATTTGGTTTTTATCGAATATATGTCAGATTAACTGAATCTAAATTTACAACATACTTGCTATTTGGTGAAGCATTTATAAATTTGCTTTTCATTTTAATGAATTTAATTTTTCTTACTGGATCTAAATATTCACAGTTTCAGAAAATATTTGATAATTTTAATAAATTGGATCAATATTTATTGCAATTACATAAACCTTTGCCAAATGAAAAAAAATCGTTGAGTATTAAATTTGGCATAATTTTTGGTTCAATGGTTATATTTCTCACTGGGCTATTTTTTAATTTGAATCAATTTACACCTAAACCTATGCATCAATTAATAGTCAGTTTTTTGGGTTTAAATATATTTTTTAATTTTTGTATGAAATGTTTTTTGTTAAGAGCGATTAAAATTAGATATTTATTATTTAATGAAGCTGTTTTGGATTCTACTAATAATGATTATGGAGTTGATGTGTTGATTAAAGCGTTTCGTGTTATGTGTGATTTAAATGATGGTTTTAATTCAATATATAGTGTACATATTTTTTTGCTTGTTTGTGAAGGAAATGTTGATTTATTGTTAGTACTATCTGAGGTTTTGTTAAGTGGTCATTCTGAGTTTTTATTGTCTACTGTAATTTGGGTCATGTATTCACTTGTAAGTATTGTTTATAATTACTACTACGTTTACTGTGTATATTATACTGTTTGAAGAATGAATTAACATTATATGACTTGTTTATATCACCGTCTGATGATGGCTTTGCAGAAAGTTGAAACATGTTACGGTTTTAAATATATTTGTGATATAGTACACACCAAATGTGCTTAATTTATCTTAAAATGAATTATTATATAGTAACGGTCACCACTATTTAATTTTTAAATTAACATTGTTTGAATATATAATTTTCTATAACAATAATTTTATAAAACTTAATTTAATAGCTTTTAAAATAAGTACAATATTAATAATAGAAATGCTGTTGGCTCAAAGATTTTTTTTATCAAGGGCAGAATTAGCGTTTGTTTTGGTACAACGTGGAGGTGAATTGTAATTTGTTGTTTGTGTGCGCTGCATTAGATAAGAAAAAACGTTTTTTTAATAATTTTTTTGGCTAGACGATAAAATAAAAAACTTTCGAGTGATGTAGAAAAACATGGCCGTTTCTGGTAGTTGCTTGCTAAAGCGGAATTAATATAAAAATTATTATAAAAATTTGATCATCAAAGTAGATACTCCTAACTACAATCAGGCAACGATGGCAAATACGTTATTCACTCTTGTCAAGCTCTGAAACTTGCAGTCAATCAACAAAAAAATTACGAGTTGTTCAAAGAACTGGTGATAATGGTCACTCAAATTGAAGTAGTATTAGAAACCAAAAAATGACTAGCAACTTTGCACAACTTTGACAAGTTGACACTTGCAAATAAACGTTATCAAAATAGGGGTAGCCGTGACCGCGATTTGCTTGCTTTGCATATTTATTACTATCAACAACCTACATTATGAGGCCTTGCTAGGTTTTAGAACTAGCCAAAATTGTACCCGACTAACCGTATTGGGAATTAAACCAACAATAGACTACATAGCAGCCAACAATTAGATTCAACTATAAACATTACTAGTCGAGCTTAAACGACGGTAGTTATATAGGACAATTAACAAGATGTAAATTTACTGTTTGCTCACTATCTGGGCAAAAGCGTGATTTAAGACATATTTAGCTGGCGGACAATTATGTTAATTAAGATTACGCCCAAAAAAGCTTACACTTTAGTTGTCACCCGAGGGCTAATTGGGACTACTACTACTCAATCAGCAAAAATGAAAACATTATTTTTTTTTATTCTTACCAACAACTCGAACACAAGATAAATTTAGGCAAAACCACCTCAATCAGGACATTACGCACACAACGCGCACAACAAAGTTTTAAACAGATTAAAGAGTTGTTGGCGTCGGGAATTAATAAACAAAGTTTGAGCAAATACTAAACGCCAGAAACATTAAAGGATTTTGGGTAAGCAAAAGTTGTTACTAAAATAGATCTTACTACAGCTTACTGGCAAATCTCTATGCACAAGATTTTTTCTTTGCAGTTTTTGCAGACTGCTGTAAACACTTATGCTTTCTACAGTTGAAACAAGAAAACCTTGTTTTTCTGTTTTTGTTCTACCACAATAAAAACATCTTTCAATAATAATATTCTGTTAAAGAAATTGAGTTTGAGTTCTGCACACCTCTTGTTTCCTAAATAAAAAGCTTTGTGGAAGATTGTACATATTTGCTCTAACTTGCAAGTGTGGTTGCAGTAATCCGTTAGCTAAATCTATCAAAACTGTTTGTTTTAAAAATCTAACGTTTGGGTTATTTGCAGAATATATAACCGACAAAATAATTCCAGCATAATGTTCAACATAGATTAAAAAATCACTATTGGCCATTTTTGTGTATTTCTGGCACACTCATAACTGGCGCATAGCTTGTCAACGGTGTCAACATTTCCCTTGGTTTTATTAAAGTTAATAATAATTGTTGGTTTTTGCAAAATTCCACTATCTATATCAATTTTTTCATTATGTGGTAAAGTAGACACCAAAAGTAATTTTTTTTTGGTATATATAAAACTAAAGTACAGTCATTGGAATACCCAAACATGCTGGTATAAGCTGGTTGAGGGGAAGGTTTTGAAAATTCTAAAGCCAGTTCTTTTTATTTTGTCTGATAGTGCCAATGACGGTAAGTTTATGTTCCTGCAATAGACTTTGAACCAGACACACTGATGTAATCCAATTGTTTATGGTGACATTTCTGTTTGAACCAGAAATATGCTTACAGAGCTTATGAACCACATCAAATGCACTATTGAAAATTTTATAAGACTTGACCTGTTGCTCTCCAGCATATATCTCCAATTTCTTAGTGTAAAACATTTTAATATCGCATAATGCTTGTATTTTTAAAACATGTTTGTTGGGTTTGGATGGTTTGTATACTTTAAAGCTGCATCTTCTTCTAAATGGTGCTAACATTTAATCTATTGTAGCAAATTTCAAAATCTAATAGCTATTCTGGCAGTTTAGATTAAAAATATCAAATATTCTGTGAATCGGAGCAAGTTTGTCTATATTTGTTCTTTTACTTCAAGTTTCAATGACATCAAAACGAATTCATCTTAATAAGAATTGAAACTTTTGAAGCAACATGGTAAGATGAAATATTTCAATGTCATCGCTGTCAATTCTCCACAAATCTTTAAGATTTTGACGATTGCTTTTACAAACTGCAGCCATATACAATTGTTTAAAGAGAGCTCGAAGTTCAATATAATTAGATGAATAAACATTTTTGGAGTTTGCATAATTTTTGGCAACTTTTGCAATATATTTAATTGTACAATTAGTATTTGTAGTAAATATTGAATCAATAATACAATAATTCTATATTTTTGTAATAATTTTCATTGACTTAGTTGCTTGAGACGGACTAAAAAGATGTATTATGATATTATTTAATCTAATTTTAAATGTTCTGCTTAGTCTTGGCATTTTTTTCCAATAGGTTTTATTGTCTTTTCCAATAAAAGACAAACTAGAACTGTTATTTTTGTCATTTTTATTAACATCAGAAATTTTTTGTTCAGAATTGCTTTCATGTAGCACACGTTCCTCTTCATCGGTTTCTGAATCATCAGATACATCATTTTCTGTTCAATCAATCTCATCATCCTTTAAAATTTTGTACATCATTTTCTGCAAGCGGGCCTGTTCCGCCTTATAGAACTCCATAACGTACAAAAAACTTTAATTGTAATAAAAGTGTTTCTTCTTACAATTACGGTACTGTAATTTAAATCAAATTACAAAACTGGACAAAACAAAGATAAAGTTAAAAAGTATAACTGTACAACAAGCATAAGTAGTTGAAAGACTGAATTAAAATTAAAAAAAATATGATTTATATTAATACATTTTGGTAGTATTCAGAAATTCTTAGAAAGGGTTTACCAGAAATAGAAAGATTAGGAAGAAACCAATACTATAAAACATAAAATTAAAAGATTACAATAAAGCTTAACACTAATTACTTAATAAATAACATCCGGTGGACCGTATTCTGAGAATATAAAAGGTCCGAGTCGTTACCAAACCTTGGAGCTTTTCTAAAAAAATTTTAATACTTCCATCATACTACTTTTTTATCAAGGGCGACTGCTTCATCCGCTTGTGCATAAATTTGCCACTGTCAATCAGTCATTCTCTTATGTTTGGTAGTAGCTGCAGAAACACATTTCTGAACTAAGTGCGCCGCCTATCCACCGGAGTGTTGGTTACTAAGGAATTGGTTTAGTCCGCTTTGGCGTTGCCAAGTATTAGGGTCGGTTTACCGGTTCTGTAGATATGTGAGGTCCGAGGAGGCCGCCTCATCCGCCATAGCATAAATTGTTAAAAATACAAAATTCTATTTATAAAAAGGCGGTCATAAAATTGAAAGTTTTTTTTGAAATTCCAAAAATATCAAAATCCGATCATAAAATTTTAATTCTCTACATAAAATGTCAAAAATCCGGCCATAAATATGTCAGAAAATAATAAAATTTACTATAAACTGTTAAAAACTGTTAAAAACTACAACATTTTATTTATGAAAAATTAAAAATGGCAAACTTTAGTCATAAAATATTAAAATGTGTTTAAAATCCGGTCAAAAACAATTGAAAATCCGGTTATAATCTGCTAAAAAATGTACACATTTTTATGAAAAATATCAAAATGTAGCTATAAGAAATTTTTAATATTACATTTGACAACTAATTTATATAGCTTTAATTGAAATGCCTCAGGCACCAAAACAACCTTTTTTTGTTGTAAATGGTATCCTAAAATAAAACAATTGAACAAAAATGTTGTAAATGCAAAATTCTATTTATATAACATGTCAAAAATAGCTAAAATTGGCTTTGAAACATCAAAATACTGTTAGAAAACATTAAAATCCGGTCGAAAGGTTTTGAAAATCAAGAATTTCTGATCATAAAATGTCAAAAATAGCAAAATTTTACAGGGGCAGACTGCTTTATCCGCCACTGCATAAACTGTTAAAATCTTGCCATAAAATTAAAAACATGTAACATTATTTATGAAATCAAAAAAATTTGGTCAAAATTGGTTAAAAATTTAATTGCGCAATGCAGTAAAACATCTTATTTTTTTGTAAACGGTATTTTAAAGTAAAAAAAAGGAAGCAAAAATAAGATATAAAGTTATATAATTATACCTTAATTGTTTCATTTATTAATATCAAATCTATTTAAATAATATTTAAACAAATCTTGGTAAAACTAATGTATTATAAATAATGTCACAATTGCTTAAACTTAAATATAATAAATGGTTGACGGTTTGTATTTATCTATGTTGAAATACTATTAGACGTCATTCTCATCAAACCATGTGACGTCATGCGCAAGGCAAACCAAAACGTGTCTACCGTACGGACGTATTTTTTAATAATAGTATTATGGGTAGCTATGCCAGTGGTTACAAATTAGTAGTTTAAATTGGAGTGCTCCGCTAACCTGCCTATACGTGGTTGTAATGAAATAATTAACATTTAGCCTTTAATTAATTGATTGGTTTTTAAATTTTATTCAATTAGCTATTTTGAGGTTACAGCAACTATTAAAGAAAAAATCTGCTTTAAAGGACAAAATCTTAGTTTAATAGCGTTCTAATCAAAAGTGATTTTTCATTTAGGTTTATGTTTTCAAGGGCAAAAACAGCCTAAAAAAGTGCATCAGTAGTTAACCATTTGTTTTGCCTGTAAATAGCGCCATAAGGCACTTTATTTTGAAATGTAAACTATGATTCTGAGCTATTTGAAATAGGTTGGTTATGAACCAAAATAAGAGAAATGAATGCATTGCAACATTTTTTGTTTGTAAATCATAGTCAACTACAAGTTTTCCAACATCCTTTTGTAAGTCTATTCCTGTTTGCTTTTTTGTTTTGGCCACAAGGTTTTATATTTGGAACTTAGGCTTGTGTTATCATCTCACAGTTATGTTATTTTTAGGTAATTATCAAGCATATTATCTGATACAGACACTAATCATGTATTAGAATAATGTCCTAAGCTAACAACAATTCTTTAATTTATGTACGCCGCTGGTGAGTTATTTTCTTTATCTATGTCCGTTTTAACCCAAATTAAATATCTGACTAAACTGGCGATGGTAGGGTTAAAATTCTGTTGTGCTATAGGCAACCGAGTAGTAAAAAATCATTAAAACAATTTATTTTAATTTGCTGATTGAGATTATTTTATAATTTCTGCACAACTTTGTGTTATTTTATTTTCATTTAAATGATTTGTCTCTGTACTTGCGTATACAATCATTAAACACCCAAATTTCTTACAAGAAACATAATTTTACCGAACTCGTAACTAAACAATAACTTACCGAATAGATGAATAAACCCGCCGTTGGTTTTGAGTTTTCTGCACGGTTTTTGGACTATTTTACCCAATTATTCAATTTTATGAATAAACCCTACCTAACTTTTAAACTTTACCTATTCCGGTTGTTATATGCAGCAATATATCCTACAGATATAACATTTTATGAAAAAAGAAAATGATTATAGACGCAAAATCCTGCGTACACCTATGCGTGAAAATAACTAATTTTTGTTTTATTTAATGCATCTTTTTCAAGATTACGGTACGTAATTTTTTATTTAAGCTATTGTTTTTGAGTAGTGCCATATCAAAATCAGTTTTAAAGCTGTTAATATATGACAGGACTGTTTGTTGGTCTATAAATAACATCCTTACAAATAAACCAGTGGCGGCAAGCAATTTTTATCTTTAAACATGCAAATACTTAGCCTTCTTGGTTTTATAAATATGTATTTTGATGATCATGACTATTAGTTAAAAATATAATCATTAATTTATTGAAGTTACTAAACAAACAATACTGCTACTTTTGAAACAACTCTGTAAAATTTTTAAGCACACCGAACATGAACGGGAGTAGTAACGGCGGTGTGTACACCGTAATAATTTCTACTAGACCAACGATTAAAATTTTGCAATCAAATTTAAACCACATTTGCTAACACAATAGAAGTGCTAACTTCTAAAATATCAAAAATTAACTCCTTCTTGGTAAAAAAAAACTTAAAAAATTACGTTTAAGGTCTCATCAGAATTGTTAAGCAAATGCGTTTTATTATATCTGGATGACAGTATTCTAATAAAAGCTAAAACACTAGGACTACTTAAAATTAAATACGTGAGCTACCACATTACGGCAAAAACAAATTTTTGGAATACTAAGCTAATAAAAGTGCATTCCAAACTAAACACAACAAACCAATTACGCATTAACTTCAGTCTAAGCAGGGAATATATGCTCGGGTTTACTAAAATAACGAGACCGCTGATGGCTATTTAAGAGTCTAAATAAAACTTTTCTTAGCCAGCCAACACCAGTGCTGCCTTCAACTAGTTTAAAAAGGCTATTGATTAACTATTCAAACTAACTTAACTCTATCCCCGCCTGCACTTTGTGCTCTACACCGACAATTGTAAAACGGTCAATGGCGCGGTCTTCTACCAATTTAAACTCCACATTAACATGTACGCTAGAGCAAAGCTGACGGACCGACATACTTGTTATCTTTCTAACGAACTATAGTGTATAATTGTCGTCTGATCTAATAAAATATAATGAACGTATTTGATGAAAAAACAATTAAATTCTTAGCGCCATAAACTTGCTATTGGACGCATTGTTCTAACACTTAAAAAACAAACTTGTTAGAAATAAAGTTAAAGATGTAGACACACCACATTAAGAGTCGATTACTTTTTTAGAAAATCAAGCAGACATTTTGAGCTATTAAGTGGGTCTAACACGGTTGGCTAGCTCAAAAAAAAAAACAAGATGGCAATTACTCTTTCCGCAATTACCACTAAGCTAGAGTACAAAAAAACAGTTTGTTATTGTTGTCAGACTTCAACAACCGAGAGTCAAACGCGGCAATACTGGTGGGCCAAGATTTTTACTAACCATGAGGTTGGAATGTGAACAATGTCTAACATGATTAGAACAATCTGAATTGCCGGCCGGCTGCAATAAGTTACGTATTATGACAGTTAATATTTTAAAGAGACATCCCGCACAGTTATTACCAGGGAAAAAAAGTAATAATTAGAGAACAAACAAAAAAGTTCTATCTAAAATGAATGGGCTTTAAACTTATCATCATTGCAATTGAAAAGCACTGTTTTTAGATTTAAGAACTAATTCTCGATGTGCTTAACTTATAAAAGAAAGAGGGTAAATTGTTGCAACTACAAGACTAAATTTCTTTTTTTTTTGTGTTAGGAAAAGAATCTTCCTAAAGACTTGTAAAGTGTCGAATTCACCCTCACGGGCGCCTACCGACTAAACTTTCCCCGACTTTGATTGCTGGAAGTTTGTCTTTTTGTGGACATAGTTTTCCTACATGGTTGTGTACTGAACACGGGAAATATTTACATAATGCACATATGTGCCAACCATATATGTGTTGCCTAGAATGAGTGGGATCTGGTTCCACTTTTTGGTTTGAGTTTCAGACTGACAGACCGGTCTGAAATTATTAGACGTCTAGTTGTCTTATAGAACGTTAGAAGCTTTTATTAGATCCCGCTGCTTGTGCAATGGACTTCTTCTTGTTTGCATTGGGACCGCTCCGTGAAGGAGCATGAGACTGCTTACAGGGAACAGGTGTTTTACCGGTGGCCTGGCTGTTGCGGCTAACCTTTAGTTTTTGATAAACCAGGCAGCCCTTATAACTTGCTCTGTGGGCCCCACCACACGCAACGCATTTTGCTAAATGGCCCCTTTTATAGTAAGAGTAGCCGGACCAGAGTTGGTCGGCTTTGCTTTAGGAGCCCGCCCTTAAAACCCTTTGGCCTTGGTGGCTGATAGCCTTGATGGTGTTGAAAGCATCTGACGTGTGGGGCTGGCTGAAGCCTATTAAAGCAAAAAAGTTGAGAGGGTTCACCTAGCTCTTTCCTCATTTTCTTTGACTTTGCATTACCTTTCCTCCCTTTGACTAGGATAAATTTGCTCTTTTTGGATGAGTTTTTTTGGTGGAGGTCGACCTTGCTTTGGGTGGTTTCAATTTCATCCTCCTTGGAGGAAATGGGGTCGGGCGGCCCGGCGGCAGGTCTCTTGAGCGAGGTCTGGGCCTGGGCGGCCGCTGTCTTGCTTGGAATCTGATTGCTGGTTTCATTGGGGCTGGTGATGTTAGAGAATGTGTGAGCTGAATGGGCAGCTGGGTGAGAGTGGAATGGATAGAGGTTTCCAATTTGCTAATGGCTGCCGTTGCCTCCTTAGCATCTTTTTGGATCGCATTAACCTGGGCGTCTTTGGCATTCCATCATTGCCATGAGTTGGGATTCGAGCAAGTGAATCTTCTTTGCTTTGTTCTTGATGGTGATCTTATTCTTCTCTACCAGGGCATACATATGCTCAAGTATCTCTCGGTCCGACACCTTTCCGTCGGGGTCCATTCTGGAATAAAAAAGGATAATTAACTAATTAAATTAATAATTAATCAATTAAACAGTTAAAATTAGTAGTGAATGACAGTATCTTTCAACTGTTCATCAGCGCCTTGAATGCAATAAAAATTGCAATTATTTTTAATTGGATCCAATAGTCGGTGCGTCTGTTGGCTTGTTCTTGAAGTGGACTATACTAAATTTCCTACACATAATAACCTAATAAAGTATCAAACCTGAACCATAGTTGTTACTCTGAGTCCAGATGCGAAAAATTATATTTAAAAGTTGTTAAATGTATTTCTAGTTTAGCAAAAAACTATTGATTTCCAAACTGCCTGGCATATTTTCTAGTTCAATGTTGCTTACTTATGTTTTGCTTACGTTGTTATAGTGCGATTTTTTTTTTGTGGTCTTATTGTGTATATTTTAGTATAATACTAATTTTTTGATGTTTTTTATTTATGAAACCATTGATACTATATGTCGTCTTTTTTAATTGTTTTTATAAAAAAAGTGGAGTAGACGGCCCGGTTTTTAGCAGAGCTAATGCCAAACCTGAAAACAGCGCATTTTTTGACCAGGCGTCTAATATGCTCGGTAGTCTTTTTTAAAGTGCTCTATGGATGCTTCAAGTGCTGCAAACTGGGACACCAAACAAAAGAGTGTAAAAACGCATAAAACATTAGACAGATTCTACTTTATGTTTTAAGTTCAGTAAACTGATGGCTAAGTGCAGGAGGAGCACAAAAATGCTCATCTAAATGACTAAGCTCTTTCAAATAAACTTCAACCAAGGCAGCACACACTTGTTTGGAGGCCACAACTAGGACGGAAGGCGTTGATCTATTATAATATTGACTTCTGAACAGATTGCCGGAAGAACAAAAAACGAATGGTTGCAAGATCTAAGCGGATCGGCCTTGAGCAGTATTGCCAAAAGCATCAAAGCTTGGGGCACAACCGCGCATGGCGTAGTGTGGATTTAAAGTAAAGAAATCAACATCTCCAGTTGCTATATGTCTCCAAACACTCTAAAAGACAAGTTTCTTAAGTGGTTTGACAAACTCAAAACCCAAAAAATAATTATAGGCGGAAACTTAAACGCCAAGGCGCTCCAATGGGGGTCTTACCATACGGACAGCAGAAACGAGGCGGTAATTGAAATGATTGCAAACCTTAACTTAGTAGTATGCAAACAAGGCAACTCTTCAACCTTCAGACGGAGTGCCAACAGAAACGTAGTAGACGTGATACTAGAGTTCGATAACATAAAAAAGTGGCCAATTGGACAGTGGCAAAATTGAAAACTTTAAGCGACCACCAGTACATAATGTTCAGTACTTGCTCATCGACAAAAACAGTAGACAAACTCTGCAAAAAAAAAAAAACTGCTGGAAAGTTTGACTAAGACTAAAAATTCATTGGTTGAAGTTGACATGGAGAAAAGCTGCGCAAATATTATGGATCTAAGCAACATGCACGACGCGGCAGCAATACTTAAAAAAACATAAAAGGGCGCCGCCCAGGTGCAAAAAGATTGCCACTATTAGGAAAGCATGCCATAGAGCTCACCGGGAAACAACCAGAGCTCAAAAGAAAGGAACGGCTTTCCTAGTAGCCAAAGCGGAAGCAAAGCCGAGATTGCAGCTTTAGGAAAAAAAAGGCTGGAAAAAATTGTGTAGTAAGGTAGACAAAACTAATCGCCAAATCACCACGACCGGAAGCACACATCCTGGACGGAACAACGGCTGTAGTAAAACTTTTTTCTAAAGTTGCCCCGCCAATACTACACTAAAGCAAATACGTAAAGCGCGCGTCAAAAGCAAAAAACTGGTAAAAGCAACAAAAAAGCTTTTTACCAAAAAAGCAGCTGGCCCCAACAAATTACTATACGAGATTATAAAGGCAGTGGTAGAATGTTACCTGCAGAATCTGTTATGTAACCAGTGCCTGCAAAACAGCGTGTTTTTAGCTAGGTAGAAGTAGTTAAACTGGTCTAACTACTAAATAACGCCAAAGCGCCAGAAATGCCGTTATTATATATGTAATTTTTTTTGAAATGAAAGACGATTTATTTTACCGACAGTTTGGATTCCGAAAAAGGAAATTAACGGTAGATTCAATTCAAGCGGTCCAGGACGTTGCAAAAATAGCAAACAACGGTTCTTTAAAGAAACGGCAACATTGCGTTATTATTGCATAAAATATTAGAAGGCATTAAGCGCGTGGTAAAAAGCTACTTAAGCAATTGGTTTCTGGTGTACTATGACAATAACAACGCTACAATAAGAATAGAGACAGACAGGATTTTGCAAGGATTGGTGTGTTTCTTTAGTCTAAAGCCCGTGCAAGGAATCCAACTTTTGCTGACAATTTGGCTTTTGCGGACGATTTGGCGGCTGTAGCTTGCAAAGTGTCTGTCGACAGTATACTTTGTAACGCAAAAGAAGCAATAAAAATTGTGTTGGGTTGGTTGAAAACCAACTGCCTAAAACTGGCGGTTCACAAAACTGAGGCAACTTAGTTGTTTTTCAAACGAAGCGGCCTATGGGGCGGCAAGTTAACTAGTCAACAGTGGAAGGCAAACTTGTGTCAATTAGTAAACACCTCAAATATAGAAACAAACAGATGGCACAGGCCATGTAGTGGCGGCAGTAGCAAGTATGTTAAAAGCAGTGGCAGCAGTGTCCCGACTAATGCCAAACGTAGGAGGACTAAGTCAGGCGTGCCGACAATTGTTGGCAAGCGTGGCCTGATTTAGATTGTTTTTTGCCGCGTTTACTTGAGCAGAAAGCGATAAGTTGAGAAAAAGCATACAATTAACACGAACGCAGTCAAAGTGTTGGCGGCGGTACTACCGGAAGACGTACAGAAGAACAAGAAAAAAACAACGCTGCGGTTAGACAAGGATTTTTCAAAAAGGCAACGGCTACATCTAAAAAAGTAAAAATAATAAAAGTGGTCAAACGTGGACTCGTATGCGGCTTGGATACGCTATCTTATTCCTTCTATAAGTTAATGGATAAACCGTAAGGTTAAATTTTTGTACAACCTTACCTATATCCTCACTAGTTACATTGTTTCAGTCAGTATCGGCAACAAATTAGTCAACTTTATGCTTAAGAACCAGATTATAAACATTGTATGAATAAACTATAGCAGCCAAAGTTGCTGGCGGGTGCCTACAGGGAGGCTTACTTTCATTCCTACTGTGGTGCTTAGTCATGGACAAATAACTACAAATACTCCACAACATGGGCATCTTTGCCCTAGGCTATGCAGATAATCTCAGAATCTATGCAAGCAGGATGTTTGGAGCAACCATGTCAGACATGACACAGAGTGTGCTAAATACCGCAGAAAGGTAGTGCAAAAAGGTGAACCTAAAAAAACCTGAAGATGTATAGAGCCAAGCTTTTGATATTAAAGGAGGTAAAATATCTAGGATAAACGCTTGACACTAAAAAAACTTAAATTTACATCTAACAAATATAATAACAAAAGCCATTTTTACGTACATAAGGACTAACACCTAGTATGACCAAATGGTTATACACGGTGGTGGTAGGATATATTATTACAAACGGAACCTTTGTATAGAGAGAAAAAATCACTCTCAGGTGCACAGCCCAAAAAGTAGACAATGACTAGCATGCCTGCTAATAACGGCAGCAATGAGAACGACTCCCACAGCAATTATGGAATTACTATAATCATTACCGCTACTTAACTTGATGGTAATTACGTAGGCAAAACAAGCAGCATACAGACTGCGGATAAACAAACACAATGTAAACCTTGATGCCCACAGACCTAATATAACTAAGATGTTGCTTGAAGAAGAAATTTTAACGATGAGGTTGGATTTTATGAAGGGCCACTGCATCAGCATAAAAATTGACGTGATAATACCACTGCAAAACAAATAGATAAAAACACATATCTGGGAACGGTCAACGAAACTATCTGATACACAGATGGGAACAAAGACCAAAAAAGCACCGGGACTAAAATTTACGAGGACAAAGCAAACTTTGCTACCTCTGCCGGCTGCCATTGAGTGGTAATTAAGTTTTATAACTACTTGATTTAGTTTTTAAAAACATTTATTTAATAATTATACATGAGCTTTATTTATATATATTTATGTGCTGAAGGCCTTAAATTTAATTATTACTACAATATAAAAATGAATGCGTTAGGATGATGCATGCATCTGGTTTTATTCCGACAGAGTGCCGAATCAGCACTCGCGTGGTCGGTTTTTGGAACGCTGTCTCAGCTGCTCCGATAAAGGGTGTTCTTGTTTATAATAACATTACTCCTCTCTTCTTAAGTGAGAAAACAACGATGTTGGTGAAGGTTGTTCGTTGGTTTTGATTGCTTCCTGGGTTTGGCAATTCTTCTTTTTGCACACTTGTCGGTATTTCCAATATATGAATATGGATATTGCGACAATCAGTAGCACTATT
Organism: Tachinus rufipes; assembly: GCA_963932245.1. Lineage (NCBI taxonomy): Eukaryota > Metazoa > Arthropoda > Insecta > Coleoptera > Staphylinidae > Tachinus > Tachinus rufipes. The sequence goes on from OZ010744.1 coordinate 16,980,392, forward strand.
GTTACTGTGAAGTTGGTCCAATGATGTATCATGACTTTATCATTGAGTTGTTGTCCTTGAAGGTTATTGGCTAGATTTGTAACTTTTCGTATATCTTCCAATGGAACTTTGTGTAGTATTTGGGTTGGTTTGCCAGATTCTTTCGATGTTTCGATATGGACGGCAGGTAACTCAAATTCGTACTCTTCATGAAGCGTTGTTTCTTCTTGGTATCTTTTGTTATTGACGATTACATGGCACTTTTTTTCCAAGATAATCAGGCTTAATCAGGTTGGTGTACAATATATATTCCATCAGTGTTACATCGGCTTAGAACACTGATGTTCTTGTTTGGGATTACAAGCAGTAGATTAGAACTGATTTGTTCTACGTGTTCCGTTTCATACTTGATGTTGGTTCTGTTACAAGTGTTGGTTCTAAGGGTTATCATTTGGCTCAGACATGGCTGGTTTTTGTAGAGTAGTCCTTGCTGACAGTAGTGGATGTCTTCAACATCTGGGCATTTTGTATCGCTGTTCCAATAATCGTTAAGTGTGAGCAAGAGGTAAGGGTGCTCAGGAATTATCATTAAATTGTCAATAGGTATTGGATAAAATTGGAAATATCTATAAGAGTTGGTTACAATTGGGATATGTACATGAAAAATGATCAATCCGTGCTTTATAGTTACTTGAGCAGATAATAGTAAATAAAAGTTTAACAAATTTGATACTTTTGGAATCTGTTCCACTTTATAAGTTTGATGTAATTCTATCATCATCTGGTTTATTTGATGAAGATTTATTATTGAGTTATGTAATATATTGAGGTGCGCAAAGGATATAGCCAGTAGAATATCTGTCAAAACTCCGTCTAAATTTTGTGTTGCTACAAGTTAGTCTAGAAGCGTTAAGACTAGCTTGAATTGAAAATGCATGTTCAAGATCGTTTATTCGTTTTATTTCGCGAAAAAGATTTGTTATTTGAATGTTTAGCCGTTTTTGGTTTTCATCCAATCTGATGAAAGCTTCACTGTACGAATGGGTGATTTCTTTCAAAACACTTGACTGTTGTGTTAGGTCATGATGCAACTTTTTGTCATTCGAGTTTAAAATTTCGATGTAGTTATTATAATTTTCTTCGTCGTCGCTGTCTAGTGTTCCGATTAACCATTTATTTACTTTACCGATTACATTTAGTAAACCTCGCTTTTGTATATTGTGCTGGTTTATAGTTTCAAATTTCTGTTTAGTTTTTTGGTGTGTTGTTAATATGTGTTGCATTTGTGTTATTAAATGTATTTGAAAGTGAGACCATGGTTGATTTTGATAAAGGCTTTGGTTAAAATGATTTATGTTATTTGAAATTATTTCGATGTTGTTTTGAATCTGCGTTAGATTGATATGATACGCGAATGAATGTTTTGACGTAACTATTTTTTGCTTGTCCTAATTGTAGGGTTAAGATTGGAGTCTTAATAGGTTTAATTTCTAACGAGTGAAGTAGTGGAATTATCAATAGGATTATTGACATTCGTTGGTGCATCTTGTCCTGAAACGAGACGTTGAGGTTTTAATAAATTTTTATGATAAGTTTTGTTGTTTATTTTAAATTTTATGTCATTGACATTTACAGAGTTATCAATGGGTTCAAAAAGGTTGTTTAATTTTTGCTTAGTGACTTTTCTTAAATGTGGTTTTCGATAAACGGGTTGATCGGTGTTTATGATCAGTGTTTCCTTGCGTTTTAGATTAGCAGTTTCTAAACGTTTTTCTTGATTTGATTTTTGCTTATTGAGAATAAGTTTATTAATAATTTTTAAGTTGTCGTTATGATCTTGTAGATAGTTAGTCATTTTTGTATGTTCATCATACTCAAAGGGATCTTTATTGTCTAAATTTCCTTTAATTATCTGGAATGGTGTATATCCGGTGGAAGAATGTATAGAGTTATTGTATCCTAGAATGCTATACGCCATTTTAGTTTCAATATTTTCTTTGTTTTTTTCTAGATTTAGAACACGAATGCTTTCGATTAAAGTTGAGTGGAACTTTTCTATGGGACTATTACTAGTTGGATTATAATTAGTAACGTAGTGTATTTCTATATGATGGTATTTACAAAAAGATTGAACAACTTCATTTTTAAATTCCGTGCCATTGTCACATGTGATTTTGTGCGGAATTCCGTAATGACTAATGAACTGAAGTATTTTATCTGATATTTCAATACTTGTTTTTGACTTTATTGGGTATGCTTGTCCAAATTTCGAAAAACTGTCTACGATTGTAATAAACGTAGTGTTTCCTATCTTAAAAGTATCTATGTAGAGATGATCAAACATTTCACTACTTATGGGCGTTAGTTTAAATTTTAGTTTTGTTGGATGTCGTTCATATTTTGTCCTTTGACAAATGTCACAACTGTTTATGATATTTTTAACAGTTACTTCCATATGTGGCCAGTAGTAAGTTTGTTTTAGACTCGCTAGTGTTTCTTGAATACCTCTATGGCAAGTTTTTCTTTCGTGATGCTGCGTCACTTTTAAATCTTGTTCCTCTTTATCAATTAAATCTGTTACAAATTTTTCTGCAATTATCAAATTGAAGCTTTTATTTTTAAATTTCTCTTGCAGCGTAGTTATGAATGGAATCTTTAATTCTTGATTTTCAAAATACATACAATAGGTGTTTTTTGGTCTAAAATATTCTTTTACTATTTGAATAATATTATCTTTAAATTTATCTGGTGGTACTTTAATTGATAATCTGGTTTTGTCAAATATTTTTTGTTTGTTAATTTTTATATTTTGTGAATCTGTACTAGATAACATTATTTGGTGTTGGAAGGTGTTTATTGCTTTTTCGGTTGTGGGAATCTCTAGTATAGGGTTTTCTTCTGATGAATGTACGGTTTCATCTTCGGATTCTTTGACGTTTGGTTTTATCAACATATCTTCGAGAATATTTATTCTTGGTTTTTCTCGATATTTGTCAGGAAACTCTGTCCTTATAAAGTCTGTCATTTCTTCTGAACTTATTTCAGGCAATTCGTCTAAATCTCCATAATTAGCAATTATTGATTGATTATCTGTTCCAATTGGATTAATTTCGATTCGGGACAAAGCGTCTGCGTTGACGTTTTGTTTTTCCTTTTTGTATATGACCTCGTACTCAAACTCTTCCAGTTTCAGTCTCCATCTTACAAGCTTTGAATTGGGGTCTTTTAGCGAAAACAACTATTGTAGTGGCTTGTGGTCAGTTATGATCTTAAACTTGGTTCCATATAGGTACGGACAAAAGTACTTCGTGGCCCATACAATAGCCAAGAGCTCCTTTTCAATTGTGCTGTAGTTCTGCTCAGCTGGGTTTAGTGTACGAGAAGCGTACGCTATCGGAAGATCTTTTCCGATGGGTCCTTGACTTAAGATGGCCCCTAACGCTACGTTGCTAGCATCTGTTGTTAAATTGAAGGGTTCATTAAATTCAGGATATTTTAGTATAGGTTCATTGATAAGTAATTTCTTACAAAGTTCAAACGTTTTGCAAAACTCTGAGGTGTGTTCTATTTTTTCTCCCTTTTTTAAGCAATTGGTGAATGGTTTTGTGATCTTTGCAAAATCAGGTATAAATCTTTGATAGTATCCTAGTAACCCGAGAAAACTTTTTATTTGTCTTATATAAAATATATAAAGAAGAGACGCAATGTCCTCAAATGAGGCGTCTTTTCTTTATATATTTTATATATGTTCTGATATACACGAAATTGTATAATAGTAATTATAATTTATGCAAAAAATTTATTCTATTTTTAATTTTCAAATTTACGTTTTAATTCTTTCATGTCATTACCATTAGCTTAATATCCCGAAATAATTAGTTTATTTGTTCATTCTCAGAATGCTATTAACCATAGCCATTAAATAAAGTCATTAAGTCAGTTAGTATAAATAGTCAATACACCCTTTAAAATATTCACTTTGAATTGTGGTGGTGAACAATGTTGACGAAGTAAGTTAAAAATCAATTTGTTTAAATAAATAAAGCCATACTGATGAGAGGTAAACCTCGAAACGCGTCTATGGATGTTTTTTAGTTTAGAATATTTTTTCATAAATTTAATTTTTTAATGTTATTTAATTTTATTTGTCTTGTTGTTCTTGGAATCGGAAATTTTTGTATAGCTGTAATTTTTGTTGGATTTGGTTTGATTCCATTCGGCGTTACGACTTGTCCAAGATATTCAACTTCTTTTCTTAGGAATTCGGACTTGTCTAATTGTATTTTTAGTTTAGTTTCTCTTAACCGTTGAAAGATTGTTTTTAATGAGGTAATGTGTTCTTGGAGTGCCGTCGAAAAAATAATTACATCATCCATGTAGACCATGCATATCTTATTTTGAAGTCCTGCTAGCACATTATCCATGACACGCTGGAACGTCGCCGGCGCATTTTTTAGGTCAAACGGCATTCTGGTGTATTCATAATGTCCATTCATTGTGTTGAACGCAGTTTTTGGAATAGACTTTTTGCTCATTTCTATTTGGTGAAATCCCGATGCCAAATCGAGAGTTGAAAAATATTGGCATCTTCCCAATTTGTCCAAAATATCAGTTATGTTGGGAATAGGATATTGATCATCGATGGTTTTTTCGTTCACCTTTCGGTAGTCGACTACGATCCTCCATTTTTTTTTGCCGCTGGCATCCAATTTCTTGGGTACTATCCAGATGGGTGAGCTCCAAGGAGATTGTGAAGGTCTTATTATTCCGTCTTCCAACATTTTTGTAATTTGTTTCCGAACTTCTTCAAGATGAACGTAAGGATATCTATAACTTTTTGTATAGATTGGATCTTCATCACTTGTTTTAATTTCGTGTTTCACTTGGTTTGTGAATGTTAATTTAGATTCTGGATCATGAAAAATGTCTGAATATTCTTGACATAATTTTATTATCTCTTGGGACTCTTCTTTATTAAGATGATTAGTTCTGATCAAAGTTTTTATATCAAAGGTGTTTTGTGATTCTAAATTTTCAAATATTTGAAAATTGTGTAGTTCAAACTGATCAAGTGTTTGACTTTCTTTTAATAAATCAGTTGGTATTATTTCCACTTGTGTTTTCGTAGTTGGGTTTCTTATCTCGATCTTTGCATAGTAGTTTTTTGCTGTTGTTACCATCTCTGGTATAATCAGATTATTTATTGGTTGTTGATTTATCAATATTTCTCCATTTTCTATTGGTACAGGTATGTTTTTTGTTATGTACGATAAAGGTGGTACTTCTAATGTGATAGTTGAAAAATCGTCCCGATAAAATATTGGAATAGAAAATTTAGGGCTTTCAAAAATTTTTTTATGAAAATTTATGTTTGCTTGCAATTTCATTAAATCTCTTTTGCCGATAATTCCATCGAATTATTCGTGAAAATTAAATATAATAAAATTAAAAGTTTCATTCGATTTGAATTCATCGAATGCAGGGATATGGGCTTTAAGTTCAGCTTTACTTTCGCTATTGCAGGTCGTAATTGGTGAATCTTTCCTGTATGTGAACTCTGGGAAATAACGTTCCGCAATTGAAGGTCTAATCAGGGATCCGTGACATCCTGTATCGATTAAAAGTTTGCATGGTGGGTTTGAAATTTTGATATAAGGTAATGAATTTAATTGTTGGGTATTTAATTCTAACTTCCCGTTTGGTTTGAGGCTAATTCCTGAAAATTTTCCTCTTGGTAATATTCATGTTCATTCGAATCAAATTTGCCCGGTGTTTCATTATCCTTCTCAAAAATATCTTCTTCTTCGTAGTAGTTTGGTTCAACTTGTTCCTCTACATTATATAGTTCTTCTGATGTAAAGTTGCGCGGGTTGTTATTCCGGAAATGGTTGTAGTTTCTATTTAAATTGGGTTTGAACGTTAGTCTAGAAGTAGTAGACATTGGTTCTGGTTTATGCATTACTCGTGGTGTATTTTGTGGAGCAAATGCGTTTTTCGGTTTTCCAAAAATTTGTTCGTTAGTAAAATATTTTCTTTGTTGAACTGAGCGCGGTTGTATATGTATAGGTTGGCTTGGAAAATTTTGGTTTTGTTGTTGATTATAATTAGGTACCAATTGCGATTGTTGTTGGTTATAATTTGGTACAAATTGTTTTTGTTGTTGGTTATAATTTGGTACAAATTGTTTTTGTTGTTGGTTATAATTTGGTACAAATTGTTTTTGGTAATTATAATTTGGTACATATTGTTTTTGGTGTTGGTTTTAGAATTGAGAATTATTCCATTGCTTATTATCAACAATTTTGTGATTAAAATTTTGTGGATATTGGTTATTATTATTTGGTTTATTAATAATAATTGGTTTTTGTTTAATATTTTGTGGATTCATGAACCTTGCAGTTCTCTGTTCTGTATGATCAAAATTAATTACTATTTCAACAGCTTTATCTAGGTTAGCAGGTTTATTTAGCATTAATATTGTTTTTAGTTTGCTACTGACGTTTCCTAATAATACGTCGATTGCGGTAGTGTTGTTTTGTTGAATTAATAATGTTTTTAAATTAACGTCTAAATCGCTGTCTGAATTAATTTTTAAATCTAATCTTATTTTCATTTGTTGCATACGCTGAATAAAATCGATTATGTTTTCGTTGCGATATTTTGTTAAATAAAGAAATTCTTGGAGTAGTGTTTGGCGATCAATTCTATCTCCGAATTTAATACGTAACACTTCTTTTACTTGCGGCCATGTAGTTGCCGAGAAAACATATTCATTTAAACTGTTATCAGTTGTTCTTCCGTAACGATTAAACAATTTGTCGCATGCGTTAATGAAACATTCTAAATATTTGCTATTACCATTAAAATAAGAAATTGTATTGGCTATCTTTTCCGCCGAACCAATAGTAGGTTGATCAGGCATTTCTGATTGAATTTGATTTATTATATCGAATAAATCGTTTAAATTAAAATCTGAGTCAAAGCTCATGTACACAGGGAATGGAATTAATAATTAGGATTTCTCACACTTACGGTTGCTACGATTATGTTGTGATCGTTTTTTGCTTCGTACGTCCTTTTCTCAATTGCACTTAAAGACTGGGGTCTAAATTCGCTTTGGTTCTATTTGAATGGATCTTCTTCACGAATTGTGCAATCCTACCTTTGACTGCGCCAATTAAGTTTTATAACTACTTGATTTAGTTTTTAAAAACATTTATTTAATAATTATACATGAGCTTTATTAATATATATTTATGTGCTGAAGGCCTTAGATTTAATTTTTACTACAATATAAAAATGAATGCGTTAGGATGCTGCATGCATCTGGTTTTATTCCGACAGAGTGCCGAATCAGCACTCGCGTGGTCGGTTCTTGGAACGCTGTCTCAGCTGCTCCGATAAAGGGTGTTCTTGTTTATAATAACATTACTGTGATGCGCTAGAGACATAATCGAGAAGGGACTAGAATCTGTCAGACCAATAACCATCATGTCAAACAGTCAATGGGTGAATAGCTATTGGGATCCCATATAAGAGCAGGAAAGAAATCATCCGCAGCAAACTTTAGGCAGAGCACAACAACCTGTGGAACACATTCAAGAATATTTCTAGCAAGACCATTGCATGATACCAAAACTATGGTAATACAAATGTGTTGTGTTAAGCTCTGAAGGCTTACATGACTAATAACCGTACACTATAGACTTAACAAACTCTTGTATAGAATGGAAATAGAAACGAGCTTTTTATGGCGCGGGTGTATGGAAGAAGATAAGACTTCGATACACTTGCTGAATGAATGCAAAGCTTACAAACAGCAACGTATAGCCATTTTTGGCAAACACATCTTAAACAATGACTTGATAAAAGCAGCCAACTGGCGAAGAGACGGAGCTGTTTAAGGAGTAAAACAACAAAGGTGTACAACAGGTTCAATAAGACCGCAGTGCAAGGGGCGCTAAGCGAACCTCAAGGTAAGAATGGTACGGCATATATATTGAACATTGAAATGCGTTAGACAAAAAAAAAACAGATAATAAAGTTTACTGTAAAAGAACTGAATGCACAATAAAATTTGTAACATCCTTGTAGCAATTTTGGTTTTTGTATTTATATTTCAGTTTTTCTGTTATACTTATTCTTGCTTGTTGTTAGTTATGATTTTTTTTTTAAGTTTTCTGACATTTTCTTATTGTTTTGCTTTGGGTTCTCTTTTAATTTTTTTAGTTGTAAATGAAGTTATTTTGCTTCCTAATGTTTTGTAGAAGCATTCAAAGTAATTTGGTGAATGTTAAATTAATTTTTATTTTCAAACAATATTTGCTTATCTTAAAGTGTTTATAATTGTGGCTGGCTGAAACTGCGTACTACTAACCAGGTTGGAGACTTTTTGGTTTAGTTAAAGTGTTAAAAGATTTCACTGAAAGCTATTGATTTTTGGAGAAAATATAAATCAATTTTTGTACTTTTTACGAATTTATTAAAATGCAATTTGAGTTAATCTAATGAACAAAATGGAAAATGCAAGATACTTTTGTACGTCATAATAAAAAATAAAAATTTATGCTTTATTTAATCTAACCTTATTTCACTTAATGTTATGAAAAACAATTAATTAACTAAATTACAGCAATTACTTTAATATCTAAACTAACAATATTTATTGAATTAATATTTACGATACTTGTTAGTAGCCACATAATCTAGCAACATGTATACACTAGCAAGTAATTTATCTGCACTCTTAACAGTAGGTAAATTTCTTGGAATTTTACCAATGTATAATGAATCAACACGTAAATTCCACAACAACCGAATTTTTACAACAACTAGCAGCTTATTAGCAATATTATTAGCCATAAGTCAATTATATTCCAAATTTGAAAAATTCAGTTCAGCATACAACATTATTGCAGAGCTATACCTACATTTACTATATTTAATCATGAATTTGATATTTCTAACTGGATCGAAGTGTTTACATTTGCAAAAACTTTTTGATGATTTTAATAAATTTGATCAATATTTTTTATTATTAAATAAACCTATGCCAGATGAAAAAAAATCTATAAGTATTAAATTTATTTCAATTTTTGCAATTGTATGTTTTATACTTATAAGAGAATTTTTGAATTGGGGTTATTTTGAATTTAAATACTTGTATTTAATTATTGGTTTTTTGTTAGCTTTGAATATATTTTTTATTTGTTGTACAATTTATTATATATTGAAAGCACTTCAATTTAGATATACTATGTTAAATGATTTTATTTTAAATTGCAATATTAATGATGATAACATAGTTAACGTTATAATTAAAGCGTTTCGTATTATTTGTGATTTAAATAATGGTTTTGTAACAATATTTGGAGTGTATATTTTGTTGCTACTGTTGTCTGGATGTGTGGACTTATTAGTATTGTTTTCGGAGTTTTGGTATGAAGGTGTTGATGTTTTGCAGACGACGTTACTATGGGCAATTTATTCTGTTGTAAGTATTATTTATTTATATTACAGTTAGAAAATAAAACATGGTGATGTAACATTGTTTTATGTTTATTTAATCTAACCTTATTTTACTTAATAATATGAAAAAAAACAATTAATTAACTAAATTACACCAATTACTTTAATATCTAAACTAACAATATTTATTGAATTAATATTTACGAAACTTGTTAGTAGCCACATAATCTAGCATCATGTATACACTAGCAAGTAATTTATCTGCACTCCTAACAGTAGGTAAATTCCTTGGAATTTTACCAATATATAATGAATCAACACGTAAATTCCACAACAACCGTATTTTTACAACAACTAGCAGCTTATTAGCAATATTATTAGCCATAAGTCAATTATATTCTAAATTTGAAAAATTCAGTTCAGCATACAACATTATTGCAGAGCTATACCTACATTTACTATATTTAATCATGAATTTGATATTTCTAACTGGATCGAAGTGTTTACATTTGCAAAAACTTTTTGATGATTTTAATAAATTTGATCAATATTTTTTATTATTAAATAAACCTATGCCAGATGAAAAAAAATCTATAAGTATTAAATTTATTTCAATTTTTGCAATTGTATGTTTTATACTTATAAGAGAATTTTTGAATTGGAGTTATTTTGAATTTAAATACTTGTATTTATTTATTGGTTTTTTGTTAGCTTTAAATATATTTTTTATTTGTTGTACTATTTATTATATATTGAAAGCACTTCAATTTAGATATATTATGTTAAATGATTTTATTTTAAATTGCAATATTAATGATGATAATATAGTTAACGTTATAATTGAGGCGTTTCGTATTATTTGTGATTTAAATGATGGTTTTGTATCAATATTTGGAGTATATATTTTGTTGCTATTGGTGGTTAGTTGTGTAGACTTATTAGTATTGTTTTCGGACTTTTGGTATGAAGGTGTTGATATTCTGCAGACGACGCTACTATGGGCTATTTATTCTGGTGTAAGTATTATTTATTTATATTACGGTTAGGAAATAAATCATGGTAATGCAACATTGTTTTATGTTTATTTGTCTGCCGCAGAATTTTTTTTTAATTGGTAATAGAACCTTTTTTGTATTAAGTAAATTTGCAAATTGTAATGCGGTCCAGCTGCTTAGAAGGATTATGACAAAACATATTTTAATTCTGATCAATATATAAAATTATTTCTACAATTGCTATACATAATATAAAAAACACCATTTTTTTGTATTTTTCTATTATCTAAATTAATCCAATTACTTAATAACTCAACTAAATTTGATGTGTAAACATCAACAAACTACATTAGTAACAACTCAACCATCATGTATTCACTAGCATATAATTTAAACATTTTCCTAATAGTGGGAAAATACTTTGGAGTTTTACCATCGTATAATCCATCAACATGTACCTTCTTTAACAATCGTACACATACAACAATCAGAACTTTAATTGCATTAACATTAGGCTTCAATCAATTATATTTTTATTACTTACAAATTGATTCAATTTACACGCATATTGCAGTTACAGTGTTAAATGTATCCAGTTTGCACATGAATTTGATATTTCTAACTGGATCAAAATGTTTACAATTGCAAAAGCTATTTGATAATTTTAATAAATTTGATCGGTATCTGTTGTTGTTAAATAAACCAGTGCCAGATGCAAAAAAGTCTACAAGTATTAAATTTATCATAATTTTTGTTTTAATGTTTTTTGTAGTCATAGGTGAAATTACAAAATGGTACAATTCAATTCCGAAATGGGAAACAATGATTAATTTCATTTTTTTTTAAAATATGTTTTTTATGTTTTGTATGATTTATAATATATTGAAAGCAATTCGATTTAGGTATATTATGTTGAATGATTTTATTTTGCATTGTAATATTGGTGATGATATTATAGTTAATATTTTGATTGAAGCTTTTTGTGTTATTTGTGATTTAAATGATAATTTTATGTCAATATATGGATTATATATTTTTATGTTTTTGATATCTGGGTGTGCGGACGTATTACTACTATTAACGGAGTTTTTAGATGGTGGTACTGAAATTTTGTTTTCTACGATGTTATGGGTGCTATATTCAGTTGTAAGTATTTTTATTTATTTTACTTTTAGAAAAGAATTATAAAATATTAATTAATATATTTAAGTTGAACAATGTTAGTTTTTTTGAGCTGAGATGATGTAGACCGCTGCACCGAAGATTGTTGGTTTGATTTTCACATGCTGTGATATACTTTTAACATGTTTATACGCTCTCTTACTTTTCAACCTGCCTTGCTAGCGTAAAGTTTTACGGTTTAACATTCTCTCTAATGGAATGATAAAATTTCTCTAGTGGTTTGGAATCCACTTAAAACTGTAAGTCCTTTGTAATGTAAGTTGCCAGCATTACGAGCAGAAAAGAACAGTGGCGTATAAATGGCTGACGACGCGACACTAGAAGACCCAAAAAACTTCCAGCAATTTCATTTTTGATCAATTTTACAAAAAAGCAAACTACTGGTAACACACCGGCCTACTTAACAATTGGAAAAGACCTTTAAAGTTTATATGAAGTATCCAAAAATTTAAAAGCAGTTATTTAATTAAAAGTTGTTGTAAAAGAATTTACTTTATATCTAATTAGCTTTGCAACACAAGTATTAATAAGTTTTTGGAAGTATGGTATATCACATTTCTATGCTCAATACTTACAATAGTCTTATTCTATAATAAGTATTCTGATAAAAAGACAACTGAAAAAGATTTCCGTACAACTAAGTTGTTTGTTTACTTTAGAATTTCCAGGCAACTCAAAGGTTTTTACGGCCAAATCCAGTAGTAAGATAAGATAAACTTTATTTGCATAAACATAATAGTAAAATAATATGGTACAAAAACGTCAGGTACAAGTTGTGAGTTAATATTAAAAGAAAACATTTTTACATGCACACTTATGAACATTAACAAAACAACTTAAAAACTTAAATTAAAATAATCATTAACATGATATAATTTATTGTTTAATAATACTTTTTTTAGAGATAACTGAATTTAATGTTTTTGTTAGTATGCAGTATGGCAAGCAGATGTTTTTACATGATTTGGTACAATAATTATGCAATTCATTTTGAAACTTGTAATTTCCAGCATCTATACCTTCTCTCACATGCACCAAACATGCCAATACATATAAACTTGCAACAGTCATAAAACTCAGTTTTTTAAAATGAGACCTACACGTATCTCGAAAACCAAGACCCGCAACTACACGAACAGCTTTCTTCTGCAAAACAAAGATTCGATTAGCATGCACTCCATACTAAATTAAAGATTGAATAAATGCAAAATAAGCCATTCGTGTAACCGTTAAATCCGTGTTTTCAGCTATTTTTTTTATCAAATACATATTACTGCTTAATTTTGTGTTCAACGATTCCACGTGCTGTTGCCAAGATAATTTATTGTCTAAGTGAATACCCAAAAATTTTATTGATTAATTAACACTTTCATTTGCATTAAGTAATGAAAAAAACATATGTTCTGTTTTTGCTTCATTTAACTTTAGATTATTTGCATGAAACCATTGTTTTGCTTCTTCTAAAGGACTCAACCCCTCCACCACAGAAGCTGTTACACGAGAGTCATCGGCATAAAGATATGTCCTTGCTAGTGTATCATTACATTCAAGATCATTTATGTACAACAGAAACAGCAGGGGACCTAAAATAAACCCCTGCGGCACACCGTAGTACATTTTTTTTCTATTTGAAAAAGTACCACTAGCAAAGACAATCTGTTCTCTGCCAGTTAAGTAACTGTTAATATTTAATGATACACCTCTTATGCCATAATAATAATAATAATAATAATAATATTTTTTTTGCATTCAAAGGCTTGTCGATGTCAAGAATAAGTTGTTTTACAGCTTTTATTGTAGATCTAGAAGGAAAATATCCAAACTGTGCCTGACAAATAAATTTTTCTAAAAAAGAGAACAAGCGCTTTTTTATTAACATTTTAAATACTTTTGAAAAAATTGGTGTTATTGATATAGGCCAATAATTTTCACATTGGTTTATATTTCCTTGTTTAAATATCGGTATGATTTTTGATAATTTTAGTTCAGAAGGAAAAATTCCCTCTTCAAAACAAGCATTTATAACATTTTCCAAAGGTTCTACAATAACATTTGACACATATTTAAGTACTTTAGAATTTGGATTATACAGATCTATACAATTAGAGTTTTTTAACAATCCTATCACACATTTGATTTCCATTGTCGAAACTGGTTCAAGAAAACAAGAAACGCTTGTATCACTTGTGTAATTGTTTAATAAAAATTGATAGCTGTTATTATAATGATTAAAACTAGACAAAAAAGTTTGATGTTTGTAAGCAGATATAGTTGATGAGATTATAGTTACTTGTTTTCTTTTGGTGCTTTTATTAGTTATTTTCTAAACTTGTTTTGGTTTGTCTAATGATTCCATTATCAATTTAATGTTAAAATCAATTTTATTTTTTTTTACTTTGTTTTTATATTTGCTTTTTCTTTTTTTTTTTTATTAATACGCACAGTTTAGTTGAATTTGTTTGTTTTTTAATAGCATACAGTAAATTAAGATAATTTTTTTGATTCCTTAGTTCTGATGTATACCAAATTTGTTTCTTATTATTGTTGATATTTATAATTTCATCTGGAATACAATGATTAAAAATATTTAAAAAAGTATTTAAAAAACTTGTAAATTTGTCCTGTGAATTTGAACATTTATAAACAAAAGACCAATCAACTTCAGATAGCGCAACATAAAATTGATCTAGATGTTTTAAAGACAATAACTTTCCTTTATACTGCGTATACGTTTTTGTATTATTATCATCTATTGCTGTATTAATTATTTAGCCAAAATGATCTGAAAAATTGGGTTCAATAACTGTTGTTTCAATGGTACGTCTATATTAATTAAGAAATTGATTATACATGTTGCTGAGATAGGTGTTTTCCTAGTTATTTCAAAATTAGTGATTTCAAAATTGCAACTTTGTACCAAATCAATAAACATTTTTTTTAAGTTTATTGGTTTTGATAAAATCTACATTAAAGTCACCACCAATTAAAATATTTGTATATTTCTTGTCTAGATAACACAGAATATTATCAAGTTTAACATAAAATTCATTAAAATAAGATAGAGGTGTACGATAGACAGATACAATAACAATATTTAAAAATGGTAAATAAACTGCGCAGATTTTTTAACTTTTGCCTTTGTCAGGATCATCTTAGCTTTCTAGTGGTTTTATGGTCTGTCTCACCAATATGTGGCTTAGATTTTTTCTAGTGGAGTTTGCAGATTCTTGTGATAGATTGCTACCGTAATAACTTTTTCTCAGCGCTTATGAAATTTTTGTTATAGCATCGCCTAAACATTTTTACTTTCTTAGCAAGTTTCTAAATTTTTTGTTTGTCTTATAAAATGACTACAAGGGTGTTTTGCAATGTTGTTTAAATGATATTGTATTAGCACTTCTAGTTGTTTTTTGCTATTAGTTGTAGGACCTTTTCTGCTTCTCCAAACACAATAATTTTATTTAGGATTTTGAGGTTGATCTTTGGTTTGTGCTTATTGCAGCCAAGGTTTGTTTTCCTTGTACGCACATTTTGTTTTTGGTAACCTTGTACTTTTTGCCTGGTTGGTTGTACAGATGACGTAAACTTTTAGTGTGTTCTACTTTAAATAAACAAATTTGCAGAAGCAATAACATCTTGGTAAATTTTGCATTTGCGTCTGTTGACTTGTCCAATCAGTTAATGTTTGTTTTTAGTGTAACAGAAGCATTTCTTTACGGCCCAGTATATGGCTTTGCATTCCAGTTCAATGAAATGGACTTTTTTGTCATTTTTACGTTTTTGAAATTATGCAAGATGCACTTATCTCCCAATATTAATTTTTTTTTTTCTATTAATAAAAACATTTTTTTGCATGCTATTAATACTTTTTACTATCTGCCAAGATTTAAATATGGAGCATTCGTTTATTCTACTCCACGTGCTCTTTTAACTTTTATTGCTCTTTACGCGTTATGTCAAACAGCACGTTTTTAAGCATTTGGATATGATGAAATAGAGATGATGGTGCTCACTCTACCCGCACAACCTCTAGAGAGCGTGTGAGACGGAGTGACAGCCGTATTTGAATTTTATTACATTTATTTAATTGTGAAACTCACTCATACTTTTGTATTGAACAATTTAATTATGAATATAGATTATCGTTATCTTTTAGTCAAATTTGTAGTTTTTTCTTTGTGTGCTCTCTAGCAATAAAACTACGCAGAATTTGAAAAATACACATCAATTCATATCAACAGAAAATTTTTTGTTCTGCAATTTTGTATTTTTTTTAAACTTATAAGAATAAGTTTTGAAAAAAAATGCATACTTAATCAAAACCTCAAAAAACAATGTGATGCAGGAACAAATTTTTAAAATTTTTAGAACTTATATTAGCTAGTTCTATATCCAAACTTTCAGAATTTATTTATACATGTTTGAAAAATATTTTCCCAAAATTTCAAATCAATTTATTTTGATAGAAAAATTTTACGCTTGTTTTTGTGTTTTTCTTCAAAATGGCCAACTTTGAAACACTATGGCCCGTTTGCACCAACGTCGCTTAATTCTTAAACTGCCCTTAAAACGTTAAGGGTGGCTTATTGCGTTGCACCACGTATTTAAGGGAGTTTATGACTTTAAGGGACCCTTAACTTAAGCGGTCAATATTGTCGGCTTAGTAAAAACTTAACCTAAAAATATAATTTAACGTCAAAATTTATTTTTTTGCATTGATATTTTGGCTTTATTTCCGTTACTATGCAACAATATTAATAAAAACGTCCAAATTTAATATAATCTACACTGACATACTCTATTATAGGTTAGGTTTTATGTTATTTAAGCATTTTTATTATAGAAATAGACACAAATACCAACAGTTTTTGTAAAATAACTAGAAATGTGCAATGTTGCCATGTGTAATCTATTTTAAACTTCAGTTTGCTAAACTACGCTTAAAACGTGTTGGTGCAATGCAATGAAAATTAAAACTACCCTTAAAATTAACTAGAGTTTAATTAAGCGTCGATTTAAGCGAACCTGGTGCAAACGGGCCTTAATCTCTGGAAGTACTTGAACGGTTATAAAAAACCTTAAAATTTCATGAAGTGTGTTTACAATCGGAGCGGTATATATCAATGTATCTACAAGATACCTCAATATGCAAAACTTTCAGATCAAAGTATATAAAATAACAAATCATTTGCCGCTGGGTACGTATCGGTACCTATTTCTGAGGCTAAGAAAACGGAAATTAAGAATAGCTTTTTTAAAGCAATTTTTTGGCCCTTTTAAAGGTCTAAAAAGAGCAAACAGGGTCTAAAGGGCAAAAACTTTGGAAATCCTCTTTTTTTAGTTTATACTTTTATGCACTAAAATTTGGCGCAATTCTAAGACATTGAGTTTTTGAGAATTTTACAAAAGTAAATTCCATTACTTTTGTAAAATTCTCAAAATATATATTATCTCATTTAAATTATCAAAATACACTAAATGCAGGTTTGTAGTATTGAGGCCAATGCTTGCAAAAATTTAATAAAACATGTTCATCAAAACTGATTTTTCTATCAATTTTTTTTTTCTGAAATTACAATTTATTAAAACAGTACCAATTTAAAGCTTTACTACCGTTATTTTATTAAATATTTTATTATTTAATTTAATAAACATTTTTCAAAAATTTGCATGTTTTCTAGTCATGTGGTGTACCAGTACTATACCAGTACTAATTTAATGCCTTAAGGTTTACTAATGCCTTTAATGATCACAACCCTAAATTAAGTTAATAACAACACGTTTTTTTAATGTAAAATTTTAAATGTTTACAAATAATTACCAAATACAGCCATGTTGTATAGCAAAATTTATTATTATGCTTTGAGGTATACCAATGTCTTTGATGATCACACCTCTAAAATAAATTTTACAATATTTAAGATTATTTAATGAAATTTAAAAAATTCTAAAAAATAATTAGATAAATGTATAAAAATATCTGAAGTTATTTACATATAAGCTAGGGAGTCTTAAATGTGTGTAAAACAAACATTGACATTGGGGTCATTGAAGACTTGACATTTGAAGCATGTACGATGCCATAAAAAACCAGAAAAATTAAAAAAAAATAAAAATAAGCAGTTACCTTGATGAAAAAAATAAATAGTAAGCTGTGGTATACTACATAGTTTAGTTCTAGGTCCGGTTCTCACATTTTATATAACTAGGAACTATGAATTAAAACCAGAAAAAGAGTAGAGATTGAACAAAATAAATTAAACTAGCAAAGATATAACTAGGCTAACTACAAGCCTTCGATGATCCAACAACAACGTATTTGACGGAAGGCGGCTCACAAAAGTAGAAATTGATGCACAAGAGGTAAAAATTGTCTTAAAACCAAGCATCTAATACCTCTAGTTATCTTTAGCCGGAACAACAACTAGAGAGAGCACCTGAAAAGAGCAGGTGCAAAGGCAAAAATATTGCTTATGAGACTGACAAGGCTAATGCCAAATGTACCACAAAAAAAACTACTGTGTTTGGTTGTAAACTTTATAATCCTGTACAAGCTCCTATATGAAGTGAAGCAATCTAGGAAAAGAAGAAAACCAGAACCCAAAGGAAAACTAGAATAAGTCTGGATACCATACTGTCACGCTAGGGTGACGGGGGTACGGGATCACATATAAAGATTTTAAATTAAGTTAAAATTACTTACATTTTTATTTTTGTCTTATAACTATTACATTAATTACGAATATTGGCCATACCGAGACTACTAAGAGCGCAGACAAGTTCTGCTGGCCTATTTATTTATTTTATTATGCCGACTTGCAAAAATGCCAATAGCCGGAAATGCCGCGTATTTTTATTACAATGCAAGTAAACTACTTACATTGCAATTACCACGCGCGGTCATCGACTATCTAAACTTTCTAATATCGACATAGCATTGCACGGCGGCGATCTCAGACGGTAATCGGAGCTGTTGCTTCGTGTGACAATACTACCTCCTTAAAAACGGTGCAGGTAAATGCATGGGTAATACCCATTAACATCCTCGTAAAGAAAAGAACACATATGTACATGTACATAACAGAAAAATCCGACAAAATTTAAAAAAAACCTAATAAACTGAATTAACAGAGACCACGGGGAGGTAAATTACTACCACACCTAAAATTTGGAGAAGCATGGATGCTATGGTAGTTATTCTAAATTAGAAAAATTTACTAATGCCAGCACTGTGGGGAGATAAACACAGTCGGGCACGCCGTAACAAAATGTACTTACATCAAAAATAAAACTAAAAAAAACGACAAAAAATATTTAAGAGCATTATAGTTGAAAAAATTCTGGAAAACTAATTTTTGTAGAGCCAGATTAATAAAATAATCTTACACATTATTAAAAAGAGAGGCATTTGGCATTTAATACCTTAGAGTTATATGTTAACACCATATTTAACATGTGCATTGGGGTTTTAGGTTGTACCAGAGGCTGTGCTACATGTAAAGGAATGTCTGTAGTCAACGATGTTTAATACCAAAAATGTTTAACAAAATAGTTAAGTACGAAAAATTACAAAATTGTTCGTTTTTTTCAAAACGGTCTCCGAGTGTTTTTTTTTTAATTTTGCGATAGAGCCCAAATTTATAAGCTCTGCCACTGCGTTACTGTTAATAGTTTAACAGCTTAAAATACTATTTTACAGATTTGATACGTTTTGACGACAGATAAATTTGACAACATATTATATTGCCGTAAACTGGTTTTTGTAACGTTTTGACAGTTTTAGTAATAATTTAGAATTCAATTTGTCAGATTTAGCAAGTTGTTTTTGTTTACTGATTTATGTCAACTTATTACATTGCTAAAAACTATATGACAGTTTTTGTAATTTTTTGACACTTAATGTTTTTGACAATTTAGTAATATTTTTGGACAGATGTACCTTTTTGTTGATAGTTTAGAATACTATTTGACAGATCCGCTATATTTATCTTCTTCTTCTTCTTTGTAATAGGACTGCTGTTCTGTATTTCTTCAACTTGGAAGTTCCTGTGAGCCGGATGTCCAGCTCTCGTACCAACGTTTTGATGGTCTTCCTGGGAGTCGTTTGGTTTTGGGTCTCTCATTTAGGGCTATTTTTGCCAGACGGTTGTCCGTCATGCGGTTTACGTGGTCCCTCCATTCTTTTCTTCTGCCTCTCGCCCATCTTACTACGTCTTGAATGCCACAAGCATTCCTTATTTCCTCGCTCCTTCTGTGATTGAGCAGCGTGTTCCTTGTTAATGTTCTTAAAGTTTTCATTTCAGCTGATCTCATCAGACGTTTAGTGCTTGTGTTGTCCGCTCTTGTTTCGATTGCGTAGGTCATGACTGGCCTAACGCATGTCCTATATATTCTGACTTTGCTTTGGGTACTCATATGCTTATTTCTCCAGATCATATCCCTTAGGTACCCAGATATGGCGGCTGCTTTAATAGTTTGGTTTCTTCTTTGAGGTTTCTTTCACTCATGATGTTAACGCCTAGGTACTTAAAGTTCATAACCTGCTCGATGCTTTTGTCGTAGACTGCGAGTTTGCATCTTCTCGGTTTGTTTGCTATAACCACCGATTGTGTCTTCTGAGTGGATATGGTCATATTCCATTTTTCCGCTGTTTGTTGAAATTTAAACAGTAGTCTCTGCAGTTTATCTTTGCTCTCCGATAGTAGTACGGCGTCGTCTGCGTAGCAGACTATTTTTATTTCCTTATCGCCCATCTTATATCCTCTGCCCGCTTTCGCTTATAATTTCATCCATTATTAGATTAAATAGTATCGGGCTGAGACTGTCTCCTTGTCTTATGCCGGTATTAGTTTGTATTGCCGGTGTCGAGTCATTCCCTACTTTTATAATGGTTTTGGTGTCTGTGTTCAGTTCTTTTATGATGTTTACAATTTTGCTGCCGAGTCTTTGTTTTGTTAGCAGTCGGATTATATCTTGTAATTTCACTCTATCAAAGGCCTGTGTAAGGTCTACGAAACACATGTACGCTGGTTTGTTAAACTCGATTGACTTTTCCGTTATTTAGCGTAGGATAAATATGGCATCTGTAGTGGATCTATTTGCTCTGAAGCCTTGTTGCTCCTCTTCTATTTCAGTAGATGCTACTTTCTCAGCGATTATCTTAGTGAAGAGCTTTTGAATTGAGCATAGTAGACTGATCCCTCGGTAGTTTTTCTGGTCGGTTTTCGTTCCTTTTTTGAATATTGGAATTGTGATGCTCTCTTTCCATTGGTCCGAGATTTTCTGGAGTGTTAGTATTTTGTTGAAGAGACTATAAAGTTCATCTGTTAGGGCATCTCCTCCGTGTTTTATCATCTCGTTTGTGATGTGATCCGTTCCCGGCGACTTCCTGTTTTTCAGTTTCGCAATGGTTTGTTGTATTCGTTGTTTCGTGATCAACCAGCTATCATTGTCGTTGTGCTCTCCTGCTGTGCTATCCTGCATTGGTCCGTCCTGCTCCTCTGCGGTGTCTGTGTTTGCGAGCAGTTTGTTAAAGTATGTTTCCCATTCCTTGACCGTGATCTTGGTGGTGTGGATATACTCGTTGATTGGTTTTTTGCAATTTCTCTGCATATTCCATATCTTTTTTCTGTCTGCCATATAAGTCTCGCTCCATATCGTTGGAGAATTTTTCCCAGTAGGATTGTTTGAGTTTACTTATGCTCTCATTCACCTTGTTTCTTACCGCTTTGTATTGTTCGTATGTTGTCGTGTTGTTCTTGTAATTCAGGTAGGCTTTTTTTTTATCTGCAGCCAGTGTTTTGACCTCAGGTGTAATCCAGGGTGTTCGGTGGTTTCTGTTATTTCCGCTTGCTTTGCGTGTCCCTAGGCCTTCTTTTGCCGCATGGGTGACATTTGATGATATTTTTCCCCAAGCCTCTTCTACGCTGTCCGTTTCTTGTATTTTGTTATTTTGTATCTTCTCTTGTAGTCGTTTTTGATACAGGTACTGCGTGGATTGATCTGCCAGAGATTCTACGTTGAATTTCTCGACTTGACTGATGGTCGGTTTCGTTCTTCCGCACTCGACGGTGATTCTCAACTTTGCTAGGACTAGACTGTGCTGTGTCGCAGCGTTGGTAGATGAGAGGGCTCTTATGTCTAGTATTTTCTTGGGGTGGATATTTCTGTTTGTTATTACGTAGTCGATCATTGACTTTTTTCCTCTGGTGTCCTCAAAAGTGTACTTGTGTTGATTTTTGTGTGTGAAGTATGTGTTATTTATGCGGAGCTTGTTATGTGCGCATAGGCTTGTCATCCGGTGTCCGTTTTTGTTGGTGACGTCTTCGTTAAAGCGGTTCTTTATTCCTGGTATAATGTCGTTCCGTATCCTCGCGCTGAAGTCTCCGAGGAGCATAACTTCATCCTGTTTCGGTATTCCAGCCATTATATCTTGTAGGGTAAAGTAGAATTGGTCTTTTTCCTCTTGGGGTTTGCTGTCGTCTGGAGCGTATACACTGATGACGTGTGTCTTGATTTGTTTTTTTTTTTCGAAGCTGAAATGTTGTCTGTAGTAATCTGTTGCTGATATATTTTGTATCCTTGATGTTGTCTTCGTACTTCCTGTTTACGAGTAGGCCAACCCTGAAGCAGCTCTTTCGTCTTTGTTCTTGCCTCTGTATAGTAATGTATAATCCTGGTAACTAACGCTGCCTTTTCCTTTCTTCTTTGTTTCTGATAGGGCACAGAAGTCTAGATGGTGGTTTCTTATTTCTATGAGGATTTCCTTATCTTTGCGGTTGAATGATGTGACGTTCCAGCAACCTATTCTTAGTGGTTTTGGTTTCCTAATTCGTTTCCTTTTTCTCGCCGGGTCGTCATGATGTTTTCCAGTCCAGTCCGAGGCTTCCTTGTCGGTTTTTTGAGCGATGATTCTTTTTATCACAGGCAGGCTGCTAACCTCACCTGTGAACCCTCCTCCTTTATCCGGGCTTGGGACCGGCAGTGATGCCCAATGGGCTACTCAATCCACCCATCGCACACCCCAGGCGGAGTTCGCTATATTTATGTTAACATAAAGTACAACTGTAACTTGATGTACAGTTTTAGTAATTTTTTTTAGTAAACGTAGAAGGTTGTTGACTCAATAATATAAAATTTATCAATCTATAAGATTTTTACACATATCTCTAAACTAAATTAATTTGTTTTTTTTTTTAAGAAACCTTTCTAAATAATTTGCGAAGAGGTCTAAAAATTTATTATAGCTCCGCTACTGGGTTGTACAACAACTGTAAAAGATTGTCAGCTTTTACTGGCAAGTTTAGTCTTGGGGTTGTACGCAGAGCACATTATGTGAACGGGAACAATAACGGGTTGTGACGTGTTAATGCAAAAGAAATAAAATAGACCGGCATAACTCAAGCGTAACGCAGTGAGACAAAAGTAATTTGATACGAAACAAAGAAAAAAAAATCTTGTTAACTTTTTTGCAGTAAAATGATATTCAATTCAATTCAATGTTAAGAGTTTTACATGCGTCAAAAGTTTACATATTAAAATTTAAAAAATATTTAAAAACAAGTAAATAAAAATAATAATATATAAAATCAAAACAATCAGGGTCAATATAGTAAGCAAGTATAAAGTATAATATTAGTTTAAAGGTAAACAAAATAATTACTAATAATTAACACATTAAAATTAGAGTACAAATAAAAGCTGTAACCACTGTAACCAATCACGGTTAGTAAAACATTTAAGCATTCTTCAATACTGTAAAATGCTTTCGGTATATAATAATATTTTAAAGCTTGTTTAAAATTGTTTGCTGCAAGAGTTTTGATATTTACAGGTAATTGATTAAATAATTTAGGCCTGTAGAAATTGATTCCGTTTTGAGACTTAATTAGACGTAGACAAATAGGATATAGATGGATATTGTATTTAGTATTGTATTGATGGTTTAGATTGAATTAATTGTAAGAGTTAATGTTGTTGAATACGTGCATAAGAGCGTACAGACAAGGGAGTCATTAGTAACTTTCCGACAATCATCCTTATAGTCAATCGAGTTGAAGACTAAAAAGTCTCTTTAAAAGGCTAGAATGACCTCATAATAATAATCCATAACTTAGATGAGCTTGAATTATTGCAAAATATACTGTTTTTAAGACATCACTGGGAATTGATATTTCAACTGTCTTAAAAGAAATAGGTTTTTGGATATTTTGTTAGGCAGTTCATTTTCATATAAATATATGCTAATTTAATTTTGTATCTTGGTGCACACCTAAGAATTTAGCGCTGTTTACTACAGTGTCAGTTTTAAAGAAATCATTACAGTAGTAGATTTTTCTGGGTTGACTGTTACTTTATTTGCAACAAACCAAAGAGAAGTTATTTCTACTGCACTATTATTGTGTGAAATAGTTGTTTGTTTAGAAGACGAGCAATTTTGCAGTGTGATATTGTCAGCAAATAGAGTTGTGAAGTTATGATTTGGCAAGTCATTAATATAAAGTACAAAGAGCAAAGAGCCTAAAATAGACTCTAGCGGAACCCCGTGTTTAATTGCTAATTCTGATGACAACTTTTTATTAGCGCATACCAAACGGTATGCGCTGTTCAATAAATAAGAATAGATCATACGACAGCTACTTGGGTATAAATTCTAGCAATATTGTTTTTGCAGAAGGATGTCATGTGATACGCAATCAAAAGCCTTTAACATTATTTTCCTATTTCAAAACTGTCATATACTGTCTGAGTGAAAGAATTGATTGCGTCCCCCGTAGACCTCCCTTCTTCTGCGAAAGCCATAGATGAAAATTTGTTGTTTTCCAAAAATTTGAGCATTTGTTCCAATAGAATTTTTTCTATAATTTTAGAAAAAATATTTAGAACAGAAATTGGCTTATAATTATTTTTGTCATTTTTGTCACTATTTTTGTAAACTGGAATGACACACGCTCTTTGTAAACAAGCTGGAAAGATGTTAAATGTTATGCATAAGTTGGTCTTAATTTGTGTATTGTATCTATAATATTTAATGAATTAATCTTTTGAAATTTAAAGTAAATACTAGAATAGTTGTGTGCACCTAATTAAGAAGAAAAATTGGATCAGTATTTGTATTTGGTAAAACTTTTATTAAGTCTTCAGCAACTTGGCTAAAATATGTAATAAACTCATCTGGATTTATGGCACATAAGGTGCTGTTAGAAGGTGTATGTTGTTGAATTAGAGACCAGTTAATTCTTAGGTTATTGCCGGATTTCCTAATAAGTTTTTAGTTGTGTGCTATTTGTGTGGTTTTCAAAGCATGATAGTATTTATTTTTGTAACTAGTGTAGTTAGCTTTCAGATTTTGATATTTTATGCTAGCACTTCATAACAACATAAGTGAACCAAGTGGAACACTTTTTAGAACCCGTGGAGATAATTCTTTCTGGGATCGACCAAAGAATGAGTTGCTCGACTGTGTTAAAGTTTGGTAACTGCAGTACTCCACCATGAATAAATATATTTTGTGAAAAATGGGACAAAACTTTATATTGAGTAAAATGAAGTAGTAGTCTTATTACCAACTATAAAATGCTCACTTATACCAATGAAATCAAATATATATATATATATATATATATATATATATATATATATATACGTACCTCGCGGATGATGCGAAGCCCAGTATACACTACAGGCCACCCGAAGCCCGGTCTTAAAAAAACAGTTTTGCTGTATATTTTGCAAATTTACTCTTTAATAATGAATATAATTATATCTGATAAGCGAGGGGTAAGTTTATATAGAAATTTATTTTGTATAGATTTGTCAGGTTATGCGAGCCCTACGAGACAACACGGATATTGCGAAGCCTAAGTGCATATGTTTATATTGCCTACGGTTGATTTGACGCCCAACGTTGTTGCCAATTTTTTTGCTATTAAACCGCATAAAATATTAGAAAACCAATCGGACAAATATTTTAAGAAATGTGGCTGTTGAATGTAAGTAATATATCACATAATAGTTTTAAATAAATAATATAATGTTAGTATTCTAATTCTATATAGAGATCATTGTAAAAAAAATAAATCTATACAATACCTAATTGTTGTTGTGACAACTAAGTAATTTCTAAATATTACATATTAATATTTAAAAAAAAAATATATTAATGTATGTAAAGCTTTTTGATTGGTTATTAATGTCAATTCTTATAATTTGTTTAGTAAATAATAAGGGTCCTTCAAGATGTTTGTGACATTGCTTTACTCAAAAACTTCTTAGTTTAAACTACTATTTTATTAGCTCAGATTATAGCCCAATAGTCTTTAATCTTTATGGAGGAATGAACAGAAAGTTAAGAGTCGGTCTATAAGACCGATTAATCGTTTTTCTCACACTCTAGAACAGAGCATCACATCCCTTCTTAATATTCAAACAATTAAAAGAGTTGACAGCGTTATCTTTGACTTTACTAGACTCATATCGCTAGTAATGGAAAAGTCTACAGGTTTTGCCAAAAGTAAAATAGATTGGGTTTCATTAGAAAACCAGACAGCTCATCTAACTTTAAATAACAAAATTTTATGACCTAATTGACCAAAACAAACTAAATCAGTTCAATGATGAGGTTATTTTTAAGCTGATAAGCCAAAAATCTAAACTAACTCAATAGTGAGATAAAGAAGGCAATATATAAGTACAAAAATCAGTGCTGAAAATTCGTTCTAAATTTTTCCAACAAAAATAATCTAATGTGTAAAAATAAGCGTAGACCGTTTTTTTTTTTAATTTATGACAAAAAAGCTTTAAATATACTTTGGAAAACATGGCCAAATTATTTGCTGACAACTCTAATGCGCGCCGTTTTACAAGAAAGACTTAGATTTGGACCACTTAAAAAAAATCCACAAAAAAATTAAATATTGTAGGAAATGTACTAATTCTGCTTGACTTTTTAAATTGGTTTGGACGTCTAAAGTAAGAAATATGTTTCCTCAATTCAAACCAAAATTAGAATTATGTCCTAAACAAAGCTTGAAAGCATTTTCTTACAAGGTTGTAAAGTTCCCCACTTACATTACAAGTACAATGTTAACGTCACATTTTTGTATTCATAAAAAATTCTAATAAAATTTGAGACATTTTTCACAAAATAACCTTGGACAAAATCAGAAATCACACTGAAGTTAAAAACCTATTGCCAAATCATCAACATGGTTTCATATATGGGCTCCTTTCAACTAACTAGAGTTAAATCAAAATAATTTTTTGTATAAAACTCAGAAAAAATCCTTTTGTGTAAGACCACAGAAACTATCTTGCAAAAAAAATGGAGTTTTGTATTTGTATGCAAAAATTTAGAAAACTTAATTAATAAATTATTTTTATATTAATTTGTTAAATATACCCAAAGGTTTTCTTAATTTTAAAATGAGATGCCAAAAACAAACACCTTGCAACAAATAAACACTTTACCTACACAGACGCCGACCCGATCATCTATTGCAACCGCTGCAACCATTGCCCCTTGCTGCCAACAATCTGCTTGCCACCACTCAACCAATACGCTTTGCTTTTACACTGCAGGGAGGGCTAAACTCTCCTGGAAGAGGCTGTTAAAAAAACACTTCTGTTAAAAGCACAAACAGATAACATGTTATCCTTCTTTGTGTTTCAAAAACCTTACAACGTGCGCACACATTAACAAGTTGAGCAGAACGAGGTTAATGATACGATTAGAATCTACACGGATGGTCCAAAAACCAATAATAGTTCTGAAGCGAGAATCTTCTCGCAAAATCTGGATCTCAAAATATCTTTACCATTAGTAACGCACACATCTATCTTCTAATCAGACGTAGTACAACTTATGGGGTTTTGAAAAAAGTAACTCGATAATATCTGGCAAGAATGCCTAAACTCTAACACACAGTAGAGCAGCCTTAATTGCTATAAACAAGCCTAAAATCACATTGAAGCATTAAATTTTTGAATGTTATCGTGTCCTTACTTTAGCAGCCTGTAGAAATAACATCAAGCTGATCTGGTTATAAGGACATTCCAACAAAGTAGGTAACATTGAGGCGGACAGGCTAGCGCGTAAAGGGTCAATCCTTATAACGTGTAAACCTGAACCATGAACCTCTTTAACACTCAAAAGTTTAAATAACCTCCTAAAAATTAACACACACACAACGCACTGGATAGACGCTGGGATGACACTTCTGGCTGTAGACAGGAAAAAGAAACAATGACTACCTCAAATGCTAAGACAGCCAATTATTATTTGTGACTGTCACACTGCCAACTAAGAAAACACATGCACTCGATTAGTATTGGAGATAATCCAATATGTAGAGAATGTGAAATGAATGACAAGACGATCGAGCAGGTGCTATGTAGATGCCCGGCCCTCTCATACAATAGAGAGTCCATTTTGGGAAGCTGTTGGCTTGATATGGCCAGTAAAGGGGAGACCCTTCAATGCGTTGTATTTGCATACATCAGTTGAATGCCAAGACAACGGAGTAAGGTCAAAACTTCATTTTTCCAAATTATAACCGTAGCTCATCAGCATAAACTTTCAGCATAAACTTTTAAAAACCACCTAAGGAGAAATCTGAAACAATGTACAAAAAATGTATGGAATTCTAAAATAAGCATTATAGACGACCTTTTGTTAAAGAATTCCTACTTAATATTATATTCCTCTTCAAACAAGTCCACTTGCAACACAACAAAGCTCAAATAGGCAACAAGCTCTTTACTACATTAAGTCTAACTATTGCATCATCTTTGGACAGTATTATGTTGTTATTAATTGACAATTTGGCGGTGCTGTCGGTGCTCCCGCACCGGGCGCAGCTTGGTTGTGGCGCAGAAAACCACCTATATATTATAATTTTGTAGTTTAGAGGGCGCAAAATGACGCTTTCGCACCGAGCGCATCAGAAGCTTGTTACGGCACTAAATTTAATAGCACATGACATACAAAATTTAAAAATATTAAAAAACTGCTATAGCTAGAGTTTTACAACTTGTTTGAAGGGGATTGATAAGTTTAGAAAGTAATGCAAGCATTAAATTTAACATAGTAAAATTAAAAAAAACAATTACTTAAACGTAGTACATAACCATACAAAACAAGTTAAAAAATAATAATAATATATTGCGTATTTACTTCTTCAAACATGAAATAATAATAATACAAGTTACTATGTTTTTTACCCCAAATTTATTCTTACGAATACATTACTAGTTTTGGCTCTACTTATAGTTATATAACTTATTACATCTGTAGAAGGCTCTAGTAGAGCCAAAGCTATTATTGTATTTGTAAGAATAAATTTGTGATAAAAAAAAATAGTAACTTCTTTTATTATTTCATAAACATGAGTTATTAAGTAGTAGAGGTCACAACCATCAATTATATTTTTCAAACATTTTATTGTAATAGACTGTTTTATAGAAAAGCACTGATGCCAAACTTAAGGGCTTCATATAATTCATAAAACATGATTGGCTCCTAACATCCGTAAAATATATGTACTGTATATGCAGTTTAAAACGTAAGCCCTCTATAGTTGCATATAATGAACTATAAGTGTATATTTTGCGATAGTATGCCGACATAGGAAGCCCAATAAATTTTGCAAAAAAAGCACAGGATAGTTTCATTTTTCATATTTGTTCATTATACATGAAAATTTTTAGGAAGCCCAAAACGGGCTTCGTAAAACTTTAGTGCGCTTGGTATCATCCGCACAACATACTGTTTTGGGCTTCATATTGATGGTTAATGCGTCTATATGTATATATATTTTCAAGAAGAATTCAATAGCCGTTTTTGAAATTTATAACCAATCAACACGTACATTTTATAACAATAAAAGGTATACAACAATTAGTTGTTTAATTGCTATATTACTATCTCTTCGTCAATTTTATTTCAGGTTTATCAAACACAATTCATTATACATAATTTTTGCAGGGTATTCTTTACAATTACTATACTTAAACATGAATTTGATATTTCTAACTGGAACAAAGTGTTTTTATTTGCAGAATCTGTTTGACGATTTTAATAAGTTTGATCAATTTTTTTTATTATTAAATAAACCTATACCAAATGAAAGAAAATCTATAAGTACTAAGTTTAGTAAATTTTTTGTAATTGTTTGTTGTTTACTTATAGGAGATTTTATAGATTGGGTTGAAAAAGATATGAAGTCATGGTATTTAATGATTGGTAAAATATTATCATTGAATGTGTTTTTTTATTTGTTGTATGATTTATCATATTTTAAAAGCACTTCAATTTAGATATATTATGTTAAATGATTTTATTTTAAATTGCAATATCATTGATGAAAATATAGTTAACATTATAATTGAGGCGTTTCGTATTATTAGTAATTTAAATGATGGTTTTATATTAGTATTTGGAGTACATATTTTGTTGCTATTGTTGGCTGGAATGTTAGACTTATTAGTATTGTTTTTGGCGGTTTGGAATAAAGGTGTTGATGTTTTGCTGACAACGTTACTATGGGCGATATATTTGGTTGTAAGTATAATTTATTTATATTACAGATAGGAAATAAAACATGGCTTGGTAATGCAACATTTTTTTGTGTTTGTCTGCTGCAGATTTTTTTTTAGTTGGGAATTTTAGAACTTTTTTTGTTAATTTAAACCAGGTAAATTAAATTTTAATCAAAAAAACTGCCGTACAATCAAATTTGATGATGAGTACGCCAATAATTGTAGGAATTTCTGCGCATTAAGTGAGAAAAAAACCTATAGCCAGAATAAAGGATGCATAATGCAAAAAAAGAAAACACTTTACATACTTTTTAGAAGGATTAGGACAAAACACATTTTAATTCTGATCAATATATAAAATTATTTCTACAATTGCTATACATAATATAAAAAATCCCATCTTTTTGTATTTTTCTATTATCTAAATTAATCCAATTACTTAATAACTCAACTACATTTGATGTGTAAACATCAACAAACTCCATTAGTAACAACTCAACCATCATGTATTCACTAGCATATAATTTAAACATTTTCCTAATAGTGGGAAAATACTTTGGAGTTTTACCATCGTATAATCCATCAACATGTACCTTCTGTAACAATCGTACACATACAACAATCAGAACTTTAATTGCATTAACATTAGGCTTCAATCAATTATATTTTTATTACTTACAAATTGATTCAATTTACACGCAGTTACAATGTTATATGTATTCAATTTGCACATGAATTTGATATTTCTAACCGGATCAAAATGTTTACAATTACAAAAGCTAATTGATAATTTTAATAAATTTGATCGGTATCTGTTGTTGTTAAATAAACCCTTGCCGGATACAAAAAAGTCTACAAGTATTAAATTTATCATAATTTTTGTTTTAATGTATTTTGTAGGCATAGGTGAATTTACAAAATGGTACAATTCAATTCCAAAATGGGAAACATTGATTAATTTATATTTTTTTTTAAATATGTTTTTTATGTTTTGTATGATTTATAAAATATTGAAAGCAATTCGATTTAGGTATATGATGTTGAATGATTTTATTTTGCATTGTAATATTGGTGATGATATTATAGTTAATATTTTGATTGAAGCTTTTTGTGTTATTTGTGATTTAAATGATAATTTTATGTCAATATATGGATTATATATTTTTATGTTTTTGATATCTGGGTGTGCGGACGTATTACTACTATTAACGGAGTTTTTAGATGATGGTACTGAAGTTTTGTTTTCTACAATGTTATGGGTGTTATATTCAGTTGTAAGTATTTTTATTAATATTACTTTTTGAAATAGATTATAAAATATTAAGAGTTGAACAATGTTAGTTTTTTTGAGCTAAGATGGTGTAGACCGCTGCATCAAAGATCGTGGATTTGATTCTTACATATTGTGATATATTTTTTACATGTTTATACGCTCTCCCACTATCCAATCCACCAGCGTAGAGTTTTACGGCTAAACACCTTCTCTGATTGAATGATAAAATTTCTCCAGTAAACTGAAACCCACTTAAAATTATAGTTCTCTTGTAATGTAAGTTGCCAGCGTTATGGGCAGAAAAGAACAGTGACGTATAAATGACTGACGACGCAATATTATATGTCCCAAAAAGCTTCTAGCAATTTGATTTAGAGAGCCGGGAACGGAACCGGTGTTGTTGAGGTGTAATGCGTTGTGTGCAGTATTTATAAGTTGCAAATGTAGGATTGTAAAAATATATTGTGAATATGGCGTTGGTTGACATAGTTTCAAAAAAGTTGTTGGCAATTAATTAACAAATTTTTTGTTTGTTTGATGGTTTGTAAAACGAATCTTCTAAAAATTTAACATGTCGGATTCAATCTTACAAGGAAACTGTCTAACAACTAAAACTCTATTCATCCTCTTCATACAGAAGTGAGTACTTAAAGAAAGTTGAAGATGTGAAATTAAAAGATGTTTTAAGAAGTTTACTTACAGAAAGTAGTCCATAGGTGTAATATTACCGACCGTGGATGCTAACTTACGGGTCCGTTACGCAAGATTATGCAGTCAGCAAATGATTACTGCAATAAATTGATTGTATCGCGCATGTGTGGCATGTTGCGCCGTCTTGTTGCAACCAAAGTTTTTCCATATTAACGCCATTTAACTGGGGAACAAAAAAGTTAGTAATCATGAATTGATAGCGCTTTTTATTGACTGTCACGTGTTGGTCGGCATCATCATTAAAGAAATATAGGCCAATGTTTCCACCAACCTATAAAGCACACCAAACAGTGTGTTTTTGTAGATGTAACGGCGTGTAAATAATGGCTTCTGAATTTTTTTTGCTCTAAATCTGGCAATTTTGTTTGTTTACTTAGCCATTGAGCCAAAAATAAGCCTCATCGCTAAACAATTTTGTTTTTGGTTCATTCTCTAAACCTACGACGCATATAATGGTCACGCAGATTCAGCTCTTTTTTGCAAATTTTTTCTTCTTCTTTGGTGCGCACTGTACGACGTCTCTGCGGATACACATTATCAATCAGATCCATGATTTTTTTAATAACTTGTTCGGATAGACGATTATGTCGACTGTAAAATGGACGTAGTGCACGGAAAGTTTTGCAAACTGAACCACAATTTTTGAAGTAAATTTACACAATTTGCAAGCGTTGTTCTGGCGTAAGTCTATTCATGATAAAATGGCAAAACATACTGAGCAGAAATCAGCTGCCACCAATCAAATTGACTGTTACCAGAAACAGTGTTGCTAGGTCAAAAAATAAACCTTTAAAAAAAACAATTTTAGATGTTATATGCTAATGCTAGCAAGGGGTAGTATATTATGCATTATCTTATGCGCTAAGTCAAGAAGCACCAATGAAAAAAATAAGTATTTTTTGCCTGGAATTGTGTGTACAATTAGTTAGCAAATTACGTAGGGCTTTAGGTCTTAGTGTACTTACTTACTTATTTTTAAACAGTTAAAAAAAAAATTGTTGCTAATTGCGTTTGCAAATTGCCAAGATTCGCACTATGTAAGCACAAACAAAACGCAGTGAATTTGATATTTCAGAAAACTACTATTGAAAGACTTAAAAAACTGAACTTATAGTGGCATCAGCTGTAAAATTAAACTGTGTCTTTCTTAACAACAAAAACTTGGAATTACCTGAAAAAACTATTAATATTACAAACAAATTTAAGACTAGATTTGTTATTGCCAAAAAGATACTTTTTGTTTGCTTAAAATTTATTAACGCATGCTGATTAAAAATCAAACTTAAGAATGTTGTACTGGCTATAGATGAGCTACAAAAAGACAAAACTCAATTAATTAAAAAAATACAGAAAATTGAGTTTGCCAAAGAGTTACAACAATAGCAAAAAGAAAATGATATTAATAAGTAAGTTAAGTTAAAATTTAAATTGTTTATTGATTACGATGGGTTTATACGTGTAAAAGCAAGGTTACGACATACTGCATTACCATATAATAAGCAATTTCTAATAGTAATATCATTAAACATCCTTTTACAAAATTGGTCAAACAAAACAAATATAAAAGAAATTTGTTTTCTAGATTTCAGGCAACACTTGTTGCAATTAGAAGTTAATACTGGCTATTAGCGGAGAGAAACATACTGTAAAATTTAACAGCTGTCTTCCACAAATACGCCTATAATAGAAAATTTTACAAAACAAAAATACAGTATTGTGAGCTTATTCGAATAAAGATAAGCAACTTGCATTTAAAAAAAATGTAAAATGATATATTGTGATATTTATTTGCATTTTCATTAAAGCAGTACACATGAGTCTAGCTTCTAAAGCGTTTTTAGGAGTCTTAAAAAGATTATTGTCTAAAAGAGTGCCAATCAAAGAACTATTTTTTGATAACGCTATTAATGTTGTAGGTGCCAATAACAAATATAAACTAGCACTTTTTTGTGCATTTCTTTCTGGAAGACTATAGAAGAATGTTTTTATTTTTATTTTTATTCAATCTTTTATTATTGCACTATTATTTTTTCGTAATTTGTTATTAATATGTTACTACTCCTTTTGTATTCTAACTATACCTTTTTGCGACCATGTAGTTTGCTTATTAATTACCGTTCTTAGGCCGGTTGGTATACAGTGTCCTTGTTAATTTCTATTGGTTTTCACTTTTATATTATTTTATAAATCAAATTATTTTTATTTATTTTCAATATGCTTTTAATTACAAACTATGGTATTAATACTTGTAATATTGAAAACGATTCAAAGTGTGATAAATGTATATATCCTATAAACACTACGTGTTCCAGTCTATCTTTTCATAAAATTACTTTATGTATATCAAAAGACAATTTTGTTTCATTGTATGACCTGTGCAAATACAAAATCGGAGCTGCAGAAACTTAAACAGATTGTATAAAGTCTTACTATTCAAATAATGGAGTAAATGTGTAAAAACTGTGCCGTTAACATAAATTAAATTTAACCCGGCGTTGCCTAGGTGGTTTTTTGAGACATGTATGATAAGGTGGGGTTTAATAAACCCCACTCTATTTTTATTTATTGTTTTAATATTTTTTAGTAAAAAAATTCTATATTATTTTTAAATCAAACTATAGTTATGTACTCACATAAAAATAATATGTTTGTGAATATTTATTTATAATTTATTTCAAAATTTGCTAAAGTACAAAAAATTCACCAAAAAAAAAACTTTTTTTTCAAACTGAAATATAAATAAACAAATAATACTAACAACAAAAACAAAGTATCACATTTTCTTCTAGACATATCCAAAAATTAAACAAAATTAACAACATTTTTTTATAATCAAACTTAAAAAAATCTTAGGTTCTCAACTTTAGTAAATTTTATGAATTATTAAATTAAAAAAAAACAAAAAAAAATAATTAATTAATTTGTTTATTATTTTTAAAGAAATCTGCAGGTAGATTCTTAAATTAAAAAAAAAAATTATTGAAAAATGTTTGTTGTTATATTTGTACATAATTTGGAAATTTATTTCTAATTTATTTAAAAAAGAAAAAAACATTGTCAATGGCCATTGACAAATAATAAGCTGGAAGTTTGAGGTAAAACTTTAAAATACATAGATACTAAGGTGGGGTTTTAGCTGTAAAAATAAAATACATAAGTACTGAGGTGGGGTTTAAGCACTGCCACAAACACTTTACGCATATGCTACTTTACTGCAAGTCTAAATATAATTAAAGCAATATCGAAAATGTACAGAGCGATAAATTTTAGGAAGGTACTGAAGCCTACGCCCTTGTGCGGAATCATTTTCTATTAATTTTGTTGTGTTTAAAGTCAGTGGGGTTTATTATACCCCATCTATGCAACGCCGGGTTAAGGCTCCTTTTACATGTAGATTCAGCCGCCCAGATTCTGAATGCAAGATTCAGAATCCGTATGCGCATACAGCCGCTCGGATTTCTGTGAGAGAAGAGTGCCGTATAATAATAACTTTTTAGACAATATACAATATGAGTAAATAAAGGTTACATATAACGTAATGTACAGCGTGAATCCCGGATTTGGAAATGCTAGAGAATTTCGGACACAGGCATTCTGAATCGCGACTAGGACGTGGATTGTCTGAAAAGTCCCATTTAAACGTATGCATCAACGGAATCCGAGATTTTAAATCTTTTTTTTTTAATCTGCGTGTGAAAAGGGCCTAACACTAACAGTGAAGAGGTTATATGTAAAATTTTAGATCTTTATTCTCTGACTTTCAATGCAATTTTGTTTAACATTAATGAGCTTCCAGGTATGTCTTAAGATGCTCGTTATAAGACTGATCAAGATACTGTTGCAGTCAAAGTAGTTAATAAGTTATCTTTTGTAAATATTGAAAAAAAGTATAATTTTTGGAAAACAAAACTTATGGTTTATATCAAGCTATCTATAATGCAGATTGGTCTTCGCTAGACAATTTTTGCAATAATACTAACTATTTTGTCGATTTTATTTATTTATATGCTATATTTGATAAGTTTGCTTCTGTATCAGAAAAGAAATGTTAATAATAATTTTCATTTCTATTAGTTTATTTTCAAAATCAATAAATAAAATTTAACAAATAGCTAAGCTTTACAAAAAAATTAAAAGAGATGGAAATCAGTTGATACATGATAAGTTTAGACAAAATATCAAATCTCCTATTAAATTTGAGCATAATTCTTATATAGAAATTGTACAAAATTGTTCAATTACTGATTCTCAAGAGTTTTTTTACTTTTTTTAGATCCAAACAAGAGTCCTTGCTTAATGATGAAAAGAAATCTGTTGTCGTCGACTTCTTCTTTGGACTCGATTTTTTATTTTGAATTTCTCTGTTTTGAGATCCTCGGGAACAGACACAATCTCGCAGATGTTGAAATTATCTGCGATACCATGCAAATGTACTCTTGTAATTGAAATTAATAATACTTTTGAATGTTTATTTTTAATAATGACATGTATTTAATATGACTGACGTATGATTGATTCCCACAATCTTGATACAGAAATAAATACTTAAATTAATAATTATATTCTATACAGAATATTGTGAGTAGGAAAATACACTCAACATACTGCCTACCTTGAAATAATGAATTTCAATGCAATTAATTAATTGGTAACACACATAAATTTCTAACAATACATTTTATATTGTCCTTAATTGTTCTAACTGTGACGGTGCGAATAATTCCATCCGCTTCTGGGTGAATTTTTTAAATTATTTCTAGTTTCCATTGTAATGAAGGAATGTGCTGCTCTTTGATGCGTACCAAGTTATCCTTCTTCAGTGGTGCGTTATGGGATGATGTCCATTTACTTCTTTTTTGCAAATGGTTGAGGTACTCTATTGACCATCGTGTCCAAAAGTTTTGCTTTATTTTAGATATTTGTTGCCAGTAAAATAATCGATTGCTTGGCAATCCCTGGACATTTGATTCTGGTAGGTCGGTTAGCTTGCAGCCGATTAGAAAATGTCCTGGAGTCAATGGTTCAAAATCTTCAGGATTACTGGACAATGGGGAAAGTCGTTTTAAGTGATGTTTGGTACTCTTAACAGCAGCTTCCCACAAGCCGCCGATGTGTGGAGATTTTAGTATAATAAATTTTCATTGTATTCCATCTTGGGCTGCCTGAGCCTCAACTGCCATTTTGTTTTCTTTGCTTAGTCGTTGAAGTTCATTATTTGTTTCGACAAAATTTGTCAGAGTATATGGAATGCGGTTTTCCTCTTTGTGCAGTGAATCTCTTTAAACAGTTTAAAAATGCTTCTATTGTGATGCTAGTAGCCGTTTCAAGATGTACGTCCTTTGTACAAAAACATATAAATACTGCTATGTTTCTTATTTTTTCTACGGGATTCCTTTGTTTGATAAGGTTTTATGTTGAATGGCTTACAAAAATCCACACAGCAATGAAAAAATTGTTGAGATGTCGTTATTCTTTCTTTGGGTAATTGGCTCATTATTAGTTGTGCGAATATTGGTTTAGCCCGGCAACATTTTTCACACTCTTGCAGTATCTTTTTTGCTGTTGATCTTCCACCTATTGGCCAGAATTTAGAACGTAAAGTGTTTAACAGTAAGTTTACCCCACCGTGTATTTGTTTAAGATTGTGGTTTATAATCATCTTAGTTATGGTGTGGTTTTTTGGCAAAATGATTGGATGTTGTTGATTATATGCCAACTCTGAATGTAACAAACGTTCTCCAACTTGCAATATGTTACTATTATCCAGAAGTGGATTTAATCTAATTAATTTGCTTGATTTTTTTATTGTGGTTGATGCTTTCAAATCCATAATGTCACTGGCAAATTCGGATGTTTGTGCCAGTCGAATCAATTGAAGTAGCACCCTTTTTAATTCTTCAACCGATAGTGATCCATAATTACGTTCCTCCTTGGACTTAAATTTGCAGTTTGAGACAAATCGTAGACAATAGGCCATAGTGCTAATGACAAATCAATGACGTTGTTCGGTTAAAAATATCTTGTGAATCATCTTTTAAAATCAACAAACTGACTGTTGTAAATTTAAAATCTGGTAGTTTTGGTTTCTGTTATAGTGATAAAGGCCATTGTTCTTCATTTTCTGTTAAAAATTTTGGTCCGTGCTACTACAAAGAAAGAGAAGTTAGTTGAATTGGATTTGTCCCTTTTGAGATTGAATTTGCTGGATTGTTCAGAGATGCCACATGATGCTATTGATTTGCTAAAGTCATTGATTGTATTTTGCCAATTCTATTTGCAACAAATGTTTTATAAAGTTTTGATTGATATTTGGTCCAATCTAAAACTATGTTTCATGTAGTGCATCTTTTGTAGCTGCGATAAATTGAACTAGTAACAAGGCACCGCACAGATCAAGACGAGGAATTGACTGCACTTTTATTGGAGCTATTTTTGATTTCGAACAAAGTAAATGTATTTTGTAGTTTCCATTTTCTGACTTTGTTCTGATGTATATACATGCTCCATATGCATTTTCCAAAACGTCACAGAAAGCATGCTATTGGTATC
Source organism: Tachinus rufipes (assembly GCA_963932245.1). NCBI lineage: Eukaryota > Metazoa > Arthropoda > Insecta > Coleoptera > Staphylinidae > Tachinus > Tachinus rufipes. The sequence continues at coordinate 17,019,086 of OZ010744.1, forward strand.
TTGATTTGATCTAGCATTTCTATTCTTTTTCATATGTTATCTATCTTAAATAGAAATTTATCGGAACTGATTTGTCCCAATCAAGTTTTAACTCCCATAAATTTAGTATAATTATCTTAGCAGTGACGACTGGTCTAAGTAATTCTAATGGGTCAAATATTTGCGACGATTTTGATAGAATTACACGTTTTGTAATCTTTTCATGGTTTTTGATCATTAATGAGTGAAAAAACTGAAGTGTGTCTTTATTATTGTTTCATAATAATCCCAATGTTTTTAATATTGATTTATTATTGAACAACAATTTTTCGTCTTTTGGAGCATTCTTTGAAGTGTCATCCAATATTCTACTTGAATATAATCGCCATTTTCTTAAATGAAATCTACCCTTTAAGAGTAGTTTTAGCATGTCTTCAGAATTTGCTCAAGTAATGCAATCATCAACGTAGATTTTTTTTCAAAATTTTTCTTGCATATGAATAATTGTTTTCTTCAGAATTTGATAATTGATGTAAACATCTGATGGCTTGGAACGAAGCAGATGATATTCCATATGTAAAGGTTGTTAGTTTGTACGTGCTTATTGCATCAGTTTCATTGTATTGCCATAAGATTTTTTGATCATTTTGATTGTCTGGATGCACCTTGATTTGACGGTACATTTTTTTGATGTTTCCCGTAAGTACAAATTGATGATTTTGAAATCGCACAATTATTGCAAACAGGTCATCCTGGATGGTAGGTTCTATGTAATGTGTGTCGTTTAATGACACACCGGTGGATGTTTTTGCGGAACCGTCAAAAACGACTCTAATCTTTGTTTTACTACTGTCGGTCTTGAGAATGCAATGGTGTGGTAGATAGTATCTGTTTGTATTATTGCATTCCATTTTTTATGTGTTTCTTGTTTTCATACTCCGCCATAAAAGTACGATAATCTTGTTGTAACAACAAATTGTTTCTTAATTTTCTCTCAATTGACAACAGTCGGTTGGTAGCGGCCTGCTTCGAGGATCCCAATTTTTGTATGTTGTTGTTAAATGGCAATCTTACAATAATACGTCCGTCCTTGTCACGGTTTATTGTATTTGTGAAATGTTCTTCACAATTTTTTTGTTCTATTGTAAGATAGCGTTTTTGAGTTACTTGTTCTAACTCCCAAAATTGTTGTAACCGTTTGTCAGTTTGTAGTGTGCTGACGTGACAGGTTGTATTATGATCGGTACCATATGTGCTGCCAGACACAATCCATCCTAATCTTGTTTTTTGTAGTATTGTTTCTTGCCTGTTTTTTGTTAATGACTGGCCAATGGAAAGTAGTTTCCAAAATATATTTGCTCCTAGTACCATGTCAATCCTTCCCGACTTCTCAAAGTTTGGAATGGCTAATAGTATTGATAGTTGATCAGATGTAATAGTGGAAATTACAAAAAATTTCAGTTTTTTAGAAAATGATTGATTTCTAGAGTTCATTGTTGTTGTTGTTCTGTGCGATATGTTAGTCGTTGAGAATATTGATAGGCACTTGGTTAAGACGTAACCTTTGACACAATTGTTTGGTGATGAAGTTGGATTGTGATCCATTGTTTTGCAGCGTCTCAATTTGCATTGATTCAACAAGTGACCCTTTTCTAGACAGTTTATGCATAGCTTTAAGCTATATGCTTTTGCTAATTTATCTTTACAAGATAAATTGAGGAACGTGGTGCAGTAGTAGATGTCATGGTTTTGACTGCATACATAGCATTTAAAACTGGTTCGCGTTGCCATCGTATGAGTGTATCAAGGTTTTGGCGGAATCAAAGATGTAGGTCGTGCTTCCAACACCCAACATTGCTGATGCAAAAATTCAATTGCGTCGTTTAGTTTACAATGTCTAATGCATGACTCAAACTTAGAAAAAAGATGGTTTGGTTTATACACTACATTCACATAATTCTTTTAATGATTCTTATAATTTATTAAATAAGTCAGTAGATATTTTTACAATTGATGAAGACTGTATCCTTATAAGTTTAAATAAGTTCAAACCGATTTTAACTGCAGGAATTGATCAGATACCTCATTTATCTTAAAAGATTGCGCTGCTTTTCTTGTTGCACTTTTATTTGTTTTAATCAACTCAATATTAAATATATATTAAATTTGTAAAATATAAATAACTACCATCTTATTTCTATTTTATCAGACTTATCAAAAATCTTTAAAGTTGTCTATACAAATTTATTCTAGCGCAAGTTGGTCATAAAATTAGCTCAGATTAGCATTTTTTTTTTCCAAAATAATCGACTACTACTAATCTTTTTAAATTAACACATAAGTTGGCTGTTGAGATAGATTGTCAAGGTCAAACTGATTTTAATTATACAGATATTTTATAAATTTTAATAATATATTTAAACATAATAATAACAGTCAATACAAATATTTAAATAATTAGAAATTATTTAAACAAATTTTTATTAATATTTCCTTTTATTTTGTTTCAGGTAAGTCTTTCAATATGTATTCTTTAATAACTGTAAGTATTTAGTGTATTATTATTATAATGTACAGGGTTATTATAAAAGTTTGGGATTATGTAACCATCAAATGTACGTTTGTGCCACTCTAGTGAAATAGTGAATTCATATTCGGTGTGCGTAAATACAGTTGAAATTGAACTGTCAAAACAAAGTAAATAGTTTGTTGGACAATTTAATAAAGTGATTACATAATTCCAGACATTTATAAAAACTCTGTATAAAGGATGGTTGAGACTCTTACTATGTGGTAATCTATAATATTAATAAAACAAAACATTAACTAAGTTTTTTACAACAAATAATACAGTATTTGTAGTGCAGGATAGAAAATGCTGGATACGACCATTAACAAAAATTTATTACATTTGTGTTGTTATGAAAAAATCAATTAATTAAATAAATTATACCAATTACTTTAATGCTCAGACTAACAACATCTAATAAATAAACATTTATTCACCAGTAGCTACATAATCCAGCAACATGTATACACTAGCAAATAATTTATATTCACTCTTAACTGTTGGTAAATTTCTTGGAATTTTACCAAATTATAACCAATCAACACGTACATTTCATATCAATAAATTTTTTACAATAATTAACTGTTTAATTGCTATATTGATATCTCTTCGTCGATTCTATTTTAGTTTTATCAATCACAGTTCAATATATATTATTTTTGCATTGTATTTTTTACAATTACTGTACTTAAACATGAATTTGATATTTCTAACTGGATCAAAGTGTTTACATTTGCAGAATCTATTTGACAATTTTAATAAGTTTGATCAATTTTTCTTATTATTAAATAAACCTATATCAAATAAAAGAAAATCTATAGGTACTAAATTTGGCATAGTATTTGTAATTGTATGTTTTTTAATTATAGGAGATTTTTTAGATTGGGGTAATAGCGATCAAATCTCATGGTATTTAATTATTAGAGCTTTAATACCTTTAAATGTGTTTTTTATTTTTTGTATGGTGTATCATATATTAAAAGCACTTCAATTTAGATATATTATGTTAAATGATTTTATTTTAAATTGCAATATCAATGATGATAATATAATTAACATTATAATTGAGGCGTTTCGTATTATTTGTAATTTAAATGATGGCTTTATGTCAGTATTTGGAGTACATATTTTGTTGCTATTGTTGTCTGGATGTGTGGAATTATTAGTATTGTTTTCGGGGGTTTGGAATAAAGGTGTTGATGTTTTGCTGACAACGCTACTATGGGCGCTATATTCTGTTGTAAGTATTATTTATTTATATTGCAGTTAAGAAATAAAACTTGGCATTGTAATAATATTAATAATTAAGATTTTATTTATGTTATTTTTTTAGTTTGTTTGCTTCAAATTTATTTTTGGAAAGTAAAACTTTGATTTACTAATCAATAAAGTATAGTTCCATTGCAAAACTTTCCGTGGTAGTAGGTTGAACTAGATAATTAAGACGGAAACGTAATTACATCACTCTACATGTATTGTGTTGACATTTGTTCATTATTTAAATTAATCCATTTCCTTAATAACTGAACTAAATTTTATACGTAAACATCTACACAATACATTAGTAACTAACTTAATCATCATGTATTCACTAGCAAATAATTTAAACACACTCCTAATAGTAGGAAAATATCATTTAATTTTACCAATGTATAAATCATCAACATGTTGTTTTATTAACAATCGTAAACATATAACAATCAGAATTTTAATTGCATTAACATTAAGCTTCAATGAAATATGTTTTAATTATTCACAAATTAATTCAACATACAAGCATATTGCAGTTTTAGTATTACATGTATTGAATTTAAGCATGAATTTGATATATGTAACCGGATGGAAGTGTTTACAATTGCAAAAACTATTTGATGATTTTAATAAATTTGATCGGTATCTGTTATTGTTAAATAAACTTATTCCGGATACTAACAAGTCTACAAGTATTAAATTTATCATAATTTTTGTAATAATAGTTTTTGTATTTATTGGTAAATTTATAAATTGGTTTGAATTAAATCCGATTTGGCCGACAATGATTAGATTTATATTTTTTTTAACTTATTTTTTATTTTTTGTATGATTTTTAATATATTGAAAGCAATACAGTTTAGGTATATTTTGTTAAATGATTGTATTTTACAATGCAATATTGATGATGATAATATAGTCAATATTTTGATTGAAGCATTTTATGTTATTTGTGATTTAAATGATGATTTTATGTCAACATTTGGATTACATATTTTGTTGTTTTTGATGTCTGGATGTACGGACTTATTACAATTATTATCGGAGTTTTTAGATGATGGTTTTAAAGTTCTGTTTACTACGATGTTATGGGTGCTGTCATGTGTAGGTCACATGGTGTGCGCAGAATGCGAGGTTGAGTTTAAGATGTCATAGTTGCCAGACATTGTATGCTGAGACGACAATAAAGTAACATCTAATAATTAAATACTCTTTTATATATGCACCTTACGTTACATGGCGCAGTCGGTTAAAGAACATCAAGTGTAAAAGTGAAGTGTTATAATGGCTGAATTAAAAGGAATAGGCCAGATGATTATGGATGGAAATATTTCCGATAACTGGAAGTTCTGGAAAACACGTTTTCAGAATTATTTAACGGCAAGTGAATATACAAAAAAGAGTCAAGAGACACAATGTGCTCAACTATTGCATTATATCGGAGAAGATGGCTTCCGTATATTTAATACATTCACCTTTGAAGAAGATGAAAAAAATAAATTGACACATTTAATTAAAAAATTCGACGATCATTTCACGCCTAAAAAAAATATTGATTTTGAAAGACATAAATTATTTTCAAGAAAGCAAGTTTTGGGTGAAACAGTGGAACAATATGTTACAGTTTTAAAAAATATTGCGATTTCTTGTGAGTTGGGTGAAATAAAAAACGATATAGTAAAAAGCATTTTGACATGTGGAATTTTAAGTGAAGAAATGCGACAACGATTATTAGAAAAGGAAGGAACAACGCTAGAAGAAGCAATATCAACATGCAGATCAATAGAGGCATCAAAGAATATTTCAACAGCGGTAGCAGAAAAGGAGCCCATCAATGTGATTATGGGCAACAGAAAGAACGCAGACAGCAGAAGAAAAAATGAAAATTGGATTAAATCATCATATGGACCAGGAAATTCATTACGTCAGTTTGAAAGAACAACACCACCACGTGGAACAGTGACGTCATCGCACGGTCAACAAGCAACCTCAGAATTTAAGTGCAGAAGATGTGGAAAAAATCACCAATTTAACAATTGCCCGGCATACGAAAAAATATGCAATATATGTAAAATGAAGGGGCATTTTGCGGCGTATTGTAAAAATAAAGTACATTATATCAGTGCAGATGATATCGAGGAACAAAACGATTTTTTTATAGGAACTGTTAAAGAAAATGTAAGTAAGTCTGAATGGAATGTACACATTGTAGTAGAAAATAAAGGTCCAATTAAATTTAAAATTGATACAGGGGCAATGGTTAATGTGTTACCTCTGCACATATTTAAAATTTTAGATTTAAGTAACAAACTTAATAAGTGTGAAACAAAATTAACCATTTTCACAAATTCGGATATTCCAGTATTAGGGAAGATTGATTTAAATTGCAATTATAAGAATATTAATAAAATTATTACATTTTTTGTTGTTGATTCAAGTATGGCACCAGCAATTCTGGGTTTACAAGACAGTCTGCAATTCAATTTAATTAATCGAATTGATTCAGTTAATAATAATAATAATTCTGCATTTATGGAAAATTATAAAGATTTATTTAAGGGAATTGGTTGTTTGAAGGATATAATGTATCATATAAAAGTAGATAAAAGTGCAACTCCTGTAGTTAACGGTCCTAGAAAAATTCCCATAGCCCTACAAGATTTATTTAAACAAACAATTAATGATATGGAGGAACTTAAAATAATTAGAAAAGTAGACGAACCAACTGATTGGGTCCATCCGACAGTTATTATTAAAAAACCAAATGGCAGCCTGAGAATTTGTCTAGACCCAACGGACTTAAATAAAGCAATTAAACGCGAATATTATCAACTACCAACACTAGATGAAATAACTTGTAAATTAAAGGGTGCTAAATATTTTAGTACTCTTGATTCATCTCAAGCATTTTGGCAGATACTTCTAGATGAGGAAAGTGCAAAATTGTGCACGTTTAGTACACCATTTGGGAGATACTGTTTTTTACGAATGCCATATGGATTAAGTTGTGCTCCTGAAATATTTCATAAAACATTTAAAAGAATATTCAACATGGAAGGAGTGGATGTATTTATTGACGATTTGATTATTTGGGGGTCAAGTTTAAAAGAACATAACGAAAGATTACAAATTGTATTGGATATTGCTAGAAAAAATAATATTAAATTTAATAAAATGAAATGTAAGTTTTTGCAAAAAGAATTGGTTTTTATGGGACATGTGATATCGGAAGATGGATTAAAACCCGATATGTCAAAAATAAATGCGATCTTAAAGATGCCAACACCGGCAGATAAAAAATCACTACAGCGTTTTTTAGGAATGGTAAATTATGTGGGTAAATTTATTTATAATATGTCTTCCATAACAGCGCCGTTGCGCGAATTAATAAAAAAAAATAATTTATGGGAATGGCAAAATAAACACCATGAAGCAGTAGTAAAATTAAAAGAAATTATTACTAAGTCACCTGTATTACAACATTACGATGTAAATGCTGCAACGACCTTATCAGTAGATGCATCAAAAGACGGTCTTGCGGCAGTCTTGATGCAAAAGAACATGCCGTGTGCATATGCATCAAAGGCCATGACAGACACACAGAAGCGATATGCACAAATAGAGAAGGAGTTGCTAGCAATATTATTTGGGTGCGAACGATTTTCTCAATACATCTTGGGCAAAAAGATAAACGTACAAACCGATCATAAACCGTTGGTGGTCATATTTAAAAAGAAATTAAATGACTGCCCTATGCGATTACAGCGGATGTTAATACGATTGCAGCGATATGATTTAAATGTATATTACAAACCAGGCAAAGAATTGTTTATAGCAGATACTCTCTCAAGAGCGTATATAAATGGCAGCAACAATGAGGATTTAGATAAAATTATAGAAGGTCATGTTTGTTTAATTAAATATAATGTTAAAATGACTACACAGAGAGGCAAGGAATTACAAGCATCTTTAAAAACTGATGATGTTTTACGCAGAGTTATAATATATATAAAACATGGTTGGCCAAGGTCAATAGATAAGCAATTACAACCATATTTTCAAATAAGAGAATCTTTGTCAGAATATGAAGATTTACTTTATTATAATAATAGAATAGTAATTCCAACTTCAGAGATACCAGATATAATGAAAAGATTGCATTACACTCACCAAGGGATACAAAGGACCATATCACTGGCAAGAGAAAGCGTGTACTGGCCGAATATGCACAAAAATATAGAAAATTATATTTCAGAATGTCATACTTGCATGAAATTCAGAAAGTCGAATGTAAAGGAACCTCTCTATGAAAGACAAGTTCCAACAAAACCATGGCAAATGCTAGCATGTGATTTATTTCATTTAAATAGCAAAAATTATGTGGTAGTAGTTGACTATTATTCAAAGTATGTTGAAATGGATATTTTAGATAACGATACATATTCAGTCAGTGTAATTAAATTTTTAAAATCAATCTTCTCAAGACATGGAATTCCAGAAACTTTTTATAGTGATGGTGGTCCACAATTTAAATCTATATACTTCAAAAATTTTGTTAAAGACTGGAATTTCACACATATTATATCAAGCCCGTATAACAGCCAATCAAATGGTTTGGCTGAAAGGTCGGTGCAAACAATTAAAAATATTTTTAAAAAAGCTATTAGTGAGAATAAAGATTTGTACTTAACTTTATTAAATTACCGTAATACACCAGTTAATAATTTGGGTTCTCCCGCTCAATTATTAATGTCACGTAGATTGCGGAGTTTAATTCCAATTAAAAGTAATTTATTGGTTCCAAAAGTCATAGATTTAAATGATACAATATTAAAATTAAAAGCTAATCAATTAAAATACAAAAAATATTACGATAGAGGAAGTAAACCATTGCCAATTTTAAAAACAGGACAAAAAGTATATGTACAATCCACTCAACCTTACCAAAAACAATGGTTTCCGGGAAAGATAGTTAAACAGACCATGCCAAGGACATATGAAATTAAAACAGATGAAAACAATATTTTGAAGAGAAATCGGCGGTATTTAGCTATCATTCCTAAAGAAACAATTGCAACAAATCATAATGAAAAGATAACACATAATATTAATGATACATTAACAGAAGAGGAGGCTGAGTATGTACCTCCATCACACACTAATTGCGGGAGGAGAGTTAAAGTACCTGATAGGTATGTGGCTATGTAAACAAATATAATTTATATAATTTTTGGTAATTTGGTAAGAAAATATGTTACTATAGATACTTTATTTTGTGTTTGTAAAAGAATACTGCATTATATTTATTTTTAATTTTTGTAAGGGAAGATGTCATGTGTAGGTCACATGGTGTGCGCAGAATGCGAGGTTGAGTTTAAGATGTCATAGTTGCCAGACATTGTATGCTGAGACGACAATAAAGTAACATCTAATAATTAAATACTCTTTTATATATGCACCTTACGTTACAGGTGCTATATTCAGTTGTAAGTATTTATATTAATTTTATATAAAAAAAAAATTATATTAAAATTTTACTATTCCAAGTAGTATATATTATATTTTCAGCCAAATTCAAAAGAAATATTAACAAAAAATTATTGAAATGAAGAAAATATATTTTTGATGCAAAAAATTTTAAACTTATGACAAGTTCCAATCTTTTTGTTTATAACTGTTTATTATTTAGTAATGAGTTTTTGAATTTGTTAATGTTTTTGAATGGTTTTAATTTTAGTTCGATTTAAGGGTAGTTGAAGGAACTGGAGAAAGTTTCAATTCTACATATTTGTCCAAACATGTAAAGTCTTATTACAAATGCGCGTACTTGTTGCATCAAGTTGTCTTTTGATTGATTCATTATCCGTGTCTAAAAAGTTAAGTTGAAATTAACTAAATTTACTGTATGATCTGACAATTTACCTACATACATACATGTCTAGTCACGTCATTCTTACGGTTTTTTTTGTTTTCACACATTAGCTTTGGCTAATACTTCTGGTCCTGCATGCATGCTCCTCAAGACGTTGGGACAAGTTTCTTGTTTGCATTGGAAGGTCAGATCAAGACGAGTTCTAACTATTAGCATCAGCCAAGGTGTAAACTTGCCATAGCTGACCTGGAATACTATTAGATAATTAACATTCTGTAGCTCCAGCGCTGTGACGCACATCGGCTTACTGACGGTAGGCCTGAGTCTGTATTTGCGTTACTGCATTTTGTTGGCGGAAATAATGAATCGGTTGTTGTGACTCCTCTTTCTTTGCTTTGCCGCGGCGTATGTGAGTTTAACCGGGATTTTCTGGCGGATTAGTACACCGCGCAGCCGTAGTCAACCCTGGACAAAACTAGGGCCTTATACAGCCGCAACAATACTTTTCTCCGTGCACTTGGCCAAGCACTTGATCACATTCAAGGTTTTTTTGCACATTGTAACCAATTCATCTGTGTGCCAAAAAAAAGGGTTCTGTCAAGTACAAGCCCTAAGAAACGGACTGTTTTGACGCACGCGATTCTAGAACTCCGCAAGTGGTTTCCGCTCTTACTTTAAATGAACAATCGCGCATAAAAGATTCAAGAAAAAAGGCGCACGGTCTCTGAATCCTCATGCGTGCAGCTTTTGCAAAATTTCATATTGCCAAGTCATGTCATACGCCTTGTAGAGGTTGAAAAACACCGCTACGAGATGTTTTCTTGCTAAGAAGGCGTCTTGACTGAAATTCTCTAAATAGATTAGATGATCAACTGTACTGTAGTTTCTTCTAAAATCCGCCTGGTATGTAGCTAAAAAATGGCGACTTTTTAGCATCTTTACCAGATCTTTAACATTCCGTGTAGATGCCGCTTTCCCATATCAGGTTGTAGATTTTCAGCAACCGCTCTGTCATGCAAGAGGGAAATTGCTGGATAACCTGATAAGGCACGATGTCTGGTACTGGTGCCAAGCAGGTACCTATACCGTTAAATGCCGTATCCAACTTTTTTGAGAAAAAGGTGGAGTTGTAAGACAAAGAACCCGGGAAAGAAAAATTTAGCTGAATTTCTAATTGTTTTTTTTGACGAAGGAATTTTTTATTGTAATTTTGAAAGCTACTAGCAAACGAAAATTAAGTTTCCAATGCGTCTGAAATTTTGGCCGATTTGTTGACTTTGCGTCCGTTGACGAATAGGATAGGAGCCACAGATAGACATTTTTTTTCCGGTACGGTTCTCACTTTTTTCCACAATTTGCCGACCAAAATGGTCGTCGTGATTGTCGACACGTAGCTTTCCTATGATTGTTGTTAGATTTCAAGAAATTTGAGGGGTATAAGGGTATAAGTAAAAAAAAACTTAAAAGAACAAGAATTTTTTTTGCAAAAGATATATGTGGAGTGACGGTGGTTGGAAATATAAAAAAAGATGTGTGGTGAAACAAACAGGTAAAACTAACAGTAAATGAAAAAAAAAAAGAGAATATAAAAAGTGGATTGCAGAGAAAATAAGGTAGAAAATGTAGGTTACATGTTGACTGAATGCAAAGAAAGTAGTAAACTAAAGTAAAGAACAAACAAAAACAAAAGAATTGGAAAAAATACAAAATGATTAAAAAATAATTTTATGATTAGACAAGAAGAGCAAAAAAGGGGAACAAGAAAAAAATAGTGGCCATCTGAATGATCATAGAAAATTTAATTTAATAAGAACAGTATTAGAGAGCGCTGAATAGAATATTTTGAACAATTGTATGAAGACAATGTGAATCTTACTGTAGACAAAAGAGAGACTGGGAAAGTGGTCTAAGACAAAGTAATAAAAACTATAAAATTATTAAAACATGTAAAGCCACGGGTGTAAATACATTAACGGGTAAAATGTTGAAATAAAAATTGTGTTTTAGAAAATATACAGCGGCAGTATGAAGACATTAACAGTGTATGGTTGGATAATGTAAATGTAAGAATGCGGTTGTATGCCTGCTAATTGATTATTTATAATTTGGCGACTTTACATCCATTTGTCTTTTCTCTTTGCTGCTACATTAGCTTTAGTTGTCTACTTCCGACTACTTTTTTTGTTTCTTCTATATTAAGAATATTATTGGCAAGTTTGCTAAATTTACCCTAAAACTTGTTCTGTTTTTGAAGAGATTTGATGTTTATTTAGCAAAATTTTAGTTTTTTGTCGCTATATGCCAAGCAGGTTTAACATACAGGATTTACGAGTGGTTGGCGCATGATATCATTTTTTTTAAAGACTTAAGTCTACTACTATTTGGCTAATAAATTTTTTAATTTTTTTTTCAAATCTTTTGATGACTTTTATTTGAGAGGAAGGAAGGGTCACATCAAAAAAACTACTCGCTTACAATTTAAATGTACTGGCCGCACACCCGCCTAAATGTTAGTCATCAAAAAAATAATTATCTATTCTACCTCTTATGTTTTGGTAACTATTGTTGCAAGAAAATTACTGACAAAGTATTTAACAATAAATCCTGTGATGGCTAACTCTATGATGAGTGTTGGTCATCAAATGATTCATTGCCTCTCCTACTTTTTATTTTTTGGCAGTTATTGTATGCATGCAAATGAGTTTCAGTTGACACTTAGATGTCAGAGAACTATTTTATAATCAATTTCTTGGTGACTAGCGCTTAGGTGGGTGAGCGGACACTTAGTTCAAATTGTGGGCGGATAGCTTTTTTTACTGTGTTTCACGCACCCACCCATCCACTCAAGTGATGGTCATCAAAAAGTTTATTGTTTCCCTCAACTCTTACGTTTTGTCAAAAATTGTATGTAAGAGAGTGACTGTCACTTGTCTCTAAGATGTCAAAGAACTATTTAATAATAAACTGTTTAATGATTAACGCTATTATATATAATAGCAGCTAAACCATAAAATTTGGAAAAAATAATAAATATTTTAATGACCATCACTTGGGCGGGTGGGTGAGTCACAGTTAAAAAAATAAAATGAAAAAATAATAAATTCTTTGATGACTAACGCTTGGGTGGGTGGGAAGCTTCTTTAACTGTCTCACCACCACCCCAATTATTAAACAATTTATTGATTCTTTTGCGGGTGGGTGGGCACTTTGTTTAAATTGTAAGCAAGTAGTTTCTACTACTGTGTCCCACCCGCTCACCTAAGTGTTGTTGATCAAGAAATTGGTTCACTTTTACACCTATTATGGTTTTGCAACCAAAATAACAAACTGGGTGGAACAATATTTAATAAATTGTGGGTGGGTAATTTTAATTAATACGACAGTTTAAAATTACGAATATCAAAAATTATTTAAAAATTACGTGTAAAATATGACTTCTATCAAAAGTGTAATTAATTAGCAAATCTTAAATTTACTAGAAAATAACACACGGCGCTAACAAAAGTTAAGCAACGGAGCGGTCACGAGTTGAATGAGTGTTTTGAACAATGTGATGCAAAGCGTAGTGTTTTTTCCAAATAAATCCATTACTTCATATTAGCATCCAAACATACATATTGTCTTCTTTGTGGCTCGGTTTGCCAAATTTTTATCAGTTTAGCATGATTTACTCAATCAAATCCTTTTTTAATATCAACAACGCATATGAAAATGTTTTTTAATTGTAACATTTCTGTAAATGCATTTGTAATGTGAATACTTGTTTTGTACTTTGATTTGCATTTTTGGTGAATTTTATTATGGATAATTTTTAGAAATGCTTTGAGGATCTGGCTCATTAGACTTATTTGTATATAATTACTGTACTTCTTGGTATATGTTTTCTTTAGGAGGTAGATTCGAGCCATTCCTGTGAGATGACTTTTGGTTGTATGTCCTATTAAAAATCTTTACTAAATGGTCTATAATTTTTGGATATATATCATCAGGTCTGTTTGTACTTGAGTAGTTTATTTGCTTTGAAGAGCGTCCAGGAGACCTGATTGTATTTGTTTTTTTTTGTCTTTGGCAATTTTAGCCAGGCGATATGTAGGCATTTTGTATTTCTTCACTTCTTGTCCGGTCAAATAAGCTGAAACCTGTTAATGCTCTAAGTGTTTGCATTTATGTCGTTTTTAAGAGTTGTTTCGTTTTTGTATTCTCTGCTCTAATTTCTGTTGCATAAGACATGATCGGTCTTACGCAGGTTTTATAGATTTGTACTTTACTTTCCGTACAAACTTTTTTACTTTATGAATCTTTATGATACCGCTAGAGTACTTTAGATATCACTCTGAAAAGTGCAACTTTTGTTTATTCATTTTTAAGCAAGTTGTAATCTTTTACCTTGCATACAGATGAAAACCCGCTACAGTGCAAAATAGAAAGTTAGCATTGTTTATAAGTTTTTTTTTTCTGTGACAACTACCACTACTTCTACAATGTTAGTTGAGCTTATTGAGGTATTTTTCTGCATTAAGCGTGCATTATTCCTTATTGGAAAAAATAGTCAATTATTTCCTCTATTGCTATCTGCATTTCTATTTGCTTAAAGCTTTAAAGCTTTTTCTCCAGATACCATGTGTACCATGTGTTAGCTTTTTAAATTATTTTTTACAAATGTTTTCTAACGTTCTTGTAGTTAAATTTGGAAGAAAATCTTTCTAAAAACTTGCAAAATGTCAATTTTTTTTTACTGGCGCCTACCAATTAAACTTCTTCCTGAATGATTTTTATAAATTTTGCACTATAAGTTTAATGTCAAAACTTCTTCAAATCAACTTTGCTTGTTTAGGCTAAGCGCAGAATAAACTGATTGTTTCTGTTAACGTAGCGTTTTGCGCCTGACTACTGGTTGTTTGAGAGTAAATTTGCTTTGTGCTGACAATTGAAGTGTTTCCAGGAGGATTTGAGAGGTAGGTGCGTTGAAATGAATCGTAGAAGATAAGCTAGTTTTTAACTTGATATAGTTTGGATATTCTTTATAACTAGCTGTGTAGCTGACTTTTTAGTAATTTGCACTTAAAGCTGGAAAATGCATCAAGATGCTGTGTAGCCATAACGTTGGCAAAGGTGTGAGAAAGTATCCTGACTTGCGATTAACTTCAACGCTCACGGTTAGCTTTTCTCATGCGTTTTATAAGAGGAGCATATCCCAAAGATGATAACTCTTCTTGCGCCATCTGCTGTTATGCAGTTAAGTTTGTTTTTAATAACGTATTTTAGCGTTTTTTGACGTTAATTAATACCTGTAATAAAACTTGTTATATAGTTGATAGCAGCTCAAAAATTTGCTTGCGATGTCGGATGCATGCAGATGCCATTTTTGACACTAACTGACCGATCGATAAAGATATTTATGTTTTTAAATGTTGTTAATGGGAGGTATCAGCGCTTTCTGTAGATGCCGACTGATGAAGAGGACTTGTAGGAAGGCCAAGGAAACTAGAGGTTGTGTCAGAAGTGAACGCCTTGTCCGTATTAGCCGGCAGGAATCCTTTGGCTTAATTGATTGATAACTCAGATGGCGCTAAAGACGGTTGACTTGAAGAGCTGGCTGATGCCTTATTACAAATAGAATCTGTACTAAACTTATTCTGTGTATTTTTTTGCTTTTTTGATTTAGAGTAAGTCACTACTTTAAACCATTCCTTGGTGAGCGGAGAATCCATGATGGCATCGACGTGGGAGGTAAGGGCTAAAGGATTTGCAGGCAGTGCAGTTTTGGTTATCTGCTTAACAACAAAGTACACCGTTGTAGCCGACGTTACTTTAACTGATTTCTTTGCAGATGTCAGTGCGGAAATTGAAAATTGAAAAAAGTCATGCTGTTTGTTCCTCCGCTTGTCAAATAAGATATCACTTTGTTTGGCATTCTTGTCGATTAAATTGGTCAAATGTTTTGTAGAAGGGTTCAACTTTTTGTTTTGTCCGGTAAGCATATTCTTGATCTT
Source organism: Tachinus rufipes (assembly GCA_963932245.1). Lineage (NCBI taxonomy): Eukaryota > Metazoa > Arthropoda > Insecta > Coleoptera > Staphylinidae > Tachinus > Tachinus rufipes. The sequence continues at coordinate 17,034,750 of OZ010744.1, forward strand.
TTGAAGCTGAATTTTTTTTTCTTTATTCTGTAAGAAAATTAAATTAAGTAATTGATTTTTTAAATAATTAATTATTTAATAAATGTTTGGTTGTTAAACACAATCAAACATTGGTGTGACTTGTGTACTGGGCTGCGGACTTGTTTTCTTTAGAGTGTGGCAGTCGATCTGTAGTCTGACTTTCTTTAATGTTGCTTCTCCATGCGTTTCTTGTGTATGCTATTCTCTTAATTGTTAGTTGATTTGTCAATGACATCTCCCTGTAGCGGGTTTTGTGAGGTTTTAATGGCAAAGTTAAAATACTGGCATTAGTTGTGCCTTACAATTTTTGTTTCTGTACTTCAGCATTGGAATCAAGCACCTAAATCAATTTTAGAAATAAAATTACAAAACAATTTATAAAAAAAACTAAGATTAGCTATGTAATCAATAAACTATAATTGATGTCTTTAACAAAAATATTATATTAACGTAATTACTTAAACCAATTACATTAAGTTGTATTGGCTACAAAAAAATAAAATTATTTCACAGTAACACAAATAAGCAAGCAGCACCATGTCTTCGCTAGCATACAATTTAAACATAGTCTTAAAAGTTGGAAGTTATTTGGGACTCTTACCATTTTATAATCATTCAACAAACAAATTTAATAATAATCAAATATACAATAGATTAATTGCTACGTTAACAACAACATTATCTTTAAGACATATTTATTATATATTATTTATTGAAATTTATCCATTCAATATTCAATATGCACCTGCATATTTTCAAATGTTTTTACTAACGATGAATTTAGTATTTCTTTCCGGATCTAGAAACAAACAATTAAAAAAATTATTTGATTATTTTAATAAATTTGATAAATATTTATTATTATATAACCGAACAATTCAGGATGAAAAAAAGTCGTTGAGTATTAAATTTATTATTACATTTATGACTATTTTTGGTTTATTATTTTTTGAATATTTTAACTGGTACGAATTAGAACCAGAACCATTATATTCTTTAATTGCAAATATATTAGCATTAAACGTTTTTTTTATTACTGTTATGAATTATTTAATTTTAAGAGCCATACAATCAAGATATATAATATTGAATGAATTAATATCAAGAATATATGTGGAATGATTCTAAAAATGCAAATACGGTTTTTGTTTCGTTACTTGAACTGCATAATATTTTATGTGATTTAATTGATGGATTTAATTGTGCTTATAGTGTAATCATTTTGCTGCTTATAGTGTATACTGCTACAGAAATTATTTTTATGGTATTCGCGTTTATACACTGGGGTTTCTTTACATTGGCGTTCTGGGTTACATTTTACGGAGTGAGTATTATTATATTATATATTCTTATATTTAATGGCAAATTTAGCAAGTTAAGGACTTAAGGCGTTATCAAATTTTTTCTAAAAGTTTTATAACTTTGCCCCGTCTGTCAGTCATTCTCTTATGGTTGCAGGAAGGAGTTACATATCTAATGTTTTACACACTTTTATAAACTACGGCCGCCTATCCAAGAGATAGTTATCAAGGAATTAATGTCCGATTTATTTAACTTTTATATTTGTGAGGAACGAGCACAAACACTTGGGCGAGTGAGCAGAGAAAGATGTTTCTGCTGAACCACTGGCTTGCGTTTCATGAACTAAGAGTTGCACCTGCTCACCCAGTGGCGTCACCCCAAAATTTGAGTAGGGTACGAACGGTTTTGAAAATAAAGCGTGCACAGTTTTGGCATTAATTGCAATTTGGTCATAAAGTATTAAAATGTTTAAAAATAAATATTAATAAAATATGTTAAATTCTATTTTAAAATATTTAAAATGAAAAAATATTTGGTTTTGAAACATCAAAATGTTGTAAAAAAACACCAGAGTCCGGTATAAACTGTTGAAAAACTATTATTAAAATTTAAAATAATTATAAAAGAATGTCAAAAACACTAAAATTTGGCTAAAAACATTATAAAGCAACAATTTAATTTGCACTCAAAATATTATTTTTTTATACTGCTTAAGCTATTACAACTAATTCTAGCGCTAGAGTGAACAAAGATTCTGCAACAGTTACATTGTGGGCAAGATTCTTTTTAGGTTGTTTTTTTTTTTAATAGGTATTACTGCAACGCCAGATGTAGTAAGACTATAGTAAATCGTTAGCGTAGACTCCTAAAAACTTTTCTGGCTCTTTCTTAGAGACTATTGTGTCAGTTTACAGTCCGCTGACGGAATCTATAAGTTCACACAGCACATATTCTATACCATCTATTCCTACAAACATAAATTAATCGCATCTTGTTTTAAAAATATCTAATGTTGTCAACGAACTATCACTATTAAAACCCAACAACTGTCCAGGGCCCGATAGATTAACTGCTTTCTTTCTTAAAAAATGTGCGTTTTGCTTTGGCTCTTATGGCTTTTATTTAACTTGTCTCTGGTTATGGGTACTCTTTCTAGTTGCTGGAAAAAAGCTTATGTTACTCCGATTTATAAGTCCGGTGCTAAAAATGATGTAACAAACTATAGACCTATATTTATTTTATCAGTTATTTCAAAAGATTTTCAAAAGTTAGTTACCTGTTAATTAACTGCTATTCTGCAATCTGAAATTGCTCTCAATTAACACGGTTTTCAAACTGGCACATCAACATCTTCTAACCTTTTGTTGTATGAATCTTATATAACAGATGCGCTCGAAAACAGATTTCAAGTAGATTTAATTTACACTGACTTTTTAAAAGCATTTGATACCGTTGACCACAAGATACTAATTATGATACTACGTAGTATTGGAGTTAATGGCACCTTGTTACTGTGGATTCAATCCTATTTATCTTGCAGATCTCAATTTGTGCGCATCGGTTAGTGCTTTTCTAGTAATATTAATGTTACGTCGTGTGTTTTACAGGGGTCACATCTTGGACTTCTACTGTTTAATATCTTTATCAACAATGTGGTACACTGTATTGCAAAATGCAAGGGTTGTGGGTGGAATTCTTAAATAATTTTTCACACGTGGTTGCTTCTTTTGATTAAATACGTTTTATTCCATAATAATCTACAATAGTACAATTAAATTATAGACATTCAATTACTAAATACACTATATAAAAATAAGTAGATCACCTACAATTAACAGGCGCTTAACGCGTTGAATAAACCAGTTAAAAAAGCCGGGGAATTAATTTGCAGCGGTGTAAAATATGGTTGAGACGTTCACGGTAAAAGAGCAGGTCGTACCTTAGCCATAGCGGCGCAGAATCCGCGAAGAGAAACTTACAGTTACGCGGATGGCAAAAGTGAAGTTAGTATGTAGGTTTTAGTGGCTACTATTTTGGTTATCTGGTAAGGTCCCTCGTATAACGAAAGGAATGCATTTAAAAAGGAAGATGTGGGATTAGCCCGCAGCAAAACTAGGTTCCCCACACAAAACGGGCGAAATTTGTTAGCTGGTTTTTGGTCGTTTCGTTTTTTTGCTTTGTTTACTATATTTTGGTGAGCATAAAAAAGCTTTACATGTCGGTCAAACCGTAGATGTTCAGCATTTCCCTGCAGAGATCTCACCGGAGAAGGTGGAAGCGTATCAAAATGGAGTTTGCACGGAGCGTGACCAGTGGACTCGTGGACTACGCTATTTAGAAAAGTGGTAAAGGTAGATATTTCTTTGGCCCAAGTTGTATGACGGGCAGAACAATATGTCCGAAACAACCTACCTAGTTCTCTCATTACTCTCTCAGCGGGATTTCTTTGGGGATGCCGTAAGGATGAAAAAACGGCTTTTATAGAATGGCCTTCCAAGAAATTGCGCCAACGAGGACTAGTAAATTGAGTCCCATGATCGCTTAATATACGAAATGGAGTACCTACTCTAGAAAAGTAGGTTTAGGCACGCTTAAGTAGATACTAAGCGACATGCTTGCTAAATACATCGACTAAAACAAAAATGTAGGCTACGCCACCTATTGATCGTGGAAGCGAACCGTAAAAGTCAACAGTGACCAAATCGTTTGGGCCATTAGCAATAATAGATTCTGGCTTAGGGGAAAGTGCTATGGAAGTTTTAGAAACTTGGCAAACCAAACATTTACTATTTGTTTAATAGATTGAAACATACTTTTCCACCATAAATCCCGGCGTATAGCACACCAAGTCTTATAGATGCCAAAGTGGCCGTAATATTTGTGATACAGACGCGTAAAATCTCCAACCAAAGCGTTTGGAATGCACAATAGCAAAGGAGTGTCATGGTCTTGTCTAAAATACAACAAACCTTGGTCTAGCACAAATCTTTTATCCATACCTTGTCCAGTTTGGTTAATTATCTTTGAAAAATAGGGGTCTGCGGTAAGAGCTTGTGGAATTTTTTTCAACACTTCCGTAGCTGACATCCCTATCTTGCATCTAGCAATGCAAAAACATTTATTGTGGGGCGTATGTAATCGAGGAGGGGGGTTCCGAGATAATGTATCTGCTACAAAATTTGATTTTCCAGGCAAATACTAAATATTGAATTCGTAGTCTTGCAGGAAAAGAACCCATCGGGATATACGTGGAGACAATAGTCTGCAAGTGTTCAAATAAATAAGTGCTCGATGGACACTTAGAATTGTAAATTTCCTGCCTAACAAGTAAACACGCCAGCGTAACAAAGCCGATACTACCGCCAAAAACTCCTCTTTGGGAGTGGAGTACCGAGTTTCTCGATCTAAAAACAATCGACTAAAATACGCAACAACTTGTGGCTTTCCTTCAACGAGTTGGTACAAAACCGCGCCAATCCCTACGTTGCTAGCGTCTGTTTGCAAGTAGAATGGTAATTGCGTTTGTGGGTGATAGGCCAATACTTAATCAGTTAATTTCATTTTAATGCAATCAAACGCATCTTGTTGTTCTTTCTCCCATTCTCATTTAGATTTTTTTTGCAACAGTTTAGTTAGAGGTGCGGTAAGGGTAAAAAAGTTAGATACAAACACTCGGTCAAAGTTAGCTAGCCCTAGGAATGCTTGCAACTGTTTAATATTAATCGGTTTTGGAAATTCCTGTAAGCATTGAATTCGGGCTGGATCTGGTTTAAACCTTGGTCATCTAGGATGTAGCCTAAACATTTTAGTGATGAACTGAAGAAGTTGCATTAGGAAAGTTTTAACGTAAAACCGGTTTCTCGCAGTTTGGCAAATACAAAGTCCAGGTGCTGGATATGTTCATCAAACGACTTAGAAGTCACCAATAAGTCATCTACATAAGGATAGATAAATTGATCGCACGAGGGTTTAAATAATTGGTCCATACATTGTGTAAATGACGAAATTGCCGTTTTAAGCCCAAATGGTAATACTGCGTACACACTTGCAACAATCTGCCGTACCGCAACATCGTCGCGTAACATCCTTGCGCAACATCACCTTGCAACAGCGTCCCATTGCTTGTCGGTTTTCTGCCGTCGGATCAAAGAAAATGTTACGCGACGATGTTGCGGTACGCAGTTGTGTTGCATAGTGATGGTACGCGTCAATGTTACGCGACGGTGTTGCGGTACGGCAGATTGTTGCAAGTGTGTACGCAGTATAAGACGTTGAAACAATAAGAACGGGTACCCACTCTAAATCCTGTAAATTTTTGGTGTTCTGGAACAATTGGCACTTGCCAGTAGGATGCAGTTAAATCCAAACACGTCATGTAACGTACCCCAGCAAGAGAACGCATTATATCCTCTATTGGTCTTGGCATTTCTGTATCGGATTCCGTTACCAAATTCAAACAAACCCTGACTGAACCATCCTTTTTTACGGTAGTCATTAGTGGACTGCAATAAGGAGTTTCACACCGCTTGACTACACCCCAGGCTTCCATGCGAGCTATTTCCGCCAATACGGCGTCGCGGTGGGCAAGTGGTATCGGGTATTGCCGAACACTAAACGGTGTTTTATCTGTAAGTTTTATCTGTTGATAGTAACTTTTAGTAAGTCCGGGGCGATTGAAAAACACTGCTGAATGTTGTTTTAGAAGCTGGAAAAATGATTCATTCTCAAATTTGTTTAATGGTAAAGATTGAGCAATTGAAGTTAAGCTAAGTTTTTCATCTACGTGAAAAACCGGTATTGGCGGTTGGCTACAATTTATGGTACACAACCTTAATGCTGTAGATAAAACAGGCGGTTTAGATTAGTGCACAGGTTGTATAAGTAGAACTTTGATAAGTTGGTTGCTTGTATTAAAACTAACTAAGCGTTTTTCACGGTCAATAAGCGTATTAAAGTGTGTCAAAAAATCTTCTCCAATAATCACGGGATATGTAAAATTTGGTACGACCATAAACTCGAATTCAATAGGAAATGTATTTAGAGAAAGCGTCAACAGTTTTTGATGTGAAATTTTTGATCTCAATTCCTTAAATGCCCCCACTACGCAAACTTGTTGTTCATTAAACGTCGGTAGTTTTGGAAGTACAGCTAATATTTGTTTATAAACTTCATAAGACAAACAGCTAATTTGACTTCCGGTATCAATCAATAACGGAAATTGTAACGGCCCTATTTGAATAACGATTACTGGTGGATGAGAAGAAGAAGTATTGTGCTCAAAGTCACAATCTTCTTGAAGTAATTGATCCCGAGGGTTTTGGTTGTGATATGTGTCGGTCCTGACAGTAGCGCCAACCTTTGGACCTATAAGGTGGACGTCAAAAAAATTTCCGAAGCCGTAGTTTCTTCTACACTATCAGAAAGTTCTAGCTCAAATTGAGCAATTGGTTTTAATTCTTGGGATTGATGAGCCCAGTTTTGTTTAAATTGATTAGGCGGAAAATTATTGTATGGTGCGCGAGGACTAAGTGCATATTGTGCACGAAGATTGGCATTTTGCCCCCTTGCTTTCTTTCGCGCTTTCATAAAATCATATGTCCGCAGTTTTGCTATTGCATCAGATAAACTTGTAGCATTTACTAGATTAGCACTATAATTTTCCGAAAAATGGCATGCTATAATTTGGATTAAGTGAGCATCAATTACTAAATACACTATAAAAAAATAAATAGATCACTTACCTACAATTAACAGGCGCTTAACGCGTTGAATAAGCCAGTTAAGAAAGCCGGGGAATTAATTTGCAGCGGTGTACAATATGGTTCAGACGTTCACGGTAAAAGAGCAGGTCGCGGTCGTACCTTAGTCACAGCGGCGCAAAATCCGCAAAGCGGTACGGCAGCCGCCGAATGCCGTGACACGCGGCAAGCACACGTCCGAGGCGAGTATATTAGTGACGAGGACCAACGATGTCTCGGTACACGTTTACCTGTAAATAATTTGCTACAACTGTTTTTCTAATGCGCGTTGTTTATTATTTGCGTACGATGAAAACATCTTTATGAAATTTCAGTCTTTGAATGTAGCTGTACTATTTAATGAAAAAGTATAGATTTTTTCTAGTTGGTGTCAGGCTAATAACTTACTACTTAATTTAAATAAGTGCAAAGTGATGACATTTTCTAGACGTCAGTCTACGGCGATGTATGGTTACTCTCTCATGAATGTTATGGTGTTAAGAGTTAACACTATTTGTGCTTTAGGCATAACGTTTGATTCAAGCTTTTTATTTACACTACATATCAATACAGTTGTGGCTAAAGCTTATCAACTTTTAGGATTTGTCAAGCGTAACTCTAAGGAGTTTTGTGACTATTGTACTCTAATTATCTTTTACAGCGCTCTAGTACGCCCTTATCTCAAGCATTGTTCAAATGTGTGTCTTCATACACCGCCGTAAGTAAAAGAAAAATCGAACAGATTAAAAAAAAAATGTTTGTTTTTTGGTGTATAAATGCAACATTGCAGGCAGCTACACGGAACTGCTTTCTTCATTTAAAATGACCAGTTTTGAAAAAAGACGATTTAATTTTGACGTGACACTAGTTTTTAAAGTGCTTTTGAAACTGTCCTGACTTGCTCAGCTCTATAGATATTCATGTCAGAGCTCAAGTTTTACGCAATGACAATATATTTCATATACTGTTCAAACGCACTGATTATGCGGTGCACTCTGCATCTACACGTATTTTGCGGCATGCCAACGTATTTAAAGTGGATTTTTTTAAAGATTCTTTTAATACCCTGCGACGTGCACTAGTCACCCATACGTGACCTTTTTTAACTATTTAAGTTTTATTCTTATTTTTAATATTAGTTGTTTTATGTTTAATTTATGTTTTTTAAATTGTAAATATATACTTATTTTGTAATGGCTTCCGTTTACTAGTAAATAAATAAATAAAAATATCAAAAATTACTTGAAATTTACGTGTAAATTATGACTTCTATCAAAAGTGTAGTAGATTAGCAAATCTTAAAAGTTATTAAAAAATAACACCTGTTAAACAGTGTCGTCACCAAAAGTGACATGTTATAAATTTTGACAATCAATGGAACATTTCAGAGAGTGTTGTCAAAGTGACACCAGTCAAAAATTATATAAAATGATTATAACATTGCATCATTTATTGTAAGGAGTATAAAACTTGTCGGAAGTCTCTACTACCAACCGCTTTCAAATTATGATTTTTTTTTAATGCATGTCAGCAGTACGGCAGAGAGAACGTATGATTATTAGCGTTAACAAAAGTTAAGCACCGGCCACTCCGGCCACGAGTTGGATGGGTGCTCCCAACAAAGTGATGCAAAGCGTAATGCTTTTTCCAAATAAATCCGTTACTTCATATTGGCATCCAAACATATGTATTGTCTTTTTTGTTTCTCGGTTTGCCAAATTTTTATCAGTTTAGCATGGTTCACTTAATCCAATGCTTTTTTAATATCGACATCGCTTATAATAATGTCTTTTGGTCGTAACATTTCTGTAAGAGCATTTGTAATGTGAATAATTGTCTTGTACTCATGCCTGCTCATGTTTGATTTGCATTATTGCTGGATTTTATTATGGATAATTTTTTGAAATGCTTTGAGGATTTGGCTCATTATACTTATTTGTGTATAATTACTGTACTTCTTGGTATTTGTCTACTTTAGGAGGTAGTTTTAAGCCATTCCTGTGAGATGACTTTTGGTCGTAGATCTTATTAAAAATCTTTACTAAATGATCTATAATTTTTAGATTTTCTGGATATATATCATGAGGTCTGTTTATATTTTAGTAGTTTAATTGCTTTGAAGAGAGTCCAGGAGGCTTAATTGTATTTGTTTTTTGTCATTAGCAATTTTAGCCAGGCGATATGTAGGCATTTTGTATTTCTTCACTTCTTGTCCGGTCAAATAAGCTAAAACCTGTTAATGCTCTAAGTGTTTGCATTTATGTCGTTTTTAAGAGTTGTTTCGTTTTTGTATTCTCTGCTCTATTTTCTGTTGCATAAGACATGATCGGTCTTACGCAGGTTTTATAGATTTGTACTTTACTTTCCGTACTTTATGAATTTTTATGGTACCGCTAGAGTACTTTAGATATCACTCTGAAAAGTGCAACTTTTGTTTATTCATTTTTAAGCAAGTTGAAATCTTTTACCTTGCATCCAGATGAAAACCCGCTACAGTGCAAAATAGAAAGTTTGCATTGTTTATAAGTTTTTTTTTTTCTGTGACAACAACCACTATTTCTACAATGTTAGTTGAGCTTATTGAGATATTTTTCTGCATTAATCGTGCATTATTCCTTTTTGGAAAAAAATAGTCAATTATTTCCTCTATTGCTATCTGCATTTCTATTTGACTCTTTAGAGTAACCTTAAAGCTTTTTCTCCAGATACCATGTGTACGGTTAGCTTTTTAAATTATTTTTTACAAATGTTTTTTAACGTTCTTGTAGTTGAATTTGGAAGAAAATCTTTTTAAAAACTTGCAAAATGTCGTTTTTTTTTCACTGGCGCCTACCGATTAAACTTCTTCCTGAATGATTTTTATAAATTTTTCTCTATAAATTTAATGTCAAAACTTTTTAAAATCAACTTTGCTTGTTTAGGCTAAGCGCAGAATAAACTGATTGTTTCTGTTAACGTAGCGTTTTGCGCCTGACTACTGGTTGATTGAGAGTAAAATTGCTTTGTGCTGACAATTGAAGTGTTTCCAGGAAGATTTGAGAGGTAGGTGCGTTGGAATGGAGCGTAGAAGATAAGCTTGTTTTTAACTTGATATAGTTTGGATATTCTTTATAACTAGCTGAGTAGCTTACTTTTAAGTAATTTGCACTTAAAGCTGGGAAATGCATCAAGATGCTGTGTAGCCATAACGTTGGCAAAGGTGTAAGAAAGTATCCTGACTTGCGTTTAACTTCAACGCTCACGGTTAGCTTTTCTCATGCGTTTTATAGGAAGAGGAGCATATCCCAAAGATGATAACTCTGCTTGCGCTATCAGCCGTGATGCAGTTAGGTATGTTTTTAATAACGTATTTTAGCGTCTTTTGACGTTAATTAATACCTGTAATAAAACTTGTCATATAGTTGATAGCAGCTCAAAAATTTAAATGCGATGTCGGATGCATGGAGATGCCATGCTTGACACTAACAGACCGATCGATAAAAATCTTTATGTTTTTGAATGTTGTTAATGGGAGGTATCAGCGCCTTCTGTAGATGCCGACTGAAGTAGAGGATTTGTAGGAAGGCCAAGGAAACTAGAGGTTGTGTCAGAAGTGAACGCCTTGTCCATATTAACCGGCCCAAATCCTTTGGCTTAATTGGATGATGACTCAGATGGCGCTATAGACGCTTGACTTGAAGAGCTGGCTGCTATTTTATTACAAATAGAATCTGTACAATACTTATTCTGTTTTTTTAAATTTTTTTTTTATTTAGAGTAAGTCACTACTTTAAACCTTTCCTTGGTGAGCGGAGAATCCATGATGGCATCGACGTGGGAGGTAAGGGCTAAAGGATTTGCAGGCAGTGCAGTTTTGGTTATCTGCTTAGCAACAAAGTACATCATTTTGGCGTTGTAGCCGACGTTACTTTTACTGATTTCTTTGCTGATGTCAGTGCGGAAACAAATAAGTGTTTTCTATTAGTTATGTTGTTTGTTCCTCCGCTTGTTAAATAAGATATCACTTTGTTTGGCATTCTTGTCGATTAAAATGGTCAAATGTTTCTTAGAAGGGTTCAACTTTTTGTTTTGTCCGCTGAGCATATTCTTGATCTTCTGAAGCTGAATAGTTTTTTTCTTTATTTTGTAAGAAAATTAAATGAATTAATTGATTTTTTAATTAATTAATTATTTAATGAATGTTTGGTTGTTAAACACAATCAAACATTGGTGTGACTTGTGTACTGGGCTGCGGACTTGTTTTCTTTAGAGTGTGGCAGTCGATCTGTAGTCTGACTGTCTTTAATGTTGCTTCTCCATGCGTTTCTTGTGTATGCTATTCTCTTAAAATTGTTAGTTGATTTGTCAATGACATCTCCCAGTAGCGGGTTTTGTGAGGTTTTAATGGCAGAATTAAAATAATGGCATTAGTTGAGCCTTACTTTTTTTTTGTAGTTCAGCATTGGAATCAGACATCTTAAATAATTTTAGAAATAAAATTACAAAACAATTTATTAAAATTTTAGGATTAGCTTTGTAATCAATTAACTATAATTGATGTATGTAACAAAAATATTTTATTAACGTAATTAATTAAACCAATTACATTAAGTGGTATTGGCTACACAAAAATAAAATTATTTTTTAGTAACACAAATAAGCAAGCAGCAACATGTCTTTGTTAGCATACAATTTAACCATAGTTCTAAGAGTTGGAAGTTATTTGGGACTCTTACCATTTTATAATCATTCTACAAACAAATTTTATAAAAATCAAACATACAATAGATTAATCGCAACATTAGCAACTACATTTTCTTTAAGACATATTTATTATATATTATTTATTGAAATTGATTCACTCAATATCAAATATGTACCTGCATTTTTTCAAATGTTTTTGCTAACGATGAATTTAGTATTTCTTTCCGGATCTAGAAACAAACAATTACAAAAATTATTTGATTATTTTAATAAATATGATAAATATTTATTAATATTTAACCGAACAATTCAGGAAGAAAAAAAATCATTGAGTATTAAATTTATTATTACATTTATTACTATTTTTGGTTTTTTATCTTTTGAATATTTTAATTGGAACGAATTAAAACCACAACCATTATATTCTTTAATTGCAAGTATATTAGCATTAAACGTATTTTTTATTACTGTTATGAATTATTTAATTTTAAGAGCTATACAATTAAGATATATAGTATTGAATGAATTAATTTCAACTAAATATTTCTGGAATGATTCTAAAAATGCAAATACAGTTTTAGTTTCGTTACTTAAACTGCATAATATTTTATGTGATTTAATTGAAGGATTTAATTGTGCTTATAGTGTAATTATTTTGCTGCTTATAGTGTTTACTGCTACAGAAATTATTTTTATGGTATTTGCGTCTATACACTGGGATTTTTATGGATTAGCGTTCTGGGTTACTTTTTACGGAGTAAGTATTATATTTTATATTGTTTCTATTTATTTTATAAATTCCTTGTATTTTATTCATATTATCGAAGTTAATGATTTTATTTAATTATTTATTTTATTTAAACATACATGATTCGATGAATATTCATCATAATCAATGTATTGCTCACCCAGTAGCGTAGCTAAAATTTTTAGGTCTTGCAGCAAAATTTGAAAAGGGTACAAACGGTTTTAAAAAAAAATGACGTGCTTGGTTTTGTCATTAATAATAATTTGGTCATAAAGTATTAAATTGTTTTAAGAAAAAACTAAAATACTTCTAAAAATGGTTGAAATTTTTTTACAATTCCAACAATTAAGACATTTTAGACATACAAGAAATGTTTAAGATAATCAAGATGATTTAAAAAAAACACCAAAATTTGGCTATAAATAGTTGAAAATACACTTCTGAGCATAAAATTAGGGTCACTTTGTAAATTTTGCATGCCCACTCTAAAAAACAGTTTTTTCGCCTGTATTTTAGGGAGAGAAGTAAGTTTTCCCTCCCTAGGGTCGTAAAATACTTTGTCTCCCGCTAAGGGTTTTGCTTTTAATACACAGATAGCTCTAGTTAAAAAAAATAATATTTTTATTGAATATAATTCTTAATTTTAATTATACTAAATTAACAGTAAGTATTATTAATTAATTTTTGGTTACGTTATAACAATATTTGACAATTTAAACATCATCCTTAAAAAAAAAACATTGATATTTAAAGTATTAAACATTTTTTTTTTAAATAATATTAATGAAGTTGTAACATGTTATTGTTTTTTTACGGGGGCAGGCAAAAACAGTTGTAAGCACCACGAGCAAGAAAGCGTTTGAAGCACTTTGCTGCCTGCAAACAGCGGCTTGCTGCAAACAGTGTTTTCAAGCCCTTGGTACTTAATGTACTATTGCTGTTTACAGTTTATTGAAAGTAATAAAAATAAACAATTTCAATTTGAAATGCTATATGTAATCAGAATAAGCAACTTTATTTTTGTATGCTTTCGTTGAAACAAAAAAAAATTTAAAAACTATATTAGTATGTAATTCTTTTTTTTTTAATGATATCAGCTTGCAAACAATGGTGCATGCTTTAGATCAGATTTTGGATTACACTCTGCGAAAGATTGTCTCATTCTTGCACGAGACGTTGCAAAGCTTTTTAAAATTTCTTGGAGCCGGCACATATCTCCGTAAACGTTTTCCCAACTCATCTTAAACATGTTCAATTGAATTTAATTCTGGACTGCAAGCAGGCAAAACAAATTGCTTGATTTAACACTCGTCAAGATACTTAGTATCTATCCGAGCAGTGTCGGGCCGTGCGTTATCATGCATAAACGTTGCGTCGTCACCAAGAATAACTATGAACGGTAAAACATGGTCCTCTAAATTCTTTGTCAGATACCTATGCGCAGTCAACGTCCCGTTCTCGATAAAGACTAACTTCGTGCGAGTGTCAAAAGATATGCTTTTCCATGCCATAACTGATCCTTTACTAAATAGAAGTTGCTTGACAATACATGCTTAAACATATCTCTTGTCTTGTTGTTGCCACACTTTTAACGTCTATCTGAGCCCGTAAGACAGAATTGCAATTCATCGGAAAACAATATGCGATTCCAATCTGCTATTGTCCAAGCCAAGTGTTTTTGTGCAAAAATCAACCTTGCAATTCGGTGTTCACGGGAAAGCGGCGGTCGAGTAGCTTCAGTTTGAAAAGGTAATCCAGCACTATGAAGTACCCTCCTACTGTCCGCTCACTTATGCTTACATTTCTCACTTCTTGCAGATGATTTAAAAAAAAACTGCACTAGAAACAAACAGCGGTCATTTTTAGCTGTTGTATTGTTACTTTGCCCTAAACCAGGTGAGTAAGCATACCAGTTTTTTTGTACTGCCGCCATTCTTGTTGCACACTTGAGAGACTTACATCATCGTTTCTTGCAGTTTTGCGCTGACCGCGGCTTTTTTCTAAAGCCGCCACAACTTGTGCCACAACAACAGGATTTGTTCCTATTGCAAAAAACCATCAATGACAACTATATACAAACAATTTGCAACAGACAGAAATCATCACAGAAACACAAACTACGCCTGTTTGTATCAACAAAAGCATATGAAAGTAAACTTGATCATTTTTATTACTTAGCACATCAAATTAAAGTTGTTCGTTTTTCTTACTTTCAATAAACTTTGAACAACAAAAACTTTTTTTTTATTTAAGCAATCAGTTTGTAAACTGTTACAACCAAAAATTAGGTAAAAATCTAAAAATTTCTTAAAAAAAATTAAATTACGATGTTACCTTAATTTTATGCTTGGCAGTGTATGTAATTCTAACTTATAAAACGTCAAAAATAGCAAAATTAAACTATGAAAGATCAAAATATTGTTAGAAAGTTACAAAATCCGGCTGTAAAATTTTGTAAACTTCAAAATTCTTTTCAAAAATAGTCTAAAATAGCAAAAAAACAGCTATGAAATATTTTAATACATATTGTCTTAAGCAAAATTTTATTTATAAAAAGTCAAAAATAGCAATTTGGGTCATAAAATATTTACAAAAATAACAAAATTTGTTCAAAAATTGTTTAAAGTGCAAATTTTTTTATAAAATGTAAAAAATAGCAAATTCTAGGCTTGAAGTTTTAAATAATTTTCAGACAGAACCAAAATCCGGTCGTAAACTGTTGAAAAGTAAACAAATAAAATCTTAAATATGACAAAATCCGGCTATAAAATATCAAAAATATTATTAGAAAGTACTCAAATCTAATATAAACTGTTAAAAAATAATAATTATTTTAATAAAATATCTAAAATAATATATTTTGGCAATCAAATATTAACATATTGTTAAAAAATTCCAAAACTTGGCATCAAAATTTTCTTATAAATTAACAAAATGCAGCTAAAAACTGTTGACAAGTGCAATTTTTTGTTCATAAATTGTCAAAAAACAGCAAAATCTAACCATAAAATATAAGAACATTGTCAGGAAGCACCAATACTTAGACACGGCAAAAGTTAAAAATAGCTAAATAGGAACATTGTCTAATTTCCAAAAACAGTTAAAAAGTTTAATACTTTATTTAAAACATTCAAAAATAGTAAAATCCGAACAAAAAATATTTAAAATATTAAAAAAATTTAAAATCTGGTCATGATACAACTGTAAAAAAGTTTGAAATTAGTTCTAAAATTCTATTTGAGCAATTCCATTTCAAACGCATCATAGCAGTGGGGGGGGGGGGGAGTTTGTCAAAGAACTTGAATTTTTTTGAATTTGAATTTGAACGCAAAAAAAATTATTGGTAAAATCAATTAGAATTTTTTTGTAAAATCCAATTCTGACGTTATTTTGAGTTCACACCTTTATACACTACAAAACCCAAAATGCGATATTATGGTCTTATTCGTCTTTTGGTCTGGGCAAAAGGAGCATTTTTGTAATTTTTTTATCTGCCAAAGTGGACGAACATATTTTGATAGTTAGAAAATATAACCTTGTTTTGTGTATTTGGGTTTTAGGAATCTAAAACTAAAAAAATAAATTATTATTAAAAATTTGAGTTCTGCATACAATACTACATAGAAAATAGTTTAAGTAACAAAAGATGTGTTTGTTAGACTTCTGAAATAAGCCAAAAAAATTTTTATGCTAAATAATTTAGAAAAAAAATTTAAGTAAAATTTTTTTTGATAAAACGACACAACACTGACTATTTTGTATGTAAAATTATTTGCAAAACTCAAGTGCATAATTACTCTAAAGGCTGTTAAATGTGTATTTGTAAGAGTTTTAGTTAATAAGCATATTTTGCTTTTTTTTGTAATTCCCAAAAATATTTTTTTTAGCTAATTTTTAGCTTAAAATACGTCAACTTTGACAGTTAAAAAAAAATGTTCTTTTTTGCCCAGACTACTAAAAACAAAAAAAATGGTATTATAGCTTTGGCGGCTTATATACTTAAAATAGCGCCAGAATTGGATTATAAAAAAAATTTCTGATCGATATCACTAGTAAAATTATTTATTTAATTTAAAATTGCAATGTTACAATGAAAATTAAAAAAACGAAAAGAAAAAAAAAAGTTTTATACTTTAAATAACTGATTAAAAATTATTAATAAGTTAAAAAACAGAAAAAAAAAATCAAACTTAAACAAACAAAATTTATAAAATGTCCAAAATAGAAAAAAATTAGTTATAAAATATAAAAATATTGTCAACTGATTATTTAAAAAAAATCCAGTTAATTAAACTTTTATCAAAAAGTACCAAAATTTACTATAAACTGTTAAAAATGCAACATTCTATTCAGAAAAAGTCAAAATTAACTAAATTTGGTCAAAAACTGTTAAAAAGCGTACAAATTTTTATAAAGTATAGCAAAATCCAGCTATAAAAAAATATTGTAAAAAAAAAATAAAATCTGTTATAAACTGTTAAAAAATACCAAATTTTACTTATAAAATTTTAGAAACTCTAGCTCAAGTTTTGAAATAGACGTCAAACTTGCAATTTGCATTACAGTGTGTTGGTTCAGCGTGAAAAACAACTTTTATGCTTGTAAGCATTTTTTATTGACAAACACTAATTCTTGGTTTTACGTTTGAACAATTTGTTGTTGATTTTGTTATTACGTGAACAAAATTTAATGATGGACTCAAGGAAAAGATGTATAGAGTTCAATAAACTATATCATCAATTTTTTTTTCTTTGTTGACATTATAAAACACCGTAAACACGTGCCACGCGCATGTTAGGACAAGTTTCTCTTACTATTGCGCTTGCATTAAGTTGGATTGTTGTTCACACGTTTATGCATTAGCGTTTGTGGAAGTAAACCATTTTTTTTTATGTAACAATTTACTTGCTATGCACAAGTCAAATTGGGCAATAAAAGGTAACACTTTTCCAACTACCCTCTTGCAAACGCAGTAAACTTAACTCTTGTCCACCCAGTTGCGTAACTTAAATTTTTGGGAAACACTGAAAAAAAAATTGTTTTAGAAAAAAGCGTAATTTTTTTTGTAATTTTGTGTACTGTTCTTAATTGTTAAAAAGTGCAAAATTCTATTCATAAACAGTTTAAAAATAACAAAATTTGTTTATAAAATGTTAACATATCTTTGTAAAGTGACAAAAAACGGTTAAAAAATGTGAAATTTTAATTATAAAATATTAAATATATTAACATTTGGTTTTATAACATTATCAAAATATTGTTAGGAAGCACCAAAATCCGATCATAAAATGTGGCAAAATGTGTTTTTTTTTTTATATACTTGCTTACGTTTTGTGAACTAGTGTCTTGCTGGCATACCAAAGAGTTGGTTATCAAGGATTTAATGAGAGCTGTCTGAGTAATTTGCTTATGTTTGTAAACTGCGGGAATAATTAACATATATCATGTTCCGTCCGCCTACTCAAGTGTTGGTAATTAAAGATCTAGTTTGACTGTTTTTTAGTTATTTTCTTATGTTTGTGAGCTGCAAGAAAGATTAACTTCCAAATTCTTAATAACAATTACTTGGCGGAATCATTTTTTAAATTACTTGCTTGCATTTTATAATTTAGATAAATAGATTTAAAAAAAAATAATGTGCAAACAGAAAAAGTAAAAGCTTAAAACTTTAATAGTTAAGAGCAAGAACAACGCCTAGTAAAAGCTATGTAGCAAATTAGAAGAAACCGTGTGGGGAGAAAGTTATAAGATTGTAATAAAAAAATCAAACCAACAACTCTAAAATACCCACAGATGTAAAATAAGCAATAAAAGCCTTATTTAAAAAAAATCAATTAGGAGGACTTAAGGGAAGCAACAAAAAAGTTTAAAAAAACAAAAAAACACTAAGTTCAGACAAAATTCTATTAAAAATAATAAAAAAAATTGTCAAAGAAAAGCTAAAAGTAATTACAGTCCTAATAAACAGCATCTTAAAAAAAAAGCTTTCTGATACTTAAATAAGGAAAGCTAGTACTAATCAAAAAACTTTATGAACCAAACAACAATCCAAGTGCTTATAAGCCAATATGTTTCTTAAACACTTAAGGAAAGCTACTGGATTAAATTATGGTCAGGCAAGTTCAAGATAAAATAATCTAAAAAAGCGGCTTGTCCACAAACTATTATGACTTTATTAAAAAAAGATCAACTATAGAAGCAATTGATAGAATACAAAAATTTGCTAAAAACAAAAAAGTAAAAAGCTATTAAAAATAGAGGCAAATAACAATAGACGTCAAATATGAGATTTGATAATAAAAAAGTTTGCAAAACAAAAAATGGAACTAAGAAGATGGATAGCTACTGATTTGATAGTAGTATAGTAAATACAGACAATAAGAAATTCCCGAAGAGAACGGAACGACCACATCACACGCATGGAAAGCAGTACAGAACCCCGAAGAGATGGCGGAATAGCTGGTCGTCAATATTCTAAAAGAAGCAGTAACTACAGGTCCAAGACTTACATTAAAAAAGAAAAATAAGAAATCGGAAATAACCTGTGTGGTTCTTCAACCTAGTTCGTTTATTAGTACAACGGAACATCTTTTATGACGATATCCTGGATACCTAATGAGCTGTATGATTAGAACCGATAGCCTACGCAAACTATCCGGATATTATTTAAAGATAATAATAACAAAGGCCTTATGAGAAAAAAAAATTTTGCAAAAAAACTAACAAATAGTTGAAACAAAAAGAAGTAGCAGTAGAGAAAGTGCTGAAATCAATTATTCTAGGACTAGACAGTGCCAAGAAAATCAAAAGAAAAATATTATGCAGCGTAGTTGAGTAAGTAATTTTATAAGAAACAAAAATCTGGAGAAAAACCTAAAAAAACCTAATTAATAAAACTCAGAGTTTGCAGAGGATACAAAACATTCTTAATAGAGAGCAGTGTAGTCGCCAGAACGATACCAATATTATTTTTTATCGACCAAAAAAACATGTAAAAAACAAAACAGAAACAGACAAAGTTAAAAAACGAAACAATTTAAAAAAAGCAAAAAATGTGGCTAAACAATAATGAACAAATTAACTAACCGGACATCATCCAGTTGGGTCAAACAACAACATAGACAGACCAACTACCACGTGATTTAATTTTTAACTAAACATGGGTGCTTCCAAGATTACTACTCAAAAAGAATTGGTAAAAGACAGTTTTTTTATACCGAAACAAAACAAATTTTTGAATTAAAGTTTGAATAAATTTAAAAAAAATATAAATTTGCTTTGTAGATCTAAAACTGATAAAAATAGAGATAACATTTTAAAAGATACTTTTTGAGAGTGCGTTTTTGGTTAACCTGGAAATGTACTACAGTTTGCTTAGTCTTAAAAAAAGATCTAGTAATCTTAGTAATAATTTCAATTATATGTACAAATAATAATGTATGTAATGTATAAAGTAATGTTACGCAAAAACTATTTTTTCCTACATTTTTTAGATAGAGATTTAAGCATAGCCTTATTTGAAAGAAAAAAATTTTTTGCATCAGCACAATTTTTGATTTTTTGTCCACAACCTGATTTATAGTCTTCAAAGTTGACCAAATATTTAATCAAATTTTTAAATATGAGATTTGTGTTCCTGGTATTTGAAGTTTTAATTATTTGATTTTTTTTACAACTGGTGAAGGTCAGAAGTACTACCTATTTTATAATATATATATAATTTTTTTTTACAATTTTAAGATTATTTGCATTAAAAACTTGAAATCGGTTTGTATTAGAGACACCGGACAAAATCCTTCATGTTTAAAAAAGTGTTTTTATCTAGTTAAAGAAATTAATATGTTAAAAAAATTAATATCTAATTTTAAAATAAATTGAATTACAAATTACTGGCTGCCATTTCTAAACGGCACAAATTTTCTTTTTTACCCTCGCAGAACGCATCAGTCTTTTTTATTCCATACTAATCTTGTAAGGACAGGCAAAAAACATTATGCATATGCCCTGTATTGGAAAACAGTTTACAAAAAACTCCAAAACTGTCTCGACAATATTTTTTTAATTTCAATCTCTTTGCTGCGTTGTCTTTAAAGACTTGATTATTAAAGTCTTTTTTATTTGATAGTTTATCATTGTTGTTGTGGTTGTTGTTTGACAATCTAGATGTGATTACTTTAGCTTGCAAAACCTAATAGCTTTGGGAATCAAAAAGTGGTCAAATATAGACCAACAAGTTTGACAAAGTAAGGTTGACAGTTTATAGCAAAAAAACAGATAACTGTTCTTATTTCCAAAACATGGCTACTGTGAAATGATGTTGGTCCAAATATGCAATCTATTATCCGTTAATTGTAAACGCGAGTGGTTGGGGATCACTTTTTTTACCTTTAAATTTTGGAGTTCAGGAAAAGTAAAAAAATTGAGGATTTTTAATGAAATAAAGAAAATTTGCAAAAAAAATTAAATTTAAATAACCTTTTGCAGAAGTAAAAGAACATTAGAAGAGAAAGATGCTTTAATTTTTTTGGATTTAATTAAAAAGGATCTTTGATTTTTGGAACGTGTTATTAATGATGACAAGTTTTGGGTGTTTGAGTACATGGAACTACACATTCCAACTTCTGCAAGACCAAAAAAGCAAGATTTATCAAATTTTAGCTTTAAAGATTAGAAAACCCGTCTCTAGTGCTGTGTGGCTTTTCAAGAAGGTTATAATACATTAATTTTATTACTAAATGTACTCAGCTTGTAGATAAGGAAAACTTAAAGAAATGTACTCAGAACATTTCTTCAAGTTTTTCAATGTATACACATAAATACACGTTTTTATCCAAATTTGAGAAAAAAAAACCCGTCATTTTATTTTTAAGAAGAAATTTTCAAAATTTAAGAAAAAAATTTTGGTTATGAAAACTAATTTTAATTAGTTGATACTTTTGAAATAAAAATACCTTATAATTTTTTTCTAAAAATGCAACCTTGAGAAGTTACAAACAATCAAAAAATAAATTTTAAATTCTTAAGTATATCTGTGGATACATGTTATAATATCTCGGAGGGTAGTGCACGGTACTTTTTGAAATTTTTAGGGTATTTTTTGCACATATAAAAGCACGATTTTATTTTTATTTGAAAAAAAAAGAAAATACTTATCATTTTTTTTTTAAGAAAAATTATCGTTTAAAGTTTTGCAAAATTTTTAAAATTTAAGAAAAAAAATGTTGGCTGTAAAATATGATTCTTTAGACAATTTTGAAAAAAAAGTTTTTTACAGTTTTTTCCTGAATATGCATTCTTGAAAAATTACAAACGATAAAAAAATGTTAAAAAAATGCTGAAAAGCTAAAAGTTGGGAAATATATTTTAAAAGCATTTGAGTTATTTTTTTCTCTACGTTGAGGTGCTAATTGTTAGTTTAGAATGAATTACCTTAAGATAGATTGAGATTTAATAACAAAAAATTTTTGCAACCATTGGTATTTAGCGTTGTTGACAACTTTTGTCATATGCTGTGTGATCTAGTTTCGTATGAAACTCACAATTAATCTACAAATCTACTTGTAATTTTTACAGTTAGTTCTGTTTTTACGGATGTATTGCAATTGCAATTTGTCAAATTTTAATCCAAACTAATTAGGTAGTTGCTGTGGTCTGCTTAGGTGAAAATTTTACAATGTTTGCATCATTAAAATAAATAAGTTTCTAAATAATTCTTTACTGTATTTTTTGCTTTTTTGTTATTTTTGCTACAACAAATTTTGCTAGACATGCCTATATTTTGATTAACTTTGCTGGTTAGACATATTGTTTTGCATATTATGTAATGACATTAATGAAGTTGGCGTAATTATATTTTTAACCAACCTGGTTTAAGAAAGCCAAGTAATTTTCCAAGTATAATAAGTAAAATGATTAATAATGTTTAAGCCGCTGAAAGTATAAACACCAAGTTAGTTATACAAACAAATCAACAAATAATTTACTACAGAGTTGCTTTTGAATCTGGTACCCCAACACCTAATGGTGCGGACACAACGGCGATCCAAGCTCCGAGCATAGCATCGTACACTTGCACATTGTACAACGCTCCGATCTCAGAACACTTGAATTTGTTCTAAGCTTAGACTCTCGCTCATTGATTTGATCTTGGTATGCTGGTAAAATCAATAATTTTATCTGAAATTTATCTTGTATTCTTTATTGTTAAAATAATTTTTTTCTTACAACGCTAAAAAAACTTCATTTTAATAAATAAATACGAAGATCAAAGCAATAAGCCAGGGTCTAAAAGCCCCTACAGACGGTTCGCAAACTTGCCCGAACGTTCGTGATTCGAGATTCGAGCAGGTTTGTCAATCGCCCATTCGTGTACCCTACACACGATGCGCGAACGTCCCCCAACGTTAGCATTCTCAATATAGGCAAACTTGTCTACCAACGCGACCGATAGTAGTGCGCCGTGATTACTTTGTCAATTTTTAAAAACAAACCACGTTGTACTATGTGTGATGAAGAAGAAATTATAGCTGCAAGCACTATAATACTTCTTGTGCACAAAACACATTTTAGTGTTTCAGGGTCGTAGCGCCGTTTAATGAGAGAGAGTACGATCTATTTTAAAATTACGTATAATTTATAAAAAAATAGTAGTTTAGCTTTTAATTAATAAGCTACAATAATAAAAATATTGTTTTCAATATTTATTTACTTTCGTAATTAATTAAACCAATTACATTAAGTGGTATTGACTACACAAAAATAAAATTGTTTTACGCACAAATAAGCAAGCAGCAACATGTATTCACTACCATACAATTTAAGCATAATTCTAAGAATTGGAAGTTATTTGGGACTCTTACCATTTTATAATCATTCTACAAACAAATTTTATAATAGTCAATTATACAATAGATTAATTGCTACAATAACAACAACATTATCTTTAACACACATTTATTATGAACTGCATGAAGATTTTCCATACAATTTCAATTATTTCAATTATGTAGGTGCGTTTTTGCAAATGTGTTTATTATCGATGAATTTAATATTTCTTTCCGGATCTAAAAACAAACAATTACAAGAACTTTTTGATTATTTTAATAAATTTGACACTTCTTTATTAATATTTAACCGAACAATTCCTGACGAAAAGAAATTATTAAAAATTAAATTTATTATTGCATTTATAATAATATTTAGTTTGTTATCTGGTGAATATTGTAATTGGCAAAAGTTTAAACCAGAACCATTATATTCTTTAATTTCGAGTATATTAGCTCTCAACTTATTTTTAATCAATGTTATAATATATTTTATTTTAAGAGCTATACTGTCGAGATATGTAATATTGAATGAATTGATTTTAAGTGAATGTTTTTGGAATGATTCTAAAATTGTTTCCTTTCTTAAAGTGCAAAATATTTTATGTGATTTGAGTGATGGATTTAGTTCTGTTTATAGTGTACACATGTTACTGCTAATATTGTTTACTGCTACAGCAATTACTTTTATGGTATTTTTTTTTATAAACTTAAGTGTATTTACATTAGTGTTCTGGGTTACGTATTTTGGAGTAAGTATTATTATATTAAATATTATACACTTATTGTTATATAATACACAAAAATTAATTAAGTTAAATAATAATAAATAATTAAAAAATAGTACAAACTTTAAGTAATTATATTTTATTAATTTAATTAATTAAACCAATTACTTCAATTGATATTGACAACACAAATTTAAAATTACACAGTAGTACAAATAAGCAAGCAGCAACATGTTTACACTACCATATAATTTAAGCATAGTTCTAAAAATAGGAAGTTATTTGGGACTATTGCCATTTTATAATCATTCGACTAATAAATTTTATAATAATCGGACATGCGCTAGATTAATTGCTACAATAGCATTAGCATTAGGCGCAAGACATATTTATTATATATTTTTGTACGAAGAAGTTCCGTTCGGTATTTTATGTATAAAGGCATTTTTTCAATTAATTTTGATATTCATAAATTTAATATTTTTTTTTAAAAACAAACAATTACAAGATTTATTTGATTATTTTAATAAATTTGATGCCAATTTATTATTACTTAACAGAACAGTTTTGGACGAAAAAAAATCGTTAACTATTAAATTTATTGTTATTTTTATGAGCATATTTTGTTTAATATCAGGTGAATTTTTTAACTGGCATAAATTAGAACCAGAACCATTATATTCTTTAATTTCAAATATATTTACCATAAACGTTCTTTATCAATATGTTAAATTATTTTATTTTAAGAGCTATACGATCAAGATATAGAATATTGAATGAATTGATTTCATACGAGTTTTGGAATGATTCGAAAGAAACGAATAAGGTTTTTGTTTTGTTGCTTGAGGAACATAATATTTTATGCAATTTAAATGATGGATTAGAATGCGTTTATAGTGTAAACAATTTGCTGCTTTTGGTGTTTGCTGTTTTGGAAATTACTTTTATGGTGGCTGCGCTTCTGTTGGTTGGTGGCATTAATTCAGTGTTTTGGTCTCTGTATTGTCTTGTGAGTATTTTTATATTAATTATTGTTATTATTATCAAGTAAAATATTTATTTTTAGTATAGATTGCTTTTATTATTACCTGTAATATTATTTACCAAGTTGTTAAATTCAAATTTATTTATTTATATAATATTAATAACACTTTGAGGGTTTATTGCTTTTTGGAGTTTTTAACAGATCTAAAAAGCCTTTAAAAAACACTGAACATTTATACAAAATTTAAAAAAAAGCTTTAGAATAACAAACTTTATTTTGTAACAATGTAACTACTTGAAATGCATTTTTGTTAAAAATGAATATATTAAATTATGCAATTTCATAACAATTTTAAGGAAAGCGTGGCGCAGTGGTTAAGGTATTTCACCGCTGCACCAAAGATTGTGGGTTTGATTTTTTTATATTTTTAGTAAATAATAAAAATGCATCATTAAAAAGGACATTTTTTTTAATTGAAATAATTGTAAACTCATATATAATAATAAAGCGAGTGATTAAAAGAATGAACATTGTAATTACTTTTATTAATAATAATAATAATAATAATCTTGTCTATATTTCTGATATGTTACATATAGAAAATGGCGAAGTTCAGTTATATCACTGCTCTTCCACTTAACCTTCAATTATCACAATAATTTAATTTCTAAACTTGGACTGCATCAATTTCTACATCTTCTTGTCACATTCCTTATTCCACATATAATTAATATAATGAGTGAATAAGGAAACAAAAAATTAGTATCTCTGTTGTTTATTTTTGGCCATCAATCTCACATTATTAGTTTTCAGTTTGATTTTTACTAATTGTGTAGCCAAGATCAATTGTAGACGTTTGGATCTTACAGATTCAATTACATGTTGCACACGCATCATTATTTTTTCAGTCTGCATGCAGTCAATATCTAAAGCTGGATTATAACCACTTGTTTACTTTGCCTTAACATCAGCTAAACTGTGTACAGCTGATAGACCACTGTTTTTATCTAAAACCATAAGAATACATTCCAAAGCTGTGGCAATTTATCTAAATGCATATTGTTTGAGTGTAGCTAATGTATCAGCTTGGGCAGATACACTATTTCATCAACGCCATTACCATATACTACACGTGGTTTCTTTATTAAACTTCTGACTATGCAAAGAACATTGTGTGAACATTGCTTCCAAAATAATCACAGCACGCAAGTTTAAGCATTTTTAATAACCAACATTTTTATTTTTGTTGTACCAAAAAGATAGTCCCTAACAAGATCAGTCTTACCCAATTTCTCAGGTGTAAGTTTTTCAAAATGTGGAACAATCCTAGCATCTGTAGCAATGGCAACTACTTTGATTTTAGGACCACCAACCCATCTTATTGAGGCAATTTTTGTTGTAATAACATATGATTAGTCTCATCGTCAAAACCCCATTAACAGATAACCAAAGTAGTACCGGCATCCTTAACATAATTTACTATTTCAGCAAAATTTGTTTGTTTGTATTTCTTCAAGTTTTTGTAGTCAGCAGTTTTGGTAATGTCCAACTTATGCTTTGGTTTTGGTGGTTTAAATGGGCAGGTAAGGATTGTTTTTTTGACGTCTTTTAGTTTGTTGGGCATTTTTGGAAGTGAAATGGTTTTATCAATGACGACAACTAACTTTTAACTTTTATTAATTTGAAGTTAACATCTTTGCTAAATTGGAAACATTTTAAATGCTCAACAGCTTGCTGACAAGTTAACTTAAAATTATCAGCAATTTTAATCAGGTAACTACCTCTATCCTCTTTTGAGTAAAGTTCCAGCTAATACAATTACACCAATTGTACCTTCACCAATTTTATAAACGATAGTTAAACAAAAAGTTTGCCAACTTTATCATCCATTTTTATCATTTGTAGAATTGTTGCACTGTTATTTGTTACTGTTACTTTACCATTTATTGCAATAAAAAGTTTAAATGAGCAATTTATTTTGTATTTTATAAATCGGTCGGCAGTACAGCAGAGAGGGCATGTACAAATACGAACGCTAACGAAAGTTAAGCAACGGCCGCTCTGGTCACAACTTGGATTAGTGAACCCCCAAAGTAATAATAATAATAATAATAATAATGTTTATTAGTGCTCTAAAAAAAAAATGTTACACAAGTCAATAAAATTACACGTTAAAATACAATTGATAAAATATTTAAAACATATTAAAAATAAACATTGCAGTACAATTTAAATGTAGTGAAAAGAAACAGTTAAAGTACAAACACATTATTCTTAAAACTTAAGCAAATTTTGCATTAACATAATAAATCGGTAAAATCGTTACTTAAATAATCCTCAAACGTAAAAAAAGCTTTTTTTAACAAATACTGTTTGACAACGTTGATAAATGTTTTAAACGGAAGATCTTTCACAGCCGTTGGAAGAGTATTAAAAAAATTTATTCCCAAATAACTCGGTCCATTTTGTGACCTTTTGAGTCTAGAGTAGTTGTTAACAAGATTTATTTTATTTCTTGTGTTATAGTTGTGTATGTCGTCGTGACCAGTATAACTCAATAAATGAAGTTTCACATGTTTTAGACATTCAAGTACAATCAAACAGGGCACAGTTAAAATATTCAACTCTTTAAAGTAATTGAATGTATCATCCCTATATCCAATATTAGCTATGATACGGATAGCACGACGTTGTAATATTCGGTGACGCGATGTACTGTGACCCCATAATAGAATGCCATAGCTTAAGAGAGAATGACAAATACCAAAGTATGCAGTACGCAGCGTATTTAACGAAGCACAATTTGAGAGCAGACGTAAACAATATATGTTTCTGCTTAGTTTATTAGCTAGATATTGTTCGTTATCGCACCACAAAAGAGTAGTGAGTCCAAGAAATTTCACAGAGTTGTTAAACTGTGGTGAGTTAACAGGCATTTTTTTTAATGAAAAACATATAGTAGCCATCTTAGCAGAATTAAGACATAATTTATTTGCGTTAAACCATATTGTTGCTTTGTTCTGTAAATCTGTACAATGGTTTATTGCCGTTTCAAACATTTGATCTTTTTGTATAAGAGTAGTGTCATCTGCAAATAATATAATGTTGGATTCTCCAATATATTGAGGCAAGTCATTGATAAAAATTAGAAACAACAAAGGACCAAGTACAGAACCTTGTGGATCACCTTGTTTAACAATTTGTTTACTAGAAATATTAACATTAAATAGAACATATTGGTAACGATTAAACAAGTAAGATTGCATTATATTATAGCTGCTATTAGAAAAATTGTTTGTTTGCAATTAACAGCAATATTATCTTTGGAAGCATGAGTAAGAGTTAATATAATTGAACTCAGCCTCTTAACTTCCTCCGTTAACGATTTATTATTTTTATTTAAAATAATTATTTCTTTATTTACCTCATTGTATAAAGATGGTAATAAATTTTTAAATGCAGATTTTATTGCTGATTGTATAATGATCATCAGCTCACTTGGTTCAGTAGATACGGTACATACATTAGATGAAGATGGACATGGCTCGACAACAACATTATTTACCTTTGAGGTTAAGTTAGTATCTTCACAAGATTTGCATTGCCATTCTTTTATTTTGTTGGTTTGTTTCATTTCACAATATTGTGTTTCAGACACATTTACACAAAGAATGTGAAAACTTAACTTGCACTTTTTTCCGCACATTAAATACTCGTCATAACGACCAATATTTTTGCTACATATAGCACACACAATTGCCATTTTAATATTTTAAAGAGATGCCGAGCGTAGCGTTATTCCTAATATGGGTCCGTTATCTCATATAGGCATCCATACATGTTTTCTCTGTGGCTCGGTGTATCCGACACCTCGACACCTAACGGTATTAAGAGGTTATTGAATATACAGGGTGTCCGGAAAATACGTGTACAACGTTTGACGACAGACTCCTGACGTCAAAATATTTCGATCTAAGCCGACTTAGTTATATCGAAAATTGTCTCATTTAGCCGGTAGAGGGCGTCAAAAATTTGTAAATATTAAAAAGAAATTACCTGTAACAATAATTTTTTAAGTGACCTTGTTGCTATAGCGTTTAATAATTTGACAATTATTGACAAATTGTCACCAGTCTATGAAATTTACTCAAGTATACGATCAACATTCTTGAATTACAAGTTCATTTTACCATTAAAAATGGAAAATTATACAAACTCTCAGAAAGTTGACATGCTCCTGGTATACGGGTTTTGTCAAGGAAATGGGCGTCAGAGTGTTAGGGTTTACATGGAGAGGTTTCCTAACCGTCGAATACCAAACCACCAAACATTTGCCAATATTGAGCGTCATCTTCGGGAAACGGGCAGTTTTGAGAAAAAGTTTGAAGGCAGGGGTCGTATGCGAACAACTCGAACTGTGGAAACAGAAGAGATGATTCTGGAAAGAGTTGAAGAAGAACCAAGTACCAGTACCCGTCTCTTAGAACGTGAGTTAAATGTTCCTAAAACGATTGTCAATGAGGTTTTAAGAGAACAGTTGTTACATCCTTACCACATACAAAAAGTCCAGGAACTTTTACCGACTGATCCCCCCATGCGGCTTACATTTTGTCAATTTATTAGAAACAAAAGAATCCTTGTTCCAAATTTTTGTAGAAAAATTATGTTTACTGACGAGGCATGCTTTACAAAATCTGGGGTAACCAATCTGCACAACGAACATATTTATTTTGATGAAAATCCACATGCCATTAAAGTTGCACATCATCAGCATCAATTTAAAATTAATATTTGGGCAGGTATTATTGATCACTACCTTATTGGTCCCATTGTTATTCCAGACAGGTTAGATGGAAATATTTATTTAAATTTTTTGCAAGACACATTACCAATTCTTCTGGAGAATTTGCCCCTTTTACTTCGGAGGGAAATGTGGTATATGCATGATGGTGCCCCGCCCTATTTTGCCGTTGCCGTTCGGCAATACTTACATCATCAATATCCCAACCGATGGATTGGAAGAGGCAATGATGCACCAGTAAAATGGCCACCACGTTCTCCTGAGTTAAATATGTGTGACTTCTTTTTGTGGGGCGCTATTAAAACAGAAGTTTACAAGACTCCGGTAAACACACGCGATGATTTATTGCACCGGATTTTAAATGCAGGCAACCATTTTAATTATCCCGAGACATTAGATAGGGTCCAATATCATTTTTTAAAGAGTTTTAATAAGTGTATTCAGCAAGATGGCGGTCATTTTACACATTTGCTTAAGTAATGTTTTTGTTTTACTTAGTTTCTTACAATAGATACTTTCAACTTTGTTATACTTTTGTTTTTTTTGACGGCTTCTACCGGCTAAACGAGACAATTTTGGATATAACTAAGTCGGCTTAGATTGACCTATTTTGACGTCAGGAGTCTGTCGTCAAACGTTGTACACGTATTTTCCGGACACCCTGTATATATATATATAAATATATATATTTTATAAAATAAAAGCAATTTTATCTAATGATTAAGGTTTTTGAGCATTTTTTTAATATCATACAATTTCTGAGCAATTTAATATGTATTTAATACAATAAAATTCTTTTGTGAGTAATTTATTTTTTATTTTATAAAATAGAACCCCCCTGAGCGTTTTTTTTTTTTAATTATTTTATTCATAAAATGCAATTCTTAAGCGATTTATTGTGTATTTCATACAATAAAGCAATTTATTTTGTATGTTATTAATTAAAACGCGTTTTCTTAATTATTTCATACACAAAATTTGTTTTTTGAGCGATTTATTGTAAATTTTATACATTAATTTTCTGAACTATTTATGATTAGTATTTCAAACAACAAAAGCAATTTTTAGCAATTGTTTATAATTACATATTTCATTATTTGGTCTTTGATCGATATCGTATCACGTGGGCGGGTGAAATGGACACATTAGTAAAAGTTACCCGCTCACAGTGCAAACATAGTGCCCACCCGCTAACCCAAACATTTGTTATCAAAAAATTAAGAAACACAAGAGGTGGGAGGAATAAAGTTTTTTGATGACTAACACTTGGACGGGTGAGTGGGTTATAATAGTATATTATAGTATAGTACTTACCCAAGCGTTTGTCATGAAGAGATTTAAAAACACAAGAGGTGGAAGGACTTAATTTTTTTTAATGTCTAACACTTGGGCGGGTGGGTGGAACATAGTAAAAGAAGTTTCCCGTCCACCGTTTAAATTTATTGACTGTCCACTACTCAAGCGTTTGTGATGAAAAGATTTATGAACACAAGAGGTGGGAGAAATAAAGTTTTTTTTGATTACTAACATTTGGGCGGGCGGGTGGGTCATAGTATTAGAAGCTATCCGCCCACAGTTTAAATATATTGCCTACTCACCTACCCAAGCGTTTGTGAACAAGTGGTGGGAGAAATAAAGTTTTCTTGATGACTAACATCTGGGCGGGTGGGTGGGCCACAATAGTTGAAGCTACTGGCTTGCAATTTAAACATAGTTTCCGTCCATCTACTTAAGCGTTTATCATTAAGAGATTTAAGAACTCTAGAAGTAGAAGGATTAAAGATTTTTTTGATGACTAACACTTGGGGGGGGGGGGGGTGGGAGAAGAAATACAGAAGAGGTAAAAGTTGACTATATACATAATGAAAGCTGATAACATTTCCAATAAAAATAATCATTTTTTTTTTCTATTCCTAACGGTTACAGAGTTATGGGGCGCTAAAGAATAGACTTTTTTTTGTATTGTTACGAGCCAAGAAGCCGGTCTCTTTTGTTTGGTCCTCTGATTATTTTGACGGTCTTTCCGCTCTCCCCCAACTACCTGCCATTCTTTCTACATAGCGTTTACGATACGCGTAGCATACGCGTCAAATTGTAGTGTTAGTGCGGTCTCTCTTTTACCATCTTTGTTTATGTAAAAAGATCAACTCTTTAACGATATTTCTAAAAATAACTACCAACAAGCAGAGTAATGAAGACTTAAACAATTATTTATAACATAAGCTTGTTCCTTACTCTTTATCTTTATTTGAGGAAACAGGAATGCGGATAACATACAAATCCGACTTATACCATACTTTTCCTGAATTCCAAAAAGAAGCCAATCTTTCTAATTTTGACATTGTTTTGGATAGAGGATTACTGTGCCTAAAAATCTTCAATCTCAACAATTTGCCAATGTTATGTTGCCTATGTTCTGAAGCATTTTGCCGGCAAAAGCAGTACCGTTGCGTTTGATGGCTATTTAGCAGAACCATTCAGTACGTAGACAGCTGAAGAGAACCGAAGTACAATCTAAAGAGGTCATTTGACATAAACTTTGAACACAAAACACAAATCACAATCAAACAGAATGGTTTTCTTTCTAATGAACACAATAAATCCTTTTTACGACTATGAAATTAAAACAAAACAGGAATCTAGTAACGCTGGTAAATTGATCATCAGCACAGGAGTCATAAAATCCTAAACTAGTAAAAAAGTAGCAATAGATGTTGATTTTATTCTCTTCCTCATGGCTTTAACCCATCTGAAAGACAGATATTATTTGTTAAATCAAGCCTCGGTAGAGTAGAAAAGAAGATATATTTGAGTCAGCAATTGCAAATTATGGGAATAAAAACTGCATACTTCTTGTGCATGCATTTAGCGGATGTGATACGACTTCTGTTGCATATCGAAAAAAGAAACTTGTCTGTTTTACATTGTCTAAGATGCGATCAGCTACACTGCAAAGTATTACTGATGTAATAAAGCTAAAGCTGGAAACAAAATATTCCTGGCATGGAACAAGACTTTTACCAAATCAGTTTTGAATGCTAAACTAGACTTCTATGCGCTGTTGCCCACAGCAGAAACAGCAAAACAAAATGCTTTTTGTGTATACTACCAAATCTAAGTTTGGCTAAGAAATAAACTTCCTCTAGAACAGTGGGGTTAGAAATTTGAGCCAGTCGGTTGATCCCAGTAACTAGAGACGCAGCAAAACCTGAAGCAGTCCTAAATCTATTTTTTTGCAAATGTATAACCTTCCTTTCCTTCACAATAATCCAACGTATCTAAAAGTGTAGACAAAACATTGTCAAATATTGATTTACAAATATCTAACAAATGATGGTAAAAAGTTTACTTATTTTTTCTTGCTTTTGCATCTTCAATAAATTACATTTTGTAGCTTGCTAACTTTCTTTTTGAAAAAAATCATTAGTGCTCTATAACTCTGTAACCGCTAAAAATACTAGAAAAATGTATATAGTGATTTTTGTTGCAAATTTTATCATCTTTCATTATGTATATTGCTAATTTTTACCTCAGATCTACACTTCTCGAGATTCAAACAAAATCCCGAAAAAGTGCTCTGTTTTTGATGATTGCTGCTAGAGCTTGTGTCATATTTGTCAGGACTTTTAGTATATCCTCCACTAGGTACTTATAAATCAGTGTAAAAATTTTCAAAACTTTTGGATTTTTTTAAAGGTGAAAAGCTACTTTGACTGGACTAATATTTTGATATTTTATAGCCGGAATTTATTATTTTATGAATATTATTTTGATTTTTTTAACTTTTTTTTGACCAAATTTGGATTTTTTTTAAATACTTCAATGTTTTTTGATTGGATTAAGCTATGTTTGTCTTTTTATGAAAAAAAAAATGCATTTTTTAACAGTTAAAAAACTTGACATTTTTAACATTTCATAAAAATAATTTTGTATTTTTTAATAGTTTTAGCTAATTTTTGTTATTTTCTAATTTTAACGTTCTAAATAAAATTTAATTTTTGAACAGTTTATGTCCAGATTTTGGTGCGTTCTAACAATATTTTCATGTTTTAATGCTGGATTTTGTTAATTTTGAAATTTAATGAAGAGAAGTTTACACTTTTCAACAGAATATAGCCAGATTTTAGTGCTTTGTGACAATATTTTAGAATTTGCACTTTTCAAGTTTTGCTATTTTTAAAATTTTAATTCAACAATTTATGTTTGTTTTATTTTTTGTTTTTATTTATTATTATGAGGTTATGCTTTGCATAAACTGTTTGTTTTTTCAAAATATCGTTATTTTACTGGATGGCCAAACTTTAATTTATAGTTACTATCAAGTTATTTAAACTGGAGTACATCCCACTCGCCCGAGTGTTTGTCTTCAAGAGATTAAAAGTTTTATGTGATTTTTGTGGTCGAATTTCAGTGTTATGACCGGATTTTGTACTTTTCTTACAGTTTTTGATTTTTTTTACTAAATTTTTTTCATTTTGTTAATGGATTTTAGTTATTTTTAACATTTTATAGCCGGATTTTAGATTTTAATGTTGTTTTCTATTTTATGGCCAAATTTTTGCATTGTTCACACTTAATAAATAGAGTTTGGTACTTTAAATTGTAATTTATTTAAATGTTTTTGTTTTTTTAGGGCCGGATTTTGTTATTTGTTTACATAATTTTAAAGTTTTGTGGCCAAATTTTAATATTTTTAGCATTTCTTGGCCGGATATTAGTACTGTTTTATAGGTTGTTGACATTTAATGAACGGGTTTGAGTATTTTGAATTAGAATATTATTTTTTTTTTTTTTTTTTATATAGTTTTATTATAAAATATTTACATATTTACAATTTATAATATTTGTTTTTTCTCCCCACTTGCTGCTCTACACCGTTTCCATGTGGATGGCTGCATCGTAATTTATTATTTTATGATTTTGATATTTTTAGACAATAATTAACTGGTATTTTTAACATAAATTTAAAAAATAAAATATTAATAAATGTTTTGTAGACGGATTGTAATATTTTTAACTAAATTAGTACTGTTTAATATATTATAGCATAACATTTTAAAGATTGGATTTACACTTTTAAACGCCGTATTTATTATTTGAAGGCCGAATTTACTGTTTAAAAAACTGGATTTACAGATTTAAAGGTTGGATATATAATATAATACAGTTTGACAGCAAAAGAACACTGCTAAGACTAGGTTTTTAGTTTTGATAGATGTTAAAAAAATTTAGTAGTAAAATTAGACACTTTGAAAACTGAATTGAACTTGTCAGATTTACACTCATAAAAACCGAATTTACAGTTTTAATGATTGGATATATAATTTAGAGGCCGGGTTATTAGTTTGGCAGTTTACTATAATTGGTGGCTGGATTTTAATTTTTAAAAGCAGTAATTAAATATTTAAAATGATTTACAATTAGGATCAAATTTACAGTTTGTTAGAAAAGTTTAACACGTTGGTTGCCAAATGTTTAGACCTGATTTACATTTGTATAAGAAGTTTGTAATTTAAGAACCGGATTATAAATTTAGCAATAAAATTTAACACGTTGGTAGATTTTTAAATTTTAAAGTTGGATTAAATCTATATTAAAGGCCGGATTATAATTTTAAAAACCAACAGTTTGACAATAAAATTTGACTATTTGAAACGCGTAAGTTTTAAAACCGGATTTATAATTTTAAATGCAGGATCAACAATTTGGTAATAAAATTTTACACTTTTAAGACAGGATTTACAATTTTTGAGATAAAAATGTTTTTTATTTGAGTCATAAATTAACGTTTTTTCACTTTTTTTTAAGTTATTATTATTTGGATTTACAGTTTTAAATGCCAAATTTATTATTTTAAAGCCATAAGAATAGTTTGATAATAGAATTTAACACGCTGATAGCCGCATTTATATATTGAAAATTAATATATAATAATAGTTTAAATAACTTATAAGCTGCAGTTTGTTTGTAAAATTTTTGATTTATAATTTAAAAGCCAAATTAACTGTTTGGCAGACAAATTTATCACTATAAAACCGGTTTTTATTTACACTTTTAAAAAATCTTTTAAGAAAATCTTTTGCATTATTTCGATTTTCAACGGAAATATTTTTATGTTATAATCAACTTTTCTGTGAAATTTTACAAACATTTATTTTATATTATTTTGAGGTTTTAAGCGTCAATTTTAATAAATTTTATGCGGTAAACATGGTTTTTGAGTAAACTTGCCAGAAATAAGTTTTCTGGACGGTTTTCTTGCTAAAAATGTTTTTTCTGAGTACTATTGAGGATTTCTGAGTTAATTTTATAGCAATAATAATAATTATAATAATAATAATTTATTAGTGCCAACTAAAAAAAGTATTACACAAGTCAGGTCACTTGGTTTGAATTAACAAATGAAATATACAATAAAAATATTTAAGTAAGAAAAATATGTTACAAAAATGAAAGTACAATAAAAATATAAAAAATACAGTAAAGATACAATACAAAGTAAGACAAAACAAATAAATTTAATTAAAAGTACTGATAAAAAATTATCAATTGAATAAAAAGCCCCCTTTATTAGATAGTCTTTCATATATTTCAAGAAAGCTTTCTTAGGAAGATTTCTAACATGGTTTTGAATTAAGTTGTTAAATTTAATGCAGTGATAATTAGATCCCATTTGTGATTTTGACAATCTTAGCTGGTTTGGGTAAATATCAACTTTATTCCTAGTATTATAAAAATGATTGTTTTCATAAAGTTGGAATTTATTGAGGTTGTTTCGCATATATTTTATACACTCATATATATATACAAACACGGAAATGTCATTAACTTTAATACACGAAATTGATTTAAACAATCATCCCTATAACCATGGCTTGATATTACCCTGATGGCTCTTTTTTGTAGAGAGAACATCCTGTTACAAATAGAAAAATGCCCCTATATCAATAAGCCGTACGTTAGATGTGATTGACAGAGAGCAATGTAGGCCGTTTTTAAGACAAAGATAGAAACAGTACCGCTTAGATTTCTTAATAAAAAAGTATTGCTGCATAACTTCTTTGCTAGTGCATCTCCATGCATTGACCATTTCAAATCTGGATCAATATGCAGACCTAAAAACTTTGTATTGTTACTAGTTTCCTGATGATTTCGTAACGAAAATGAAGAGTGATGGATTTCTGAGGGTTTACAGTTAAGATTACTGCAAAACCATCTCTCTGCTGCAGCAATAGCTGCATTATGTTCATGTTTTGATAAATAAGATGGTAGTATCATCCGCAAAAAGAACAACATGTTTATCTTTAAAAAGTTGAGGAAGATTGTTGATATAGATAAGAAACAGCACTGGACCCAGTACTAAACCTTGTAGTACACCTGTAGTTAGACAACCAAATCCCGAATGTGTTTCATTGTGGTAAACACGCTGTTTCCTATTAAGCAAATAGGACGACAACAAACGACAGCTTTTTGGCTTAATATTATACATAAACAGCTTACATAGTAAAATCTCGTAATAAACACAATCAAATGCCTTGGTCAAATCAATAACGGAGGTTACTGAATATTAACCATTATCAAAACAATCAATTGTGTTGCTCACAAAGTTTAGTACAGCTTGTGTTGTAGACATTTCTTTTTAAAATCTAAACTGACTATTAGAAAATAAATGATTTGATTCAAAAAAATCAACCAATTGATTTTTTAATAAAATTTTGAAATTTTTTGAAATAATTGGTAGCAGACTGAAGGGTCATTTATGTTGTCTTTTTTGTAAATAGGTTTTACATCAGCTAGTATTAAAGCGTTGGGAAACGTTTGACTATTAATACATTCATTGAACAGTTTAGTAAGTAGAACTATTAAACATTGTGACACTTGCTGTATCATATCAGCAATGATACCATATCAATCAAAACACTTACTTTTTTTAGGAGTTTGATTTCAATAAAAGTTGATTCACAAAAATTAAAATAGTTTGGTACATTTACATTGTTAACTTTACTACATTTTAAAATAATAGGATCCACATGAGATTTAGATAGAGATCCCTTTTAAAGTAGACGGTATATTTAAAAAAAAATTATTACAATTATTAGCGCTAATATCACAGGTTGTATCACAGTTTTTATTAATTGGATTAATGATTCTCTACATAGCTTTTTGAGAGTTGCAACAATTACTTATATACTTATTGTTAGCATTAAGCCGAGCATTTTTGATGGCTAAATTATATTTTGTTCTGTATGTTTTTTTAATTTGTATTAACTGAAGATCATTTGATGACTTTTACACTACAATATAGGTTTTTATTATCAAGAAATTGCCAATTATTATTTTCAATCAAAAAAAAGAATTTGATTTCCACATTGAGTTAAAGGTCAACATAGTCGTGGCTTAACTTGATTATTAGTGATATGTTCAAACGATAATTCAACTCCAATATGGTTGGAAAAACTAGTATCAATAAAAGGTCATATCAGAAATGAAACATCTGAAAAACGGCAAATGATTAGACCCGGATAACGTTCCCAACTAATGCTAAAATGTAGAGGAGCTGTGCTGACTGAACTGTTTGCCAAACTGTTTAACAAAATACTGAAGGACGGAACTACACAAGTGACCTGGAAAAACAGCATAACAATCCCATTATTCAAATTGAGAAAAATCTCACATTGCTTTTTAATATTATAATAGACCAATTAATAGAGCAAGAGCGTAAAATAAACCATGAGTACAAGATAAGAAAACAACAACTTAAGTTTGCTATGTTGAAGGCGCATTGCTATTTGCGGACACAGAAGACGGACTACAATGGCTCTTACAGGCATTCAACAAAATAGCTGTAAATGTTATTATGGAAATATCAACCACTTAAACAAAAAGCATAATAATTGCCAAGGAACCATGCAGATGCAAGCTAGAACTAAACAACAAAATAATAGTTAAACTAAAAGACTTGTTGTCTTTGAGTTTAACTACTTGGGAAAAACAATATCACCTTACGGTGACCTCAAGAATGTTATACAAAACCAGATCAACAAGTCAGCCAGAATAGCAAGAGCCTTGAGAACAACGATCTGGAAAATTGCATGCATATCAACTACAACTAAAGTTAGAATATACAAAGCATGTGGAAGACCCGTAATGACATACACAGCAGATACACGAGCCGACACAACCGAGACCAAAAAGATGAGAGTTCTAAGAGCAACGCACTCAAAAACCAAAGAAAGAGTAAAGAAATTTGGGAACAATGCGAGTCAGAAGATGTGGTGAGGTGGACATGCGCGCGAAGACACTTCTAGAATGATCACATATCTAAGATGAAAGATTTCAGAATTAAAAAAATCGCGCAAAACGGAAAATCAGCATCAAGTCGACCACTAGGACGACCACCAAAGTGATGGAAGGACAGCTGGTTGTCAGAATCTTAAAAGCACATGCAATGAGGTGAAAAAAAAACAAGCTTTTAGGCTTTCGGAAATAAAAAAAAAGAAGAAGAAGAAGATAAATGAATCAGGCCAAGGACATTTTACCAAATAAATTCATATTGGGTTGCATCATTTTTTGATAATCAAAACGGTTGGTTTAGATCAATTGATTTTAATAAACCGTCGCGATCGGCTTTGGAGTTTCTCAAAGCAAAAACGGTTAAAAAGTGCAAACATTTGTCCTTAAATTGTAAAAAATAGCAAATTCTAGGCTTGAAAATATTTACAGAAAGCACCAACATTATTTATTAACTGTTAAAAAGTGCAAAAATAAAAAGTTGCTAATTGATTATGAAATAATAAAATATTTTTAGGTAGAATTAAAATCCGGATAAAAACGGTAGAAAAGTCTAAAGTTTTATTCTTAAAATGTCAAAAATAGCAAAATCCGGACTAAAAAATACAAAATATTGTCAAAAATATCAAATAAGGTCATTAAATTTAAAAGATGATGAATAAACTGTTAAAAATACGGTCAACAAAAGTTGACAAGACAAGAAAATTTTATTTATAAAATGTTAAAAATAACATAATTTGGTTTTGCAACATCAAAATATTGTCAGAAAGCACTAAAGTTTAGCATAAATTAATGAAATGTGTAAAAAATTACATAAGAAATATCAAAATTAGCAAAATAAAAAATATCAAAATATTGTTCAAAATAGCAAAAAATAACCATAAATTGTTGAACAGTGCAGAATTTTATGTATAAAGTTAAAAATAGCTAAAAAGTATTGTCAATTATAATCTGGTATCAAAAAAATTGATTCAGAAAATGTCAAAAATAGCAAAAATATTATTGAAAAAACCAAAAATTGGCTATAAACTGTTGAAAAGTGCAAAATTCTATTCATAAAGTCAAAAATAGCTAAAAAATAAAAAAATCTGGCCATAACTCTTTTAATTTTATTTATGAAATGAACAGATAAATCCGGTCAAAAGTTATCAATATATTTTTGAAAAAAACTAAAATTTGACGTTGAAACATCAAAATGCAGCGATGTCATATCAGACCACTGGCGTAGATTTTTAAGTCATTGCTTGTTTTCTTCCCATCATCTTTCCTTTCAAAACCAATTAGAGTATTCAGAATCTATCACTATGCCTCATTACGTGCCCGAGATATTCTAATTTCCTAATTTGTGATTTCAATACTTTCTATTTCTTATCCATTTTCTGCAAAACCTTCTCATTACTAATATGATTTTTTCATGAGATATTTAGGATACGACAATATATCCATAGTTCAAAGGCTTTCAGTTTTTCTCTGTATTCTTTGATAGAATCTAAGATTTGACGCCGTACATTAGTGTTGAGAAAACGTAGCAACGCAACATTTTGATCTTAATTTGCATGAGTTTATTTACGCATGTGCTTAGATATGTGTATTTGTCAACTTGGTCTATAGTTTTGTTGTTTTTACTGACAAGCATATATTTGGTCTTTTTAAGATTGAGATCAATTTCGTACTTCTTGTTGACTAAGTTGATTTTATATAGAAAATGTGGAACAGAAATATCAAAATATTGTCACAAAAATTCAAATTCCATATAAAAACTGTTGAAAAGTGTAAAATTCTATTCATAAAATATTGTGGACTCTTTTGCAATGCAGACTTGTACTTTCAGATAGCTACGCGACTGCGCCCAGCCAAATGCTAGTTATCAAGAATGTAGTTAAGTAGCTGGTTGTACTGCTTAGCTATCAGCGCTATGAGTTCCGCGCTTATGTCGGTTGCGCTCTTTTTGATTTTTGCTGTAATGTCTATCCGGAAAGAGAGTAGAGTATTATTAAAATTGATTTTGTCAGCAAAGCAGTTCTTTCAATGTGCCTGTTCTCTTTATGCTCCTGAATTCAGCATTTTATCTTTTCAGGTGCACTTGGATCTTCTTAAGCTCAGTTAAATTTCTCTGTCCGCAAGGTTGGCGGGATTGGATGTTTGTGGATCCATACTGAAATAAAATGGCCAATTAGTTGATTTATCAAAATTATTTAATTAATTTTACCAAATTAATGTTAAGCCGCTTGATTAGTGACTAATCAATCATGTTGTTCTGCCGTCTTGAGTCTGCTTGGTTGCAATTAATTCCCGGGCTGCGGGCTTGTTTCAATTGGATGGTAAAGTGGGTCGCTCTCTGGGTGTAGTCGTGTTGCTCGATCGACTGCTGGCAGTCGACACTTGTTATGTTTACAATATTAACCAATTGTATTTGTTGGGTTTTATTAAAAGTACACGGACCGCTTTTACAACGCCGTGTAAGTAAACTAATAGACTTAAAAAGCGGTGATTAGGAAACTGGAGTTAAGAAATTGTTCAAGAAAATAGTTAATATCGGTTGTGTTTTTGCACGTTTTGTGTGACTGAGTCCGGCGCTTGTTAGTGCGCTCGGTTTTGAACCGTGCTAATTTAGCCTCAATTTTCGTAGCCGTTTCACGATGGTGTTGGAGGTTGCTGAACTTGGCTGTGCTAATTATCTTTTGAATCTGTTAGGTGCAATGCGTTTGTTAAACGCGATCTTTTGGCGTAGGAAGGTAGCAACTATTTCTTTTGCCTAGTGCTTTTCTGTCTACAGTTGTTGGCTTATGTCTACGTCAGAGTCTGCGTATTTTTTCAAAAAAGTTTTCTTAGTTTGAGGTCACTATTAGTTTGCTCTTGGCTTTTCTCTGGCAACTATATATAATATAACATTACGCCACTGTGTTGTGTTGTTGTTTCATTTTATCACTAGTGCTGTTCTGTGTGTAATAAGTGTCTATAATTTTAAAGTTCTTGTTTACTCTGTTGGTAATTATATAGCAATTAATTACTTTATATGTTTTGTACATGTATTAGTACAATTTTTGTTAATGTTTATTTAGAAATATTAACCTTAAATTATATACATCCACGCATTAGTACTTCCGCGCCGTACGTGGCTTAATTTTTAACTATTTTCAACAGTGGCGTAACCTACGTTTTATAATTTAGTAACTTTTATTTTTAACTTGTGATTTTAATTATTTTAACTTCATATTATATATCCTATTGTTTCTTTTGTTACCGTACCGTGGTCTACCTGTGTTTGTTTTGAGTAAGTCACTAGGTGATTGACTGCACTGGTGTGAAGTATATCACTGTATTATCTATTTTCCTTAATGTTTTTATCACTTGTTATTGTTTTATTTTATTACTGCATTGATATCATGCTTACTTGCAAATGCAAAAGCGTTGCACAATCTGGCTTAACTTGCACTAATTGTGGTATTGTCTTTTACAATAGTTGTGCTTTAAAATATAAAAAATGTATTTGTGGCACTTTATTTGATATGGACGATTCAGAATTACCTAAGCTTTACAAAGAAAACATCGTATTACACCAAATATTGTTAGAGGAAGTGCGATCTAACAATAAATTATTAATTGAAAAAATTATTTATCTTGAAGAAAAATTTGCCGAAGAAGACAATGTAATTATAGAATATGCAACTCGTGATGAGCAACAAACCGCTCCAAATATTGCGTTGTCCACTAATGTAACGACTCAGTTGCTTGAACCGACTGCTTTTCCAGCTGTAGCTAGTTCAGTTGTTTAAACTAAAACTAAACCCAACCAGTTAGTTCAACCAAAAGCAAAAGTTATTTTTGGCAGTGGCCCTAATAATGACAAGCTGCAGGCATATGTAATTACTGCATACATTCACGTATCTAAATTAAAACGTGGGACAAAAAAATGTGATATAGTTATTCACATAAAAGCGCAGTTTCCGGCAATATCGGCTGATGTTGTTGAGTTAACTGTCAAATCTGGAAGTTACAACGGCTTTAAAGTTGCTATTCCTGCTGATCATGCGCAGTCCATTTTATGTAAAAAAATCTGGCGAGCTAATATTGCAGTCAGAAGATTTACAAATTATGGTCGTGCGTAAAACGTTCTTGCTTCTTCTGCTGAGGATTTTTGGAGCCAGGATTCAGCCAACAACCTAGACCTTATTGTAGAATTACCAATGGCCTCAAAATCTACTACCAAATCGTCGCGGGCATAAAAACTAAATTTAAGGAACTAATGCTGGCCGTAGCGGTTTCTAGTTACGACTTTATAGTGTTCACCGAAACTTGGCTCACCCAGGATATTGACGATTCTGAGCTTAAACTACGTGGTTACGATTTATTTAGGTGCGATCGTTCCGAATTAACTACTGCTAAACTGGATTGTGAGGATGTATTAATTGGAATTAGATCTCATCTAAAAGGTATATTACTGCACCCCACGTATTCAACCGTGAAACATGTGTTTGTTTTTGTTAACTTTAAGTCTGTGTCATATTTAATTAGTGCGGTATATTTACTACCAAATTAAGCAATTGAAAAATACGCTGATCATTGCTACTCTGTTGAATCATTAGCTGATATATATATCCCAGTAGTAAACTTATTCTACTGGGTGACTATAATCTACCTGCATCGTTGTGGATAAATGATGAGTTAGGAATTGGAGTAGTTTGCAATGAAACTTACTTTGCATATTTAGTTGCCAATTCTTTTAGATTTTTAGACTGCATTGAATGCATAACAATACCTAATAGTAGGGGTGTGTTTTTAGACTTGTATTTTACAAATGATCGTGATGTAAAAGTGGCAATGGCTGTTGATGTTTTGTTAAACACAAGCCAACATCACTATGCTTATGATATAGATGTTAAATGTGATATCAACTGTGATATTTTAAAGTGTAACTATGTTTTTTATGAATTTAAATTTGCAGACTTTAGCGCTATCAATGGTTTTTTATTGACGTTGATTGGTCTTTACTTATTTATAGCTGTGATATTAATGTATATGTTGATTTATTTTATTCTGTTTTGTATTATGCAATTGATTGTTACGTTCCTAAAAAACTGTGGCGTGAAAACAACTTTTCTATTTGGTTTAGAAAAGAACTGATGTCACTTACTAAATTGAAAAAAGTTGTTTATTAACGTTTTAAATCTACAGAACTTCTATCTGATTATAATGAGTTTGAATCTA
Organism: Tachinus rufipes; assembly: GCA_963932245.1. Lineage (NCBI taxonomy): Eukaryota > Metazoa > Arthropoda > Insecta > Coleoptera > Staphylinidae > Tachinus > Tachinus rufipes. The sequence goes on from OZ010744.1 coordinate 17,079,078, forward strand.
TTCGCACTTCATGTGAAAATCTTAGCGCTCGCCTTTACATGCATTATATTGCACGTACCGAGAATAATATTCAAACAAATTCAATTTTTGGAAATTTGTCAACGAAACCAGAAAATCTAATGTCTTTCCGTCTACAATGTACTATGGAGACCTAATCTGCACTAATGGGGATGATTATGTCAACAAATTTGCAGAATTTTTTTCATCTGTTTACGATTCTGAAGTTCATACAACTCCAACGTTTGAGTTTCAAAAAAAAATTAATACATTCAAATTTTTCAATTAGTTTGTTTGATGTTTTTAAAGGTATTGAATACCTTCAAAGTAATCTTAGCACTGGCCCAGACGGCATCCCTTCTATGATGTTGAAAGAATGCATTTATTCCATTTCTACGTCGTTACATCTACTTTTTAATGCTTCCTTAAGCAAATCTAAATTTCCTGATATGTGGAAACAAAGCTACTTTATGCCTTTATTTAAATCTGGGGCTAAGGAAGACATAACTAACTATAGAGGTATAGGCATTCAATCTGCCATTCCTAAATTATTTGATCAACTTGTAACTGAACAAATTTAATGGATGTGCAAAGGTATTATAATTGATGAACAGCATGGTTTTCGTGAGAATCGTTCCACACTTACTAACTTATTGTGCTACGAAATTTTATATTTTGAAAGCTTTTGAATCAAAAGTACAAATTGGTTTTATTTACACCGATTTTTCAAAGGCTTTTGATTGTGTGAGCCACAGTATTTTGTTAGCTAAACAACCTGCTTTAGGTTTCATCATGCTGTGGTTTCATGGATATCTAGTCATTCACAGCCAATTCTTGTTTCTTCTGGTGTTCTCCAGGGATCACACTGCGGTCCAATTCTGTTCCTGCTTATAATCAATGATAATTCTCAGTGTATTCATTTATCGTCTTTTCTTTTATTTGCTGATAATCTAAAGCTTTACAGTAAAATATCTTCTGTTAATGATTGTCATCTGTTATAACGAGATTTAGATTCCGTAAATGCTTGGTGTCATAATAATTATCTTTTTCTTAACGTTAACAAATGTTTTTCAATTAGTTTTAATAGAACACTGAATGGACATGGATTATGCCCATGTCTTTTATTTGAGAAACTTTGATCACAAACTCACATTTGTTGAGCATATTAACTATATGTGTAATCGGGCTATGAATATGCTGGGTTTTGTTTACAGAATGTCAGCACATTTATTTCCAAGTACGCTCAAATTACTTTATTGTTCTTTGGTGCGCTCTCATTTAGAATATGCTCGGTCAGTCTGGCGCCCGTCTTACAAAATTCATATTCAAAGTATTGAACGAATTCAAAATAAAATTGCTAGATTATTATCTTATAAATCGGGGATTTTAGCGGTTGATTTTGATCGCAATTACATTACATCTTTGTTCAATTTGCCACCACTAAAACTTCGTCGCAAAAGGGCTGATCTTTTGTTTTTGCGTGGACTAGTGATGTCTGAAGTAGATTGTCCTGACTTTCTTGCATCTTTACCATTCAGTATTCCTATTAGCGATTGACGTACCAGGCAGATGCTATTGTTTAGAGAATTAACACATTCTACAAATTACGGGTGCAACAATCTACTTGCTAGGATGTGTAAGCTGGCAAATTTGTTTGCCAAATAATTTTAATTGGTTTTGTACCAAATCGCAGTTTAGGTCGCAATTAAATCGTATTGATTGAATTGTGTACCTAAATTGTATTTTAGATTAAACTTGTTTTTATGTATTTTTTGTATTTTATGAATATTATTTTAGTTTATGTAATATGATTATTTATATATTATATTGTAGATGTAAATGGTTTAACTTTTACCGTAATTAAAGAATTATTATTATTAACTATAGTAGATTAATTCTGGTACTAGAAATGGTTTTTGTGTTTGTCAAAGAACCGGCGAGAGTAGTGAAACTTTGCGTTTCTCGGTTTTATGGCTTTTGTGTACGACACAACCAGCCCGTAGGTAATTACTATGGGTGACCGTGACGAATAAAAAAGCACTTTCTTGTCAGCGTATTGTGCCATGTTAACCTTGTGATTTTATCTCATAGGCATGTCTGCAACAAAAAGGTTAAAAATGATCAGAGCAAGAATGGAGTCTTGAAAATCTCCTGCTGTGATATTCCGCGTAGTAGAGATGTGTTTTTGAATTTTAACAGACAAGGTTTTGCGGTTTAAATATAAAGCTATCAGCCTTATAAGACGCAGAGGCAAGTTTTGACTGTGGAAGAGTTTGTAAAGAATACTCTCATGCCAGACTTGATTTATCTGGTGGACCATCTAAATCTGTGCTGGTGATAAAGAAGTAGATTATTAGAATCAACGTGACCCTAGATTATGTATAATATAACCTTTTCTATGACTTTAGTTAATGTGCATAGTAAACTGATTGACCGGTAGTTTTCAGAATACTTCCGTTTTTTTTTCAGGTTTTGGGATGTTGATCAATATTGGTAAAAACTTTTATTGCCTTGTGCAAAAATTATTTGAACAAATTCTGTCAGGGACAGAGTCAATCCGGGTTTTTTGTTTGTTGATAATCTCTCGAATTCGAGACGGTTGGACGGAGGGACCATGAGAAGAGAGGCCAATTTGTGCAAATGACAAATATTTTTCCTTCCTTGGTTGACCCTCTTTTAAAGAGGTTCAGTAAGACCGTGAGGTGGTTAAAGCTCAATTTGTTGACTATTTGGATGGTGTGGTCAAAGTTAACGTTTTTGAAAGCAGCCACATCAAAAACGTCTTTTTGGTGCCTTGCGTTATAATAGAAGAAGGATTTTTCTGGACTCATCATTTGTAACCTATTTTGCTCTACATAGTCGAGTAAAACTCGATTTTTAGCGATTGTCTGTAAACTGTTTCACGCCGGGTCTTTACAGTTAAAACCACCAGCAATGATTGTGAGGAAAGGGTTTGCTGAAACCTTATTGAAATTTGCCATTTTGATTTAGTTTTTTGGGCTGAGATAGCCAGATGCAATTTTTAACGTCCTTAGTCTAGGCACATTAATTACTATTACATTAGATTTAAGAAAAACCTGCTCGGGAGTGTCGACCTCGAAGCGGTCCAATGATCTTTTTGCAAAAAGCAAAGTAAAATGCTGGAAAGCCAAAGTTTTGTTTTTGCCAAAGCCACGTCTCTTTGAGTCACGCGTCTGCAACATCCTAATTATAAATACAAAGTTTCAAATATTGCGCAGAATTTATATATTTTTTGTTAAAATTGATAAACAATCTTGTATAAATTTGTTTACCTTTAAACTACATCAATATCATTAAATTATTCATCTTTAATCAGCTTAGTACTATATAAATAAAAAATATCAATTAACATAATTAAAAATATAATGTACACATTCATTAACGTTACAGCAACACACACAAGCAACAATATGCTATTCCTAGCAGATAACTTAAAACACATTTTAACTTTATTAAGTTACTATGGACTGTTTCCATTTTACAACAATAAAACAAGACGATTCACTTCAAAACGTTGGTACAAATGCATCATCATTATAATTATAATAGTATTATCCATACATTATTATTACAAACAACATTTGATAAATGAGCTATTCAGCATTAATTTAAGAATTGCCAATGGTTTTTCAATAACTTTAACTACATTATTAAGCTTAATTTTTATTTTTGCAAATAATGAATCAAAATTTAATAAAATGTTTGACAGATTTAACAGGTTTGATGCATATTTAAGTTCTTTTAATGTATTTGTACCTACTGAATATATTTGTGTTAATATACAATTTTTTATAGTTTTTTTGATGTCAAATACATTATTCATATCAGATTTTTTTACCTGGTTTAAATTTATACCTAAAAATTTACTTGACTTGGTTTCAGTATTATTAATGAAATATTTAATTATTGTTTATTTTTTTGAATATTATTTATTAAAATCAATTTTGGTTAGGTTTCAAAAATTTAATGAGTTAATTAACCATAAATTTATTAATTGTGATGTGTTGATATATGCTAATTTTACTTTGAATGGAATAGTTGATAGTTTTAATGATATTTTCACTTTGCATATGTTGTTGCTTGTTTGTTTTTGTTGTTTGAATTTTTTGATATCAATTTATTATATGGTATTTAATTTTAATGTGTTGAGTTTAAGTGATTGGTTAACAATAGCTATGTGGGATTTTTTTTCAATAGTAAGTAATATATGTTTTGTGATTTTGCTTTATGCTAAAAGTTTATGTAAATACACTGGTAAGCAAAATATAGAAGTCACTTTAAAATTGTTTCAATTTTATGTTTGCAAATTGTAAACTAAACTTTGCGTTTAATAATTTATTTCTTGACAAATGTTACCTATCTGTCAGTTAATATTACCGTGTTACAGACTTTTATGAAACAGTATCTATTTTGCTCTAACTGAAAACCTACATTTTGTTACGGTTTTTTACTTAGTGTTGATTTTTTTCTGCAAAACTTGTTATTCACACGGTGTACTGTACTTAACAGGTCATAATGCTTTTGAGCCTTACTGTTGTGGCAAGAATTATACCGTCGATTGAAGATGGGCAAGGAAAACGTGAAATTGCAAAGATTATTGGTAAAAGCCTTTGTGTTAAACAGAAGGTTTATCAGCGTTACTTGGATACTGGCCTGATACCCAGAAGATTAGAAACCGGGCAAAAAACGTCACCTCAAGCAGAGATAACCGTTTTTAGATGTCCATAAGTTTACGTCATAGAACAGCTTCTGCTATTTATTTACGAAATCAATTTCATGAAGTTAGAGATGTAAATGTTAGTGAATAGACCGTTAGGAAAAGTCTTTGGGTTGTTGAATTGTCTTGTAGATAGATGGCAACAGGTTCACTATTACAACGCCAAAATCGTGTTGCAAGATTGGCTTTTGAACTAAATTACTGGGTATGGAATATTGAGGACTGGAGCAGAGTACTGTTTTCAGATAAGTCGCGTTTTTGCCTCAATGAATCAGATGGACGTTGGAAAGTATGGAGAAGACGCGGAGAAAAATACGCTTTAGTTTGTATTGATGAGCAATTTCTATTTGGCGTTGGATCAGTTGTGGACAAAAATTTATAGAAAGTGGTTTCCTGACAGCTCACAAATTCATTATGGAGGTTCTCAAAGATCATGTTATGCCTTTTATGACAACTATGGGCAAGCGCGGCATTTTTATGCAAGATAATGCTAGACCTCACGTAGACAAAGTTGTCAAAAATTATTTTGACGATAATGCGGTTTGATTGGCTAGCTACTTTAAAACTACTTTGAAAACTGTAAAATTTTTTTTGTTGTGAAATTAGCATGTATATCACGTATATCATTTGAAACAAAAAACTTATTTTTAGCATTAAATTTTATTAAAATTTGTAAGAAAAACTCAATTATAGTATAAGATTAAAATTGCACAAAAAACTTAATTCTAGCAAAAAATTTGCTCAAAAATTACAAAAAAATTATTAAAATTAACAAAACAAATATTTATTACTTACATTTTTAGCTTAAATTTTGCATTAAAAGTCGCAAAATTGCAAAGAATAAACATTTATTATATTAAAATTGCCTAGTAAATTCATTCCTAGCGTAAAACTTACACATAAAATTGGAACAAAAACTTTATATAAATATACCATAAAAGTTATTTAAAAATCATTAAAAGTACACAGATAAAACATTTGTAACAAGAAAACCGATCTGAAAATTCATTTCTATCATCAAATTTGTGCAAAAATCATGTTTACTACATATAATTTATTAAAATTGAACACTCCGAAGGGTAGTGTCAGATTCTTATTGATTAAAAACACTTTCTCCTCTTCTTGCGGAAATAACGATATTTCTCTACTTTGGAATTGCATTTAAGTATTACGTCGAGATGGAGGTTCTTACGCGCCAGTCTTGCGAGTGTTCAATTTTAATAAATTATATGTAGTAAACATTTTTACAGTTTACAGATTTTTGACAAAACAGTTTACAAAACATACATAAAAACTGAATTAACTTAACCTAACCTAACCTAACTTTTTTTTTAACCGAAAGAGGAAAATATTCAGCTATGACACTGCCAGATCTGGCTGTCAGTAGTGTTAGGTTTCTACCTACTAAAAAAACTCTTTTCTTTACCAGTAGTAATGCGGAATTGCTTCTCGGTATTACTTCACACTATTAGGGTCACTTTACATTCAAACTTGATTTAGTTCTGGTATTTCTATCCTCTCTTGATTGTCTAAATCTTTTATTGTTTCACTGATACTGCAAACTTGTTTACTGCATTCCACTTAACTGTTATTTGCAGCATGACTTATTACAATTAATGCCGTTGGCATTTTGTTAAAGGTCTTAGTTATCAGTGGTCTATAATTTGCCCACTTCGGACATTGGAGGAGAGTATGTTTTGAATTATCACATAGCCAGTCGCAGTACATCCATTGTTTACTATTACGTTTTCTTATTTGGCATTGATATTTACCAAAATCCGTGGATGGTGAGTAGCTTTGGGAAGTAGTATGAGCAATCTTCATGCTTCCTGTGTATCCAATTGCTAATTGATGGGATTAAAAGCCGTGTTCATGCTGCGCGCAAATCCGTCGTTGACCACCTTTCCTGTTATTTTCTTATTGATTCTGTTCTTTTTGTTGTAGTTGCTTCTGACATTGGAAGTCTTTGTTTAACAGCATAATATATTTTTTCCCTTTCCTCTACACAAAGGTCACTCGGGAGTATCGCCGCCAACACTTCAACTGCGTTTGTGCTTACTGTTTGATATGCCCTTATCACCTTAATGGCTGACTCGCGTAGTGCTTTTTGCAACCAATCCTTGTTTCTTTGTATTCCCGCTCCTACCTACATGTTGGCGCGGCGTAGAGTAACCTGGATCTGGCTACGCTTGTTAGCAGTATTTTTCTTGCTTGGCTTGGTCCTCTATGTTTGGCATTAATCTAGACACCGCTATCAGTGTTTTTAAAACTTTATCTACTGCCGCTGCTACCTATCGGCTATGCCATTTATTTGTCTCTAGTATGACTTCCAAGTATTTAAGACATTTACCTATTAGCACTGGATTACCTTTTATCATTATTTTTTTGTCGCCTTTTTGACCACTTTGCTTGGTCGATAACCAAGCAGCCTCTATCTTTTAAGCGTCCAAATTTAGTCCGTTTGCTGACAGCAATTGCAACACCAGCACAATTGCCTCTTCTACATTGTCGATTGCTTTGTCAATACACCAGTGGTTAGATATTGCCGCTAGATTGTTAGAAAACCTTATTATCTAAACTTCTTTTGGTAGTTTGAGCCTTAGCAATCCATCATATGCTAAATTCTATAAAAGTGGCCCTAGCACCGATCCCTGTGGCACTGCGCCTGTCACCTCTATTCTTACAGTGTCATTATTGCTGTTGTTGTACTTAAGATTCCTGTTACTTAGGTAGTTTCCTATTAGTCGCCTGATGCCCTCTAATATTTTTATTTTATTTGGTGCATTTTTGACATACAGTTTTTTTGTTTTTTGCCCTGGTTAATTGTCTGCGTGCTTTGTGGTATTTGTTTCTAGCGCTTACTTTTTCATTGCATCATTTGGCATTGCCGCCTTGCATGTCTCATTATGATTTCACAATTTTCTTCTGTATCCTCTTTATTTAATATTGTTCTATTCAAACTTTTAAGCAGCTTTTTTTGCAGAATCTGTCTACTGCCCACCCTTCTTTTATAGTTATTTTTGATTGGGTTGCTACATTGTAACAAATGTTAAACATTATGTATCGATTATCACTTAAACTTTCGCTGCTGCTATCATCTTTTCTAAAGGTCGGTGTGTTTCCTTGATTACAAACTGTTATGCCTAAACTTGTTATCATATCAATTACTGCTTTCCCTCTGCGGTCCGTGAGGCAAGACCCCCATTGGATCGCCTTTGCATTTATGTCTCCGCCTACAATTTTTTTTTGGCTAACTGTCTTCCGGAAGCTGCTTTCAAGATTGTCAAGCCAGCTAAGAAATTTAACCATTGATATATTTGGTGACACGTAGCAACTGTAGATGTAAGTTCTGCTAGTTTTGATCTAGACTGTACCATTTACGGGCGTATCCCATCTTCTATTCTTTTTGCCGTGTTACCAAGTACTATTATTGCCGCAGATTTACTTGGGTTTTGGTCTTGTCTTGGGTCCATGAATGGTTTATTTTTTTAGAATTTTGTTTCAATGCCAATACTATGTCGATTTCTTTGGTCCTGGTGGTAGCTTCAAAAATTTAATCTCAAAATTTACATTTTAGAGCTCAATTTCGATCAATTTGTCTTCTATGTCTTTTTCTATAGTTAAAAAAACCTAACCTAACCTAACCTAATCTAACCTAACCTAACCTAACTTAACCTAACATAAATATTGCAAAATATTTTCTTTAAAAACGCCAAAATAAGACAATAAAGCATTTTTATAATAAAAACAGCGGAAAAAAAATAATTTTTTGCATAAAATTTGCTAAAAAATTATGTTTGCTACATAAAATTTACAAAACTTTGTTAAAATTTACTACCAATCTATTAATGCGGTCTTTGTTATTATAAATTTAGCAGAAACTGTAATTTTGTCATTTGAAAGTGTAAATAATGACCGGTTTTAAAATGTAGATAAATTTAATTTGTAAATGCAAATTTCCAAAATATGAATCCGGCCATCAACGTGTTAAATTTTACTGTGAAGTGTTCTCTTTGTTTTAAAATAAAAAAAATTGCCATTTAAAACTGTAAATCCGATTTTAATTATTATACAATAACTAATAGTATTTGGTTTTAATTGAAAACAGTAAGAAAACGTTAATTTATTAACTAAATAAAATACATTTGTATCTTTAAAATTGTAAATCTTGTCTTAAAAATGTTAAATTTTACTACCAAATTATAAATTTTGCAGATCGCATTGCAAAGATTGTTGGTAACAGCTTTTTTGCTGTACAAAAGGTGTATCAGCGTTACTTGGATATTAGTCTGATAACCAGAAGATCAAAATTCGAGCAAAAAAAGACGCGCAGATTTGATCTTTATAGAGAATAGCTTCTTGACAGCTCTCAGGTACATTGTGGAGGTTTTTAAAAATCATGTTATGCCTTTTATGACAGCTATGGGCAAGCGCGGCATTTTTATGCAAGATAATGCTAGACCTTACGTAGCCAGACTTGCTGAGATTATCTGGATAAAATGGGATATTTGCTGTTTGATTGACCAGCTCTCAACCCGAACATAAATCTCATAAAACATGTCTGGGATAAGTTGGGACAACGTATTTAAAAGCATATACCTGTTCTAAGAACTGCTAAGAAGCTAATACATTTGCTATTGCAGGAATGACCAAAATGCAATTTTTACTTTAATTCAAAGTATTTTTTGTCGACTTTAAACAGTCATTAATGCAAGAGAAAGTAATACTTGTTATTAGCAATAAGTTTTTTTTATCATTTTTTTTTCCAAATTGGTTCTAGGAACAAAAATTCAAACTTTGTCTGAACTGCAAATTGTTTACAATTTGCTAACATAAGGTTCAAAAAAAAAATCTAAAACTTAGTCATAATTTTAAAATGACTTTTTTATTTTTTGCTTGCCAGTGTATATCTTGTATTACATGCAAAATGATAAATAAATAGTGGTGGTTAGAAGTTTGCAATTTCAGCCCAAAAATTCTTGTTTGTCTTTTCCGCTGTACTACAGTTTTTGTTAAATATTACTTTGGGATTTGTTTTCTAGCATTGGGTGGGGTTTTGCATTTTTTTTTTGGTTTGTTCGTTTCTTTCTTTAGTTTTTTGTGTTTTTCTTTTTGAATGTGTTTTTTTATGCTACTACTTTTTGATCTCAAAACTAAAATTCAAATCCTGAAGGCTTGCGTGGCAATTAAATTGACGTTTGCAGCGGATAACATGGTTACAGCAATTGATTTGGAAGTGGAAGTCCTTTGTTGCTGCATTGACCAATAATTTAGTTTTTTTGTAGTTGTCTGCAGCGTAGTTCGTCTTTATTGGATGGACGTTGTATTTAGCGTTTTTTGCAGTTAAGGTTATGTCGTTTATTGTGGGTAAGTCCATATAAATTATTGTGACCTATGCTGCGGTCGGTAGAACAAATCGAGGCAATTGTGCGATGCATTTCTTGTTCATGAGCGGTTAGTAAAATTGTCTCAAAGTATAAACTTTTCTGCTGTTTCTTTTAGTCCTTGAACCTGGTAAAATTCCATATTTCTTTCCGAGATGATAGAATTATGTAGTCAATTGCCATGTTTATTGAAAATATTATTAGACAAATAGTAAAAAAACAATTTTTCTAATTAAATAATATGTCTTTAAAACCATTGTCTTAGTTATTTATTTAACATTTAATTAGTTTTTACAGTACAAACAAATAATTTCAACATTACATAAATTAACAACCCAAAAATACTTACATCACTTTGCTGATGAATTTATCTGCTTACAATACTTACCAATCAATTTACATTGCGACAATGAAGTAATCCATTAACATTATTCTGTTTCAAAATGTCGATTACTACGGATCTAAGTATTTTACTAAAGTTGTGTCAATATATTGGAATTCTACCATTCCTTAAGAAAGGAATTTTTATTATTTCGCGAATATATTCATACTGCATCTTAATACTATTTATTGCTAATTACGTATATTGTTTTATTGGTGCAATGAATATGACCGATCGAGATCTTTTAATACTAACAAATTTATGTTCATTCATAAATACTTTTGCTAATTTAACAACAATTTTCAAAATGACACAAAAAAAAATCAATTAAGCATTTGCAAAATTTATTTGATATGATGAATGATTTTGATAACGAGTTAGTTTCATACCATAAGAAAAGAGCACCTAAATTAAAATACGTTTCAATTACTACCATAATATCGTTGTTAATTGTTGCGTTTTATCTACCAGTTAATTACAAAAATAATTATAAAAAAAATGAATTTATGTATAAGTTATATTTTTTAGACGATTATTTACAAAATCTTTGTATATTAATTGTGCTTTTGCTGATGAGTTACTTATTACTGTCAATACGAGCTAGAATTGCTATTGCTGGTAGATTAATGATGTCTTTTGGATGGGAAGCAATGTTTGAATCTGATGTTACTAAGAGAATTGATAGTTTGATGAAATTGCAAAATATAACTACGGATTTAGTGAATGAATTTAATTATTTATTTACCTGGTATATATTTTATGTTATGTTGTTTACGGTATTAAATATCTTATTGACAATTGGCATTTTTATATTTGGAAATTCAACAACAAACTTTTGGCTGACTTTTATTTGGATCATTTACATAGTGGTAAGTTTAAATTTATTTTTATTTTTTATACATTTTAATATTTTTTTATTTATAATTATAAAGTTTTATAATAAGTTTAATGTCAAAATTAATTTTATTACCGTTTTTGATACGACTGAATTAAAAGGGGAGAAAAGTTGCGCTATTATAAGGATTCACAGAATCAAACTCTGCAAGAAAACGCTTGAATATAATTGTATAAAATTTCAGACTTTGTAGAAAAAAAAATTAATCTGTGCCTCAATCTTAAAAAAAAAATGATGTCATTAGTCGTTTCTTTGCAATTAATTTTTTTAATTTAGTTTTTCATTAATTTTTTATTTGATATATATGTATAACTGCAAATCTTTAACCCAAATAATGAAGACATAAAATATCGTATGCAGTTTAACATATAAAATAAGTGATTACTGAAATCTTATCAATTTTAATTTACAAACTGCGCTAAATGTATCAATATTTTTTTAGAAAAAAAGGTTTACCGATATTCTCGTAGATGTGATAAAAAGTAAGTTGTAATGTTTGATAATAATATTTTACTATAACAATACAACCAGCGACATCTTCTCAGGACAAGGTGACTAAACTTGGCAGTTCCCTAGCGTTTGCGTATTATTAAAAATAAAAGTGTAGAAAATGTAGTATTGAGGAGGATCTAGCGTATGTAAGAAGGGCATTAGAGAAAGTTCAAATTAATAAAATGCAAAGTCGTGATTAGGGTTGCTAGAAGAAACCAGGTTCAAGTCAGTTCAAGTCACTATCAACTTAAAAACATTAGATCCAAATCTCTGGAAAGAAGGATAAATAATATTTTTTAAGGGTGCAAAAAGCTATTTAGTAGATACATGGGGTTACTCAAATTACTTCTTTTTAGTTAAAAAAAAAGGACACATGGCTTGTTTTTGTATGGAAAACATAGTAAAGTATTTTGGATGCGGGAAAGTTGGTCACATTAAATTAAATTGTTTGAAAAACAACCATCGGAATTACTAAATGACCAACCGGCGGTTTTTCAGGCAGATTTGTCAACGGTAAGGACACACGAATGAATAAACTTTTCTTGAATTTTATTCTTAAACAATCAGGAGAGGGTTAGTGTTCCAATGTTAGGATTATTAGACTCTGGAACCAATAAATTTTTTAATGGGAAATTGGATTGGAAAAGAATAGATTTTTTTAAATTGATATAAAAAAATGTTCAGTAGTAAACGGTAGTAAGATTCCTATTCAATTACAGAAAAAAGTTACAATATTTAATGCATACGTGGTTATAGCATTGTACATTAATTTTAGAAAAGAAATAAGGATAATTTTAAATTTAAAATTAAGGAAAAAATACTTTAGTGACAAGTTTAAAAAAAAAGCAGACACAGGTTAATAGTACATTCTATTTAATGCTCGGAGAAAAGTTTAAGCTACAAAAAGTAATACACAAGTTTTTTTTGTAAAAATTGACGGAATAAGGTTGGGATATACGGCTTAGGTTGAACATATTTACCATTACCGATTAAATCTAGATTACTTGGCCAGTCCTCACTAATAGCTGCCAATTGATGAAGATGTCAAGGAGATATTACACCTTGAGGTGATTGATAAAAGTTTAAGTGGATCTTCTATTCTAATGTTTTCCAAGAAAGATAATAGCTATTGCTTTTGTGTGGGCTATTGGAAACTAAACGCAGTCCTAGAATCTTGCGCGTACTCTATACCAAACATCAACTCTATACTGACAAAATTTATTTCTTACTAGTTTGAACTTAAAGTTGGTTTATTGACAGATTCCAATGAGTAGCAAGGGCTTTACTGCAGTGGATATTTTCGGCCAAAGGATTTTTTTAATTTAATGAAATGCTTTTTAAGCTTTGTGAAGTTTCTTTGACGTTTTAAGCTTTGGTTGACTAACTTTTTGGTCTTAAGTTGAAGCTTTGCCTAATTAAATAATCATTACTACCCCTGACTTTGATATTTGCATAAAGATTTTTAGCAAAGTTTTTAACAGATTTCTGAGAGAAATGTTATTTTTGGATTCAGAAAAAATATGTATTGTGCAGAGATAAACTGGTCTATTTAAGGAATGTTGTAAATTGTACAGTGTTAAATTTGAACTTTAATAAAATAAACATGTCAGTGGTAAAGGAATTTTGATGAATGATTTTGTAGTATCAAAATTTTATTCAATATAATTGCAGGGAGTTTGACAATCATAACAGACTATCATAGTCTAGTATGGCTGGACAATTTCAAAAACCTTAAGAGCAATTTAGGTTGTTCGGCGGTAAGACTGCAACAATTCAACTACCAGATAATACATAAAAAAGGTAAAATTAATTTCTTGCAAATAAATGATGCTCTACAAAGATTTGAAAAAAATAAGTGGTACTATTTAATGATTGGAAAAGTTAAGGATAAATCTGTCTATTATGAGCTTTCATAATAATCATATATGGACCAACAACAATTCACATGCCATAATGAAAGGCCATCATCAGAAACGTTTAGACTAAATTGTCAATCATATCGAAAATTTCTTAAATAAGCTGCCAGGACTTTTAGTGGACGTTCCGGTTCAATTAAGATACAAAATATGGTTCATGCACGATGGTGCACCTGCACATATTAGTTTAGTTGCGTGTCAATTCTTAAATAAACAGTATAGGAACCGTTAGATAGGTCGAGAAGGCCCACAGGCTTGGTTTCTTTGGTCTCCAGATCTAAATATTTTGAATTTATTTGTAGGGTCACTTAAAAAGTTTAGTTTACACCACAATTGTTAATACTGATAAAGAACTAAGAAATTGCATTATTGCATCCTGCAATACGATACGAAATACTCCAGGCATTTCCAAACGGGTACGTCAGTCACTAAGACGTAGGTTGGATGCCTGCGTTACCGTAGGAGAAAGAAATTTTCTACAATTTTTGTAATATTTCTTGTTTTTTATTTTATTGCTTAGTTTGGTAATATAAAGGTTTTGTGATCATGTTCCTACTTTTTCTTTACGTTACTGAGTTATTGTCAAAAAATTAAAATAAATAATATTTTTTTACACCCTGTATCTTGAAAACGGAGCGTTTGCGGAACCATGTTAATTGATTTTTTTTTTAACCGGATTTCAGTATTTTTAGACAAGATTTTTTTTTTTAGGTAGACACTTGTATTTTATTGCTATTTTTTTATTTTTAATATTTACATCAGATTATAATAGTTTTTGACCGGATTTGATTACTTAATGTCTAAAATTTATCTTTAATGGCCGGTTTTTTGAAATTATAGTAAAATTTTACCAATAAGTTAGTTGCTTATAATTTGTTTTTGTCAATTTTTGCATTTTTAAAAGAATTTTTGAAATTATGTACTTTATAAGCGGATTTTTTGATATTAAGTAGAAAGCTTACCAATTTTAAGCAGGTTATTTAAGTTTTTGGCAGTATAATTTTTTTTGTCAAATTTTGTATTTATAACCATATTTTTAAAATTATGTGTAAATATTTTGATACTTAGGTTAAGTTTTAATTTTTTTAAGTTGGATTTTGCCTTTAATGGCCAGTTTTTTGAAATTTTACCAATTATAAGAATATTATTAAAGTTTCTTGCCGGATTTATTTACTTAACAAACAGATTTTAATTTTTATAGGCTGGATTTTAAATGTTATTTTGAGAATATATAAAATTTGACCAACTTTATTAAAGTTTTTGTCCAAATTATTTTGTAGCCAAATTTTAATCTTCTTTAGCCGCATTTTGTATTATACTCCTAAATTTTTCTTAACCAAGAGATAATAATATTTTACATATGCCAAGTACTAAAAAAATTTTTTGTGTTGAAAATTAGGCTTTGATTTAATTGAGATTTACAACATTTTATATATACTCAGCAAATCTCTGCTTGTCCGCAATTGCAAAATCAACAAAGCTTTACTTTACTCTGAGTCTTCATTGAACCCACTTACCAAACAACGACTATTTCCTTGTTAGTTTCGTGCCAGAATAACACTAATAACAAACTAAAAACTGCAACTTGGGAAACTTTCATGGTTACGCTAATTATGCACTCATTCTCAAACCTACTCTTTTTAAGATTTTAATTTTTTTCTTTCACACTCACACTTCTATGGTACAACCTCAAAATGCAAACAGCACACTAAGAACGGACTAGGACTTTTCATAAATAAAATTTTATACTTTCAAACATTATTTAAGCCGGGTTTTTGCACTTTTGACAATATTTAAACATTTTATCGCTGTATATAACAGTTTATGGCTAAATTTTCGGAAAATATTTTGGTATTCTAAAGCCATAATTTGATATTTTTTATGAGTCGAATTTTACTTTTTTTAACAATTTAAAGACGTTTTTTGAAAAATATTTTGATACTTTATGACCGGGTTAAGTTGTTTTTAATGTTTCATAAATAAAATGTTGCACTTTTTAAAAGTTTTTGACAATTTTTTTATATTTCATGGTCAAATTGTGATAGTTTTGACCTTTTTATGGATAGTATTCTTAATTTTTTAATGGTTAATGGACGGACATTTCCCATTTTTGACACTTTATAAATAGAATTTTTAAGGTTTTAATTTTTATACTTTATAGTCGGATTTTACAAATTCATAAATAAAATCTTAGAATTTTTGACAGCTTAAAGCCGGGTTTTGCTTATTTTGACATTTTATAAACAGAATTTTACATCTTTTGTCAGTTTATAACCGAGTTTTGTATTTTTCTTACATTACTTAAATGCTTTTCTCAAATTTTCCAATTTTTAGCATCATTTTGCTGTTTTAGACATTTTTTGAATAAAATTTTGTACCTTTTAACTATTATTTTGTTATTTTTTACATTTAAAAAAAAAAATTGACAGTTTGCTGTTTTTGACACTTTATAAATACAACCTTGTACTTTTAGACTGTTTATGAACGTACTTTGCTGTTTTTGACATTTTATAATTAGAATTTTACACTTTTGGTGCATTCTGATCATATTTTGATACGTCATGGCTAAATTTTTACATTTTATGAATAGATTTTTGCACATTTCAACAGATTATGACCAAATTTTGACATTTTATAAATAGAAATTTGACCTTTTTAACAGATTAAAGATTTTTTTCTAATATTTTGATACTTCATCGTCAAGTAAATAAAATTTAGCACTTTTTGACAATTTATGGTCGGATTTTGCTATTATTGACATTTAATAAATATAAATTTGCATTTTTAACAGAATATTGGTATTTTTGTTATTTTATAAAAAGAAATTTGCTTTTTTCTAACAGGATTTTGATTCTTTCTAACAATATGATGATTTTTATTAGCCAAATTTTGCACTTTTTGACGGTTTATGGTCAATTTTTGCAATTTTTGACATTTTATGAATAGATTTTTGAACATTTAAACAGTATGGGGCCGAATTTTAATGCTTTTTGATACTATTTGGCCGGACTTTGTAATTTTATGAATAAAATTTTGCACCCTTTAACAGCTTTTGCTGTTTTTTATGAATACTTGTTTTTTTCAAGAAATTATTGCCGTTTTTAAGAAATTATTTTGATATTTTTTACTTTTTAGTAATAATATCTATCACTTATTAAAAGGTAATGTTTAAGTTTATTTTAACATTTTTAATATTTCATAAAAAAATTAAAAATTTCAACTGTATATAGCCGGATTTTGGTGCTTTCTTTTTAATGTTCCAAGACAAAATTTTGTTATTTTTAACATTTTTTAAATAGAATTTTCAACTTTTCAACAGTATTTGTTTAGATTCTTTAAAGACCTTTTTATAAAACTAAATACATTAAAAACCAGATTTATAATTTAGCCAAATTAACAGTTTAGCAGATGCATTTAACACTTTAAAGACCGGATTTACACTTTCAAAGACGGGTTTACCGTTTTAACGGCCGGTTATAATTTGAAAATCGGATTATTAGTTTTGCAGTAAATTTTAACACGTTAGTTACTGGATTGTTAATTTAGAAGCCGGATAAAGAGTGTGAAATTATTAGCACTCAATTGAAAAAAAGAGTATATTTTTTGTTAGTTTAAATTAAAAAGAGTAAAGAGTATTTTAACTTTCAAAAGAGTATATGTTACTAAAAAAGAGTATGTCTGGTCAGCCTGAGCAAAAATGGGATGCTGTTTAGCTTCAACTTGGATGTGTTATGTGGATTGCAAAACATGATTATTGCTTAATGTTTGGTTAACAAGTTATTCAAGGAATAGTCAAAGAGAGCGGCCAGTTATTACTTAAAATAAAGTGAGAATAGAACTGGCTTGATGAAACTTTAAAAAGTAGTTGAAAAAAAATACAAGAAACTCAGAATAAAACTAAAACTTGCTACAATTTACGTTGCAAGTTTGTTTAATTTAAGATAAAAGATCACGTATAGAAAAAAAATTCAAACTGTCAGATGCATTTTTGCATTGAATACATTTTAATTATAAACTAGGAGAAAAGTTTTTGGGTTTTTATGCGTAGAGAAACTTGTTTTAGTATTTTTTGCCGTGTCTATAACTTATTTGTAGTCGATTTATTAGTTCATGATGGTATGAAACGCTTAAATTTTTTTTAGTTTTTTTTACGTTTTTTAACTTTGAATTTAAAAAATTGCTATATTTTTAATATTTTAAAGCATACAAAATTACTAATGAAATTAATCAAAAATTTTATATTAATCTAATTCTGGCATCATTTTAATTCCACACCTTGTCCACGCAAAATAAAAAAAAAACGATTATTTGGTCTCAGTGGTTTGTGCAAAAAGGAGCATTTTTGTAATTAGTTTAATTACCAAAGTTGACATATTTTGAACTAAATTAGCTAGAAAATTTAAATTTGTTTAGTGTGTATGGGATTTAAGGGTCTAAAACTTGAGAAAAACTGAAAAATAATAATGCTTATTTTTTAACATAATCTTGTGTATGCTAATGATTTTATTTGCTAACGTTTTAGTAACGTTGTTATCTTTATCAGAACTTTGAAATAAAATTAAAAATTAAAAAAAAAATTCTTACTTGGATTTTTATTTTAAACCCTTAAAACCCAAATACACAAAACAAATTTTGTAGTAACTAATTTACATTAAAATACGTCAACTTTGGCAATTAAAAAAAATACGAAAATGCTCCCTTTTGCCAAGATCACTGTGATAATACTGATAATAAAATTGGTTTGTTAGGTTTTGCGGCATATAGACAAAGTGTCGACTTAAAATAACGCCAGAATTAGATTATATGGAAAATTTCTGATCAAACTTACTAATAAAAATTTTTGGATTTTCAATCAAAAAATGCATTTTTTTTTAAATTAAAGTTAGAAAACGTTTTTTCAAAAGTATCATATCCTCAAAACCAATAAATAGAATACTAATAAATTATAGACACAAAAAAAAATTGTTGACGCATTCCTTTCTTCCTGCAGTGATCCGTTTGAAATGGAGTTGCCTATATAGTAAAACGTAAGTTAAGACAAAATGTGAATGAGAAAACGGGGGTTTAAAAGAGAATTATTATGTACAAGATCTTAAGCCAGTTTATTACAATATTGATAAAGATTAAATTGTATTTTTTTTTTATTTGGTTAAATATGTTCTATATTTCCGTTTTATGGTTGTTTTTTGTTAATGTCATTTAGTATTCCTGATGCATTATAATATTGGTGATAATAGGGTTAGTTATGCATAGCATTCATATATAATATATCTTTTTGGTAAAATTATTTTGTTTTTGGTTTCTTAAAGAAAAGAATAAACAACTAATTAAATAAAAAAAATATTTTTTTTAAATTTAAATGTAGTCAAAACAATAAAAGTTTAACTTACTTTGCGCCACCAGAAGAAAAGAAACTATTTTGAAACCAATTTTGTTTATTTTGTTGTTTTAAATAAATACGTTCCAAATTAATGTCTCCCAGCTTTTTTCCTTTAAATTTATTAATATCTCTCTTATCTACCGTTATCAATAATTTACTAACTTTAGTTAATTTAACTGCACTTTTATGCAATCCGTAAAATTCTTTGTGTATTCTAATGTCATCGCAAAACCAATCATATTTGTTTCTTAATAAACTAAGAATGTTGCACACTGTAGCTTTTAATATTTTTAACTAAGTATTTGTTATATTTTAGGTTTTTTGTTTTGAGCATAACAGTTATGTTCTCCTATATTTAATTTTGAACTGACGCTACCAACCAAACGGTTTTGCTAGCCAAGTGTTCACTTTAACCTTGATCTTAAAGAGGAGATTAGTTGATTTTGTTGTGTTCTTGGTTAATAGTACATGCACGTTTTTTCTTTGCTTGTCTATTATTTTAACCACCGCCAATTAATAAGTTATTTTTTTCAAAATCTGACAAATATTGCTTTAATTCTTTTGTAAAGGATTTTCCAATAAAATTTTTTATTTTAACTAGCAAACTATTTGGACAGCTGTCAATTTTGAAGCTATTATCTTTTGATATTTGACAAGTAAAAACTATGCCATTATTAAAAATGGAACGATACACGCTTCAACAACGCATTGAAATTATTAAAATTCACTACAAAAATAGTGAAAATGTTTCAGTCACAGCTCGCAAAACTTTAACACTTTTTGGTCGTTGTAAAGCACTTTTTCGGCCGACAATAGTAAATCTGATAGAAAGATTTGAGCTGTTGGGACAAGTTTTTGATGTAAAGAATCGAAACTGTGTACATCGTTAAAAAAAAAACCAGGTTTGGCAATTCCTTGTTGATCTTTGGAATTAGACATTCTACAAACGACATTACACCGTATTTTGCATAAAAACTTAAGTCTTAAAGCTTTTAAAGTTCATCTTTGCTGATTGGGTGCTTCAAATGCATCAAAATGATCTGGAATTTTATCAAAAAATCATCTTCAGTGATGAGGCCTATTTTCACTTTGAAGGCTATTTTAATAAGCAAAGTTGTTGCATTTGGGGTTAAAAAAATCTAAGAATGATTGTTGAATTTTTTTTGCATCTTTAACGTATCACTGTTTGGTGCGCTTTTTGAGTTGGAGGTGTGATTGGACCTTACTTTTTTGAAATCGAGGCTGGTTCAACTGTTACGGTGAATGGATGGCGCAACCGAGCTATATTTAATGATTGCTTATGGCCTGATTTAAAAGATATTGATGTGGACGACGTTTATTGCCACACAAGCAACGAAACAATCGCAATTTTGCAAGGTAAGTTTCCTGACCGTGTTATTTCTCGAAATTTTTTACAATTGGCTACCGAGATCTTGTGATTTAACATCTTTAGACTTTTTTCTTTGCGGCTAAGTAAAAGATAAGGTCTATGCCAATGGTCCAAAATCGATTTAAGATATTAAAGATGGAATTCGCAAAATTATCGAGGACATACAGTCGCTAATGTGCAATTTGGTCATGGAAAATGTCATGAAAGAATGTGGTACTGCAGCCGTAACCGTGGCGACCATTTGACTGATATCATTTTCAAATATTAATGGCATACCTTCCTCTTTACAATGAAATAAACATTTATTGATTTTTTTTTAAATACCCGTTTTTTTTTTAAATAAAAAATAAAACTTCTTATTGGAAAACCCTATACATTGCCAAGGTTACATTGATCTAGAAGAATAGTCTTTAACTGTTTATTTGGGAAGCTTTGACTGGTTTTTTTTTATTAATTAAGATAATTTTGCTTAAAATTTAAACTGTTAGTTGAATACATTTTTTGCTTTTCAATTTTTTTTTTATTTTTGAATTAATAAATTGATTTGAATTTATCAAATTACTGATTAAAGGTAACATTAATTTTTCTATTGTATATTGTGGCTTATGTTTTTAATAGTTACATTTACACAATTTTTTTAGTTAAACAAATAGCATTTTAAAGGACAATAGCAGAATAAAGGCATTACATATAACATTTTTAAAAAACGTTTTTTGTAATACGCAATCAAAAACACTTTGCTAAGACCCATTAAGACAGTAGCAATCTATTTACCAGTTTTAAAGCAATTATTAATTTTCTTGGTGAATTAAGTTATAATATAGTTTTTTTTTCTGAGTCTAAATAAAACTAACACCGTAAATTTTGTCAAATTTAAACTACAATCTGTCTTGCTTGATGTTGTTGAGTTGTTTGTAAAATCAGAAAGCTACAGCAGTTTCAAAGTGGTTATTCTAGCTGATTAATCTGGATTGTTTGGACTATTCTCCAGGAGTACAGTCTCTTAATTTACTACCTGAACGTTAGGTGCATAAAATCAAAACTAATTAAAAAATCTGGCTTTTTGAAAACACAAATTAGATATAACTTATTTAGATGTGATTGGTTTAGTTTAATTAGCTTTAATTTAGGTAGAAAGGGTTCATTAATTGCGATTAAAATACATATAAAATGTACGTTACTGAATTCACAATATATAAATAATAAACTACTGTTTGTAGTTGTTAACTTTAAGTTTGTGTTGTGTATAATTGGTGCAGTTTATATACTTTTTTGTTTGGTTATTGATAAATATGACGACTATAGATAGCTATTCCGTTAATTTTTTTTGCGGAAATTTTTCTTGGTAGTAAAATTATTCTACTAGGAGTTTACCTGTAGCATTGAGGCTCAATAATAAATTTTGCATTTGACTTACTTGTAACAAAAATTACTTTATAGTATTAGTTTCTGATTATTGCACAGTTTAAAATAATTGAGGTTAGGGTATTTTAATAAAAATTTTATACTTTATTGAGCTGATTTTATTTTTTTCACACCACCCGCAACACACAACAACACCTGTGAAAAGAAAAGAAAAAACTGATGATGGCCTAACCGCCGAAACCGGTCTTAATATATAAAAATAAAATCAGCACAATAAAGTATAAAATTTTTATTAAAATACCCTAACCTCAAAAATTACTTTGTTGCTAACTTGTTTGATGTTTTTAAAATCCATACCAAGTAGTAGTTTTAGTTTAAAACGTAAAGCGTTTATATTAAAAACATAAAATTGCTTTGTAAACATTTATTCTATTGACGTTATGTCATGGAACACTATAATATACATATATTAGAAATATATATTAATTGAACATTAAAAAACTATTTAATTTTAATTAAAAAATAACCGTTCCAACAACCATCGTCTTTTTCCTTCTTCAAACATTCTAGTTTTAACATTACATAAATTAAATGTTACAAAAATAAACAATTAATTATATTAATTAACAACCAATTTACATATTAACAACGAAGCAACCCACTAACGTATCAATATTCTGTTCTAAAATGTCGTTCACTGCAGATCTAAGTTTTTTACTAAAATTATGTCAATGTATTGGAATTCTACCATTCTTTAAAAATGGGATTTTTATTACTTTGCGAATATATTCATACTGCATCTTACTACTGCTTAGTGCTAATTACGTGTATTGTTTTATTGGTGCAATGAATATAACCGGTCGAGATTTTTTAATACTAACACATTTATGTTCATTCATAAATACTTTTGCTAATTTAACAACAATTTTCAAAATGACACAACAAAAAACAATTGAGCATTTGCAAAAATTCTTTGATTTGATAAATGAATTTGATAACGAGTTAGTTTCATTTCATAAGAAAAAAGCACCTAAGTTAAAATATGTTTTAATTACTTCCATAATATTGTTGTCAATTGTTGCTATTTATCTACTAATTAATTACAACATTTGGTTAAAAAAAAATGAATTTATGTATAAGTTATATTTTTTAGACGATTATTTACAAAATCTTTGTATATTAATTGTGCTTTTGCTAATGAGTTATTTATTACTGTCAATTCGTGCTAGAATTGCTATTGCTGGTAGATTAATGATGTCTTTTGGACGGGAAGCAATGTTTGAATCTGATGTTACTAAGAGGATTGATAGTTTGATGAAATTGCAAAATATAACTACGGATTTGGTGGATGAATTTAATTATTTATTTACCTGGTATATATTTTATGTTATGCTGTTTACGGTGTTAAATATCTTAATGACAATTGGCATTTTTATATTTGGAAATTCAACATCAAACTTTTGGCTGACTTTTGTTTGGATCATTTACATAGTGGTAAGTTCAAATTTATTACTTTTTTTTAATACATTTTAATAATTTTTTATTTATAATTATAAAGTTTTATAATAAGTTTAATGCTAAAATTATTTTTATTTCCGTTCTTGATTCGACTGGATTAAAAAGGGAGATAAGCAAGAAAACGCTTGAATATAATTGTATAAAATTTCAGACTTTGTAGAAAAAAATTTAATCTGTGCTTCAAACTTTAAAATAATGATGCCACTAGTCGTTTCTTTGCAATTAATTTTTGAAAAATGAAGTTTTTATTTAGTTTTTTATTAATTTTTTACTTGTAATAAATATAATTGCAAATCTTTAACCCAAATAATGGAGGCATAAAATATTGTATGTAGTTTAACATAAAAATAAGTAATGACTGAAATCTTATCAATTGGATGTTGAGTTAGTTTACCGATTTTCTTGTAGATGTGATAAAAAGTAAGTTGTAATGTTTGTTAATAATATTTTACTATAACAATACAACCTCAGGACACGGTGACTAAACTCGGCAGTTCTCTAGCTCTTGCGTATTATGAAAAAAAAAAGTGTAGAAAATGTAATCTTAAAGAAGTTCTAGCGTATGTAAGAAGGGCATTATAGAAAGTTTAATTTAATAAAATGCAAA
The DNA here is from genome assembly GCA_963932245.1 of Tachinus rufipes. Classification (NCBI taxonomy): domain Eukaryota; kingdom Metazoa; phylum Arthropoda; class Insecta; order Coleoptera; family Staphylinidae; genus Tachinus; species Tachinus rufipes. The sequence goes on from OZ010744.1 coordinate 17,103,142, forward strand.
GTCATGATTGGGGTTGCTAGAAGATAAACGTTAGATCCAAATCTCCGGAAAGAAACATAGTTAATATTTTTTAATGGTGCAAAAAGCTATTTAGTAGATACATGGGGTTACTCAAATTACTTTATCTAGTGTTAAAAGAAAAGACACATGGCTTGTTTTAGTATGGAAAACATAGTAAAGTATTTTGGATGCGGGAAAGTTGATCACATTAAATTAAATTGTTTGGAAAACAACCGTCGGAATTACTAAATGACCAACCGGCGGATTTTCAGAAGGTTTGTCAACGGCAAGGACACACAAATGAATAAACTTTGTTTGAATTTTATTCTTTAACCATCATGGGGAGGGGGTTAGTGTTCTTAGCTATCGGTGCGGGTACACGGTGTTCTAATGTTAGGATTATTAGACTCCGGAAACAATAGAATTTTTAATGTGAAATAAAATTGGGAAAAATTTGATTTTTTAAAAATTGATATAAAAAAATGTTCAGTAGCAAACGGTAGTACGATTCCTATTAAATTACAGAGAAAAGTTAAAATGTTTAATGCATAAGTGGTCTCTCAATTAAACCATAGCTTTATACATTAATTTTAAAGTAGAAATAAGGACAATTTTAAATTTAAAATTAAGGAAATATACTTTAATGACAAGTTTAATAAATAAAGCAGAAACAGGTTAATAGTAAATTCTATTTAATGTTCGGAGAATAGTTTAAGCTACAAAAAATAGTAGACAAGTTTTTTGTTAATATTGACGGAATAAGGTTGGGATGTATGGCGTAGGGTGAACATATTTTCCATTACCGATTAAATCTAGATTACTTGCTCAGTCTTCACAAACAGCGGCCAATTGATGAAGAGGTCAAGGAGATATTAAACCTAGAAGTGATTTGCTTTTGTGTAATCTATTGGAAACTAAATGCAGTCTTAGAATCTTGCACATACTCTATACCAAACATCAACTCTATACTGATAAAATTTATTTCTTACTAGTTTGAACTTAAAGTTGGTTTATTGGCAGCTTCCGATGAGTAGCAAAGGCTTTACTGCAGTTGTTATTTCCGGCCAAAGGCTTTTATAATTTAAAGAAATGCTCTTTAGCTCTGTGAAGTTCCTTTGATATTTCATGCTTTGGTTGACTAACTTTTTGGTCTTAAGTTGGAGCCTTGCCTAATTAAATAATCATTACTACTCTTGACTTTGATACTCACTTAAAGATGTTCAGCAAAGTTTTCAACAGATGTAAGCAAAGTTATTTTGGATTCAGAACAAATATCTTTTGTGCAGAAATAAACTGGTCTATTTAGGGTTTGTTGTAATTTGGACAATATTAAATTTGAACTTTAATAAAGTAAACATGTCAGCGGTAAAGGAATTTTGATAAATGATCAAAATTTTATTCTAAGAAATTTTAGACCTTTTATTCAACATGACAAGTAAGAAGAGAAAGTTTGTGTGAACAAAAGAGAGCTAAAAAGCAACAAATTAATAAGCCCATTTATCTTAATTTGCCTTGACTTCTTACAACTCTTTACAATATAATGTGATGCTAGTAATGTAGGATTGGGAGCAGTGCTATTACAAATAATAAGAAAAGAAAAAAAAAATTTGTTATGTGTTGCAATCACCTACAAATGAAAAAAAAAAATTACCCCATTAAAAAGAGTGTCTATGTATTATCTGGAGCATTATAAAGTTGCGTTGTTATTTTGCGGGGAGATTAACGATCATAACATTCAAAGACCTTTAATAATAATAATAATAATAATAATAATAATAATAATAATAATAATAATAATAATAATTGCGTCTTTATTTCTTTATATTTACTACAAGAAAACGGCGAAGTTCAGTCTAAGGCTGGTCATCCACTTAACCTTTTTTACATAATTACAAAAAATTTGGCGTCTAAATTAATCTTAACTGTATGCGTTCACTGGGCTGCTATGCGTAATGATCCATTATAAGTCCTTTTTGTATTTTTCTTGATACTAGGATTCTGCATGTTCTAAAATACTATTAAATTTATTAACAAACTGGTTAGTTGTTAGGCGGTAAGATTGCAACAATTCACCTACCAGATAATACATAAAAAAGGTAAAATTATTTTTTTGCAAATAAATAATGCTCTAAAAAGATTTAAAAAAGATAAGTGGTACTATTCAATGATTGGAAACGTTAAGGATAAATTTTTAAAATTTATAAGTTGGCGGGTGGTAAATGGCAAGTTGTATTGAAAAGTGGGAAGTACTTTAGAAGGATTGAAGAGTAAATATTGGTGAAAAAAAGAAATTCCACAGAGTTGTTGGATCAATACTATATCATTTTTTTTTGCTGGGTAGCTCGGTATACAGAGTGTTTTAAAACATGTGTCAAACAATTAAGTGTGGGATTTCCTGGCTAATTATAAGAAAAAAAGTTCATATTAACATGGTTTTGCAAACGCACCGTTTTTGAGATACAGGGTGTAAAAAAAATTTTTTTTTTTGTTTTTTTTTATAATATCTCAGGATCAATAAGAAATAGTAGCAACATGATCACAAAACCTTTATTTTACAAAACTAAGCAATAACATGAAAAACAAGAAAAATCACAAAAATTGTTGAAAATGACTTCCTCCTACGGTAACGCAGGCTTCCAACCTACGTCTTAGTGACTGACGTACCCGTTCAAAAATGCCTGGAATGTTTTCTATTGTATTGAAGGATGCAATAATGCGATTTCTTAGTTCCTTATTAGTATTAACTGATGTAGTGTAAACTAAACTTTATAAGTGACCTCACAAAAAAAAATTCAAAACATTTAGATTTGAAGACCGAAGAGATTAAGCCTGTGAGCCTCTTCAACCTATCCAACGATTCCTGCAATGTTCATTTAAGAATTGACGCGCTACTAATCTAAAATGTGCAAGAGCACCATCGTGCATAAACCACATTTTGTTTCTTAATTGAAACCGGAACGTTTTCTAAAAGTCCTGGCAGCACATCTTCAAGAAAATTACAATATGATTGACCATTTAGCCTAAACGGCAAAAAATATGGAGTTATTAAATGGTCTCCTACAACACTTGCCCAAACATTAACGAAAATGTTTGCTGATGATGGCCTTCCATTATGGCATGTAGATATTTGTTGGCCTATACATGATTATTATGGAAGCTCATAATCGCATCGCGAGAAAAACTTGTTTTGTCTGTAAATAAAACTTGTTCTAAGAATCGAGGATTTTGCGCAATTCTTTCTTGAAACCATTGACTTATAGCCAATCTTTACAAAAAATTTGCTGGTAAAACGGCTTGTACTCGCTGTATGTGATAAGAAAGTAACATCTGGCTTTTTATTATTATCCACACTGTAACGTGACTAAGGTTTAGGTTTAAAGCAATTCTTCTGTTGCAAGTTGATGAATCGTCTTCGATTTCTTGAAGAACATCTTCTTCAATTTGCGAACGTAGCAAGCAAAGTCTTCAATTTTCTGCAGCTCTTTTATGTACACTTCCAGTTTGATGTAGTCGTTTGTGAATACGAATGAATGATCTTTTAGTTGGTACCTGTCGGTTTGAAAACTTTTCTTGATAAGTTAGACGAATTTTTGTCGCATTTCCATCGGCAACGCCATAAACAAAATGCATATTGCACATCTCGCTATCACTGTAATTATTCATTTTGCTATCACAACGCAAGCAAAATACTAAGAATTGGCAAATTAGTTGAGTAATAAAAATAATAAGTTTCCGCAATATTGACTCTTTTTGAGAAAAGGTTATTCAACAACTAATCGACAATTTCAATAACTCATATGCAAATTTACTAGTAAAATTTTGCGTTAAAAATGCAATTTTTAATCAAAAATTTCAATTTTTTAAAGATTGAAGTTAGAAAACGTTTTTTTTATGAGTCTTATACCCCCGTTAACCAATATATTGAATACTTATAAGTTATAGACACAAAAGAAAAACACTTGACGCATCCCTTCCTTCCTGCTGTGATCCGTTTGAAATGGAGTTGTCCATATAGTAAAACGTAAGTTAGGACAAAATGTGAATGAGACGCAAACAGAAAATGTGGGTTTAAAAGAGATTTATTCTGTACAAGATCTTAAGCCAGTTTATTACAATATTGATAAAAATTAAATTGTATTTTTTTGCGTAATTTTATTTTTATTTTCATTAGGTTAAATATTGTCTTTTGTTATTGTCAATTAGTATTCCTGGTGCATTATAATATTGGTGATAATAGGGTTATTTATGCATAGCATTCATATATGGTATATCTTTTTGGTAAAATTATTTTGTTTTTGGTTTCTTTTAAAAAAGAATGAATAACTTAATTTTTTTTAATTTAAATGTAGTCAAAACAAAAAAACTGTTTAACTTACTTTGCGCCACAAAAAGAAAACAAAATATTTTGAAACCAATTTTGTTCTGATTTGTCTCTATTCTTCTTCATTCTCACTTTCTTCTTCTAATGATGTTAAATATAAAATTAATAGTTATTTTAACCAATAAATTTGGTTGTTTTAAATAAATACGTTCCAAATTAATCTCTCCCAGCTTCTTGCCTTTAAATTTATTGATATCTCTCTTATCTACCGTTATCAATAATTTACTAACTTTAGTTAATTCAACTGCACTTTTATGCAATCGATAAAATTATTTGTTTATTCTAATGTCATCGCCAAGCCAATCATATTTGTTTCCTGATAAACTAAAAACTTTGCAAACTGTAATTTTAAATATTTTTAATTAAGTATTTATTATATTTTAGGTTTTATGTTTTTGAGCATGACAGTCATGTTCTCCTATATATAAATATGAATTGCCGCTACGAGCCAAACGGTTTTGCTTGCCGAATGTTTACTTTAACCTTGATCTTAACGAGGAGATTAGTTGATTTTGTTGTGTTCCTGGATAATAGTACATTCACGTTTTTTCTTTGTTTGCATATTATTTCAAACACCGCCAATTAATTAGTTTTTTTCAAAATCTGACAAATATTGCTTTAATTTTTTTGTAAAGGGTTTTCCAATGAGAAGTTTCATTTTGAATAGCAAGCTATTTGGACACCTATCAATTTTAAAGCTATTATCTTTTGACATTTGACAAAGTACAAACTACACCATTATTAAAATTGGAACGATACACTTCAACGACGCATTGAAATGATTAAAATTCACTTCAAAAATGGTGAAAAATTTTCTGTCACATTTCGCAATACTTAAGCACCTTCTCGGTTGACAATAGTAAATCTGGTAGAAAAATTTGAGCTGTTGGGATAAGTTTGTAATGTGAAGAATCGAAACCGTGTTCATCGCTCAAGAACACATGAGAATATTGCTGATGTAGCCCGTAGTGTTGAAGAAAACCTAGGTTTGTGAATTCTTCGTCGATCTTTGGAATTAGACATTCCACAAACGACATTACACCGTATTTTGCATAAAAACTTAAGTTTTAAGGCTTTTAAAGTTCAGTTACCACAAGAACTCAAGTCGGTCAATTACCATAAACGTTGTATCTTTGCTGATTGGGTCATTCAAATGCATTTGGAATTTTATAGAAAAATCATCTTCAGTGATGAGGCTCATTTTGACTTTGGAAGCTACGTTAATAAGCAGAATTATCGCATTTGGAGCTCAGAAAATCTAAGAATGATTGTTGAAAAGTTTTTGCATCCTCAATGTGTCACTGTTTGGTTCGATTTTTGGGCTGGCAATGTCATTGGATTCTACTTTTTTGAAAATGAGGCTGGTTCAACTGTTACGGTGAATGAATAGTTTATGTAAACGACCTAAATGTGGCAAATTCTGTAATGTTTGCGGATGATACATCTACATTAGTTGAATCAGAAAGTTTAACTCGTTTAATTAAAAATGCAAATGAAAGAATGTCGATCTTTCAAGAGTATTTTAGTAGTAATAATTTATTTTTAAATGTCAATAAAACTACATGTGTACGTTTTTAAGCAACAAACATACCTGCCGACTACTCTCTTGTTTTGAGACATAACCATATCTCAATACCGCAAACTACAAAAACCTTATTTTTAGGAATATTTGTTGAGAATAATTGTAATTGGCAATCTCATACAGCTCACGTTTGCAAAAAAATTGCTCCTCTTTGTTATGTGATGTCACAGCTTCGACAGAATTTAAACCTTGAAACATTAAAGCTTATTTATTACGGCCAATGTCAATCCATCATAGCATATGGTCTTACAGTGTGGGGTAGTTCGACACAAACTGAACGTGTATTTAAAATGCAGAAAAGAATTTTACGAAATATGTTGAGTAAAAAACTAAATACACCATGTCGTCAATTATTTATTGATCAAAAAATATTAAATTAAATATTATAAATTAAATAACAAAAAAATCGTGCTTCAAACTGAATTAGAGAAGAAGAATAAAATAATTGATGAATTAATAATAAAAAATAAAAATTCAACTCAAATCGATTTGATAAAATTTATTATTGAAGAAGATTCTAGTATTAATAATAAATCCAACTTGGTAAAACAAAACATTCTAATTAACAATCAAATAAGTAGTCTTAAGCATCCTTTAATAAAAAATACAAAAAATTACAATAAAGTATTGATATTAGGAGACAATTTTTGTAGAAGTGTCAGCAAGTTACTAAGCAAAATATTACCCGACTCATTCAAAATTCAATTTATTTTTAAACCAAACGCTAAAATGAATGTTATTATCAATGATGTTAATGAATTGTGCAAAGATTTTTCGAATCGGGATTTTGTTGTAATAATGGCTGGCAATGAAAATGCAATTTCCAGAAAATTAATCAAATTTTTGACTATGCTTGATAAAATTACGAAGAAAACAAACTTAGTATTTATAAGTATACCAAGACGTTATAATCGACAGGTTTTAAATAAATTTATAGACAAAAATAATAATGAAATTTATGATTATGTAGTTAATTGCCAACATAGAAAAAATATTGCACTAGTGGATACAAATAAAACAATTCCTATGGGAACAAAAAATATAAACAGCTTATACTTGACAAAGAAATTTGAAACTAAGTTAATATTACAAAAACTAGTATATGTAATAATGGGAAAAAATTATAATAAAAACAATTATATCAATAAGGCCAACTTAGTAGAGGTGCATGTACAAAAAATTAACCAAAGTCAACAATCAACGCCGCTTAATCTATCAATATCGACTAGCAAAATAAATAGTATAGATCAATCTGATCAACCACATAATTGCATTCAACCGACTAATGCCACCAAGATCAATCAACAAGAAACATCAACGCTAAATAGTCTATCCCCAAAAAAATAAATATAGATATAGATCATCAACAAAGAGACACTCAACATATAGATGTCACAAAAATTGATAAGAATTGAGAATCAATGGAACCTCTATCAGTACTGCCTGCACACACTTTTCACAAGGACCAAATAATGAAAACCAACACTTAATAAAGTTATCAAAATATAGAAGTAAAGCACTTTCTAAAAAAATTAAAATAGCATGTGTGAATTTACCGTCAATAAGAAATAAATTAAACAATTTACATATTTATTTAATGAAAAAAATATTGATGTATTATTTATTTCTGAACATTGGTGCAAACTCATAGATTTAGAAAACATTAAAGTTCAAAATTACAAAATAATAAGTCAATTTTGTCGGGTGCGCCATATTCATGGAGGAGTATGTGTATTAAATAAAAATAATTTAAATGTTCACACTTGCAATGTTATAAATTATTGCCAAGAATTACACTTTGAAGCATGTGCAGTGAAAATAGTTTTATGTGAAATAAATGTAACATTAATGTCTGTGTATCGATCAACTGAAGGAAATGTTTATTTGTTTTTAGAAAGTTTAAATAATGTTTTAACAGAAATTTTTAGTTTAAACAATCATATAATTATATGCGGTGATATTAACATAGATTTTCTGTAAAGTTCAAATCATAAAGATCTATTGTTTGATATATTCAACAATCAACCCATTTAGTTTTAAACTAGCGAACAAAAATCCTACAAGGTATTTTACAAATATTAATGGTCGTACGTCTATTAGTGCAATTGACTTACAACAATAGATTCTAAATTATATAAATGTACAACTATCAACTCACTACTAACGGATCATCTATCAATAATATTAGAAAACAAAAATTTCAGTTGTGAACAAAAATTGCAAATAATTAGAAGTAGAAACTATGCAGATTCAAACTTAGAAATGTTTTCTTTTCTTGTTTCGGTTCAAAATTGGAACTTTACATGTTACAGTATGGACATTAACATCAACTTTAATAATCTTACAAATTTTTTAATGTCACTTCTAGATTTATCATGTCCATTTAAGACATTATATGAAAAACATAATCAATGTCCTTGGTTTAATTATCAACTTTTTATAGAATCAAAAAGATTAGAACATTTATTCTGGCTAGCATACAATTTAGATGAAATTGCATTGATTAATGAATATAAGATACAAAAATCTATACATAATAAAAATGTAGATACAGCAAAAATAAAATATTATTCCAATCAAATATCCAATAATAATAACAAAGCAAAAGAAACTTAAAAAAATGTTAAAGAAACTACAAACCATAATAATCACAAAAACAATAACATTGTTTTAAATTATAATAATAAATTGATTAGCGACAAAGAAACTGTGGCTGAAATATTTGTTAATCATTTCAGCAATTTAGCAGTCACTAAAATAAATGATCATTATTCTGCATCATCTAATGTAGCGAAAGGCACTGTATGTAATAACTGCTCAGAACGTTCATTTTTTTTGCTACCAGTTAGTGAAAAAGATGTCGTAGATGCTATTACATCAATAAAAAATTCTTCATCTTTTCGCAGTGATGATTTAACTTCAAAAGTTATCAAATTAGTGGCAAATTTTTTAGCACCCGTATTATCTACGTTATTCAACTCTGCCATCACAGAGAGTATATAACCACAAATTTTAAAAATTGCTATTATAACACCGTTATATAAAGAAGGCAATATACAGTCATTAGACAATTATCGTAGTATTGCAATTACATCTATACTTTCCAAAATTTTTGAAAAAATTATTTGTGATAGGATGATATGTTTTTTAGAAAATAATAATATTCTCCATGAAACTCTGCATGGTTTTCGCCCGGTAAAGTCAGCTTCCAACAAATTTATAAACTTTATAAATAAAAAACTAGATGAAAATGAATATATATATGTTTGACTGGGCACGAGTTTGGCGAGATTTTACCACGAGTTTGGAGATATTTCAAGTTTGAGCATATCCCCAAACTTGAAATCAGTTTATTGCAATTTAACAACAAATGTATAAGCTAATCATTGCATTTTGGAGATCCAGTCGACATAAATACATCAGATTACACTTGGATTACAATAAATTGCAAATATTTTTGAATTTGTTTAAATTATTTCAATTTATACGTGTTGGAGGATATTTATCGCCAAAATCGTGTAACGGATATTTGTATAAAATATATACGATTTCCGTATATTAGTATAAATTCAGTTCTTAGTTTAAACCAAAGGTGGAGCTAGGGAATAGATAATATAATAATAAAGTTTCTAAAATATTCTTGATTTTGTTTTCGTACGGAATAACAGTTTGCAAGAATGACGTCATAAGATTTCTTTGTAGAATTTATATTTGATATATCAGTCGGAAATTCATTACAATAACAGTATATATTTTTTATACATGTCGAATTATCTTAATTGCAAGTATTAAGAAACAAAATTATAAATTTAAATGTAATTCAGTAACCACAGGTTTTAAAAAATGTCTTGTACACTAGTAATGTAAATAATACTGAATTTCAAATTGGAGGCGGTACAATGACATTCATATACAGGGTGTCAGGAAAATACGTGTACAACGTTTGACGACAGACTCCTGACGTCAAAATAGGTCGATCTAAGCCGACTTAGTTATATCCAAAATTGTCTCGTTTAGCCGGTAGAGGGCGTCAAAAAAAAACAAAAGTATAACAAAGTTGAAAGTATCTATTGTAAGAAACTAAGTAAAACAAAAACATTACTTAAGCAAATGTGTAAAATGACCGCCATCTTGCTGAATACACTTATTAACACTCTTTAAAAAATGATATTGGACCCTATCTAATATCTCGGGATTATTAAAATGGTTGCCTGCATTTAAAATCCGCTGCAATAAATCATCGCGTGTGTTTACCGGAGTCTTGTAAACTTCTGTTTTAATAGCGCCCCACAAAAAGAAGTCACACATATTTAACTCAGGAGAACATGGTGGCCATTTTACTGGTGCATCATTGCCTCTTCCAATCCATCGGTTGGGATATTGATGATGTAAGTATTGCCGAACGGCAACGGAAAAATGGGGCGGGGCACCATCATGCATATACCACATTTCTCTCCGAAGTAAAAGGGGCAAATTCTCCAGAAGAATTGGTAATGTGTCTTGCAAAAAATTTAAATAAATATTTCCATCTAACCTGTCTGGAATAACAATGGGACCAATAAGGTAGTGATCAATAATACCTGCCCAAATATTAATTTTAAATTGATGCTGATGATGTGCAACTTTAATGGCATGTGGATTTTCATCGGAATAAATATGTTCGTTGTGCAGATTGGTTACCCCAGATCTTGTAAAGCATGCCTCGTCAGTAAACATAATTTTTCTACAAAAATTTGGAACAAGGATTCTTTTGTTTCTAATAAATTGACAAAATGTAAGCCGCATGGGGGGATCAGTCGGTAAAAGTTCCTGGACTTTTTGTATGTGGTAAGGATGTAACAACTGTTCTCTTAAAACCTCATTGACAATCGTTTTAGGAACATTTAACTCACGTTCTAAGAGACGGGTACTGGTACTTGGTTCTTCTTCAACTCTTTCCAGAATCATCTCTTCTGTTTCCACAGTTCGAGTTGTTCGCATACGACCCCTGCCTTCAAACTTTTTCTCAAAACTGCCCGTTTCCCTAAGATGACGCTCAATATTGGAAAATGTTTGGTGGTTTGGTATTCGACGGTTAGGAAACCTCTCCATGTAAACCCTAACACTCTGACGCCCATTTTCTTGACAAAACCCGTATACCAGGAGCATGTCAACTTTCTGAGAGTTTGTATAATTTTCCATTTTTAATGGTAAAATGAACTTGTAATTCAAGAATGTTGATCGTATACTTGAGTAAATTTCATAGACTGGTGACAATTTGTCAATAATTGTCAAATTATTAAACGCCATAGCAACAAGGTCACTTAAAAAATTATTGTTACAGGTAATTTCTTTTTAATATTTACAAATTTTTGACGCCCTCTACCGGCTAAACGAGACAATTTTGGATATAACTAAGTCGGCTTAGATCGACCTATTTTGACGTCAGGAGTCTGTCGTCAAACGTTGAACACGTATTTTCCGGACACCCTGTATAATGTTGTATAAATAAAATAAAATTCAGTAGTAAACAGGAATTCTTCAGTATGTCGGTTATAATAATAATACATAATGAGATTCATAATGGAGGCAACACACTTATAACATTAATGTTCACAATATTCAATAATTTTAATTAAATTTCGTAAATAGGTCATTTACAATGATAAAGTCAGAATAACAAAATTCTTTAGGATGCGGCAATAATAAAATAAATATACACAATATTTAATGATTTTATTGAAATTTGGTATACAGTGATGTTTCAGTATGACAATTACAATGAAAATATTAGTATACCAAAAAAAATCTTGTTGGAGGCGGCAATAATAACATATATGTACACTTATTCAATGATTTTATTAAAAGTTGGTATATAAGGATGGTTAAGTATGCTAATTACAATGATAAAATCATAATAACAACATTTTTGTTGGAGGCGGCAATAATAAAATAAATAAAAACAACAATCAACGATATTAATAAAATTTGATATACAGGGATGTTTAAGTATGCCAATTACAATGATAAAATCAGTACATAAAAATTCTTATCGGAGGCGGCAATAATAACATGAATGTACACAACATTCTATGATTTCAATAAAATTTTGTAAACAGAGATGTCATAGTATTTCAATTTCAGTGATGAAGTCAATATACTAAAATTCTTGTTGGAGGCAGCAATAATAACATAAATATACACAACATTCAATAATTTCAATTAAAGTTGGTACACAAAAATGTTAAAGTATGAAAATTACAACGATAAAGTCAAAGTAACAAAATTATTGTTAAAGGCGGCAATAATAAAATAAATATACCCAATACTAAATGAATTTATTGAAATTTGGTATACAAAGATGCTTCAGTATGACAATTTCAATGATAAAATCAGTGAGTGTCTTGTTGGAGGCAGCGATAATAACATGAATGTGTTCAACATTCTAAGGTTTTAATAAAATTTGATATACAGCGATGTTTAAGTAAGCCAGTTACAATGATAAAGTCAAAATAACAAAATTCTTGATGGAGGCGGCAATAATAAAATAATTATACACAACATTCAATCATTTTAATGAAATTTGGTATACCGGAGTGTTTAAGTAGGCCAATTACAATGAAAAAATCAGTATACCATAATTCTCGTTGGAGGCGGCAATAATAACATAAATGTACACACATTCAATGACTTTAATAAAAGTTAGTATATAAGGATGCTTAAGTATGCCAATTACAATGATAAAGTCAAAATAACAAAGTTCTTGTTGGAGGCGGCAATAATAAAATAAAAAAACACAACATTCAACGACTTTAATAAAATTTGGTATACAAGGATGTTTAAATGTGCCATTTACAATGATACAATCAGTATATAAAAATTCTTATTGGAGGCTGTAATAATAACATAAATGTACACAACATTCTATGATTTTAATAAAATTTAGTAATCAGGCATATTTAAGTAAGCCAATTACAATGAAAAAGTCAGTATACCAAAATTCTTGTTGGAGGCGGAAATAATAACATGAATGAACACAACATTCAATGATTTCAAAAAAGTTGGTATACAAGGACGTTAAAGTATGCCAGTTACAACGATAAAGTCAGAATACCAAAAGTCTTGTTGGAGGCGGCAATAACAAAATAAATAAACCCAACATTCAATGATTTTAATAAAATTTGGTATGCAAGGATGTTTAACTACAATTATAAAATCAGTACATAAAAATTCTTATTGTAGGTGGCTATAATAACATGAATGTACACAGCAATCTAGGATTTTATTGAAATTTGGTTTACAGGGATATTTAAGTAAGCCAGTTACAATAATAAATTCAAAATAACAAAATTCTTATTGGAGGCGGCAATAATAAAATAATTATACACAACATTCAATAATTTTAATGAAATTTGATATAGCGGCATGTTAAAGTATGCCAATTACAATAAAAAAATCATTATAGCAACATTCTTGTTGGAGGCGGCAATAATAACTTAAATGTACACAACATTCAATGATTTTAATGAAATTTGGTATACCGGTCAGTTTAGGTATGCCAATTACAATGAACAAATCATTATACCAAAATTCTTGTTGGAGGCGGCAATAATAACATAAATGGACACACATTTAATGATTTTAATGAAAGTTAGTTTACAAGGATGTTAAAGTATGCCAGTTACAGCAATAAAGTCAGAATAACAAAATTCTTGTTAGTGGCGGCAATAATAAAATAAATATACACAGTAGTCAATAATTTTATTGAAGTTTGGTATACAAATTTTATTTAATTTGCCAATTACAATGATAAAATCAGTGTACAAAATTTTATGTTGGAAGATTTAATTGAAATTTGGTATACAGAGATGTTTAAGTAAGCCAGTTACAATGATAAAGTCAAAATAACAAAATTTTTGTTAGAGGCGGCAATAATAAAATGATTATACACAACATCCAAAAATGTAAATAAAATTTGATATACCGGCATGTTTAAGTATGTCAATTACAATGAAAAAGTCAGTATACAAAAAAATTTCTTGGAGGCCGCAATAATAACATAAATGTACACAAAATTCAATGATTTTAATGAAAGTTGGTATACAAGGATGTTTAAGTATGCCAGTTATAATGATAAAGTCAAAATATCAAAATTCTTGTTGGATGCGGCGCAATTATAACATTAACGTACACAACATTCTTTAATTTTAATGAATGCCAATTACAATAAAAAGGTCAGAATAACAAAATTTTTATTGGAGCCGGCAATAATAACATAAATGTACACAACATTCAACAATTTTTATTAAATTTAGTAGACAGAGATGTTTAAGTATGCCAATTACAATGATAAAGTCAGTCATCATTTAATGACTTTAATGAAGTTTGGTAGACGGGAATATTTAAGTATTCCAATTATAATGGAAAAGTCAGTATACCAAAATTCTTGTTGGAGGTGGCAATAATATCATAAATGTATATAACATTCCATTATTTTAATGAGAGTTGATAGACAAAGTATTTATTAAGTAGACCAATTACAATTATAATTTTAAAATACAAAAACCTTGTTAGAGGCGGCACTATTATAACATTAATGTACAAAGTATTTTGATAAAAGTTGTTGTGTTTTAAATAATTTTACTAAACAGCCATTTTAAACTATTCCAATTATGCTTTGTAAAGAATATAGACTTTAATATAAAGTTTTATGTTATTCCTAAAAAAATTCTGATACTGTTTTACTAATTTCTAAGTTTGTAGGTAATAATGAAACTAGAAGACAAATGTATTCAAATTTTAAATTTAATTGAATTTAAAATGAATGTAATTATCTAGTTTGATGACGTATGTTATTAAAGTTTATCCATGCTTTAATCCAATATGTCTGTAAATTAAGTTAGTTTGTGGTATCGATTATGATTTGTTTTGTAGGAGTATAATAATATTGTAAAAATTCATTCATTTCAAAACAATAATGAGTAGTGAGTAAAATTATTTATCCGATGATATACTTTAAGTTTATAATTGTAACTAAAGCACCAGAAAATATATTTTAAATTTCTTAGTCTTAATGCATATCTATTTATAATGTTATAAGCCTGCAAACTTGACCTTGCTCTACTATTGAAAAGGGTTCAACGATATTCATTCATAGAATACAAAAATATTTTTTTATGGCTTTCCGTTCTCACATTCCTGTTAAGATAATACATTTTGAATATTATAGTTGGTAAGAAATATTCCCAATAATAATCGATGGTAATATAACACCGATTTTAAATATATTTACTACATAAAACTTGATTTATATAATTATTATTGTTAAATTTTGTTGAGTCATTGTACTAGTACCACTAGTGTTTGAATAGAAGTATATGATAAATAATCAATTTAATTACATTTTATTGTCTATATTTATCAAATAAATCACTGATACACAGGCTGACATAGAATTTCAAAAATGATTATAACTTGTAAGATATTTTTATAAATAAATAAATAATAGAATGTTCTATACTACAAGAAGGGAAATAACATTAAGTAAATAACAACAAAAATGTTATTATTTGGAAAAAATATATAACAGCAAGTTATAAAATATCATAAAATAATGTAATAATATAAAAGCCATTCAGAGATATATTGTTAAAGAAATGCTATTAAAACTATTCAAACATTAGATATTGATATTGAAGATATCGCCAAAGATGTGTGATAATATAAACAGTAGTTAGGGAATATCGTCAAACAAGTGCTGCTATAAATAGCATTAGTTTGGAGATATCGTCAAAGAAGTGCGAAAATATAAACGGTAGTTTGGGGATATCGTTAAACAAGTGCTACTATAAAAAGCATTAGTTTGGAGATATCGTCAAAGAAGTGCGATAATATAAGCGGTAGTTTGGGGATATCGTCAAACAAGTGCTAATATAAAAAGCATTAGTTTGGGGATATCGTCAAACAATTGTCACTATAAAAACATTAGTTTGGAGATATCGCCAAAGAAATGTATTTATATTAACATAAGTTTGAAGATATCCCCAAAGAAGTATAACTACATTAACACAAGTTTAGACATAGCGCTGTACTCGTGTTGTTGTATATATCTTGTTTATAACAAATAAAAGTACATTAATAATAAAAAATTAAGAATATATATAGAAAAACACGAACATGGCGCTATACCTAAACTAATTTAACCGTTTGTTTTTTATAACAAACATAATTAAATTATGATATTTATAAAAAATAAAAACATTTTATATTAATAAACAAATTATTTTACTCAATTTGTTTATTAATTTCAATTGTTACATTTTATTTTTTAATTTTTTAACAAATATAACTATACTAGTTATAAATTGTTAAGATCAATTTATAACACGGTAATTACAAATATTTATAACAATTTATTATATTTTCTTGAATAGTATTAGTAATACCATTTATTATGATTTTAAATATTAAATATGTCTGCAACAAAAAGAAATAACCAAATAACTGTTTTATATCATGTTGTGCTATCTATTATAGATTTGTTAAAGTTATATATCCTCAAACTTGTCACAAGTTTGGAGATATTTTATAATTTTACAAAAACCTAATTTAAAAACAAATTAGAAGCAAACAGAAGAAACCAAAGGTAACATATGTTACAGTTATTGTTAATTTAAGTAATGTCACTGTTGTATAGGCTATTTCATGGTTATTTGGCTATATACAATGTATATCCTCAAACTTGTGCAGTCTCGAACTCGTGCTCTTCCGTATATATATATATATATATATATATATATGTATGGGTTTTTCTTTAATATGACAGCGACGTTCGATATTCTGATTGCTAAACTTGAGCGAGTTGGATTTCGTGGTAACTTTTTAAAATTACTAACTTCATACTTAACTGAAAGAAAAGTTAAAGTTAAAGTAGATGGTCATTTTTCTAAAGAAGACTCTATACATTACGGTGTACCGCAAGGTAGTGTATGTGGTGCTTTAATTTTTTTGTTATTTGTTAACGACCTCCCAGAAATTTTTAGTGACTTTAAAAATGTCAAAATAATTATGTATGCTGATGATATTTCAATCGCAGTAAGTTCAAAAAATCTCAACTTATTAAATACGGGACTGCTATTACTATTTATACGGGACTGCTATTACTATTTCAGTTTCGCCGATTTTTGTCGACTTGCGCGATAGCGCAAGTCGACAAAAATCGTCCCGATTTGGGGCGGCAGCCCCAAATCGGGATCAGGCGAGGCCTTTAGGCCGAGCGTCTACCAAACTTTACCCCTAAATTAAAGGTTTTCACCCCTTTTACCAAAAAAACGACAAACTGTCAGCTATTATGTCCCAACTTTGTCCAACTCTAACCGATCGAGCTGAAATTTTTACCCGAGCTCCGTACATAGATTTTCTACATGGAATTTTTTTTTCGCGGTCCGATTCGGCCCCCTTCACCAAATGGGGCCCCCTTAAACATGAAATTTCTTTTTTCATCATTTTTTTCATTTTCAAACGGCCGTAACTTTCTTATTCGTGGAAATATCGCTCTGAAAATTTTTCCCATAGGTCCGTAAAATTTGTTAAGCTTTCAGAATCCACCCTCAAAAATAAGTTTCAATGCCGCCCCTAAAAGCACGAGCGGACATAGTAAATTTTATTTCTTTTTACCCAAATTTCAAATAATTTTCATTTTGTTATTTATGGAAATAATATTGTTTTGAATTTTTTTTAAGTTTTCTCCCGACTTTTTACGCTTAGGATAATTTTTTTAAAACCACCCCTTCAAAAATACAACCCCCGCGATTTTTGCAAGGGCTGTTTTTTACCAAAAACGCACTTTTTAATTTATTGCTACCAGATGTTGTGATTAAATAATTTTTTAATATTTTTTTTTGGATTCCTTGGCTGCCCTTACATCCCACTATGTAATCCTTTTTTCAAAATCTACCCTTAAACTTTTTCAAAAACTCACCCCAAGGTACCTCCAAAATTACCCATGTTTGAGGCCAATTTCCACCCTTTTCTAAAAACGGCCGAGATGGGGCATATGGATTTTCGGATTTAGCAACTATTAAACTGCATTTTGAGACTAACCGCGGATTTTTCAAAAAATCAGTAGCGGCGTGAGAATTTTTTTCCCAAAAAACGTAGATTTGTAATAACTCGAGTAAATTTGATCCTAGGAGGGTGAGATATGAACCAAAAAATTCCTTTTGACAACCTCCTTCTTATATCTGACCCCCAATTTTTTTGTCCAGTGGCGTTACAAAAATTTTTCATCTCAAAGTCAAAAATTGAGTTTTTACAAAGGTGAAAATCGAGGGCCAACCGATGGACCACAAGCGATTATCTGAGCCAAAAACGCAAGAGGACTTTTTGATGGCAAAAGGATACGAAAGTGTAATAGGCCGGGTCGCGTTCCGATTGCTCTTTTCGTTTCTGAACAGTGGCGTGCCAAAGTAGGGCAAAAACAATGGTTTTTTGAGAGTACGGTGCTGGTTTATCCGACCACTCAAAAAATTGTGCATAATCTTAAATGGAAGATCTAATTATTCTCTACAAATTGTTATTCTTACATTTTTTTGATATTTGTAAAAATAAACCAGTGACGGTTTGTCAAACTTTGAAAAAACGCGATTTTTGCCCAAAAATGGTCTCACGCGAAAGAATAGAAGTGCCCAGGAGATTAACGTAGAGAGCTGCGCATAGTCTTATTCGAAAGAAGAAGAGTTTATTAACAGATTCAAGTACCAAATTTTTGAATTTTTGCCTACAACCGTTTTTATGAATTTTCAAAAATGACAAATTTTTTTTTTTAAAAAAACAAGAAAATTTTTTTTTTCAGATTTTTAAATATCAAATTCGTGTTTCTCATACCCAAATTAGTCAGAAATATGATTTTCATCAAAATCGGCGAGGGTGAAAAATGCACCCCTAAATTGCCGATCAACTTTTTCAACAATTTTTCAACTTTTAGCACTAAAAAAATCATAACTTGAGAACGGTTGGTAGTAGAGACTTCGGGTAAATTTTGTTATTTTGAGAATAATGTAAAGTATTATAATAAAATATCAAAATATTTTTTAAAAAATGTTAACCCTTACTTTTAGAGTAAAAACAAAAATTGACATTATTAGCCGCCATTTTTAAACGGTTCAACTTTTGTCAACTTTTATTTTTTTGTTAGATAGGGTTTGTCAAGAGCTTTCCAACGATGTATAATAAGTTGGTCTTGTGAGTTATTTTGACCCGTTAAAAAAATATTTTAGTTTTTTCAACAATTTTCACGACTAAATATATAGCCAAAAAAATACTGACAAAAAATAATTTTTAAATTTGACAAAAATGAACTAAATTGATGTCTAGCATCACTATAACTTGTAAAAATGCTTTATAAGACAATTTTTTATTATTTTAAGGCTTCTGACCCTTAATTTAAAGACATCCCCTAAAATGATAATTTTTTTTTTTAAAACAAGAAGACATTTTTTTACAGATTTTTAAATGCCAGATTCGTGTTTCTGGTACTAAATTCAGTTAAAAATGTGATTCTCATTAAAATCAGCAAGGGTCAAAAATACACCCCTAAATTGCCGATGAAAATTTTCGACAAATTTTCAACTTTTTGCACTAAAAAATTTATAACTTGAGAACGGTTGGTAGTAGAAACTTTAAACAAATTTTATTGTCTTTGAAACAATGCAATATAATATATTAAAAATATAAATTAGTTTTCAAAAAACATTAACCCAATTTTTAGGGTAAATACAAAAATCGACTTTAAGGGCTGTTATATCTAAACGATTCGACTTTTTGCATTTTTTATTTTTTCGTTAGATAATGTTTATCAGGAGCTTTCTAACGATGTATAATAAGTTAGTCTTGCGCGTCATTTTGAACCGTTAAAAAATATTTAGTTTTTTTCAATCAACAATTTTTATGACTAATTTATAGGAAAAAATTGATTAAAATTTGCGTGTTTTTAAATTCTATAAAAACAAACGCAAACGATGTCTGCCATCATAAAAACACCGAAAAATGCTTTATATTATAAAATGTCATTATTTTGACGTGTAAGCGACCCAAAATTTAAAAACACTATTAATACTCAATTCCCCCCTCCCCCCCGTCCCCCAACAAACCAGCCCCGCAGGGACAGTCGAAAAACACTATCCACATGCAACACCCCCCCCAACTAACTAGCCCCGCAGGGACAGTCGAAAAACACTGTGCGGAAACGTTCCCCCAACAAACTTAACGGCATTATAAAATAATTGGAAAAACACTTCTCAACAATCTTTCCGGTATTATAAAATAATTTGAAAAACACTCCCCGACAAACTCTACGGCATTATAAAATAATTGGAAAAACACTTCCCAACAAACTTTCCGGTATTATAAAATAATTGGAAAACACTCCCCGACAAACATTCCGGTATTATAAAATAATTGGAAAACACTCCCCGACAAACATTCCGGTATTATAAAATAATTAGATAACACTCTCCGACAAACTTTACAGCATTATAAAACAATTGGAAAAACGCTCCCCGACAAACGTTCCGGTGTTATTAAATAATTGGAAATTCACTTTGAAGAAAAATAGGGTCCTATTCATGTGCGGCTTCCTTCCCAACAAATTAGCCCCGTAGGTACAAGCTTAAATACTATCACATTCTTCAAAAATACAGCCCCACAAAGTTAAACAAAAAGCGAGATGTTTGCAACCAAAAATTAAAAAACATTTCCCCACAAAAATTTTACTACTCTCCAACAAACTTCAGAAACAAATATTTAGAAACACGTTCTTTACTTTTTTTACTCCAAACAAACAAACCCTGCAAGGACAGTTAAAAACACAATTTATATTCGCTCCATAGGAATAGGCAAAAAAATTATACTGCTACTAAAAAATAGAAACACTCACCAACAAATTTTCAGTTACTGGAAAATGCTTCAACAAACTTACAATATTATAATTTCTGATACCATTTATCACACAAGCATTGGGGTTACATCATGTGAAAAGTTTTGTCACTTTTACTTTTATTTTTTTTTTACCTTTACATCATTTCACAATTACCTTATTACTCAGTACACTTACATTTACAAAACCTTAAATCACATACATTTTTACAATTTCCAATACCCTGTATCACACAAGTATTGGTGTTACATCTTGTAACAAGTACTAACTCTCTTACATTCATTTTTTTTTTACCTTTACACAATTACACATTTACCCAATTACTCATTACACAATTACAATTACAAAACCTTAAATCACATACATTTTTAACATTTCCGATACCCTTCATCACACAAGCGTCGGGGTTACATTATGTAAAACGTATTAACTCTCTTACATTTTTTTTTTACCTTTACACACTTACACTGTTACATTTACAAAACTTTTTATCACATACATTTTTACAATTTCCCATACCCTGTACCACACAAGCATAGAGGTTACATCATGTAAAAAGTATTATCTCTCTTACGTTAATTTTTTTTTTACTT
This sequence comes from Tachinus rufipes, assembly GCA_963932245.1. Lineage (NCBI taxonomy): Eukaryota > Metazoa > Arthropoda > Insecta > Coleoptera > Staphylinidae > Tachinus > Tachinus rufipes. The sequence continues at coordinate 17,124,612 of OZ010744.1, forward strand.
TTATACCATTACACAATTACCTTATTACCCAATACACAAATACAATTACAAAACCTTAAATCACATACATTTTATCAACTTTTGATACCCTGTATCACACATTCATCGAGATTACATCATGTAAAAAGTATTAACTCTCTTATATTATTTTTTTTTATCTTTACACCTTTACACAATTACCCATTACACAATTACAATTACATAACCTTAAATCGCATACATTTTTAACATTTCCGATAACCTTAATCATACAAGCATCGAGATTACATCATGTAACAAGTATTGCCACTTTTACTTTAATTTTTACTTTAAATTTTACTTTAATTTTTTCTTTTTACCTTTACACCATTACACAATTACTACATTACCCAATACACTATTACAATTACAAAAATCTTACATCACATACTAGACTCTATATCTAAAGAAGTTATCAATAGGTTAACAAACTGGTGTGAGAATAATATGCTAATTCTAAATAATAGCAAAACAGTAACAGTTTATTTTCATAAAAAGCGTCTTTTGCCGACAAATAACATATTCGGGGCTATTCTCTATGAACATTGCTAGAAGTAAGCAAGATACATATTGCTAACTAACAATATGAACTGTCATTTTAGCAATTCTTGCTTTCTAACAATATAAACTGTCATTTTAACAAATCTTGTTTCTCAACAATATAAACGGATATTACATCAGAAAGCGTGGCAAATCAGACTAGATAAAATAATAATAAAATATTTAAAAATATGTTTTGTTGAAGTGCCAGTTCATATTATTAGAAATCAAAATTTGTTAAAATACCAGTTCATATTGCTAACAAGCAAGATTTATTAAAATAAAGGTATCAGTTTTTTTGACAGTTTATGACCTCTTAATCTTTCTGAAAGTGCTTATTAGTGCTCTAATTTTTTGTCCTACGACTTTTAATGTGGTTTCATTTTCTTTAAAGACTTGTGTCTTAAGACTTTTTGGAGTTTTATTATTGTGTCTTTTTAGAAGTATTTGTTAGTTAACAATATTTATCTTGCTTACTTCTAGCAATGTACATATAGAATAGCCCCTAATATCTGTAAATATTTTTAAGTATGAGATTTCCAAATCTGTAAAATTTTTGGGTCTAACTATTGATGAACATTTACAATGCACGTAAATTCAGTATGTGATAAACTGAATAAATCATTTTATGCAATACTACAATTAAAATCAATTTTAGAAATTAAAGCTCTATTAGATATATACTATTCAATGGTTTACTCTCATATTCAGTTTAACGTAATTTTGTGGGGCAATTCATCAGCTTCAAAAAGAGTATTTATTATTTAAAAAAGAATATTGAGAATTATTTATAATTTAGAGCATATAAGTTCTTGCAGAGAACTATTTAAAGAAAAGAAATTATTAACAATTCCGTCAATTTATATTTATAAAGTATTAATATTTATAAAACAAAATAAACAATATTTTGTAATGTTGGTGAAAATCATGCATACAACACTAGAAATGGAGAAAAAATGTTAATACTAAAACATACATCTAAACAAGATACCAAATACTATCAAAAACCTAGATTTAAAGCGTTATAAATTTGTAATTAAAGATATTTTATTAATCAATACTCTTTACTCTGTTCAGAATTTTATAATATAGATTTTAGTAATTTTTAAAAATGATTTATGTAATATATTTTGTTATATGTATTTTTACCTGTATTAGTAGTAATATATTTTATACTTTAATGACGTTTGCACACTGTATAACTATGTATTACTGGATTGTGCAAATAAAAATCTATCTATCTATCTATCTATCTATGCCAATACTCCACAATTGATTTAAGACATAAAAGATGGAATTTGCGAAATTATCGAGAACATACAGCCTCAAATGTGCGAATTCGTCATGAAAAATTTCATGAAAAAAATGTGGTACTGCAACCGTAACCGTGGCGGCCATTTGACTGATTGTTTTCAAATGTTAATGGCATACCTTTCTCTTTACAATGAAATAAACATTTATTGATTTTTCTTAAAAAATATTCGCTTTTTTTAATATCAAAATGAAACCTGTTATTTGGAAAACCCTATACATTGCCATTGATCTAGAAGAATAGTCTTTAACAGTTCATTTGGGAGGTTTTGCCTGGTTTTCTTTTATTAATTACGATAATTTTGTTTAAAGATTAAACTAATTAAATACATTTTTTAAAGGAAATGCTTCTCAAACTATTTTTATTTTTGAATTAATAAATTGATTTAAATTTATCAAATTACTGATTATTTGTAACATCTGGGATGCATACGTTTTTTTAATGTATATTGTGGCTAATATTTTTACAAGTTACTTTTACAAAAAAAAAATTAATTCAACAAATAGCATTTTAAAGAACATCAGTTAGCAGAATAAAGGCATTAAATATAACATTTTTTCTGTAATACGCAGTCAAACGCTTTGCTAAGATTCATTAAGACTATAGCGATCTATTTACTTGTTTTTAAGCAATTATTTACTTTCTTGGTGAATTTAGTTATAACTTGCGTAAATAGTTTTTTTCTGAGTCTGTATTGTGTAGGATTAAATCAATATTCCATTCAAATTGCAAAAAATAAAAAATAAATATGATCCAACCAATAACTAGCTGCAAGCTTACGTTCCTCTATCATACCTTTATGTGTCTAAACTTAATCGAGGAATAAATAAAATTAACACAGTAAATTTTGTCAAATTTAAACTACAATCTGTTTAGGTTGATGTTGTTGAGTTGGTAGTAAAATCAGAAAGCTACAGCAGTTTCAAAGTGGCTATTCTAGTTGATCAATTTGGAATGTTTGAACCATTCTCCAGGAGTACAAACAGTCTCAATTTACTATTAGAACGTTAGGTGCATAAAAACAAAACTAGTTAAAAAATCTGGCATTCTAAAGACAAATTAATTAGATATAACTTATTTAGATGTGATTGGTCTAGTTTAATTAGCTTTAATTTAGGTAGAAACGGTTAATTAATTACGATTAAAATACATATAAAATGTACATTACTGAATTCACAATATTTAAATAATAGATTTGTGTTTGTAGTTGTTAACTTTAAGTTTGTGTTATGAATAATTGGTGCAGTTTATATACCTTCTTGTTTGGTAATTGATAAATATGCCGACTATAGCTATTCCATTAATTTTTCTTGGTATTAAAATTATTCTACTAAGAGATTACAGTTTACCTGTAGCCTAGTGGCTCAACACTGAATTTTGAATTTGAGTTACTCTTAACAAAAATTACTTACTGCATACTTAGTTGCTAACTTGTGTGGTGTTATTAAACTCCATACCCAGTAGTAGTTTTAGTTTAAAACGCATTATGTTTATTTGAAAAACATAAAATTGCTTTGTCAACTTACATTTATTCTATTGACGTTATGTCAAGGAACACCATAATATACATATATTAAAAATATATAATAATGATATTAATTGAATATAAATATAATATAAAAACTATTTAATTATAATTAAAAAATATCCATTTACTTATTCAAATATCCTAGTTAAAGATTATCAAGAAAAACAAACAATTACTTATTTTTTTTATTATACATACAAATGGTTTTAACATTACATAAATTAAATGTAACAAAAATAAACATTCAATTACAATAATTAACAACCAATTCACATATTAACAATGAAGCAACCCATTAACTTTAACATTATTCTGTTTCAAAATGTCGTTCACTGCAGATATAAGTTTTTTACTAAAATTATGTCAATGTATAGGAATTCTACCATTCTTTAAAAAAGGGATTTTTATTACTTCGCGAATATATTCATACTGCATCTTACTACTACTTAGTGCTAATTACGTGTATTGTTTTATTGGTGCAATGAATATAACCGCTCAACATTTTTTAATATTATCAAATTTATGTTCATTCATAAATACTTTTGCTAATTTATCTACAATTTTCAAAATGACACAAAGAAAATCAATCAAGCATTTGCAAAATTTATTTGATTTAATGAATGAATTTGATAACGAATTAGTTTCATATCATAAGAAAAGAGCACCTAAATTAAAATATGTTTCAATTACTACCATAATAATTTTGTCAATTGTTGGTATTTATCTACCAATTAATGCCAAAATTTGGTTTAAAAATGAATTTATGTATAAGTTATATTTTTTGGACGATTATTTACAGAATCTTTATATATTAATTGTGTTTTTGCTGATGGTTTACTTGTTACTGTCAATTCGAGCTAGAATTGCTATTGCTGGTAGATTAATGATGTCTTTTGGACGGGAAGCAATGTTTGAATCTGATGTTACTAAAAGGATTGATAGTTTGATGAAATTGCAATATATAACTACAGATTTAGTGGATGAATTTAATTATTTATTTACCTGGTATATATTTTATTTTGTGCTTTTTACGGTGTTAAACATCTTATTGACAATTGGCATTTTTATATTTGGAAATTCAATAACAAACTTTTGGCCGATTTTTATTTGGATCTTTTACATAGTGGTAAGTTAAAAATTTAAAAATTTGAATTATTTTTTTGTTGTACTAGTTAAATATGATTGAAATTTATTTTGACTATATATAAGTTTTACAATAAGTTATATGTTGTTAAAAAATTTGGTTTATGTTTTTTACTTTTTTGGTAACAAGTTTTGGTATCTCACAAGCTTTTGACCAATTTTTCACTACGGCTGCAAAACTATAACTAACTTTTACAAAAAAAATTATTTTATTGGTATGTTACTGCATTTACCAATTACACCACAACCTAAAAAAATGTGTCTTTGCAATAGACAGTTGTAAAAAGTTAGATTTCAAAATATTCAGTCATAACTTAGAAATCTTACTTGATGGACTGCTGTTGAACTCTAATGTAATGTTACTAGGTGATTTTAATGTGAACTATTTCCACGTGTCTTGTAGTTGTGAAGAATTAAAGAATATTTATCAATTACATAATTTAAGCATGCAAATTGACACACCCACACAAATAACACAAAAAATCGCAACGCTTATTGACTATGTGTGTATAAACACAAACTATTTAAATACAGCAGTAGATGTGATACCAGTTGATCTGTCTGATCATGAAGCTGTACTTGTTCATACAAATTTAGATGCAATAAAAGATACTAAAATACATGAAACAATTGAAAAGCGTGTTATTAATTCTAAGTCTATTAAAAAATTCATAATTAATTGTAATATTACACAATGGGAAACACTTTTTATTACAGACCGTCACGTAAATAGTAATTTTGAACATTTTATTAATACATTGAGACATGTATACGAAATTTCATTTTCTATAAAAAAGGTAAACCAGACAAAATAGTGTTGGTTGACAAAAGGACTAAGATTTTCATCAAAAAATAAACGATGCCTAAACTACATAACAAAGTTTACGACAAATGATAATTTTCATAAATATTATAAATCCTACAAACTTCTTTTTCGTCGGCTTTTGAAATTGGCAAAACTGTTACACTATACAGCGCGCAAATCTAATTCAAGTAATAGTCAAAAAGAAATATGGTCGGTTATTAATGAACTCAATGGAAAATAAAAAAGAAATGAAGAGATTAAAGAAATTAAACTAAATGGTGTTTCAATCGACAAACCTGTTGAAATTGCGGATGCACTTAACAAGCACTATAGTGAAGTAGCTAAAAATCTTATAGGTTGCATAAATAAATCAACCGACCAATTGCATCCCCTTAACAATAAAACTATCAATAATTGCAATCACACTTTTTATTTGTATCCTACCGACATAGACGAGTTTAAGAAATGTATTGGTAGCTTAAACAAAAAACAGTCATCAGGTTATGATGGGTTTACACTAAAAATTGTTCAAAATCTCACACCACATGTTTTTAATGTATTAGTAAAACTTTACAACCAATCTTTTTCTAGTGGTTGTTTTCCAGATATTTTTTAAAAAGCCAAGTAATTACCGCCCAATTTCACTTTTGTCAATATTTTTTAAAATCTTAGAAACACAAGTTAAAAGTAGAATAAATCTATTTATTGACTAAAATGACATTCTTTGTAATAATCAGTATGGTTTTAGATCAGAAAGGGGAACGGAAGACGCTGTCAATAACTTTTTAAATTGCACATATAAGTCAATTAACTCAAACAAAATTAACGCAGCGCTTTTTTGTGATTTGTCTAAAGCGTTTGATTGCTATAATTATAATATTTTATTGGAAAAGCTTGCGTTTTATGGATTTAGAGGAGTTTCGCCAAACTGGCTTAGTTCATATTTAAAAGATCGTCTACAATTAGTGCAAGTTTCTAAAAATTATAAATTTTATTTTTCTGGTGAACAATTAGTATCCCATGCGGTACCACAAGGTTCCGTGCTTGGCCCTAGTTTGTTTTTAATTTATATTAACGACATATGTTTAATAAACATTTCTGGAAATTTCACTTTGTTTGCAGACAACACCTGCATTACGTGGTCTTCTGAAAATATTGAAACATTAAAAATTAATATCCAAAATGATATTAATTTGATTAAAAAGTGGTTTGGTTCCAATCTGCTTACATTAAATATGACAAAATCTAACTTAATGCTTTTTAGAAATTCAGAAAATTGAGATATCACATTAAATAGCTTAAGTGTTAATCAAATAACTAAACAAAAATTTCTTGGTATTGTCATTGATAATACACTGAAATGGAATAATCATATTATTCAACTAGCTTCTAAGTTGTCATCGGCCTGTTACGCAATAAAAAATATAAAATATCAACTGGATTATACAGCAGCTAGACAAACATATTTTGCAATGTTTCACAGCCATCTAAAAAATGGCATTGCATTTTGGGGCTGCACAACGTCAGAAAATCTAACTACTATATTAAAATTACAAAAACGCGCAATTAGATACATGGTAGGAGCCAAAAGTAATGATTATTGCAAACCTATATTTGTCAAATATAAAATTTTGACATCAGTTTCCTTGTTTATTTTAGAAATTGCTTGTTTGTTTTTCTCGTAATAATGAAGTGCATCAGCACAATACTAGATCGCATACAGACCTTCACCTTTCTAAACCAAACTCAGAGCTATGTCGAAATTCCATAATCTACCTTGGAATAAAAATTTTCAATAAGTTGCCATTGCAATTAAAGCATCTTTTTTTTAAATGTTTTAGAACAAAACTAAAAAAGGTTTTATGTAATTACCCATTTTATAGCATTAACGATTTTTTTAAACATTAACCTTACTATACAGAAGTAATTGTGAATATGTGTGTGTGTGTATTTTTAGATAGTCATGTACAATTTTTACATTTTAATTAAAACTTTATTAGTATTTAAATTTTAGAATAAATAATAATAATAATTACTATTAGTTCTGTGTTATGATGTACAACCTCTAATTATTGTAATTATTGGATACACTTATTGTGTTTTTAATAAACGTTATCTATCTATCATCTGCATCTAGGTTTGCCGGCAATAACAAAGTTAAAAAAAAACTTTTGTTTTGTTTTGTAAAGTAAAATTTTTAATGCATTTGTGGTCCCTCAATTGAACTATAAACTTTTCTTTAATTTTTGGGTAAAAATGAGAATAATTCTAACTTAATCATCAAGAAAGTGGTACTTTGTAGTCACGATAAATAGGTAAATAGCAGATTTTATTCAATACTTGGTAAATCTAATGGTAGAAAAAAAGTTTCAGCTAGAGAGATAGTAGAAGTTTTTTTGTTAAAACTAATGAAGTAAGGTTGGGATATACGGCGGAGGTTAAGCATAAGATCATAACCGATAGCTTTTTATTAAACTGAGGTATTATCCGGTCAGTCCTTACATGGAGCGGCTTATTGAAAAAGAAGTCACGGAAATGTTAGTTCATGGGGTGATTGAGAGAAGTTTATGTTCTCCATATATAATGGGCCTCAAGAGTGATAATAGTTATTGTTTTTCTGTGGACAGTTTAGACATAGAGGGTATCAAGGGCTTTACTGCATTTGATAATTTAGGCCAAAGGTTTTTTCAATTTAATAAAATCCTCTTTAGGCTATGTGGAGCTTTTGGGACTTTTTAAGCCTTACTTGTTTAAATACCTAAATGACATAATCATTACTACCTTGACTTTAATACCTACATAAAAAACTTTAGCAAAATTTTTGACATATCTTTGAATTAAAAAAAAAAAAATGACATTCCGGACGGTTAAGGAATTTTGTTGAATGATGGAAATGACAGGGATGTAAAGTTTATTTTAAGATATTTAGAAATCTCGGACTTTTTGTTTGATCTGACAAAAACTGAAGAAATTTTGTGTGAACAAAAAAGCAAATTCCTTGAAAAAAGCGTTGGTGAGTTCCTCTATCTTAGCTTGCCCCGACTTCTTACAACTCTTTACATTGCAATGTGACGCTAGTAATGTGGGGTTAAAAACAGTGATCTTACAACAAACAATGGAGATAGAAATGATTACTTGTTATCTGTTGCAATTACTTGCCAATGGATGAAGAAAATTTTACTTAATTGAAAAATATTGTTATTTGGAGCATTAAACTGCGTTGTTACTTTTAGGGTGGTAGATTACAGTTATAATAGATAGGTTTAGCAAACATAGAACTAGAAACATCACAATGTACTACGCGGGGAACAACAACTCCACCTATAAAAGTAGGGTAGCTATTGTTGTAGACAGGAAAACGCAACAATCAGTAACTAGTTTTGTACCATACTCAAGCCGTATCATCCTGTTAAAGATGCATTCAAACAAGGTTCCAGTGCACATAGTACAAATATATGCATCTTTGGCAAACAAAGATGAATGCAAAATAGAATTGTTCTAGCTAAACTTTGATAAAGTTATTAAACCGATTCCAAAATACAAAATTTTTGTTGTAATAGGCAACCTAAACGCAAAAATAAAAGAAGGAGAACTAGCTGGAACTTTCGGCAAATACGGATTAGGAAAACGTAACAACAGTGGAGGTAGACTGGTTGAATTATGCCAAAAAAAAAAAAAAATTATATTACCAACTTTTTCCACGCCTATTTTACACATGGAAAGCATTATTAGACGGAATATGAGACAATGTTAAAAATCAGATCGACTAGATAATAATCCGCAGGAGATTTAGAAACACCATCAAGTCTGTCAAAACTGGGGGCGGACATAAGATCTGACCATAACCCGGTAGTTGCCACGTTGCATGTACGACTGAAAAAAATCAGACCTAAAACTACCAAGGAAATGAAGGACTCTAAAAAGCTGAAAGATCGCGTTGTATATGAAAAGGTTAAAAGAGACATAAACAACAAGATGAAACAATTAAAAGATAGACCAAAACATTTTAAACACTTAGAGCAGCACCGTAAATTAACAGTGGCAGAACATAAAAAAATACTAAAAAAGGTAGGGATACAAAAACTAAAACCAACAAGAAAAAGAGACAAAGAATAAATGGCACAGGAGATATTGAACATGATGAGTCTGCGCCGGCAATACAAAGACAATGATATGCGTACCTACAAAAAGATAAACAACGACATCACAAACAAAATAAGAAAAACCAAAAAAGAATGGTTGACAGACAAATATCGAGAAATTGAAGAATTTGATAACAAATATGATTTATTTAATATGTACAAAATGATAAAAGAAGAACTGTGTGGAAATGCTAAAGCCCGCCTTCCTGATATACTACTAACCAAAAACGGCAATCATAGAACAAACAGAAAAATTAGCAAAATGGTGCAAATTTATTTAAGAACTATTCAACAATAATTGAACAACATTGACACAACTAGATTTTCAAAACAAAGGCCCTAAAATTCTAAAGGAAAAACTTAAAGATGCAATCAAAAATTTGGAAAAACAACTGATTCTGACAAGATACCAGCTTAAAACTTATTAACAAAGATTCCATTCACGTTCTGCTGAATCTGTTTAATAACATATATGAAACGGGTTATTCCTAAATACTGGCTAACCTCAACATTTGTGACTACCAAAAAAGAATGGAACCAAAGAATATTTAAACCATAGGATCATTGCCCTTGTGGGCCACACCTTGAAGATCTTTCTAAAAGTAATACACAATCAAATATACAAAAAAATTGAAAAAGACACTAGCGACACGCAGATAGGATTTAGGAAAGGTATGGGTACCAAACAAGCACTTTGTGGATTGAATGTGTTGCGACAAAGATGTCTAGACATAAACCACAAAATGTACATTTGCTACATCAACTTTCAGAAAGCTTTTGACAAGGTCCAACATACTACTAGAAATACTAAAGAAAAAAAACATCGATAGTAGAGATTTAAAAATAATATTTAACCCCTACTAGTACCAATCAGAAAAGTAAAAGTCAAAAAAGAGCTAAGGGACAAAGTTAAATTATTTAATACTCGTAGTGAATGTATCTTTGAAGAGACATTGTCAGAAGAGATGCGAGGTATTGTCATAAATGGCGAGACAATTAAAAACATACGATATGCAGATGACACTAACATTATAACTGTCAACATAGAAGACCTACAGCGCATAGTCAAATCAGTAAACACCCACTGTAAAAAGTACGTACTGGACATAAACATAAACAAGACAAAAGTTATGGCTACTACAAATATCCAAACATTAATTTTAATAGACCACCTATAGTCATTAACAACAAAACTATAGAAAGGGTTCTCTCTCACAAGTATCTGCAAACATGAATAACAAATAATGCAGAGCACACCAATGAAACTGCAAAATAGAACTTGTTCGTTGTGCCTTTTGTAAAATAGGGAAAATTTTCTGTAACCGCAATATTAAATTAGAGAATAAGTAAATAAAACAACTACTATGTTTTTACCACTTATTAAATATGAAGTACCACATAGTAACCGTCGCAACCATCTTGATGATTAAATTAGAGATTTGAAACCAAATGCTAAAGTGCTACATCTTTTCTACCTTGCTGTATAGAATGGACTTTAAAAACAAAAAACATCAAAAAATTGGAGGCATTTGAAATGTGGTGTTACAGGAGAATTCTTAAAATTTTATGGACCGACAAAATTACCAACGAAACAGCACTGCACCAAATGGGTAAAACCAGAGAGATCCAAAAAACTATTAAAAAAAGAAAACTTGAGTACCTGGGACACATTCTAAGAGAAGAAAGATACAACATCCTCAAACAAATTATCCAGGGTAAAATTAGAGGAAAATTAACTGTAGGAAGAAGGAAAATATCGTGGCTTTGCAACCTGAGAGAGTGGTTTGAGTGTACGTTTGCTGAGCTGTTCAAGGCGGCTGTCAACAAGATACGTGTCGTTATGATGGTTCTCAATCTCCGATAAGAGGGATTTCAAAGAAGAAAAATAAACCTTTATAGTCTAATATGGCTATACAATTTCAAAAACTTTTAGGGCTGGTTATACCGCTAAGTAGAAACGTTGCAGCAATTCACATACTAGATACTACACAGAAAGAGTATAGATTACGTGATGCCGGATTGTCTTTTTTGTTCAGTTCTTTAAATTAACTTCTTGCAAATAAATAGATCTGAAAAGAATACATAGATGATTAGTTCTATTGAAATGTGAAAAACACTTTAAATGGATTGGAGAGTTTTTATTAGTGAAAGAAAGTAATGCCTAAGTGCGGAAAACGTAAGTTGCTGAGTCAGTACTATGATGATTTTTTTGCTGGGTATTTAAGAATATATAAAACGTATTATCAATTGTCAAAGCACTTTCACTAGTTTAAAATAAAAGTTGACCTGTCTAGATATGTACGCTGTGTGCACGGTGTGTGCAAAACATAAGCCCGAGCTGAACAATATCCAGATGCTGGCAAATAATTAGTATTGGACTTTTTTCTAGTAGCTCACAAGAAAAAATGTATGTCGGCTATTGTTTTAGGTGTACCCAAAATCATTCTCACTGACAATAGAGTTTAGTTTTGCAATAATAGCCTGTAACATTTATCAAGACCAATAAAAATAAGATGTTTGTTTGCTTCAACTTGGGTGTGCTTGGTGGATAACAATACATAGAGAAACCTTCTATTGGTTAAGTTTTGGATGATTTTTAATTAAGATTTTTTTTTCCAAAATTGTTATTAAACTTTTTGACAAATTTCAAGCTTTTTGCCTTAAAAAACGTATAACTTAAGAAATCGTTTGGTATTGAGACTTTAGACAAAAAAAAACAAGAATGAAACAAGAAGATCTACAAGAGCAAGTTTAATAAAAATTAGCATAGCTTACAGAACAGTGCAACAAGAGACAGTAGAGGTGTTTGCGGTAATATCTTAAAGTTTGACAACAAAAGAGTATACAATTTCTGCTTTTGTAAAGTCTTGTAAATTTGATTATTAAATTATGGTTATTTTTTGTGAAGTGATCATGTTCTTGTGACCGTTGAGAATACTTAGATGGATTCTTTTTAACATATAAAAGACAGTTTAAAATATAAATTGAAGGTAGAATAAGTAGTTTTAAATCAATAAAGTTTGCGCGCACATCACTTCTTTAGGTTAAACTTAGCATATACCGCAATGCTCTTCTTTGTAGACCAAAAGTTTGAGCCAGATGGCATGAGTGGCCCTAACATTCAATTGCGTAAGACATGTGTGATACAATTAATAAATGATATGTAAAAATAGTTTTACTAAAATTTGTGTTAACAAAGTTACGTAATAAAAAGATGTTTTTTGCAATTTTGTTTGCCACGCATTGCACATGGTCTGACTAGGAAAGTTTAGAGTTAAGAGTGACTCCTAATGTTTTAACGTTGTCCAGATTATGTTGGTCTTTTAAGTTTATCAGCGAAAAATACATTAAGACTGTTTTGTCTTTGTTTAACGTTAGCTTGTTAGTTGTAAATCAATCCTTAGCATTTGACTGTGGCAGTGCAAATATACAAACAAATAAAAGTGGGCCCAGTATAGAACCTTGAGGTACACCACTAGATATATCTTGAGTTGTTGAGTTAGTTCTTTTGTACCATGTTAATTCAGTTCTTTCAGTTGAATAAGAGTTCATCATACTTAATGACAAATTCGATAAACCGTAAAACTTCAATTTCTTAAGTAGAATATAGTGAGAAACACAATCAAACGCTTTTGATAAGTTGTAAAAAGCACATCCTACGTACTCATTATTTTCAATACCATTAATAATGTTTAAAAATAGCTGTAATAAAGTGACACCTTAATTTGTTTTTTCTAAACCTAAATTAAGCGTCGTTTAACAGAGGTTCATCATGTTTAGAAAGTTGTCTGTTTAAAACAATTTCAAAGATTTTTGCAAACATATGTATTATAAAAATTAGTCCAAAGTTATGGATTTCATTAATATTGCCATTTTTGTAAATATGCACTACTTTAAAGACGTTTAAAATTTTTGAAAACTTTCCCGATTTTGTATACATTGATTATTAAGTAAATTTGTAAGTGGTGTAATTATTATATTTTTTGAAGCTTGTATCATAGTTACATTTAGGTTATAAACATCTTTTGTCAATTTTTTTTCATATCTGTTATTATATCTTTAACTTCAAAATAACTTATTTGTAAACTAAAAATCTGATTGGTTTGGAATATGATTTAGAAGTAGCATTGGGTCTATGTTGCTTGCTAAAGTATTTAAAAGAGTTTAAGTTATTGTTGTAAAATATTGATTAAACTCATTAGCTATAATGTTTGAGTCCTCTATCTTAAGGAGCTTCTTTGATGATTAATTATAACCCACATCGCTTTTATGGGGCTTGGGGCGTTTTCTATACAGAGGGATTCTTAACCTATGCGCATAAATTTGTGGAATTATAGTTTACAATCAATATTATTGATAAATGTTAAAAAAATTTAGTAAAAGTTTTATAATAAACAAGATAATGAATTATAAAATTACTGGAAAACTAAAATTTATTACTTGAAAAAAATCGGTGTGCCCTGCCAAAATTAAAATAATAAAAATGTAGTAAAGCTTTTAATCAACTAATTATCAAAATAATAAACAAATAACAGAAATGCAAAATTATTAGAACACATCATAATAAATGCTCAAAATTATTTTCTCTATTTTCCAAACACATCTACGTCTACCGAAGCCATGTTGCGCTACATGCACGTTGAAGTCTTGGTGGTTGACGAATTGTGTTAGCGGCAGTTAGTATGCGATGTCGCAACTCTTCAACACTGTGAATTTTGGTAGCGTATATTAGATGTTTAATATGCCCCCAAACATAAATGTCTAGGGGATTTAGGTCAGGTGATCTAGGAGGCCAGGCAGTTCCTCCTCCTCCACCTCCTCGACCAATCTACTTCCTCGAGAACACATTGTTCAAATGTTGGTAGAGGTCTGTCTTGAAGATACCACATGCGCTGTCTAACATTAATTGAAACTTCTTTTAGTAGTGCTGGTTAAGTCTTTTGTAAAAAAATTAAATTTACAGCGCCCGTTACACGATTTGGCAACAAAAACGGTCCAATAAGATGGCCGTTTCCAATTACAGCCCATACATTTACCGAAAATCTGTGTTGAAAGTTTGTACGCCGGGTAATGTGTCGATTTTTAACTGCCCAATAATGCGTAATGTAAACATTGTGCACATTGCTACGAGTAAAAATTGTCTCATTTTTCACTAAAATGTTAGTGAAAAAATTTGGGTTCACTTCATGCTGATGCAACAGCCATTCGCAAAATACTACGCTGCACATGGTAGGGATACAGTAATTCATGCTTTAATATGCGCCATACAGTTGACAGCGATACTCCAGTTTGAGCGGCAATTGTCCGGGTACTTATGTCAGGACGTTCTTCAGCAATATCAACAATATCCTTCTCGAGATAAAAAATTTGCTTTGGTCTAGAACTTCCACCATATTGTCCAGGTCTGTGCTGCAAGTGCCCAGTTTTTCTTGCACGCTGTACTAAACGTACAATCGATCCACGAGCCGGATGATACCTTTGATGGAATTTCTTGAAATATAGGCGAGCGGCTGTCACTGAATTTTGATAAATTTTTCCATACACTAATATTATATCCACAAATTCTGCATTGGTCATGTTATGTTGCGCCATAATTTAATTTCATTACACACTGACAGGCGCCACCTAGTTTTTTTTTTTCAATTTTTTTGGCAATAATCGCCGAAACTTCAACGTGCAATATTTTAATTTTGGCATGGCACAACGATTTTTTTTAAATAATAAATTTTAATTTTTCAAAAAATTTATAATTCATTATCTCGTTTATTATAAAACTTTTACTACATTTTTTTAACATTTATCAATAATATTGATTGTAAACTATAATTTTTCGAGTTTATGCGCATAGGTTAAGAATCACCCTGTATAATAATCGTTTGCTGCTCTTTTCTTTTTAAACATTTTTTTCTTGTAGTTTGTTTTTAGTTATACAAAGACATTTTTATTTTTAAAACTCTAGTTTTTTTAAGTCTATTCCTTAGTAAAATGTAATAGTTTACACATACTTTTTAGTTTGTCGTCAAATCATGTTGGGTAATAATTAGAGAAAGATCTTGTAGTTTTAGTTTTTATTGAAAATACTACAGCTACTGAATTTGTGAACTTCTTTGAAAACTCATTAAATTTATTATCCAGATTAATGTTACTATTTATAAAACACTAGTTTGAAGATGATAAAATTGTGTATAACATAAACATACCTTGTTCAGTAATAGGTCTATATAGCTGTTTTTGTGTTTTAAAGGAATTTAAATGCTATGTGAGCCCATTTTAAATTTATACCAAATCCAGATTAGAGATTAACAAATTGCCGAAGCCGACACTTTATTTTTAATTTAAAAACACTGGACAGAAAACAAATCTTTCCGTTTTTGAACCTTGCACTGACGGATTTATTGTTATCTAACTTTTAAGTTTTTTTATTGCTTTTAACAATTTTTTTGGTTTGACAAAGATTCTATATACTGTAGCAACTATTGACATAAATGATCAACTTGACAGGATTTACTCTAACTGCGCTATTTCAGCTAATGTAATCTAAGTTCTCAATTTTTTTGATATTAATCTTTATATTAGAAAACACTTGAAAGAAAACCTAACTACAATTGGAACTATTGACACATTGATCCACTAAACAAGATTTATACTATCAAGTCGAATTTTAATTCAAACTTTATACATTTTACCTTTTGTGACAAATTTTTTGGTATTCGATTTTTTCTTGGAAAACACTTGACAAAAACATAAATAAAGAATGCAAAACTGATAACAAAATAATTGAGCTTGTGCAATATTACTAAAATAAACAGTTCTAAAACAAAATGAAGCAATGAGCCAAACAGCCAGACTTTTCTTAATTATTTCTAAACTAAAAATTTATCAGCTACGCCTGCAAGGGAAATTCCAATCCACTTAACAGTTTGGACCATTTTCCTGGAGTACAAACGGCCTTTCAATTTACTACCAGAACGTTAAGTACATAAAACTAAATAAGTTAAGAAATCTGGCTTTCTGAAGACACAAATTAGTTGGGTTTAACTTATTTAGATGGGATTGGTCTAGTTTAACCAGCCTTAAATTAGGTAGATGCGGCTCATTAATTGCGATAAAAATACATATAAAATGTTCATTACTGAACCGACAAAACTTAAACACTAAACATGTGTTTGTAATTGTTAACTTTAAGTTTGTGCTGTGTTTGTGTATAAATAGAGCAGTTTTTATACTTCTATGTTTGGTTATTGATAAATATGCGGACTATAGCTAATCTGTCAATTTTTTTGCGATAATTTTTTTAGTAGTAAAATTATTTTACTAAGAGACTACAGTTTACCTGTAGCATTGTGGCTCAACAATGAATTTTAAATTTGAGTTACTCTTAAATTACTTTGCACACTAGCAACTAGCTAACTTGTTTGGTGTTTTTAAGCTCCATACCAAGTAGTAGTTTTAGTTTAAAACGTAATGCGTATATTTTAAAAACATAAAATTGCTTTGTCAATTCACATTTAATCTATTGACGTTATGTCACGGAACACTATAATATATATTAGAAAAATATATTAAATGAATATTAAAAAACTATTTAATTATAAATAAATACACGACCCAATAACCAATGTCCTCTTTCTTCTTCAAACAAAAAAACAGTTAATAGCATTTTTATCATACATACAAATGGTTTTAACATTACAGAAATTAAATGTAAACACTTAATCAAAATAATTAACTACCAATTTACATATTAACAATGAAGCAACTCAATAACTTAACATTATTCTGTTTCAAAATGTCGTTCACTACGGATCTAAGTTTTTTACTAAAATTATGTCAATGTATTGGAATTCTACCATTCCTTAAAAAAGGGATTTTTATTACTTCGCGAATATATTCATACTGCATCCTAATACTATTTATTGCTAATTACGTGTATTGCTATATTGGTAAAATGAACACAACCCAACCAAATCTTATGATACTTACAATTTTATGTTCATTCATAAATACTTTTGCTAATTTAACAACAATTTTCAAAATGACTCAAAGAAAAACAATTAAGCATTTACAATATTTATTTGATTTGATGAATGAATTTGATAACGAGTTAGTTTCATATCATAAGAAACGAGTTCGTAAATTAAAATATGTTACAGTTACTACCATAATATTGTTTTTAATTGTTGCTATTTATCTACCATTTAATTACAGTACTTGGTATAAAAAAACAGAAGTAATGTATAACTTATATTTTTTGGACGATTATTTACAAAACCTGTATGTATTAATTGTACTTTTGCTGATGAGTTATTTATTGGTTTCAATACGAGCTAGAATGGCCGTTGCTTGTGAATTAAGGATGTCTTTTGGACGGGAAGTAATATTTGAATCTGATGTTACTAAAAGGATTGATAGTTTGATGAAATTGCAAAATATAACTACGGGTTTGGTGGATGAATTTAATTATTTATTCACTTGGTATATATTTTATTTTTTGCTGTTTACGGTGATAAATATCTTGCTGACAATTGCTATTTTTATATTTGGAAACACAGCTTACATTTGGGAAACTTTTATTTGGATTTTTTACATAGTGGTAAGTTAAAATTTATTTAAGAATTTTGATTAATTTTTTTTTCATTTTTAATATTTATTAATATTAAAATTTACTTATATTATGAAATTTTACAAAAAGTTTTTGATAGATTTTATCTATATGAGTACTCTGGACTCGCATTTTATACGTGAGATCGAGAAGTCCAAGACATAAAGTTTTGGTTTTAAAGTATTTACTAGTTTAACGTGACGCATCTCATTGCTTGCACTCAATTCATACCCGATATTGTTATTTCGTGATTGTGATTTTAAATTTATTATTTAATTTAAATATAACATAAATAATTTTGTTTTCTAATTACTATTAGCTTTCAGTTTTTTGATAAATTTTATTAAATTGATTTTTATATAATTATTTACTTAAAATTTAAAACTATTTGTTGAGTATTATTTAAAAAGAACATAACAAACTAATTAATTTTGAAGTAAGGAAATAAAAAGTTATATTTAATAATTAATATTAACTGATGGATATTAACTAATGGAAAGAAGTTAATCGATTAATAATTGATTATTCAATTTATCAAATACTAGGTAAAAGATTATTGAAATAGTTAATTATGTCCATTACTAATTACTACACAATTTTTTAATAAATATTATGCAACAAATGGGATTTTATATTTACATATATACAAAATTTACAATCATTAATATATGCCTTAGTGACAAATACAAATGAGGACACTAAGAAACTATGCAACGACAGTACACAAGAAAAAAATTGAAAAGTTTGAAGCTTTAAGATTTAGATAAACCAAAATGTAAGGAAACGCACAGATCAGAAGCCACAAAAATCAAAAAAGCCAAAACAACTATGCCTACCAAGAAGTAGACGGTAAAAGGATAGACAAGAGAAGAACATTTACTGAAACATTAGTACTAACCAAAATTGCAGAGATAAGAAAAAGAAGAAAAAAACTGCTCAAGAAAAGCAAACCGAATGAATTGAAGTTAACAGACAATACAATTTCTGAAATAGTCAAATGGAGATTTTAAAGTTTTACTAGAAGTAAAACTAGCAAATCTAGAACTACCAAAGGGGATACACTTGATAAAGCTACACAAAATATTTATAAAAGAAAGGATACGACAATGAAGAAGTTAATGAAGATATGGAAAAACTAAAAAAAATACTTAAAGACAAGCAAATATCTAGGCTGAATAACGCAAAAATGAAAGAAAAGAGAGATAAATGTCAGTGTAATAGAACAGATAATGAGGGTATATGGAGAAAGCCAGTATGTGTTGCCGGAAGGAACATTTATAGAGCAAATTTAAAAGAAACAGCAAAAACAAAACAAGAAGTAAAAAAGCCAGGACCGCAATTGTCAAAAGTTTAGACAGAAAATGAAAGTAAGTAACAAGAGAAGTTAGAAAGTAATTTTTACAATACTAAGAAAATAAGAAAAAATCTGAAATTAACAGAAAAGAAAAACAAAAACTTTAAAAAAGTAGATAAAAAACAAAATAAACAAATAGAATAAAAACTAGAAGTGGAAGCAGAAAAAAAAAACTAACCTGGAAAATCCTAATAATAAAAGGTGTTTTCTTTAAACTTTAAATTAAAATAAAACACAAAAAAATGTTTTTAATATTCATGAAACTGGCTTTATTTGACATATAATTTTATAGCATTAATGTTTGAATATGATTTCGGGCCGGCTAGAGAATTTTCACACACTGTTTTGCAGTAATTCAGGCAATTCGGAAATAATGCGTCAAGTGTTGGCTTCCAAGTGCTCAATTGTTTTTAGTTTATTGGTGTAGACATATACCTTTAGCCAGTTATCAGGTCCATTTTGTGAAATTAATTGTTTGTGAAATGTTTCTTTCAGTAAATTAATTGTATCGCGCGCTGTGTGGCATGTGGCGCCGTCTTGCTAGAACCACATGTCTGCAACATTAATGCTGTTTAATTGAGGCATAAAAAAATTTGAAATTTTGTTTCTGTATCGCTTACCGATGATTGTAACGTTCCGACCATCACCATTTTTGACGACATATGAACTGATGATTTCACCGGCTCATAAAGCGAACCAAACGCTAATTTTTTCTGGATGTAATGGTGTTTCAACATAGGCTTGTGGATTATTAACGCTCTAAATGCAACAATTTTGTTTGTTAACAAAGCCATTTAACCAAAAGTGTGCATTCACTAAACAAAATTTTCAAATAAAATTGTGGATCAATAACAATTTTTTTTTATCCGGCCATAAACTTTTATAAATACCAAAATCAAATAAATATTTGAAAAATTGAAATTTTATTTATTTTGATTATAATAGTTTATAAGTAGATTTTATTCTGTTGAAATATGTTAAATCTACTCATAAAATTTGTAAAACTTAGCTTCAATACATTAAAATAATGTTAGAAAGCACCAAAATTTGACCAAAAACTGTTAAAAAGTGTAAATCTTTGTTTATAAAATGTCAAAAATAACAAAAATAATAAAATTTGGTCATAAAATATTTAAAAAAAAACTAAAAATTATCTAAAAAAAAAATTAAAAAAATATTTTATTATTAGAAAGCATTAAAATCCGGCCACTTACTGTTAAAAACTGCAAAATTTTAATAATAAAATATCAAAAAATGGCTAAATCCGGTCTTAAAACATCAAAATATTGTCAAAAAACATTAAACTTTGGTATTAAACTGTTAAAAATTCAAATTAAAATAATTATGCATAGTAGACTTAACAGAAGCATTTGAAATCCTCTGTCATAATAAAATTAACAATAAAATTACCAAAGACCAAAAACAGAAACAGCAAAACCCCATAAAATTATTATTATTGACGCAAAAAAGAGACGTGAAAGGGGGAATTAGACAAGGAGATAATGCAACACTCTTCAATATTATAATGAACAAAATAATTAAACAAATTAAAGAAATATACACAAAAATCTTATGTTACGCTGACGACGCTGCAGTAATTGCAGAAAATAAAAATGATCTGAAACGATTTCTGTTTTGATTTAAGATAGCATCAAAAAATGATACAAAATTTAACCAAAACATTAAATTAATAGTAATTTTGATGGATTGGATACGGTGCTAACTAATGATGAGCAATAAATGCATAAAAAAAGGAATAAAATTTAATTAATTTTCATATATTAAACACCAACAACTTGATAAAAGAAATAAGAGCAAATGCTATCAAAATTTCAAAAAAATTAATTGCCTAAAAGATGTGGTATGGAAAAATAAATATATGTCCACACAAAGTAAAGTTTAGATCCTAAAACTTGTATACAACAGATTCTAACTTACGCTGCTAAAATACGTGCAAAAACATTTAAAACCAAAAAATTAATGAGGAGTTCAAAAATTAAAACTTTTAAAACAATATAAAAAGTAATGTAATAAAATCAAAAACAATCCTATCAGAAAAAATACGACAAATTTAGGTCAGATTACAAAGACAATAATTGGGAGATTATGTAGATAGAATAGACTACAATAAAATTGACAAATGGGCTAAAGACCAGTGCTTGAAAGTAAAAAATTTCTTAGACAGAATATTTAAATTGTAAAAAAAAAAAATTATTTGGTTATGAAACATTAAAATATTTTTAGATAAAATCAAAACCCGGCCAAAAATTTTGTTTGAAATTTTAAATTTTTTTCATAAAAAGTCAAAAATAGCAAGAAAAATTAAACAAAAGCACAAAAATTTTACCCATATTATATAAAAAAATTTAGATTTTTAAAACTAACAATATTCGGTTATAAAATGTAAATGTAAAAAAAATTATAAAATTCTATAATTAGCTAAATTTGGTCATAAAATATCAAAATAAAAAACTTTAAAATAAACTGTTGAAAATTTTTATTTGTTAAGAATCAAAAATTAGAAAATCTGGCCTTAAAACATCAAAATAATGACAAAAAGCACTTAAATCCGGCCATAAACTGTTCATAAATATATGTATGTGTAGCCACGCCGTTACCTTTTGTTTGTTGGGCACACCAAACTACAGAAAAACATTTGTATGTTTGGATGCTTATATAAACTTTGTTAGGAACATTCTATCTGACTTGTGACCGTTTCTCTCCTTTTTGCCGTAGTTTTATAAAATCTTAAAACAGCAAAATGGTGAATGAAATATTAAATTATTGTTAGAATTAACAAAATCCGTCTATGATATGTCAAAAACTGCAAAATTCTACGTATCAATAAACCTAAGATGACGGAAGATGACTTACTTCAGTCTGATGCCGCTACAAATACAGTGAACATTAAAATGCCGTGTGCTTATAAAAGTTGCAAATTGGGTTATATTGCTTGCGAGTTTGTTACCTGTGTAAAGTTCTATTGAGTTTATCACCCCAATTGCTTATAAAAAGGTAAAAAAAATTTTGAGGACCGTGAATGCAAGTCAACAGCCGAAAAGAATACAATGTCTTCTAAAAGGTTTATCAATAAGAAGTTTCATTTTGAATAGCAGGCTATTTGGGCAGCTGTCAATTTTGAAGCTATTATCTTTTAACATTTTACAAGTAAAAACTACGCCATTATTTAAAATGAAACGATACACGTTTTAACAACGCAAATTATTAAAATTTACTACAAAAATGGTGAAAAGTTTTCAGTCACAGTTTGAAAAACTTAAGCACTTTTTGGTCGTCGTAAAACACTTTTTCGGCCAGCAATAAAATGCCTGGGGGAAAAATTTGAGCTGTTGAGACAAGTTTGTGATGTAAAGAATTAAAACCGTGTGCATTGCTTAAGAAAACATGAAAATATTGCTGATGTAGCCCTTAGTGTTGAAGAAAACTCAGATTTGTTAATTCCTTATTGATCTTTGGAATTAAACATTCCACAAACAACATTACACCGTATTTTGCATAATGACTTATGTCTTAAAGCTTTTAAAGTTCAGTTAGCACAAGAACTCAAGCCGGTCGATCACCATAAACGTCGTATTTTTGCTGATTGGGTTCTTCAAATGCATCAAAATGATCCCGAATTTTATCAAAAAATCATCTTCAATGATGAGGCCCATTTTTACCTAAGAGGCTACGATAATAATCAGAATTGTCGCATTTGGGGCTCAGAAAATTCAAGAATGATTGTTGAAAAGTCTTTGCATTCTCAACGTGTCACTGTTTGGTGCGGTTTTTGGGCTGGCGGTGTGATTGGACCCTACTTATTTTGAAAATAAGGCTAGTGCAATTGTTACGAGGAATGAATGGCGCTACCAAGCTATGATTAATAATTTTTTATGGCCGGAATTGGAAGATATTGATATGGAGGACGTTCATTTTCAGCAAGACGGCGCTACGTGCCACACAAGCAACAAAACATTCGCAATTTTGGAAAAAAAGTTTTCTGACTGTGTTATTTCTCGAAGAAGTGATCACAATTGGCCACCGAGATTTTGTGATTTAACACTTTTAGACTTTTTTTTGGGCCACGTGAAAAATAAGATCTATGCCAATGCTCCACAATTGATTCAAGACTTTAAAGATGGAATTTGTGAAGTTATCGAGGACATACAGTCGCAAATGTGCAAATTGGTCATGGAAAATTTTATAAAAAGAATGTGGTACTGCAACCGTAACCGAGGCGGCCATTTGACTGATATTGTTTTCAAATGTCAATGGCATACCTTCCTTTTTACAATGAAATAAACATTTTTTGATTTCTTTTACAAAATACCTGTTTTATTTTAAAATCAAAATGAAATATTGGAAAACCCTATATAAGAAGAAACTTTTAAAAATGGCAAAGATGACAGTATTTAAGACAATATATACACCAATTTAATATATGGAATTAGAACATGGGTAACGAATAAGAAAAAAAATACAGCAGCAGAAATGAAATTATTGAGAAAAGTAAAGTGAGTGAAGAGACAGAATGCAAAACAAAAATATAGAACAAGACTATTATCAACTGCAGTACCGAGCAATAGTAGAAAGTCAAATAAGATGGTTTAACATATGCAAACTAGAAGCAGAATAAATAGATCACATGTAAAAAACTTGATGGAGGCCAGACATGAAATGAAGCACAAAAAGCACTGAAAAAAAAGCCTAAACATTTTGTTCTAAATTTGGCTATAAATTATTAATTAAAATCATTTAAAATATTAAAATTTTATTTATAATACGTCAAGAATAGTAAAATCTAATCAAAAAGTATGAATAATGTCTGAAACCATCAGAATCGGGTCAAAAACTGTTAAAATATTAAAAATAGCAAAATCCAGTTATGAAATATAAAAATATTGTCAAAATGTACTAATTTTCAGCGATAAAACTTTTTCAAAATATAAAATTTACTTATAAAAAGTTAAAATTTAGCAAAAATCAGGCTTTGAAACATCAAAATAATGATAGGAAGCATTAAAATCTGACTAAAAAAAATAAGAAAAATCTGGAAAGATCTAAAATCCGGCCAAAAGTTAAATTGCCTAAAATTTTATTACAATAATATTTGATTGTCAAGATGCACTAAAATCCGGCAACAAACTGTTAAAAACTGCAAAATAAAATATCAAAAAACAACTAAATCCGGTCGTAAAACATTAACATATTTTCATAAAGCACTAAAATTAAGTATTAAACTGTTAAAAATGCAAATTTATAGTCATAAACAAATAAAGTAAACCTGCCTTCCTATGGCGTAACTTGAACATTTTACATTCATTTTTATCCTTTTACAATTTAATTTGATTCTTTATTATCTTTTTGATATTCTATCCTATTATGTAATTTATGTAAATTTGTGGTCTTCCTGTGCTGTATTTTAATTAGTCACTGTAACTGGCCCTGCAGTGTGAAACGAGTGTCCCTGTTTAACTTTTTGTTTGTTTCTGTTATTATTATTTTTAAATTTTCTGTTTATTATCCAACATGCCTAATTGCAAGCTATGTAAGCAATTCATAGCTCCTAACAACATACAAAACTGTTTGAAATCTGATGGTAAATGAACTTGCACTACTTGTTACCCGTTAGATGATAGCACTTCTGCAGACCAACAAACGTCAATTAAAGTAGAAATTATTGCTGCAATAAATGATATGTTTAAAACTTACTTCACACCTTTTTCTGATGAAATTAGAAAACAAGTAACTACTTGTACTGAAGCAATAACAGCTCTTACTGAACAAATTGCTGTTTTAAAAACTGAAAATTTTGTCCTTAAATCTCAGATTGCAACTCTCAATGGTACCAATCTCACATCAGATGATATTATTCATGAGATTGAGGAAAGAGAAAAAAGATCTTCTAACGCCATGATTTACAATGTTCCGGAATCCCAAAACCATGATTCTAAGATGAGACAGCAAGACGACATTGATTAAAAAAAAAAATACTTTTGGTAATAACAACGCTAATGCACTATCTGGTATTTCTTTGTTTGTGTTGGAAAACTTGGAGCACGACCTAGACCCATCAAAGTTCATTTTAAAAACAAACAAGACGCTATTAATTTTTTTAAAAATTTGCAAAAATCTCAACTTAAATAGTATTCGTATGGGACCCGATCGTACTCCAAAGCAATGTAAAATTTTAAATTAAGAAATAAACAACAGAACGGTGAATCCAATTTAACAATTAAATTTATTAATGGCTACCCTCGTGTTATTACAAACTCTGCATGATATTCTTCGCCCTCTGGAAACATCACCGTCTTTTACCAAAACGTTCGTAAACTGAATACTAGAATTGAAACCTTTTTTAATAATATCTGTGATTGTGACTATGATGTTGTGCTAATAACTGAATCGTGGATAACACCTAGTGTGGGTAGCCGTGAATTATTCGACGAATCGTTTCAAGTTTTTCGAACTGATCGCAATTGAATACTCTCTGGAAAATTGAAAGGTGGTGGAGCTCTAATTGCTGTTCGCAACTCTTTTAAAATACAAATTGTTTCCACAGATTTTATTAACCAACAAGTTCCGTTAATTGATTTTACTATGTAAATGTAAACTCAAATTCAGTTGGTTATTTATTGTTCTTGTTTATATTTCAACTAGCGCATTAACTAATGATTATAAATTATTTTTTAATTTGCTAACTCAATTGCTAATTAACTTTGGAGATAATAAAATTATTTTTGTAGGTGATTTTAACTGTTCAGAAATAACTCTTACACTGAATAGTTTATTTAGCCAAGCTTCTATTATATCAAATTTTTGTTTTTTCTTAGGTCTTAGGCAATATAATTCAATTAAGAATTCTTTAAATAATATTCTGGACTTAGTATACTCTAACATCGAATGTCAAGTATTTAGAGAAACATTTCCTCTAGTTTCTGAAGATATTCACCATCCTGCACTTACATTTGCTTTACAATGTTATCCGGATTTGTCTCCAGTTAATATAGATGCAGTCAAACTTAACTATAAAAAAAGGTAACTACCCGGCACTGTATGGAGTGGAGTACACTTTTAAATTTTTCTGATGTAAATTTAGCTTTTGTTGAATTTTATAATATATTAAATAGTGCGCTGCATAAGATTATTCCATCTTGCAAAGTTAAACAGAAAAGAAAATATCCACCTTGGTATAACATAGAAATTATAAAGCTTATTAAACAAAAAGCTTCAGTTAGACTATAACTTAAGTTCAACTCTCCGACAATAACAACGGAGTTTAAACGACTTAGAATTTTAACTTAACGTAAAACTAAATCTGCTTACAGTATTTATATATCCTTAATTTAAAATGAAGTTGTCTCTAACCCAAAACAGTTTTGGACATACATCAACTCTAAGAAATCCAACTCATCTAGAATTCCTTTTACTTTGATTAGTGGTAATGAAGTATTTGATAATCTTAAGAACATTTCTAATGGCTTTTCTAAGTTTTTTGAATCCGTACACATTCTCCCGTCTACTATTGTCATCCTTGACAACTGTAGCTAAATGTAGAACTTTATATTTTCTCATGTTTCAGAAGATGCTGTGTTAAAGATTCTTAAAAACCTTCCAAATAAAAATTCTGCTGGCAATAATAATTTACCTGCTTTTTTATTAAAAGATTGCATTATTTTGTTTTGTCATCCTCTCACAATTTTATTCAATTTATCCATTACTACCTCTACTTTCTTTAATAATCTGAAAATAACTTCTGTTTGTCCAATATCTAAAACTAATATCAATCTTCACAACATTGATAACTATTGCCCTATTGCAATCTTACCACACATTGCCAAAGTCTTTAAGCGTATTCTCTATAATCAAATATACAACCATGTTAAACCATATATCTCCACTAATCAACATGGTTTTGTTCCAGGGCGTTCAACTGTAACAAATCTGTGTGTTATTACACACGAAATAGCTAAAACTCTTGACACTTCTGGGCAAATAGACGTTATTTATACAGATATGTCAAAGGCTTTTGTTAGAGTTGAACATAATATTCTCTTAGCTAAGCTTACAGATTTTGGTTTTTGCAGTTCATCTATTGTACTGATGTCATCTTATCTCAAAAAGCGTGAGTCGTACATCACTTTCAATTACTATAAATCTTACTCTTATTTTTCAACATCTCGTGTTCCGCAAGGATTAATATTGAGGGCCATGTTGTTCAATTTATTTATTAATTACCTTTTCACATGACTAGGTTGTCAGCATCTTCTATATGCAGATGATCTTAAAATATATTCAAAGATCAACAGCATCAATGACTGTTTTCAGTTGCAGAACATGTTAAACCAAATTTTCACATGGTGTATTGCTAATCGATTAGATTTAAACATTAACAAGTGTAAGTTTATGTCATTTACACGAAAAACTAATGTCATTAAGTTTAATTATCTTATCAATAGCCGTTCAGTTGAGTATGTTAGTACTTTTAAAGACCTTGCTGTTCACTTTGATACTAAACTAACTTTTAATCACATTAAAAACGTTGTACAGAGTTCTATAAAAGCTTTAGGATTTATTTATCACCAATAGTTTTCAAAATCTTAGTGCCTTAAAGGCTTTATATAATTCTTTTGTGCGTTCTAAACTGGAATACGCTTTTTTAATTTGGTATCCACAGAACCAACATCAAACACAACAAATTGAAAGTGTGCAACGCAGGTTTTAAAAATATTTATTTTTTAAAATTGAAGGACATTATCTTATTAGAGGCTTTGATCACTTCAGTTAACTCAACAAGTTTAATTTTGAATCACTAGAGCTTAGACGTTTTAAGGCAAGTGTTATTTTTTTGTATAAACTCTTGCACAATATTGTCGATTCTCCTGAAATTAGACAACTTATTAAATTGCATATACCATCTTTTAACAGTCGACAAAACCAACCTTTAGTTTACCAACAATATGTATTAGTTAAGGTCTTATGTCGCCAATTGATAATGTTTGTTGTAATTTAAATAATATGCCACCCTGCTGTGATATTTTTAATGATAGTCTTAAGTATTTAATTGAACAAGTTAATTAATTTTTTTTTTTTTTGCAAATGTTAATCTTATTTTAAATTTTTATATGTATTTTTATTATTTAATTTTATTTGTATATGGTACTTTTTTTTGTATGTTGTCTTGTAATTGGGAATTGATTCTTGTAGGGTAATAAATACCTATTATTATTATTGTTATTGTGAGGCAATTAAGGTAACTGGTGCACCTACTGAAAAGACGTGTATGTTTAGATGCCTTTATCAATTTGGAAAAAAACGTTACGCTCTGCATTATTTTGTCAGCGCTGTTTATCATACATGTCCTCTTCGCGGTAATTTTATAAAACCTCAAAAATTGTTAGAAATAGCAAAATACGCTTATAATCTGTCAAAAAGTGCAATATTCTATTTATAAAATATCAAAAAGAATAAAAAAATTAAAAAGGTTAATAATTTGGTCAAAAACAATTTAAAACAGTTTTAAAATATCTAAAATATTGTTAGAAAAAACAAAATCTAGCATAAACTGTTAAAAAGTGCAAAATCTGATCAAACAAATTTAAACAATTTTTAGAAAGTACCATAAACTTTTTATCTTTATGAAATTTTAAAAAGAAAAATTTAAAATATAAATAAAAAAAAATGTCAACAAAAACCAAAATCCGGTCATAAACTGTCAAAAAATGCCAAATTCCATTCACAAAATGTAAGAAATAACAAAATTCAGTTTTTCAGATTTTAAAATAAACGCCGTAAACTTTTGTATGCTTGTAAATTCTTTTGCATTCTAAACATTTGTTTAAAAATGACTGAATCATTTTCAACACTTATTAGATCTACTTCAAATGAGTTTGTAACCTAACTACATTTTTCAATATGGACATTTTGTAAAATATATTTTTTTATTTTATTTTTAAAATTGTCAAATATCCTAAAAAAATAAGCTTAGTCGAATATTGTTGTCATTAGCATCATAACATAAATCTTGACAAGGCACTCTTAATTAAGAAAACACATGCATACTATTTTGCATTGTAGTCAGCCTAATATGCAGAAGATGTAAAATGAAAAACAAAACAATCGAGCATCTACTATGTACCTGCCTGACGCTTTCTTTTGCAAAAAAGTATTTTATGGAATTGTTGGCTTGACATGTCCAGCATAAGAAAAATTTTGCTAAGCAATGTCTTAGCATACATTAACCACATAGGTTGGCTATGTGTTGGGACAAAAAAGTAAAGTTTACCACTGAAAAAAGCCTCATGAGACCTATATGCAGTAAAAAGGTTCTTCAAATTTGTTACTAACGGAATAGTTGGATGGCAATTAGGACTCCAGTAGTGGTTAATTGCATTTAAAATTTAATTAATTATTTTATTAAAATTAAACAAACATTTTGGAAGTTACATTCCAACTTTCTTCATCAGCGCTTTTTTAAACTAAGATATATGTTTCAATTTTCTAAGTAATTCCGTAGCATACGGTCTGTTTGTATTTCTTGTTCCTGTTAGTGAAAACATTATGGGTAGATCAATTTGCCTAACATGAAGAAGGAATACATTTTGACTGTTTAATAAGTATCATTATTACTATTATAGTTTTAAGTATGGTTTTATTATTTATTTTATTATATTGACCTATATAATAACCCTTAAAAATATTTTACCAAAATTAAAGATCTATTCTGATAAAGCAACAGTCATCAATCAACTCATTATTACATCTAATTACTTACACAAAATAATTTATTATCAAACTACATCTTTATTTAACTTTATAAGAATTAGTACAGAAACGACAATATATCGCTTAGTTGAAAAACAATGTTAGCAAATAATTTGAAATTAGTATTAACAACATCATCATACTTAGGGCTATTGCCATTCTATAGTGCAAAATCAAAACACTTTTACAGAAAACCAATTTACTCAAACCTAGTCATAATTATTTTCAGTTTAATATCTTTGTATTATTTATACA
Source organism: Tachinus rufipes (assembly GCA_963932245.1). Taxonomy (NCBI): domain Eukaryota; kingdom Metazoa; phylum Arthropoda; class Insecta; order Coleoptera; family Staphylinidae; genus Tachinus; species Tachinus rufipes. The sequence continues at coordinate 17,155,075 of OZ010744.1, forward strand.
CAAAAATATCAAGTCATAGTTTTATATCTGATGGCTATAATTCGTTAATCTTAGATATTGCAATGAATACTTTTTTTATGACCATAAGCTATTGTTATTTACTTAACACCAAAATTACAGAAAGGGTTCAAAATCTTTTTTCTGATATCAATGAAGTTGATTTATTATTATCAAAGCAATGCAATATAAAAACAAAACAATATAAACATAGAACCATGTTTATAACATTTACTATAATATGGTTGCTTATAATCATATCAGATTTTTGGCGATGGAATGCATTGCGTCTTAAAAAGCTCCGCATGTTACCTCCATACATTCATATATTTTACGTATGGGTTATAGCTTATTTAAAATTTAGTATTTTGTAGGAATTGAAATTAAGATATAAAATGTTTAATAAAATATTTTTAAATTTTAATAACGAATTTGTTTTAAATAATGGTTTTCGCAATTTGATTCAAATGCATAGTGGTTTAAGTGATGTTGTTGCTGATTTTAATTCGATTTTTGGTTTGAGTATGTTGTTCAACGCTTTATTTAGTATTGGAAATGTGCTACTGATGTTATATTTTGTAATTAATACTGAAGATATAATGCATAATACTAAAATGTATGTTTGGTTAAATACGGGAATGTGGCTTTTAATTTCATCTGTAAGTTATGATTTTTAATACTAATATTATTTAAATAAAATATAAATTTCTTTTTTTATTCAGTAGTCAAGTAAGCGTATAAAAGTTTTAGGCGCTTGTGCCGTGCTGTTGTTGTGTTTGATTTAAAAAAGTAATTACTTAATTTCTATTTTTAGGTTATTCACAATAATGCTGTTGCTGAATATTTAACTAATCTACTTTAATTGCATTAATTTTATTTTTAAATAAAATAAAATTTTCGATTACAGACAATTAATATATGTCCCATTCTTTCAATTGCATATATCAATTACACGTTCCATTACACTTAATACATTCTCTCAATATTAGTCCACTATATTACTGATCTAATCATTTAATTAATAATAATCTAACAGTCACGATACAATTTCAACAAACACTGCATTCAACACCAACCTAGCAATCAAGATGCAACCAATAGCTGAAAATATTAAAAGCTTGCTAACAGTATGTTCTTATTTGAGCCTCACACCTTACTACAATTCAAAATTTCATCGGTTTGAAGTAATGCGAATTTATACAACATTTATGATAATTATTTTAACTATATTATCAATAAATTATACCTATCAAAGAATGGCATCTAAATCTGAAGTGCGCGCATTCGGTCGCGTTGGTTTAGTACTTGATAACACAATTTTAGCAATATTGCAAACTAAAAATTATATATTTTTAATTGGTTCTGTTAAAATGTACGTACCAAAATTTCAAAAAATGTTTGATGATTTTAATAGATTTGATAGATTAATGCTTACGTTAGATAAAAATGCAGAACCGCAATTTAGTAAATTAACTTTAAGGATTATAATAGAAGGGGTCATATTTTTTATTGTTGCAACGTGTGATTATTTTCAATGGAATAGAATGCAACCGGATCATTTATACAAAATAATTGCATTCATTCATTTTTATTTAGTTTTTAAAATTCATGCTTTGGAACGCATTTTGTTAATATCTATTTATAAAAGGTATGTTATTTTAAATAAATTCTTTTATAATGATGATGAAGTGAATAAAATTTTGCATACTAATAAGTTTATTTATGCTGACAGGAATTTTGACGTGTTGACTAAATTGCATTTAATTTTGAGTGATATTATTGATAATTTTAATAATATTTTTGGGTTGCAAATATTGTTAACCGTGTTGTTTGCTTGTTTCAATACGTTATTTTTGTTGTATTTTTTAATGGAAAATATGAAGTTTGAATGGAAGGTGGAGTTGTTGATTTCTACTGCTGTGTGGCAGGCAATTGCTGTTGTAAGTATTTTTTGCTTAATTTAAATTGTTTTGCAAAACACGTAATTTTTAATATAATAAAAACCAAATTTATACTATAAAACAAAAAAAATTTTGTAAAACAGTCAATTCTGGACAAAACTAAGACCTCAACAGTATTTTTTTCCGCGCATCTTAGTTGATCTTAGCTAAGTACTTAATTAAGTTCAAAATTGTTTTGCACTTTATAGCTTATTTATTAATATATGCTCAAAAAGAAAAGCCTTATTGACCATTTTAAACAACAAGCGCGATGTTCCATTGAGACAACATCAAAAATGCACGTACGAGGTTACTGTTGTAAAGTTTTTTTTCTTTTACGGCTACACAAACATGTTGTTCTACTAGAACAGCAAACCGATAAGCTGACTGTTGGATTTTGGAATAAATATTTTTGTTGTTGCTTGGACAATACAGTTAATAAAAACTTGTACAGAAGTTTTGATATTCTGACTATTCAATTTTGGCAAAACCAGTATGGCTTGAAAACTATGCAGTTTGCGCAGTTCAGAGTTTCTTTCCCCTCTCCTCTCATGCACTACCTACCACGAAGGTGCATTAGAACGGTTGTGTGCGTCAAACCCCGGGAGCGTGTTGCTCTTGAAAGGGAAAGCAGTAAAGATGTCTACTATTTGTCGTGAAAGTAGCTGCGGAAACAGCCTGGGTATCAGGTTTACTGTCACAAGCGCCTACCAAAAATTAAAACTTTAGAAATTTGCATTTTGTGATGCATTGGCTTTTTTTAATTGATATTGATTTTAATGTAGAAATATTTTGAATGCATCTAGTGTGCCAGTCTTATAGGCGCTCCTAAAATGTGTAGATGACTTGTACTACGTTTATGTTTAAGTACAGACTATTAAACAATTTGTCAGTTTCTAACTTTGCTTACTTGTGTCAAGTAGAAAAATGTTAATTTGTTATTGAAATATTTGCGTTTTGCGCATGGCTTTTTGTTCTTTTTGTTGCCTGCTTAATGGATTTTTATATGCGAGCGTTGATTGTGTTCCTGAATCTGCTGTTAAGAAGCAAGTGCAATGGATTAAGTTTTAGATAAGGTTTTTTTGCATTCAGCTTGATTAACATTTGTAATATGCTGTGTGCGGTCTTTTTCACGCAGCGTGTTGGCTCCCAGACTTAATTGACTGGTTGTTTTTTGCCAACAAGATTTCTATAATCTTCAAAAGATTGTAGCGTAACACTACCGTTGGTGGTTAGTTTATGGGCATAGAGAAAGTAATTCTAAATATCAAACAAAAAGTATTTATTATCATTAATATCAAAAACCTAAAATAAAAATTAATCATAAAACTAAACACAATACATTTTAACACTAACAAACTAAACAACAATAATTCAAATAAACTCAAAATAATAATTCTACATTACCTAGCAGGTACAACTTGGCTTCATTTTGTTTATATAAAAGACACATCAATTACAGCACTAAAGGCTCGTTCTTAACATTAACAGCTGCGGGGATAGAAAGAACAATTTCTCTCATGTACTGCAAAGATTTTCTATACCCGCGTCCCGAAGAACCCCCGGCCAATCACGCTTATCCCGCAATGCGCGCGAATTTAATGTAGACGTGCGCTAGAAAGGGTCGGACTAATCGTATTTATTTTGGCATAACTGCCCCCAAAGTTGTTAGTATCGGCTTCGTCTCTATAAAACAACTTGTAAAAGGACGCAAGTGAGTTATATAATAAGTACCTCGCTCCACATCGTTTTCCAGACCTTGTAAGACATAAGTACAAGGACCTACTGCTTTGTCAATGCGGTACGGTCCTTCAAAAAGGAGCATAAACTTCCTAATTTGGTTATTAAAGGCACTCGATATATTGTTTGCTCGAAGCAAGACTTTGTTGCTCACACAAAAAACCCTATATGGCAGTCCTGGGTTTAACGCTTCCCGCCGCTTTGCCTTACTACAGAATGTTTCTCTAGCCAGAAATATCTTTACGTGCGCATCTAAATTCCTTACGATTTCTGGCGAATTGATTATTTTATCTAACAATACTATTGACGGTTTTTTGGTTTGCAGCTCTATGGGCGTAAAACCCGTTGATTCATGGACTACATTATTTAAAAACATTGCAATATTTGCAACTTCAAAAGCCCACCGCTTATGTTGATCATGGCAATATGTTTGGAAAAGTTGACCAAGTTCTCGCATAATCCGCTCCGAAGGGTTGGCCTGGGCGTGCCGGACAGAGCAGTGCTCAACATTTACGTTGTAAGACTGTAAGGTGTTTATCCATTTTTTGTTTGAGAACTGAGTCCCATTATCAGTTAGAATTCGCTGTGGGCATTATTGCGTTCTAATGTACTCCTTCTTTAACCTGTTTAGGATTGTGGTTGTAGTTGCTTTTTTGATTGCGTATAGTGTGACGTATTTTGTGAAAACATCCACTATTACGCACAAGTAAGCAACCCCTCTACGGGAAATCGGTAAAGGCCCATAAATATCCATAGCTATAAAGTCGTTAGGCCCTGCAGTAAATTCCGGTTTAGCAGCAGGCGATACTTTGGAAAATTTAAAAATTTCACAAACTTTAATAACGCGTTTAACATCACGATGTAAGTTTTTTGCATATACTTCTTGCCTTAAAGCTTGCCACGTCTTAAAAACCCCAAAGTGTCTTATTGCTTCATGAAAAACTAAAACAATTTTGTCTATTTGGTTCCTTTGTATGCACACTAGGTAAAGTTCATTCTCTATAAACCTTATAAATAGTAGCCCTTTATGCAGTATGTATCTGGAATCTGTGTGTTCTTTATTTTTATTTAGGGTTTTATAAATTTGCTCAAAATAAGGGTCATTTTGTTGGTCAACTTCAAGGTTTTTAAAAGCACCTATGATCAGTTGATTTTGTTTGAACTTAGTTGTCATGACCTAAAAACATTTGTCTAATCTCGTTGGTGGTGATCGCGATAACACATCTGCTACTATGTTTTCTTTTCCAGGTATGTATTGTACTTTAAAACCCTATTCTTGCAATGCGAGTACCCATCGGGTTATCCTGGCAGCCAGCAAACGGCATAAGATTAAAAAAAAAGTGATCTGTGATCAGTAAGAACCGTAAAGTGACGGCCGAGTAAGTAAATTTGACAGCGTTTTAGAGCCCAAACTACTGCGTACGCTTCTTTTTCTGGAGTACTATAATTTTTTTCTCGTTGTAACAAGATTTTGCTAGCGTATGCAACTATCTTTTTCTCCCCCCGATGGACTTGAAAAAGCTGCGCTCCCAACCCTACGTTACTTGCATCGGTTTGCACAAAAAACGGTTCTTTTAAATCTGGTCTGCACAACAGAGCTTTCTGACTTAACAAGATCTTTAAATTTTCAAAAGCGTTGATTTATTGTTTTTCCCACTTCCATTTGTTTTTTTTCCTTAACAATGCTACTAGTGGTTCTGAAAAGGTTGCAAAGTTCTTGCAAAATTGACGGTCAAAATTGCAAAGCCCGAGGAAAGCTTGAAGTTGCTTTATATTTTGTGGCGTTGGAAATTTCCCTTTAGCTTGTACTCGAGCTGGGTCCGGTTTCAACACATCTTTGTTTAGAACATAACTCAAAAATTGCATTTCCTCCTCAAAAAAGTGGCATTTCTTTAGTTTAATTGTAAGACCGGCTTGTTATAAACTTGTAAGTACTCTAGATAGGTGATCTATGTGTTCTTCCAGCGTCTCCAAACAAATTAACAGATCATCTACGTACGTTAACACAAAATTTGAAAATTCTAGACCCAGGATTTGATCTAAAGCGCGAGTAAACAACGCTACGGATGTTTTCAAGCCAAAAGGCAAAACGCTAAATTGGTATGATTTTGTTCCATGAACAAAACCTGTATAGTCGATTGTAAGGTGTGCACTATATCGGTTATAGGTTTAGGAAGTTTCAGTCACTTTATTCAGACGTCGTGCTTCTAGGCAAACCCTCACCGTACCATCCTTTTTTAGTGTTGTCACCAACGGACTACTGTATGGAGTATTTGCACGTTCTATTATCCCAAGTGTTTTCATTTTATTGATTTGATGGGCGTACCGAAAAAGACGTATAATCCGATAAAAAGATTTGGTGTTCATATGCCGCTGTGCGTCCCGGTAGTTCCGAGAATACTTCTCGATATTTTGTTAATATTGTTTTTAAGCAGTTTTTTTTATCTCTTGAGGCAAGTTTGCTTGAATTAAGTAACTTATTACAGATTCCTCTTGGCTCGGTGTTTCCTGTGTGGCAGTGCTTGCAAAATTGTGTCTGTTATTTTTAATTCACTGAGATCTAATTGATACTACGTCTTTATTTGCAATATTGTGAAAACTTTTAAATTGCGGTATAATTATGTACGATGAAAAAAGTGGGATTATCAGACAAGCATTGTGGAGGTCGATTGTTACGCGACTACTTCTAAGCCAGTCAATTCCAATAATTATTTCGTGATCAAGTTCTGGGATTATGTAAATATCATGAGTAAACGTATGCCAGTTTAAACTTTAATTGGATTTGATAGACCGTTTTTTGCCCCGAAATGCCCCTTTAACGCAAATTCCAGATGTTGAAAAAATGGCATGTCTGGTACAAATTTACAAATTTGTGCCCACACATTACCCTATATACAACAAATATCGCTACCCGTGTCAACTAAGGTATTGAAATTATTATGTTGTATTTGCATATTTATAAAAGGGCACCGCATTTCTTGTATTTTATAGTTATAGTGACAGTCTGAATTAAGTAGGTCGTACGCCGGATTATTATTTTTAATTACATTTGTTTGCGCCTCATTTAGTTCTGCTCCGAGTTGAGATTTTGTGGGCCGATTCGTTTCCCGAAAAATTTTCCTCCTCGTCTGAAATATTGATAACATTTATTCTATTTCTTTCGTTTTTACTTGGTGGTTGTCTGTATTGGTTATTATATCCGTCTCGGTAATTATCTTTAGTGTTTTGTTGATGTTTTACGTTTCGCGGCCTATTATAGTCATTAGCACAAAAATTTACATTGTATTTTCTATTATATTGTCTATTGCCTTGTAATAAATTGCGGTTTTCAAAAGGTTTTTTGTAAAACTCAACTTGTTTTATCACATTTTGAGCTTCTTTTAAAGTTTTAGCCCCGATAAGTGTAATTGCAATTGAAGATGGGTAGCCGCGGCCTATTATGAATACGAGGTGCGCTTCGGGGTACGGTGGGTCTAGATGTTTTGCTTTAGCAGTACATGTGAAAAGATAGTCCAAAAGTGAACCTGTAGCCCAGCTGCAAAAGGTTTTTCGTAAAACTCAACTTGCTTTACCACATTTTAAGCTTCTTTTAAAGTTTTAGCCCCGATAAGTGTAATTGCAATTGAAGATGGGTAGCCGCGGCCTATTATGAATACGAGTTGCGCTTCGGGGTACGGTAGGTCTAGATGTTTTGCTTTAGCAGTACATGTGAAAAGATAGTCCGAAAGTGAACCTGTGGGCTACAGGTTCACTTTCGTATTGCTGTATTTGCCCTGCTCAAGTTCCAACCTAACTGCCATTTGTTTTTCAAAACTTCAATATCGTAAACAGAACGCTTCTTTTAATTCGTTATAATTATGAAATGACAAAAGAAAGGCGTCCGTCTAGTTTTTTGCACTGCCGGTAAAAGCACAATAAAAAAAAATTATAAACTTAAAAAATGGTACTTATGTTCTAAACAAAGATGGGTTGAAACCGAACCCAGCTCGAGTACAAGCTATAGGAAAATTTCCAACGCCACAAAATATAAAGCAATTTCAAGCTTTCCTCGGGCTTTGCAAATTCGACCGTCAATTTTGCAAAAACTTTGCAACCATTTCAGAACCACTAGTAGCATTGTTAAGAAATAAAATCAAATAGAAGTAGGAAAAACAACAAATCAACGCTTTTGAAAATTTAAAGATCTTGTTAAATCAAAAAGATTTGTTGTACAGACCAGATTTAAAAGAACCGTTTTTTGTGCAAACCGATGAAAGTGACGTAGGGTTGGGAGCGCAGCTTTTTCAAGTCCATTGGGGGGAGAAAAAGATAGTTGCATACGCTAGCAAAATCTTGTTACAACAAGAAAGAAATTATAGTACTCCAGAAAAGGAAGCGTATGCAGTAGTTTGGGTTCTAAAACGCTGGCAAATTCACTTACTCGGCCGTCACTTTACGGTTCTTACTGATCACAGATAACTTTCTTTTTTAAACTTATGCCGTTTGCTGGCTGCCAGGATAACCCGATGGGTACTCGCATTGCAAGAATACGATTTTGAAGTACAATACATACCTGAAAAAGAAAACATAGTAGCAGAAGTGTTATTGCAATCACCACCAACAAGATTGGCAACGCCTACAGACAAATGTTTTCAGGTCATGACAACTAAGTTCAAACAAAATCAACTAATCATGGGAGCTTTTAAAAACTTTGAAATTGACCAACAAAATGACCCTTATTTTGGGCAAATTTATAAAACCCTAAATGAAATTAAAGAACACACAGATTCCAGATACATACTGCATAAAGGGCTCCTATTTATAAGGTTTATAGAAAATGAACCTTACCTGGTGTGCATACCAAGGAACCAAATGGACAAAATTGTTTTAGCTTTTCATGAAGCAATAAGACACTTTGGGGTTTTTAAGACGTGGCAAGCTTTAAGGCAAGAAGTTTATGCAAAAAACTTACAACGTGATGTTAAACGCGTTATTAAAGTTTGTGAAATTAGTCAATTTTCCAAAGTATCGGCTTCTGCCAAACCGAAATTTACTGCAGTCCGGCCTAACGACCTTATAGCTCTGGATATTTATGAGCCTTTGCCGTTTTCCCGTGGAGGGGTTAGTAAAGGAATACTTTAGAACGCACCAATGCCCACAGCAAATTCTAACTGATAATGGGACTCAATTCTCAAACAAAAAATGGATAAACACCTTACAGCCTTACAACGTAAATGTTGTGCACTGCTCTGTCCGGCACGCCGAGGCCAACCGTTCGGAGCGGATTATTCGAGAACTTGGTCGACTTTTCCGGACATATTGCCATTTCTTATCAATACATAATATTGATAAAAAATTGTAATCTATTCCAAAAATCTACCGGATGCGTCTTCCCTTCGCCATCAAACACAGGTAACATTTTAGCTAATCTAGATATATCTATAAGGTTAGTATTACAATTATCTTCACCATTTCTAGTATTTAAAGGATTTGGGTTAAATTGATAAATGTTTTCTTCAGAGAAATGATCGCGCAATAAGATTGATCTAACATATTTAGTATAAAGGTTAGTATTAGGTACATTACAACCCTAATTATTTGATTGATTAGTTTGACAATGTAAATTATAATCAGTTAAATGACTTCCCTGTTTCCCTGTGATGTTATCTTCTTTGATTGCATTTTCCACCATTTCCATTATTCTATCCTTCAGTTGTTTTTCTTTAAATTCTTTGTGATACTTGTTCTCAGTGGGTGGTGATAATATTGTCTGGTTGTCATTTCTAGGCCATGGGTTTCTTCTTTTATCGCCATCCATATGCCTTGAGTCGGTAAACATTCTACGATACTTAATTTGTTTTGGGATTGCCCCTTGGATTCAATTTTTTCTTGGTTATTTTCTTCAGAATTTATTATTTCTACTCCATTTATATTCAATGCAGTTGCATTAACATTTAGTGCACATGCTTCATCTTGCTGTTCTATCCACAATGATTGGTTATTTTGTAATACTGTATTCCTAGTTAAAGTCGGCGAGCATTGCACGTGGTCGTCCATTTTAGCTACGGTTTTTTCCATTGAACACGCTGGAAAATTCCACTCCTTGCACATAAAACTAATTCACGTTGGGCTCCAAGTTGTAGCGTAACACTTCCGTGGGTGGTTAGTTTATGGGCATAGAGAAAGTAATTCCAAATATCAAACAAAAAGTATTTATTACCATTAATATCAAAAACCTAAAATAAAAAATAATCATAAAACTAAACACATTACATTTTTACACTAACAAACTAAACAACAATAATTTAAATAAACTCAAAATAATAATTCTACATTACCTACCAGGTACAACTTGGCTTCATATAGTTTATATAAAAGACACATCGATTTCGGCACCAAAGGCTCGTTCTTAGCATTAACAGCTGCGGGGATAGAAAGAACAATTTTTCTCATGTACTGGAAAGATTTTCTAGACCCGCGTCCCGAGCAACCCCCGGCCTATCACGCTTATCCCGCAATGCGCGCGAATTTATTATAGACGTGCGTTAGACAGGGCCGGACTAAACGTATTTATTTTGGCACAAGATTTAATGTTTAAAAGCGCTTACTGACTACTAATTAACTTTAGGTGTAATTACACAATAAAAAAATTTACACGTCAATGTGTACAACCTTCCACTTTGACAAGGTCAATAAACATGCAAATTTTACGCCAGCTTTGTAAGCGTTGATTTAGTGTGAAGACGGTTAAAGAGTTACAAATTTTCAATATATAGCTAGCATTTTAATTGGTTGTTTATATTTGGAAGTCTGTTTATCTTGAACCGCAAGACAAAATAACTCACGATCTGAGTGATTTGTATCAGCTTTCAGTTGGATGTTACTAATGTAGTAAGCTGCTTTGAGAATCCTTTTTAGAGTTTTATTTTGAAATAATTTTCTTTTTTTAGATAGGAAAAAGCAGTAATATCCCATGCGCATGTCTATGTTGGGCAATTGATTGTTTTGAATAATTGCAATTTGTTGCTAGTATTTATATTGCTGTAGAATTAACATTCTGCTTGCTATTTTGGCTTTATTCAATATGATATGTGTAATCTAATAATTAGTCTTTGATCTAGCTCTATTCTTAGATACTTTGCAGTCTATAGAATTGAAACGCTGTTAAGATAAACGTGTTTATATAAAGTTTGCTTATAATTTTTGGCAAAAAGTATAACTTTATTTTTTTCTAGATTAATTTTTACTGTACTGAAAAAATTAAATCTGAATTTTATGTATCTCCAAGCCGCTTTAAGTCTGAGCGTAATGACTTTTAAACGCGTGTACAACAGTGCCGTATTGTCAGCGTACGGAGCCATTTTGACACTTGGAGTGATGCATAGTATGTTTGATAATACTAAGGTACTACTGCCTTGACTGAGCAAGGAGTAGACACGTGTTTTAACAGCTTTCTGGAAAGTGTCTGTTCATTTAGGTAAGAAACAATAAGTTTTGACTGTAGTTCTTGGTGCCAGATCTTATCAAAAGCCTTTTCAACATTAAAAAATTTGTTTAAATTTAATTGGTAACACTAGTTAATTGATGGGTTGTAGGATCTTAGATTTTATACAAAACTAAAATTTCTGTTACCTTATTTAGGGTCGACAGAAAACTAATATTGCGGTTGTTATGTGGAAAATGTTAATTTTTCTAACTTTTGAAAAAAGACGTTTATTGTAAAAAAATGTTTTCAAAACTTTGTTTGAAATGCAAATCAAAACTGATACTGGTTTGGGTTTGAGATAAATAATGATTTCTTTTACCCTAGACGGTTTAACCGATTCCAAAATTAAAGCGGTGTCAGTGCGCTGTAAACATTGTCATACTTGGCGGGCATTGAAGTTTAAAACTGTTAGCAAATGTTTTGGTTTTGCCGTTCAAGGTGTATTTAAGGCTTCTTTTGCCATGAATAAAAGAAAGCAGTGTACGCTTATTCCAAAAGACTTTAGCTAACCTCTACATCAGATTTTTATTATTGTTGAAAGAATCAAAAACATTTTTGTTGCACTGATTTTTGCATTCTGTTTGTCTTCTTTGCCTTATTATTAAGCTGGTTAAGCCAGATTTGATTTGATGGGTTGTGAGACTTTTGCCACCTATATCTGGAATAATTTTGAGCACGCAAAAGCTTTTTTGTCTTTTTGTCAAAACCTAATCAATTTGATGCAATTTTTAGACTGGACTGATCCTTGTTTTTGAATTTTTATACTGGTCTGCCTAATAGTTGTGTGCTGTTATTAGTAAAATAAGGCTTTGCTTACACGCGGTAACAATTCTTTTTTAACTGAGAGGTCAAATTAGTTTTATCGATATGGTGTCTAAGTGTTGTCAAATGATTTAGTTTATTGTACTATTGTTTAGAACGAATGTAGTTTATAAACACATTAAAAGTTATTTTTGGGGTTTTACAATTTTAGTTTGAGTTAGGGTTGAATTATTAAAAACACTTGCGGTACGGATTAGTCCAAAATTGTTTTATGTTCCGGGCTTTGGACTTAAAAGTAGCATGTTAAACATTATCTGCCAAAGGTAAGTTGTTTGATGTGTATTAAGGGTCGGATATAAAAATAGACAAAAAATTGTATGTTTGTGTTTCCTCCAGTACCTAGGAAGATGCTGTTGACTGTGAGTAGGGTAAAGTTAAAGTGTAACACTTCTTTAAAGTACTTTTTTACGTGTTCTGTGACGTTGATTGTCTGGGTGTCTGTGACCACCTGCTATATTGGTTGTTTGATCTTGACAACCATTGCTAGTAGCATTTTGATACATATTCTTGGGCTTTTTTATTCTCTTTGGCAACGCCGTTGATTATAGCATATTGTAACTAGTCTTGCATTTTTAAACATGTCCATCTGTCCGCAAAATCGTTTGTTATTTGTTGGAAGTACTCGTTAGCTTGAAGTTTTGTTGTAGATTGCAAACGTACTCGGGGTTGGCATTTATTGTTGATAGATGAGTTTATTTATTTAAGTTGAATTTGCGGTAATTTTGTGCGCTTTTACATCTACATTAAATATACATAAATTATGATGTTTTACAATACTGACAAAAATAACATACAAAGAAGCGCACATATTAAAACAAAACTGTACTCAGCAATACTAATAATTAAAAAAAATTACGATGAACTAATATAATAGAAAGATTTCTAATAAAAAATAAAATAAAATTGATTTACAATAAGGACCACCTAATGAAACAAGAACTGGCAAATTTTCAAAAAGCTTAATAATCAGAAAATTAGATTATAATGAAAACCCAGAGCACTTAGCAATTAAAATAATGTGGTTTACACAATCAAACGCTTTTGAAAAATCGGTCTAGATAGAATCAATTTGTACCTCAGATTCAGATGCATTTAAAATATCATTGTTGTAACAAAGCAAATTAGTATGTGTGGAACGCATTTTACCAGTTACAATTTTATCAACAATTTAGGGATGGCCAATTGAATGCATATACTTATTTAGTTAGTAATATGATAAGAGGTAATATAGCTTTGTATTTATATTTGACAAAATTTAGAGTCTTTCAAAAAAGCATTTTATTTTTTTAGAGCCTCTTTGTTTTCTTTTTATTTTTAATTCTTGGGTTGTATGTTTGTAAAGATAACATGCTCTTCTTTTCTTTACGTTTAGCTTTGTTACCGTCTGGGCACTTGCAGATATTAAGGGTAACGTGTCTATCTTTGAGAAATAAGTAGTGTTCTCTAATTTCAAAATGCTTGGTAAAAAAGACTTTTGAAATTGTTAATAGGGTGTTTTTCTATAATATTAATTATTTGCTGTGTTGTTATACTCTGGCAGTGTGTGGCACATAATACATAAGTTAGTAGCCTTGGAAGTAGACGGAGAATGTCTATTATGTATCGTGTAAGTAACAGCGGGAATGACTTGCTGATATCTACTATCACAAAAGTTGACTACACTAGGTTGATGTTAAACGGAAGTTGGAGTTTGTGGTTAGACTAGCGTCACCTGGTAGCACTAGACGAAAATTGCTAGATATATCTGTTGGCAGATAATATGGTTTTTGTACATATTTCTGCCTTGCCTACAAAAAACGTGCGGCTAGACGTAAGACAATAAAGACAAATTAAATGCTAAAAACATGTTTTTTTTTTAATTCTAAAGTGTGTAGAAAACTTATGCAAATGAGAACACCGTTGCTTTAATTAAGAATTTTTTTTATTAAACGACTTTTGGTTAAGTCGGATTGCCTACTAAGATAAATTTATGTATTATTTTTATTTAAACTTTGATAATGCAGGTTGAAAATTGTAGTAAACCGGATTGCGTTTGCTTGGAATATAGTTCTGAGGGTAAATTCCGTAAACGGTAAAAAAATAATTCAAAAAAATAACAATTCTACTTTTGACTTGGAGATCCAACAAAACGTCACTTGTTGTGCACGTCAAACTTTAATAATTAAATTTTGTTCTTAAAGGCACACGTAAAAAGACGTTTTTTGCTCACAATAGAAATAATTTAAAGTTTAGATGTAGTCGTATTCAATGCCAAATTCATAAAATAAATAAAACTTAAAATTAATATCACAGATGACATCAAAGTTTGTAAAAGACTCCAATGCCAAAACTATAAAACAAATAAAATTTAAAATTATTATTACAGATAGCACAAGAGTTGTTAAAAGTTCTAGTACCAAAACTATAGTATAAATAAAAGACATAAAACTATATCTACAAATCACATTAAAGAATACAAAAAACTGACGTTAGAATAATAAAAATAATATATAATAATGAAAACTAATATTAGGCTTAGTGCTGGGAGTCTAATTTACTTTGTTTCCAGCCAGGTTTTCTGCTTCTTCTACCTTTGTTGCTTTATTGTCAACAACTGAATGTTCTGATCTTGAACTGTCCTAGTGGTCATTGTTGCAAAAATAAAGTTATAATCTGGTTCTATTTGCTCAAAATAGACTGTTTAACGTATTTTAGAAAACGAAATTTAAGTTAAGTCTGCTTTAAGGTCAACCTGAGTGTATGTGGGCAAACTATAGTTTTTTTTAACCGTTCTTGTCTCTTTGTTAGAAAACTAATTGTGCAGGCTTAGTGCAACAACAACAGATAGTAAAAGTTTATTTACTAGCACATTAACGTCCACTAAGGTTTTGTGTATAATATTTTGGTTATTTTGGTATTAGACTGATTGCCAAGACTGTGGATGTCTTGGCAATCAGTCTAATAGTGACAGAAAACTACGTGCGAGTCATTACAATAGACAAAATATATAAATTATCTGTAGTTGACTGCAACTTCTACAGTCAAAAGTGACAATAAAATTCATTTGCAATTAATTTGTCAACATGACCAACGAAGAAGAAGATCCAGACAAGAAACTCACCATTTGGCGTATAAAGGCAACATTGCAGGCAGCTACACGGAACTGCTCTCTACATTTTACATGACCAGTCTTGAAAAAAGACGTTTTAATTTTGACGTGACACTAGTTTTTAAAGTGCTTCGCGGAATTATTGACTGTCCTGACTTGCTCAGCTCTATAGGTATTCATGTCCCAGCTCGAGTTTTACGCAATGACTATTTATTTCATATACCGTTCAAACGCACTGATTATGCGGTGCACTCTGCATCTACACGTATTTTGCGGCACGCTAACGAAGTTAAAGTGGATTTTTTTTAAAGATTTTTTTAATACCCTGCGACGTGCACTTGTCACCCATACGTGACCTTTTTTAAATTTTCTAACTATTTAAGTTTTATTCTTATTTTTATTATTAGTTGTTTTATGTTTAATTTATGTTTTTTAAATTGTAAATATATACTTATTTTGCAATGGCTTCCCGTGACTAGTAAATAAATAAATAAATAAATAAATTTTACAACTTGCTGGCTACATGCAAACTATAGCACAATCAGTCTCTGTATCCAGAAGTAAAATCAAAGCTATCAATAATGAAATAGCGGATCTATTAACTGGGTGGCAATCAACGTAAGAACTTATGGAAAAAATCCACAGTCAGCGTTACAACTTTCCACGGCTCAATCAATTGAGCCCGGCATTGACGACATTCTATCCGACAATAAAACGCACAATAACCCGCAAGAGAAAAAAAGGCTCAGGTCTAACTCGCTACCTATCATACAAAACCCGGCATTCTCTTCATTGCTTGCAAATTCTACTCTGGGATTTTTTGGCAACACAACCAAACAATTTAATAATACAAATACCAATAAATTATAAATTATCCAGTGCTGTTAATGTTTATCAATTTACCAACATTTAATCTACTAGCGCTCAACCAACAGGAAACACCACCTCAGTTCAAAAACCTCGATTACCACTATTAGTAATTGAAGGATATAAAGCAACCTTCATCCATCTTGCCAGAAAATTTAATTTAATGGACATTCAACTTACGTGCCACCAAAATCAAGAATGGCGTTCGTCCGCAAACAACAACTATCTCCGACTTTTGTCGCACCGTTGCGTATCTTGACAAAGCTAAAAATCATGATTACATCTTTAAATTAAAAAAAAAACAATTTTTCAAAATTATGTTTTGTAATATTCCAGAGGACATCTCAGAGGACAAAGTTAAAGCCAAACTATTTAAAATATAAAGTCATTTCCGCCAGCGAATGGGAAAGGGTAAAATCATTTAATCCCTTTTATACTTGCAGCTTCTACACAACGATCCTAACAAGGAAATACTCTAAATCAACAAGCTATTTAACTATACCATCAAAATAGAAGCCAAAAGAAAGTTGTCAGTGTAACCGCTGTCAAAGGTACGGGCACTCTTCTTCTGGGTGCAGTTTTTCCTACCGTTGCGTAAAATGCGCCAGCAACCACACTACTGCTACTTATGATTGTACCAAGAAATCTTGTTCACCACCAAAATGTGCAAACTGCAGAATGCAGCATATTGCTAATTTCTCTGGATCCTGCATTTACCTCAAATTTGTACAAAACAAAAATATTTCTTTCAAACAAGCCACTCAATCTTCTTGGCATCTTATTGCTCTAAACTTTGTAAGTAACCAAAGGTCTTATTTTTTACAATTGGCACTATCCAGCATTTACCCCAACCACTCTATTAAGCCTAACCCAGGCTACAACACATTACAAGTTGCACTCAATTACGCAATCAACTATTTGACAATCTTGCCCGCAATTTAGACAACAATGAAGGTTTTTTCTTAATTTTAGTTGTTTCTTTCATGTCAATCCAGCAACATTATGGATAATGCAACCAAACATGTACTTTTCATCATTTCTTATTGGAACGCCAATAGCGTCCTCACCAAGCTTAATGAACTGGAGTTCTTTCTATTTTAGAAAAAATTTGACATCATGCTCCTTAGTGAGACTAACTTTAAGCTCTTTTACAAAAAAAAAACAAACGGAATTGCGATCCACATCAAGCGTTTTATTGATCTTTTTGAATTTATTTGCCCAGTTCTAGAGTTGTTTGAAGTAACTGTCATAATAATTAACTCTAGAGGTTAAGGTCAGTTCAAAGTTAGCTCTACATACCTCAATCCCACCAAAACTCTCATTACCGATGATATCGATCTATTATTTGCGGGTAATACCCCTCTAGGCCAGACAACTAACTTGGCATTTCAAACAGTCTAAAAACATAATTTGCTAAAATAGAACCCGCTTAAGATGGCAGAGGTCTAGAAATCCTGAAGAGTTGGTACCACTTCCTTTGCAAAATGGACAAAAATAAACACTTATTTTGAAATATATTAAAAGCACTTAAAAAAAAAACTCTATACTAGCCATTAACGGCCTAAACGATATCAAACACACCACTGGAGGTAAAACGAAAGCCATTGCTAATAGCCTAGAAACTCAATACTCCCGTTACTACCATGATGTTAATCTAGATCACATCACATCAACATTTACCGGAAAGTTAGTTATATCCGGGCTATAATCCCCATTGACCACCTCATTTATTTCAAACTTTTAGAAATACTCACTATTATCTAAGAACTCAAAAAACGCTCAGCTCCAGGTTCTAACAAAATTTCCTACGCGGCTCTCAAACTTCTTTCATAAATTCTAGTGCTAATTATCACTAATAGTATTAACAGCATAATCAGACTTTTTTACATCCCTACCATCAAGAAAAGAATCCACGTTATTATAATGCCCAAACCTAGTAAAGATCGTATGTTTTCGAAAAATTATCGCCCGGTAAGTTTGCTCAGCTCCCTAGGTAAAATTGCTGAGTTAGCTATCTTTGCAAAATTAAAAGATCACACCAAAACCCAAATCTTTTATCATCTTTTCAGAAAGGTTTTTGACCTATGCACTTCACGTACCACCTACTACTTTGAGTTCACCAACAAGATCTCAGCTGGTTTAATCATCAACAGAGCAACCGGTGCGGTTTTCTTAGACGTCAAGAAAGCCTTCGATAAAGTATGGCTTAAAGACTTAATCTGGAAGCTCTATCACTTAATTTTTTTGATACGTCTAACCCAATTAATTGCCTCATATTTAGAAAACCTTAGTCTCAACAACATATCCATTGGACACGACACATAACCGGTGTCATCGACAAGGATAAACTAGCCACTAATATTTTAGCTCCAATGTTTTACAAAAAATCTAGTTAAAACATTAAAAACAAGATACGTCTTTATAAAACTGTAATCGGGCCAAAGATTTGCTACGTCTGCCCCATCTGGGCTATTACATCCAGCTGGATCAATTGCTAATCTAAATCTTTACAACGGCTATTCAATGCTCTATAGCTTATTTGTAATTTTACGATTTGTAATGACCTCAACATATTACTGCTAAAAGAAACAATGACTAAATTAGACTAGTATTTCTTCACAAAGACCTTGTTACATCCTAATTGGGAAATTAGCTCTTTAGTTTTTATCGACTCCAATGCAGTTAAGAAAATATCTAAGAACAACAAATCTGTTGACTACGTAGACTAAATACCTACTTACTTTACACCTACGGGTTCAATATCTAATACAACAAGAAGTTTATTGGCCAATCGCCACGCGCTCAAATTATAAATATTAAATAAAACGGCACTTACATATGTATAAATTACCGACAAAAAATCTAATAATATGTCTTTTCAACAAGCTAGATTTTTACCAATTGTCAGAGTAAGCTGGGTTTTGCAAAAAGTATAACACAACGAGCAAACCATAAAAACTTTAATCAAAATGTGCACAGAATACAACGTCCTCGTGCACTTTGCATTTATTGATTATGAGAAAGCGTTTGATTTTCACCAACTATAAACAGTCTTTGTCTTAATGGACAATGCCAGAATTGATTCAAAATACACCAACCTGCTTAATCAGATTTACTCAAATACCAAATGACTGTTAACAAAAAAAGAGAGCACTTAAACAGGAAGACACAATCTCACCAATCGCTTACATATGCTTAACTTAGAAGATCTTTAAAAATATAAAATGGCAAGGAAAAGGACATAGACGTCAAATACCTTACCAACTCACAATTTGTCGTCGACATAGTCTTGATTAGCTCAGATCTCAAAAAGCAAACATGCTCAAAAAATTTAATGTTGGCGTGTCTTAAAATAACCATAAAAAAGATTAAGAGCATAATCTCCAATCAGAAAACGCATCAAATAGATGGAAACAACATCAAAAAAGTCAAGAAATACACGCCAAGCATCTAATAAAATTAGAAAAATAAATCAAGCTTTAGATTTTACCAAAAAAAAAACAAAAAGCTGGGCAATTTAGCAAACTAAGACACAGACATTCTAATCTGCTTTAACCAAAAAACCTAAAATTTTTGCATACTGCCAGTTACAGCATACATGCTGGAAACTATAGCATTGATGGTAAAATCAAACAAACGAATTAAAGTAAAATACATAATAGAACAAACAACATAGTTCAAATGGAACTTACTAAAGAACGCAGCTAGGAACAATACTAAAATTGACAACGTTTTTGACTTTGTCTTTTAGGCTTATCTGCTTCCATTTTTTTCCAAGTTTTTGATAGAATGTATTCAAACAAAATAATTATTTGTTTGTAAATTGTTTATAAATTGCTTTTGTTATTTTAGACGGATTTTTAATACTTGTAAATTTAAAAAAGCGAAAAAAAGTTACTAACTTTTAAAAAAAAATTGTCCCTACAAAAATTTAAAGTTAAAAAAAATGATTACGTAGTACTGTCCAAACTGTTCAGATTAGCTTAATGGCTTTTGCTTAAAAATTCAATAATAATAATGTTTACTCGACAAAACTCAATAATACTATTATTATTATTTTTTTAAATTTTAAAATGTGATATTTAGAAATTACTTAATGTCACAACAAAATATAATACTTATAAACTTAAAAGAGTATTATACTAGTTATTACTTTCTATAATTGCCTTTTTTTAATCTTGTTTATTTAGGTTAACTGATCTTTTTTAATAAAAACAAACTATAGATTAAGATAAGTTTGATTAATTTCTTATGACCTCTACATCTTAATTAAATAAAAAAAAAGTTATCGGCAAAACCATCAATTTACATAATTATGCACTTATTATTATTATTATTATTGTATCAACATAAATATAAATTTTTTATCTATTCATTCATTTAGTAACAAGCAAACATGAACCTTCTAAGTGACAACTTAAAAATTTTACTAATAATAAGTAGTTTATTGTGTTTAACACCGTTTTACATAACAAAAAATAAACAATTTATTTTGTACCGAATATATTCATATCTTATGATAACATTATTGGCAATTTTTACAATAAATTATTCTTATCAAAGAATAAAATCTATGTCTAGTCAATTTAGTCTTATTGATTTAGTTTTAGATAACGGGGTTTTAATTCTAATACAATTAAAAAGTTTTGTATTTCTAAAAAATCGTATTAAACCAACAAAATTATTAAGTAAATTTAATCAATTTGATTGTATTTTATTTACAATTAACAAAAAAATCAATCCTGAATTAAAAAATGTTGATTTGGAAGTAGTACTTGGAAATATATTCTGTATATTAATTGGTACAGGAGATTATTTTCAATGGACTTTATTCGAAGCTAATGATATATACAAAATTTCACTTTATGTACATTTTTATTTAATTTTTACAATTAATTGTTTTGAGCGATACTTTTTGATTGCAATTTTGAAAAGATATGTTATATTAAATCAAATAATAGAAAGTGGATTTGATAAATTTCAGAATATTGAAATGGTGATTAAACTTAATTTATATTTGTTCAAAATTGTGGATGAATTTAATGATATTTTTGGATTGCAAATATTTTTAACTGTTATGTTTGCGTTTTTTAATACATTATTTTTGATTTATTTTGTGCTGGAGAATGTTTTAAATGGTGCATGGAAATTGGAGATATTTATTTCGATTGCAGTGTGGCAGTTATTTGCATGTGTAAGTTGAAATATTATTCTAGTTAATAAAAAATTAAGCCAAATTAGCAGTGATTTGGTTGTCATATTTATAACGTTGCTAGGTAATATGACCAGTGGCGTAGCTAAGATTTGTAGGCCTCTCCGCAAAATATTGAAAAGGGCCCCCTGGAACTAAAAATAGTATTATATAATAATAGTGTATTTTATAATTTTTCTTTGTAATCCCCCCCCCCCCCCCCAGGTTTTGATAAACCGTGGCAGGGCCTTTTTGTAAGATTGAGGACCCCCAAAAAGTGTCAGGCCCCCTAATATCTAAAAAACTTGGTAAATGGTTGATTAAAAATTTGTTTTTAAAGCATTTTTACTAATATCAATCTTAAAATTTTACATAACAATTAATTTATGATATAATGTTGACATTTTGACAGATTAATGTATGTCAATTTGTCAACAATTTGACAATTACAGTGTATGCCAGTCTTCTCTGCAAAGAGTGTTCTAACGACTTAAAGTGTTGGATTCATTTTTACAAAGAAAGCGCCTACCGACTAAACTCCCCCTAGTAAATTAACCGGTCTCACCGTTAGATTTATAGACCATCCGTAAGAAAGAAAATTGAAAAACAAAACCTGTGTTGAATGCCTTATAAGCTGAGGAATAATTAGGGATTAAGTATGGTTAACCAACAGATTAACCGGACACTTATGTTGCAAAATTTTTTTGTCTGGCTTTGCGAGTCGAGCCAGATCAGTATTAGAGTTAATCGCAAGGTAATCAAAATATTTTGCGGCAAAATTTTTGATATGTTGGCGTAATAAAAGAATCTCAAGATTGCTATAAATTTTAAGATTTTATAGAAACCATGAAAATCTAAAGAACATTCGCGCTTTGAAAGGACTCTAGTCTATTGAGATGCATAATTGCTGCGGTTAATCAGATGGGGCACGCATAAGTCATCATAAGTCTGATATGTATAATCAAATTTTATTGCAAAGAGATAAACTACTGTTCTGCCGCAGCATTAAAACCTTGCAGTTTTTTGCCAATCTGGTTTTATTAAGTATTGTACCTAAGCTCCTTGGTAAAGAAAAACGTTCTTATGAGGAGTGATTTGTTGTCGTGTGAAGAAAACAGTTTAGTTTTTTTCCAGATTTACTTTGACATGCCAGTTATTTAACCAGTATTTTAGGTTGGTGGTAGTTTTTTGCAGCCTTGTAGTAATCACTATTGGTTAGTTTGAGGTGTAGAGAAACGTATTGCGCTATTTAAACTTAATGTTTCTATCCCGATGACATATCCGCTACATAGAAGTTAAAAAGAATTAGAGAAAGAGTAGAGTTTTGAGAGACCGCTGCTGTGATCTTCCGTAAAAAAAATGTGCTTCTGAATTTAAACAGTTAGAGTAAATCAACTTAAATATGAAGGTATCAGCCTTATAAGACGCAGTGGAAAGTTTTGACGGTGTAGTTTTAATAGAAGACCCATATGCCAGATTTTGCCAGAGGTTTTTTTTACGTTAAAAAACCATTGTTGTGGTTTGTTTTAACCTAAAACCTTTAACTATAATATCTGCTACTCGGTTTAGTTGGTGGACGGCAGAATATGTTTATCGGAACCCGTGTTAATAAGATGGAACCAGATTATTTGATTGCACGTGATCTTCTATGACTATATGCAAGGTGCTTAGTAAGCTGATAGGCCGGTAGTTTGACAAGTGACTCTTTCTAAACTGTAGAAAAGTGTCTGGTTTAAAAAGTTGCATTAGCAATATTGGTTAGAGCTATTATTGTTTATGGGAGAATTATTTGAGCGTTTTATTTAGAATTTTGTTAGATTCAGGAGCAGACTGAATTTACTTAAGTTGATTATTTCTTGGATTTGAGAAAATTTAACGCTTTTAAGCGACGTGACGTTGTTAGCGGTTTTCTTTTTGTTTAATTCCTATTTACGTGCTCCAAATTTGTGTTTTTAATGGTCAAATGGAAGCATTGTAGTTCTAGATTGTTAACAAAAACTTTTGTTTTTTCTTCAAGAAACAGTCTGTTCCTGAAGGTTTTGAAAATCTTCTACATTGCATGTTAGTATTTTGTGAACGATTCAAAAGTATTTTGCCAACACAATTTTTTTTGTAACCTTATGGTTGGCTTCACTCCTCCGTGAAGAGAGTTTAATGTCAGGCCATCTAAAAAGTTGCGGTGCTGCTGCTAAAGATGCCAAGCCGCATTACGTCTACAAATTAGGTCCTTGAAATAACAAGATTATTCATGCAAACTCAGAGTTTGAGAGATTTTTTTATGACCTGTTAAATTTGGCGCGTAAAAAGTTTTATGGTTTGCTGAATTTACTGGATTTAGGCAATTTATCCTTTTTTAGGGATTGTGAAAAAGAAGCCAATTTGTGCAACTGACAAATTTTTCATCCTTTTTGGGTTACCACCATTTGAAGAGCTCCAGTAAAATTAAAAAATAGTGGGAACTCAAGTCGTTTGTAACTCAAATGCAGCGTTAAAAGTTGGCGTTCTTGAAAATAGCCACATTAAGAATGTTTCCTGGGTGTCTTACGTGATAGTAGTAAGTGGGTTCCTTTGTTCCCACTACTTGCTAACCTTTTTGCTTTGCAAAGTCGAGCAACGCCCAACTTTTGCCGTTTTGTCCGTAAACTATTTCATGCCGGGTGTTTGCAGTTAAAATCTCAAGCAATAATTGTGGGAAGAAGGTTTGCTAAAACTTTGTAAAAAACCGGGCACAATAACCACTAGTGCATTTGATTCTAATAAAACTAGTTTGGGTAAATTCACCTCGGAGTGGTCCAATAATTTTTTTGCAATAATTTTTATTTTATGCTTTAACCTTACTTTTGACAATCTCAATACTTGACTGGGTGAGTAGTTTGTCTTAGACATGGTGTCTACTTTCTCTTGAATGAAGAATTGTTTTACTTATTTTAAAAAAAATCCTGTTAACATTCTAAAAACAAACTTTAAGCAGAGCTTCAGTTGTATCAGCTAACTATTATTAATAAAGAAAAGCAGACATGATTTTCCAATAAAAATGCCAATGGCAACATTTTCTGGTAGGTTTTGCATTTTTTGAAGTTGACGAAGTGCGGACCATAGCACAATGCATTTTTAGGCTGTGTGTCTTTGAGGATTGGTAGGGCTTTGAATAGATTTGACAAAAATACCTACTAGAGAAACAACGCTTAGCCAAGTGCTTCAACTTCTGACACTTGTGGCATTGTGGGATACTTTTACCGCGTATTTTAGGTTTGTCCTTGACCTTCAGTCCGAGAAGGACGTTAAAAATCATGATTTTGGCACTCTTTCAAGACTTCACCGGCGTAGTTGAAGTCCGCGGCGGTAGGTCGGTTCATTAGCTTGGTGAAGGAGTTTTGGGGTCTTTCCTTTTTAGAGTTTTTTTACCGTTTTGCCAGAAAAGCAGGTGGAAGAAGTTGTTGATGATGATTACATTCAGATATTTTACTTTGGTTGACAACGTTGATGCTAATGTAACGTGAAACGTAAATGTTTAGATTAACGTGAGTCCTGATAAAATAGTTATAAAAAGCTTAAAATATTAGAAACATTAAGAAACTTTCTGCAATGTTGTGAGTTTTGATTTATGTCACTATCCATAGTCAATGGCATAAATAATAATCATGAGAATACCTTTAAACTCACCATAAAATAATTTGTTGGAATAAATTGAGCAAATTTGAAACCTTTAATAAATTTTGTGGTCAGTGACTTGGTTAAGGATCATTTAAAGAAACATAAGCAAGCCTTTTCTAATGACAAATACTGGAAGAACTTAGAAAAACAATTGATAACCGCTCTAAAGCGCTTAAAAAATATATTGAATTAAAAAAAAAAAACTAAAATGTAACAATCTTGTTAGACATGAAGAATTCTTGATGTGCATTTCGACAACATGATAGTTACAAGTACATTAAAAAACTAAATAATTTAAGGACAACAATAGACAACAAAAAACATTGTCAAATTTTGGATGACATAAAAAAAATCATAGTTGAATTGATCTACAAATTTATTTTTGTAAAATAGCTACTAAGCAACACAAAAACACCTATTTTCTAGTAAACATTATTTGCGGAGAACTAGTAATATTGACTTAAAAAAACACACATTAAAAAAACTGTCAATTATTAGTACGACATAACGCACAATACAGAAAACGTAATATTAAAGTGTACTGCTACGGTTATTAAAAAAAATATGTTTTTGTAACATTTAGTAGTTGCATCAGTATCTATTTTGAATAAGAAAATTTAAAAAACGCACTTTGATACAAAAAATAATTTAAAAAGTAACGCTAGTTAAAGTTATGTTTTTTAAACTTTTTTGTTAAACAAAGTGTTTTGAAAAAAGTACTTGAAAAAAACAGCATTGCTATTTTATGATCTTTAGTTATTTAAATAAATATTAAAAAGAATTGATGCTAAAAAGTAATTAAAAAAGCCACAAATGGTTTAAAAGATGCATCTAATGTTAGAAGGTTTATAAACCATAAGTTTACTTTTGAACAAGTCCACCTATTAGTCCATAGACATCTATAACTTTAAACTACTTAAAGCTTTTTGATTACTACCAGAACTATCACTAACTTTTCAAGTTACGTTTTTTAGTTCTATTTTTTCACACTACATTTCTATAATATTTAGTGCACTCTGTATTATGTCTGATACAGATGTCTCACACTTTATGTTAACGAGAATGGTAAAATTATCGGCGTAGCTTAAGGCAAAGACGCCCGTTTATGACAAGGCTCACAGCAAGGGTGAATGTACAACTTTCTGTGAGCACTTGCTGACAATTTTAGTTTTTACACTCATTTTATATAATGTTTTGGTTACAGTCTGGTTTTCAAGCATAGAATTAACCTAGTGATTTTCCATTGCTTTTAAAATAGATTTGAAAGTAATATTGTCAAATGCTTTGTTTGTATTCAGAAAAATATATAAATTTATTTTTTGCAATAATGTTTTTGCATTTATTGGTGCATATCTAATTAGCAAGTTTTTTTTTTTCTGTTTGGTAGGCATACTGGTGTTGTTTGTCCTATATGTACATGCCGAAAATTTTGTCTAATAGTTTTTCTAAAAAAAAAATTGTTGATTGGTGTGTATGGTTTTATGGTCTTATGTGGGACACTTTTGGTATAAATATCTTGACTACTTTTTAGCTGTTTGGTATGTGTAAATGTGCCAAGTTTGCTTTGAGAATTTTGCATTGAAGTTTTTTTAGATCTATTTTCTAAAGCACAATAGTATAAACCTTATAAGTTTGTAGCTACTGGAATGATTGGAATGTAATTTTTAATTCCTTATTTTAGGTTGTTTTTATTAATTTTGGTTTTTGCTTTATTTTAATCTTTCTTGTTTATTTTTTTTTAGCAGTTTTAGGTTTCCTAAATTTGGAGTTTATAGAAATCTGTCTGCAGCAACTCTTACAATCAGTACACTTGAACAACTTTTTGTATTTTTTGTTTTTGGTCAGCCGGGATTCAATATTCCCAGTGCGGTATTTGTTAAAGCATTTTGATGGCAAAAACAAGTAAGACCGATATGAACATTTTCACAGAATTTTTTCCACAATTTTTTTTTAGATTTTTTATGGTAATGTTATATGCTGTGAAACTGGATCTACGTATGCTCACTCACCGTTTTTCTTGGTTTTGTTGAACAGGTTTTTAGTGTTTGCATTTGCCTTGTCAAGTTTTTTGTTTAACTAAGTCATCTTGTTTGAAGCGTGTTTGACTATGTTCGAACAGTTTTTTTGAAAACGGTTTTAATAATGTTGACACGCATATTTGTTATTAGTTTAACCTGTGTGATGTTTTTAATGCTTTTATACAGATTTCAGTTTGATTAATTAGTATTTCATTGCATAGATCTTAGTTAGTTTTTTTCGGGTTCCAGTATTCCAGATAGAGCGTTTTTTTTAATTTGATATTAAACTGGATAAATGCATTGTACCACTTTTTTTATTACTATACACCGGCAATAGATTGTGATCTATAGCCTTATCAACGGTTTTTGTTGTTTTGATTTATTTTTTCTTTTTTTAAGAAAACACGGAGTTTGGAAAATTATTGTGGAAAACTCAGTTGCAGGTGCAGTTTGCACCTTAAAGATACCGCAGTTTTGACCGTTTTGTCTATAAACAGGACGTGTTAGATCATTTTGAAACCCAATTTTAAATTTACAATTTGTGTCGGTGCTGACCAAAAAGTTTTACAACTAGAGATTCCAAACCAGCGTTTTGCCGTACAATCTCAGTATCTTTGTTTTTGTTGCACACTTTACTCTTTCTTTTGTACTATTTAACTCTTTACTAGTGATTGATTTTGTTTCCTTTATTCACGTACGTTACGTTGTATGTAATAGAAAAACGTCATGGTGCAACAAAGTGATACTAAAAGTGTACGCTGCTGATACATTGTTTATCCGGCAGCTTGGAATCGTTAGTTATGGAAATCTTTAGTGCTGACAGTGTTTTGCACCGCTAACCTATTTAATATTATTGCTAGTTTTAAACGTAATCTCGGTCCTATTGCCTTTTTGGATAAAGCAAGTCGTTCCGACCAATGTTTTGCAGTTCTTTACTCTTTACCAGTTTTTTTTGCTATTATTCTAAAGAGCCACTTGGCTCGTCTGTACACGTGATTTTTAGAAAACCTTTCTTTTTAAAGGTGCATTTTTGAAAACAAAGGTTTTGATGATTTTACTTTATTTGACTTAAGGTATTCTTTTAAGATTATTGCTAGTTTGGTGTACTGCTGCTGAACAGGTGTTGATTTTGCGTCTTTAATATATTAAAAGTGTTTGTTGCAAGAAGTGTGGTGTGTCGTTGTTGCGTCCTTGCTATAATATTGACAAATTTAGTTTAGTTGGCTTGTTTTCTGAACAGCTTATATTTTGGCTTAGCTAGAAATGTTTAGGTTTTCTAAAAAATCCTCAGTTTTTAATTTATTGTTATCGTTTTTCCAGAATCTTTAAAACAGACTATTACTTAAGTAGTAACTGATTACTTTTTTACTGGAACCTCTTTGTTGCTTAAATCCGGAAAAAAATATTTCTAAAAAAACTTTAATAACATTTTGACGTTTTGTCTACAATTAGTACATAATACAACAAATATTGTACTATTAACTGTACAAATTTAAATATTATTGTGTTAACAGTGGTTTTTGTTAACATTATTTATAAAAGTTAATATTGTATAAACATTTTAATTTGAGTACAGGTAGAGCGTTTAAGGATGTGTTAAGGGTAGATAAGTAATGGACTAGTTATAGATTATTATATTTGTTGATGAATAGGTTTGGTAAATTTTTACTTTACAAGTTGCAAGAAAAAAAGACATAATTACACAATGGTTAAGGGAGCTTTTAATCACACATAGTAAGTCATTGAGGTACTAATAGCTAAAGCATGCTTAAAAAGCTGTAAAAAATTGTTATATCACAATGTGGCAACCGTTGCCTTAAGGTTGTGTAATAACACTGTATCTGGCAGTAAGAAAAATGTCAAGCTTACACAGGCCGGTTAGGTTTGGAGGTTGAATGCAGGGCACATTACAGCGGTAAGAAGCAGTTATAAACACATTGGTATTAGAGTATACCTTGGGGATGTGATAGTTAGGTAACTGGTAGTATACTATGTATTGATATAAGTATAAAAATTCTGGTAAAACAGTTTATTCTATGTTATAGACATATATATTTATTAATTGAACAGAATGTATTAATTACAATAACAAGCTATTACAAGAAGACAAGATAAATTTTGGCACATTTTGATTGCAATGCAGGAGAGTGGGAGTTGACTGCGGGACAAATAAAAAAGGAATCAGTAATGTTGGCACAGTGAAGAGATGTGGTCGAGTGATTTGACGGCAATGGCTGTTCCTTAATATAATAAAATAAATTAGTGTAAAGTTAATTAAAACACAACGTTTAAGCACGGTGTGGTGGTTGAGAAGTTCAGCGTGCGTTGCGTCAGTTATATAAAAAACAAAACTGTATAACTAGGCGTAACAATTGTTGCGACCAATTTTTATACAAGGTGAATTAAGTTTGTTTTAATAATATATATTTACCTAACTGCAAATTCTACAATTTTTTTTTTAATTCATAATTGTGGTCTAAAAGCCAATAAACAATTTCACTCTCAGAGTACTTAAGCCTATGCGGCGTAAAAAACTTATTTTTTTTACTATTTGGTTTGTTGGCTGCTGCGCTAAGTCATAATAGCATCAATGACGCTATTGTGTATTTATGTTATATGATATTGTAATGTGTCTGTATTTAGCAAAACATCTGCAGTTAAAAATTATATTTATGTAAAGAAATCTGCACTGGCATTGACACCAGTTTTAATTATATTTGATAATTGTATATTTATATATTTTTTCTTTTGTTTTAGGTAAGTCATTTTTATTTTATTGATATCTACAAACTGTAAGTATAAATTGTATGATTTAAAATTTATGTACTTTGCCAACGTTTTATACACGAGCCAACTTCTATGCTGTGGCAATTTTAAACTTTTTTGATTGTTTTTGTCTTATTGCGCTTTGTAACCTTAAATAACTTTTGAAAAATTAGTAAATATATTCTTTAATAAAAAATTGAACTGAGATTTCAAAACTGCCTGGAATTTTCGGTGTTCTTAAAATATAAAATTACATCAAATATAAATTAAGAATAACCTAATCTTAAAAATTATTTTGGTTCAAAATGTGAGAACAAATGTATTAATTTGTAAAATATTTAATAATTGCAAAAAAGTTTTATATCTGAAGTAGTGTATTTGTTACTGGCATCTGACTAACGCTCTTAAATTATTTATAGAACGCACTATTACGCAAATGCGCTTCTATCTCTCAAATACTGTTCCTTGTAACTAACTCAAAGAATACCTAAAAGGGCAGATTACTGGAGTTGCAGAGATTAAAGATATTCAAAAATTAAAATCCGTGCGGAGTGAGAGAACGCGCGTAAGTGACGAAAGTTTAATGCAGCTACAGATGCTCAAAAGAAATTTGAAAATACAAAGCTACTAAAATCACACACCTAAATTGGTAGAATTTAAAATAATCTTAATTTTTTCAAAAAAAATAATTCAAAGACGACTTCAGAAGTTATTTTTCTGCTCCCATTAATTTAAATTAATCATTGAAATTTATTTTAGATAAATGTGATAATATAAATAAAACAAACATTAAACAATCAACTAAACAACTAATTCAATTACGCCTATTAAGAGGCGTCATAACAACTCTTACATAACTATAATTGAATAACATGCATTCAGTTTACAATGTTAGCCAATAACTTGAGCTTGTTACTAACAATAAATGGATACTTATGTTTAACACCAAAGTATAACAAATCTACTAAACAATTCACAACAAATCTTATTCACACTTACACTTTTGTAATCATAGTAATATTAGCATCAATTAATTACATCTATAAAAGATTATTATCGAAAGAAGAAATTGCAAAATATGGACATATAGAATTAATAGTAGATGTCATTATATACACCTTACCAATGATGATTAATTTTATTAACATAATACGTCCTAAAACAGAGAAATATCAAAATATATTTAATCATATTAACCAGTTTGATAATATTATTAAATTTAAAAGCATACAATATGCAAATTTAAAATTTGCATTGGTATTAATAACTGTGTTACTTCTTTTAATAATGGATTTCTTTCAATGGAATAAATTGCAACCATATGAAATTTACTACACGTGTGATTATTTCCATATATATCTTGTTAGTTTACTTTTTATTATAAAATACTTTATTTTAAAATCTTTTCAATACAGATATCAAGCTTTAAATGTAACGTTAAATGAATTTAGTAATGATATTTTGAAGGCAGATTTGAATGTATTAAATTTGCAAGCGAATTATTTACTAAGTGCTCAAAACGCAATAAGTGAGTCGGTTTGTGAATTTAATGATTTGATTGGTTTGAATATATTGTTTAGTGTAATTTTTGCTGTTTGTAATACTTTATTTTTGATAAAAAAGTTGTTATTGAGTTTTAATAGTTATGTGCAAGTTAATTATTTGTTATCTGATCTGCTTTGGATGTTCCTATCTACTGTAAGTTTAAATATTTTTTTAATTTATAAAAACTATTTTTGAACTTTATAAAAGAACAAAAAACTGCTATGTTATACTAAACAAAGCTCTGCATAAAACCGTCGCAAAATAAGAAAAGTTCTGTTTGGATTGATAAAAGTTTCTAAGCTTTGTTCTAGTGTCTTTAAAATTTTTATTGAACAAATTAATATTTATTTTAGAGAATTGTTGATGTTTTAATCTAGCATTAAACAAACTAATAGTCTCTTGAAATTAGATATTTTTCTGAGAAATTTTACCCGCAGCTTAGCGACCTGTATACTTAGGTGTATTTGGACTGTTTGAAGACTATTTTCATCTAGCGCAAGCATGAAAAATGGTGGTTTTGGAGTAATAGACATATTTATATCAATTTTTGCATTTTTGAATGGTTTTTAATGCAAAAAATATGTTCTCAAAGGCTGTTACGTCTAAGACCTCAATGTCAAGTACGGTGTGTCACCTCCAAGACTTTATGCTAGTGTATGAGACAACAATGTTAGACTAGTATAATTCCAACTTTACTTTTTCTAAGATATTTTTATTTTGTTTATATTTGCTGAATAGTAACATTAGAATTTTTAAGAAAACTTAATGGTTCCTGTTTTTTTTTTAATAAAATAAGAGTTATTCTTGTTTGCAAATCTAAAAATTGATGTTGATAAAATTATTTGTTTAAGAGTTGCTTTTTCTTGATTTTTTTAGTGATTACTGATTGGATTAACACGACATTTTTTTGCATTGGTTGGACCAACACAATGTGCATTTAGTCTGTTTGTTAGCGTGTATGTGCTGACAATCATCACCAGGTCTCCTGTTTTGTACTCTCTTACATTTACTTATCAGAGATAACTGTTTTCACGGAATGTGCTTAGTTTTTGCCAATCTTTTTGTACCAAAAAATTTTGGTTTTGGGGGATTTTGTAAGGTGCGTCCCAGTTTTCCGGTTTGGCCAAGTTGTGTCCCAGTAAAAGTTTACTGGGTATTTGTTTTGTGCCCGCGTTTATTTGGAGGTTGCCGTGGTAAACTGCTCACTGTTTGTGAAGTTGATCTTTTTGTAGCGTTTTTACAGGTATGTTTTTTGAGCTTGGAATGTTTTTGTTCCACCGGGTTGGCTTGACGGTCGTGGAATTGCCGATCAAGTAACCTTGTGATTGTTTTGCTAGAGCCTGGCGGTTCTAGATTTGCTTTTATTTATCTGGTACACACATCTATTATTGTAAAGGCATATTTGTTTCTGGTCTTTGATGTGTTTAGGGGTTTCACAAAACATAATGCTAACTTTTTCCAGGGTTGACTAGCGGTGAGCTTTCAGCGGTGCCTTTGGTATTAAGGTGCTTGTTTTTACTTTGGCGCAAATCATGCTTTTTTAATAAACGTGAGCACGTTTGGCCAGTAGTATGTTCTCAGAATCACTGCTATAATTTTGTCTCTACCTGGGTGACAATTAGTGATTGTCGAGTTATTACTTTCTGTTAAGCGCTTGGTGGTACTGCTAGTTAGTTGTGCCCTGCGCTAGTTTAGAAATATTTGTTGTGCTTAAATTGTACCCCGGGTCTATGTTTATTGATTTTTTTGGATTATCCAGGATACATCCGGACTAAATCCGCTAAAGTTTTGCCGGTCAGTAGATGTATTTTGGCTTGTTGTGGGTTATAAACCCGGTAGTACAAACAGTGAATAGTAACGGTTTTTTGTTGATTTGGATCTATGAAAGGTAGCAAACATTTGGCTTCTATAGATTTGTTGCTGCGGTTTCTAAAGAACGCGTTAGGTAGTAGGTTTATTGTATCAGGTGTGTGTTCTATGGTGAAATTAAACTTCTAGAATTTAAACGACCACCTGATAAATTTGGCTTTGGCGTTTGTTGAATTTTTAAGCCAGACTATAGTTTGATTATCTTTCTTTAATATAAACGGCTTGTCTTTGAGGTAAGTTTAGTATTTATCAATTGCTCAGGCGATGGCCATACACTATTTTGTAAGAGTAAAATTTGCACTGTCGTAGAACACCACGCGTTGGTGTACATTCTCTTGGTATAGGACGGACTTAACTTTGATGTTGCACGCGTCCGTTTGGAGCTCAGGTTTTGATCTGACAATTATCAACTTGTGGCGGTTTGGAACGCGGTGTTTTTAGGTTTACCCTATATTTTGTAGAAAGATGTTTGTTTTTCTGCAATGCCATTAGTGGTCTTTGTCTTTTATCGGTATTAGCCAATACATTGTCTTCAAATCAATCTTGGTAAACACTTTGCTTGCTTCAAAATCTTTTAAAGTGTTCTGTATCTTGGGCAGAAGTGCGGTTTCTTAATAAGTTACTTTGTTTAGTGTTTGGTTATTGATACAGAAGCGTGGTAAGCCGTTTTTCTTCTTTATGATGACCACTGGCGCAAAGTAGCTGATGGAGCTTCTTTTGATAATGCTTACTTGTTTGAAGATAAAAGATAAGGAAGTTGCAAACCAGTTGTTTGAAACCTTTTGCATCAAGGAACGAGTGCTTTGGTAATTGCACCGGATTTGGTCGGCGGCGTCTTTTGGAGTATCTAATAAATGATTGAGTGGTTTTTTTGCTATAGTGTATACATTGGCATAAGTATTCTAGGTTAACTTAATGTATGCGGGTAAACGTTTGACTCTACGGTGTTTACCCGTAAAACCGCGAAAGTGGGCTAACCGATCATCTGAGGCTTCCACTTGAATTACCCGTGAAGTTGGACGCAAAGGCCGCCATCCTTGGAATCGATGTAGAGTAGTGGTGTTTTGTTAAGGGTCTACAACGGCGACTTACGTCACACATTGACAAGAAATCTTGTCTTACACGAGTATGGTGTTGCTGGGAGTACTTTCCGAGTACTCACCACGGAATACAATAGTACTTTACGGTTGTATCTCCTGAAACTAAGTGTAGATGCTGCCCCATCTTAAATCTTTGGATAAAAAAAGTACCACCTAGAGTTAGTGAGGTAAAGGGTGAAACCTGGAGCGGCGACTCATCTTTGTGATTTTTAAAATTGATATGAGTACTAAGGGAGAGCAAGAGTCTCAACGGTTCTGGTTGCTGATGCCTGTTTACATGGCTAGGAGCTGGACAAAAGCGGACTTAACTTGTGCTGTAAGGGAACTCATGGTTTGAACAACTTGTCTAGCAGATAAGCATGTAGGTGAAGCTGCCACCACGCTAGGGAGACCGCATTAAGAGAGTTATCTTAAGATTTTTTTAGCTATAGACCACGCAGGATTATTTCTTCTCCTAACTTTGAGGCGACTAGGAAAGTGACTATGTGGTGTTGGTCTCCATTGGTCATTTTGACGGTGTTTTCTTTAACTTTGTCAAGCGTGGTAGATGAGTCCGTTTACGTGACAAAGATTATCGGTGGTTTTGAGTTGCCGAACTTTAATCGGGTAAAGTTATGGCCTGCGCTTGAGTCAATAAGGGCTTTTATAGCCTTTTTGTTGATGGTTACTGTTATTGTGAGTAGGTAACTGTTTTCCACCGCGTTTATTGTGGCTTGGTGGAGTATTACGTGTTTACGCTTCTTCTTCTTTTACTTCTTAAGTTGCTTGTTTTAAGTCAGTGCGGCTTTTTTTTCTGCCGATTTTCTATACCTTTCCCGTAGTCGCTTTGGTGCCAGTGGTATTTAGTTTTGCATTGGTTTGGGTGCTACGTCGCAGGGCAATGTTAGTTTGTTTTGACCTTATCAGTGTACGCGTTGGTTAATCAATTGAAAATCAATAATGTCAAGCAATTGTTGAATTTTTGATTCGATTAACGTAATTAACATGTTTGCTAAGATTTGCTCCGAATAGTAGAGCAGAGTTGTTTGTATAACGCCGCGTGACGTTGTAGGAAGCATTCTATTGGTTTTTGCGCGTAGTGTTTCTAGTTTTTTTATGATTGCATAAAATGGTGATAG
Organism: Tachinus rufipes; assembly: GCA_963932245.1. Taxonomy (NCBI): domain Eukaryota; kingdom Metazoa; phylum Arthropoda; class Insecta; order Coleoptera; family Staphylinidae; genus Tachinus; species Tachinus rufipes. The sequence goes on from OZ010744.1 coordinate 17,190,255, forward strand.
TTCTTTATTGTATTAGCCGGTGGTAAGTTGTGGTCGGAATTTGCTGTTATGCAAAACAGTTTTTCAGTTTGGCAAAGAAGGGATAAGAATCTTTGTGTGCTTTTCCGCCAAAGCGGAGTAGTTAAACTTGCTATAAACTGTTGTTTCATTGTATATATTCAATTTCAATATTCAATATTTTAGGTTGCTGGTGGTTGGCTGGCAGTCGGTTTTGATCTGAAACTTACATTTTGGTGTGTGTGTTTAGAATTGTGCAAGAATTATGCTCTGCAACTGCCCTACGTTGGGCGCCATTTGTTACTGACTCCTCGTTTCTGAGGTGATAAGGGTGTGGGTCGGTGGTTGTGAAGAAAACAACGTTGTTTTTTCATTGTAGATAGTTTGTTGTTAAAACCATAGGCCTTGGATTTCTTCCTGGATTAGTGGTGCAGTGGTTCCCAATAATAGTAGGTAAGAAATTACTGTGTTTTGCTAAGAAGTTGCATGTAAGATACAACCTTTAGTTTACCTGGTGGAGGTGATTGACGTGTTGCGTTCTGCCATGAGTGATGTTGTTTGTTAGAGGTGGGTAAATTACTTCTAGCGCGATTGTATGTACATATGAGTAGCCACATCATACCAGGGCATAGCAGGGGTTGGCGAAATAGAATAAATTGTGTTCTTGGTGTAGCAATCCAATCTCAGCCCCGGTCAAAAAACGGCTTACGGCGGTAGGTGCAGTGCCGTGACTCGTGTAGTAGTTGGGATGCAACTAGTGCATTCCCAATGCCGTCGTTGGTGTAGAAGTATAGATAGGTGCATTGCAAGGTAGATCAAATTGCTTTGTGTTGCATGGTCGGTCTTAGGAGTTCCTGTTCATTGTTTTTAATGACGTTTGCTAACTGGTTAGGCTGTCGACGCTTAGATTTAATAGTTGCGGGCTAATGGTTGTGTGCTGTGATTGACCCGTGTGGCTCTGCCAACTAGGTATCAGTATGTAATCCGGCTCACGCGCTTTTTTTGTTTTTTTAGAACGTTTTGTAACTTTTTTATAGTGAAAAGATCTAATACACTAGCCTCTATGTTCTTTTCTCTGCAAAGTATATTTTCTTACTTACAATTTTATAATATAAGTTTGGTTTTGACCTCTCACCTTTTTTTTTAATGTTTTAGTGTATATACTATACTTTTTTGATCAAATTTTAGCTTAAAGTTTTCAAGGTCATTTTCAATTTTATAGCATTGGTTGTTGTTGTTGCTGTTGTTGCTTAGGTAACTTTACCCAAATTCTATGAAGCGACCTGTTTTTACAGACGTTTAGGTATATTTTTTGGGTTATTTTTTGCTAAACTTTTATTAATTATTTAAATTTTTGGCTAATGGCAGCCGTAGTTATATTTTCTGACTATCTGGACAATTGCGCATCCTTATAGATGTTTATAGTGTTGGGTTCCACTGTAAAAAAAAGATTTAAGAGTTGTTTTAATTAGTAAACCCTTGATACCTAATAGCGTTGGTAACTAAAAAGTGGGTTTGAGAAGATGAAAGAATTGTTTGTGAGCAGACGTTACATTACCGACGCAATGGCTACCGTGCAATAGTAATGCTCCGCGTGTGCAATTTATATATCCGCAACTTAAGGAAGTCTAAACTAACTTAAATGTCAAAAAAATACAGGACTACAATAAAATACCCAAAAAAACAATAAATATAGACAAAATCATACTCAAAATTTAAATAAAAAAACACTTTCACAATAATCATACATAAAAATAATCAGGCTTCTTAAATCTTTTAACAAATGGAATGTGAAAGGTTTTAATAGAACGTTAATGGCGTCACGTCTATCATATAGTAGCCGAGGGATTTTTTATTAATAATATAGATATGCTCTTAATAAAACTTGAACTAAGATTGCTTGTATAACGCTGCGTGACGTTGTAGGAAGCATTCTATTGGTTTTAGCGCGTAGTGTTTCTAGGTTTTTTTGTGATTGCATAAAATGGTGATAGTTCTTTATTGTATTAGCCGGTGGTAAATTGTGGTTGGAATTTGCTGTTATGCAAAGCAGTTTTCCAGTTTGGCAAAGAAGGGATAAGAATCTTTGTGTGCTTTTCCGCCAAAGCGGAGTAGTTAAACTTGCTATAAACTGTTGTTGCATTGTATATATTCAATTTAAATATTTTAGGTTGCTGGTGGTTGGCTGGTAGTCGGTTTTGATCTGTAACTTACATTCTGGTGTGTGTGTTTAGAATTGTGCAAAAACTTTGCTCTGCAACTGCCCTACGTTGGGCACAATTTGTTACTGACTCCTCGTTTCTAAGGTGATAAGGGTGTGGGTCGGTGGTAGTGAAGAAAACAACGTTGTTTTTTCTATTGTAGATAGTTTGTTGTTAAAACCATAGGCCTTGGATTTCTACCTGGATTAGTGGTGCAGTGGTTCCCAATAATAGTAGGTAAGAAATGACCGTGTTTTGCTAAGAGGTTGCATGTGAGATACAACCTTTAGTTTACCTGGTGGAAGTGATTGAGGTGTTGCGTTTTGCAATGAGTGCTGTTGTTTGCTAGAGGTGGGTAAATTACTTCTAGCGCGTTTGTATGTGCATATGAGTAGCCACATCATACCATGGCATAGCGGGGGTTGGCGTTGAAAAAGATTAAATTGTGTTCTTGGTGTAACAATCCAGTCTCAGCCCCGGTCAAATAACGGCTTACGGCGGTAGGTGCAGTGCCGTGACTCGTGTAGTGGTTGGGATGCAAGTAGTGCATTCCTAATGCCGTCGTTGGTGTAGAAGTATAGATAGGTGCATTGCAAGGTAGATCAAATCGCTTTGTGTTGCATGGTCGGTCTTAGGAGTACCTGTTCATTGTTTTTAATGACGTTTGTTGATTGGTAGTTATTGACTGGTTAGGCTGTCGACGCTTAGATTTAATAGTTGCGGGCTAATGGTTGTGTGCTGTGATTGACCCGTGTGGCTCTGCCAACTAGGTATTAGTATGTAATCCAGCTCACGCGCTTTTTTTGTTTTTTTTTAGAACGCTTTGTAACTTTTTTATAGTGAAAAGATCTAATACACTTGCCTCTATGTTCTTTTCTTGGCTAACTTCTTACTTACAATTTTATAATATAAGTTTGGTTTTGACCTCCCACCTTTTTTTTAAATGTTTTAGTGTATATACTATACCTTTTTGATCAAATGCTTTTTTTAGCTTAAAGTTTTCAGGGTCATTTTCAATTTTATAGCGTTGGTCGTTGTTGTTGTTGTTGTTGCTTAGGTAACTTTACCCAAATTCTATGAAGCGACCTGTTTTTACAGACGTTTAGGTTTATTTTTTTGGGTTATTTTTTGCTAAACTTTTATTAATTATTTAAATTTTTGACTAATGGCAGCCGTTGTTATATTTTCTGACTATCTAGACAATTGCGCATCCTTATAGATGTTTATAGTGTTGGGTTCCAATGTAAAAAAAAGATTTAAAAGTTGTTTTAGTTAGTAAACCCTTGATACCTAATAGCGTTGGTAACTAAAAAGTGGGTTTAAGAAGATGAAAGAATTGTTTGTGAGCAGACGTTACATTACCGACGCAATGGCTACCGTGCAATAGTAATGCTCCGCGTGTGCAATTTATATATCCGCAACTTAAGGAAGTCTAAACTAACTTAAATGTCAAAAAAATACAGGACTACAATAAAATACCCAAAAAAACAATAAATATAGACAAAATCATACTCAAAATTTAACTAAAAAAACACTTTCACAATAATCATACATAAAAATAATCAGGCTTCTTAAATCTTTTAACAAATGGAATGTGAAAGGTTTTAATAGAACGTTAATGGCGTCACGTCTATCATATAGTAGCCGAGGGATTTTTTAATAATAATATAGATATGCTCTTAATAAAACTTAAACTAAGATTGATTTCTGGTCTAAAAGTGTTTTATTTTGCTAAAAACTCAACTTTTTTGTACAATCTGATGACACCAATACGCTTGCTTTGCACTTAGATCTTTTTAATTTCAACGGAGACTTCTTATCTAAAGATATCCATGTAAAAATAAGCATTTTTGACTAATGTTGTGGTATTTTACAATCTGTACGTTTGATTGAAAAAAATTGTTGGAATTGTTGAAATTACACATTGATACAGCTTAAAAACTTTCAAAAAAATATAAAAAATATAAGAGTTTTGGAAGTGCTGACCAAGGATAACATTGACAAACGTTTACTTCTTTAACAAAATATTTGTTTTGAATGACATACCAATTGATTAGCTGCAAGCAAAATGTATAACACTTTACAAGAAATCCAACAAGGAAATGTTATTTGATTAATTGTACAGATGAGCAAGGTATTAAAAGTATTCCTTAAAAGATTATACTACAGAATCCGTAGGAAATGTGAAGAAGATTTTAATTAAAAACCATTTGATTTCCGAGATGGGTTTGCTACAAGAAAAGCTTTGTTTGAGTTATCTGTTCTTTTGAAAAATGTAGGGATCAAAAAAAAAACGTAAGTCAGGTGTACGGAACAAAAATTTATTTTTGCTTAAACCATTGAAAATACTTTTCTCCGTTTTCAGGTTATTTCTCCAAAATAAAATCTTAATTCTCGTTAACCTATCATTGACAGTTGATAAAGCAAACATTTAAAAAATGCATAACCGGTGCTGGAACGTATGATAGGTTTGAAATTATTGTACAACGATACCGAGACGGTTTTCGCCAATTGGTTTTGACATAATATAGGCTTTCCTTTGCTCAGGTTGGAAATGCTATTTGCATGTTAGTGTGGGTATAATCTAAACAACCATAACTTATTTAATAAACTTTATGTGGTTTTAACTTAATGTGGCTTGCACTGAGGCAAGCATTGCTTAATCTTTAAAATAAACATATGATTACTAGATCATCTGCGCACACATAAAAATTCTGTAATTGAAGAGAGATGAACTACTAGCACGCGGTAGACTGCAATTAATTTTGCAATTTTTAAATTTCAAACTACCAACCAAACCATTAAATCTGCAATATTGTTTACCGCAATTGTAAAAAAGCGATGCTAATTGTTAAATCTGAGGAACATTAATATTGTCTTCAAGTTAGTAGTTTTTATTTTTACTTCAAATTTACATAAAAAAATGTATAATAAAGAGAGTACGGCTTTTTAGTGTGCGGTGTTTTTTAAACTGCATATTGACAAGTCATGTCATGCAGTAAAGTGCATGGGGTGCGCACTGTTATTAGAAAAAGTTGAATCTATAACTTTAGTGTTGGTTCATTCTACTGCGCAGCGCTGCGATCGCTAAAATTTTCAAAATCAGATAGTTGGCTATGACTGACAAATAACAATTATTGTGAGGACAAAGATCTGTCAAGTTTTTTTCATTAAACTGTGTTTTTTGTGTTATATGGTTGTGTTGTGTTTCTTGTGAACATAATTTATATAATATACTTATATACATAAGACAATTTTTAGTGAGTATTTAGGTTTACTATCGTTTATTAATTTTAAAGTTAGTATATTTAAAAAGTTTTATTAAAAATAAATCAAATCTATTATACAATTCTTGGGATGAATTAATACTTTCAAAATAGAATGAATAGAATTTGATTTGATTATCATTACTAATTAGGAGAGATGTAATGTGTTTACAACATTTTTTTTGCTTAATTCAATCATGTAAATTATGTATAGAAAATATGTATATAGGTATGTTTGCAATGTATAATAAAATTTAAACATTAATTTAATTTTTTATTTTAAAATAATAAAATGTGAGTAATTGTTTGTTTTATAAATAATAAATAACACAAGGATTTCATCAAGTTGATATTAAAATGTAAGTATATGTTTTTTTTTTATATAAGTAAAATTTAATCATTTATTTAAAATAAGTTAGTAAATTTGCTTATTATCTAATATATATGTCATCAGTGAATATGTGTGCAAGTCTAATAAATTTAAATTAGACTTGCCTATTAATTCAATGTCCATAGATTTTTAATAAAAAAATAATATATTCCAGAGTTTAAATTTGCCACGGAATGCAAATTAGTTTTGGTTCATTCCGACGTGATGGCGCAAACGTGGAAACAAGAGAGAGGCTGAGTTGCCGTTCTATATGAATATATGTTCTATGGTAAAGTGTGTTTATTTGTCAAAAAAGCGTCTTGGATAGAATTTTCTAAATCTCCAATCAAAACTACTGTCTCACAAGTAATAAAATATGTGCCTCGCTCACCCACTCAACTGTTTGTGATCAAGAAAATGGATTATCAACACTTGGGTGGGTAGACGGGAATTCCAATTAAAACAACTGTTCGTCAATCAATGAGCTGAGTGCTCCAGTCACCCACCCAAATGTTTGTGATATAGAAATTGGATAATCAACACTTGGGTGGGTGGGCGGGAACTCCAATCCAACCTACTGTCCCGCAAGCAATGAATAGCAAGCTCTGCCTACCCACTCAAGTGTTTGTGATAAAGAAATTGGATCATCAACACTTGGATGGGTAGACGGAAACTCTATTTGCAACTATTGTCTGGCAATTATTGAATTGCGTGCCTCACCCACCCACCCAAATGATTCTAATTAAAAATTGAATCGTCAACACTTGGGCGGATGCGTGAAAACTCCAGTCAAAACTAGTGTTTTGCAATTCATAAAATGCGTGCCCCGCCTACCCTCCCAACTGTTTGTGATTAAGAAAATGAATCATCTTGGGTGGGTGGACGAGAATTTCAATCAATACTATTGTTCTTCAATCAATGAACTGAGTGCCCCGACCACCCACCCAAATGTTTGTGATATAGACATTGGGTCATCAAGACTTGGGTGAGTGGGTGAGAACTCCAACCTAACCTACTGTCCCGCAAGCAATAAATAGCAAGCTTTGCTTACCCACCTAAGTTAGAGAGCGGAATTTTTAGTCAAAACTACTGTGCCGCATTCAATGAACTGCGTGCCCTACCCACCCACTCAAGTGTTTATGATCAAGAAATTTGATTACAGACTCTTGGGCGTAAACTTCAGTTAAAACTACTGTCCCAATCAAAAAACTCAGTACCCAGCTCATTTACCCAATTGTTTGTGATTAAGAAATTAGATTACAGACACTTGGGTTGGTAGACGGGAATTTGTTGAACTAGTTGAAACTACTGTCCCGCAATCAATGACATAGTGCCCCGCCCACCCATCCAAGTGTATGTGATTTTGAAGTTGATGAATAAAATTATAATTTTGTCTGAAATTCGTCTGGTGTTTAGCTAAGAGACTGCAGCTTTTCACCGTCCACACCAGACAATTGTTGATTTTGTTTAAATTTTAATAATGTATTTTTTCAATAGAAGATTCACGCCGATTTTCATATCAAGTTGTAAATTAGCAGCAACTGCTTTAACATGCTAAAGAAAAGTTGCTCAATAACTAAATAAAGCATGACGTACTCGTGTCGTTGATAGCTGTTTCTAAATTTTTGGAAGAAAACAAGAATTGTCCGGGTAAGTGAAATGTAACAGAGTTTTTAGAGAGTTGTCAGAGCCGAGGCTACAAATAACATTTTTAGTTTGTTTTACGAACAACCTAAAGAAATTAAAAAAAGCAAAAATTTAGGACTTAGTTGGTCTTGTTGTTAATACCGGGGTTAAAGCTACAGACACCGACCTGTTTAACAAAAGACTAGAATACTACGTTAAGATATACTAACTGTTTTTTTTATTGTTTGGTTTTTTATCTTTATATAATTGATTAAAAAAATATCAAAATATTGTTAAAAAATTCTGGTGTTGACATTTTGAAATTTGTAAGGTTTATAATTAAATTGATTGAGTTAGTTGCAAATTAGGTTCCAAACTATTGATTTGAGTTGACATTCAGCAGCCAGAGTTGAAGTTTCTTGACATTGGAGGTCTTCTGTTTTGTACTTATTTTCAAAGCGTAGTACAATAAAAGATAGATTTGTTTTTGTGTTACACAACGTGCTGCCGCTTAAAGCTAAACATCAGTAGCAGTACAGACATGCCTTAGCAAAGTATGCAAAGGACTTGTCTGTATAGTTTGTCTGTATTTTGAAGAATAGAAATTTGTGGTCAAGTCACAAAACAGAAGCGGCCGCTTTATGATGTGGCTCCAAGAACTTTCTTAGAAAGTTTTGCAACCAAATGCAACACGTAACCTCAAATTAAACTCGACTAATAAAATGAAAAGTTTTGGATCAAAGAAGAACATGAAGAGAATGAAAAAAAAAATGAAAACCAATAAAAGATAGAACTTTATGAAAAAAAAAGTATAGTATAGTTGCTTTTATTAAAGCTCATATTTAGTTAACGTTTCTGTAGTCGGTTTGATAATATAGTTTAACTCAAACTGTTGAGTAATTAAAAGGCCCGATCATTTGTTTGTATTTTTTTCCATTACTAATATTATAATTAACTTTAATGTACAAACAAATTAATCATTATCAATAAATAAAAATTACAAAATATTTGAACTATTCAGACATCAACATTAGTAAAGCTAGTATGCTATCCGATAACTTATCAATATTATTGAAAATCGGAAGTTTTTTTGGTATATTACCAGAAATTAAAACAAAGTCATGTACATTTTATAGAAACAAAAAGCGTGCTTTCTTTGCTATTGTTTCAATTGTAATAATATTTATTATAATTTTGTATGATAAAATAAATACTTTAAAAAGTATTGAATTTATTCTAATGTTGTCTATGGAGATATTATCAGTTGCTACTATTTTAATTACAATTTATAAATCTAATAATGATGATATTATTAAATATGAAAACATGTTCAAATATTTCAATTCTATTGATGGTATATTTGCTTGTAATAATATCAAAATTCCTACAATAAAAGGAATATATTACTACTCTTTATTTCAAATAATACTATGTATCTTGATAATTGTATCAGATATATATTTTTGGTTGCTTTCTGGATTATTAACTTATTCATACTATTTGGATTATATATTGACTACATATTTACAGTATTCAATAATATTGCAACTATTTTTACTTGCGGCAATACGAGGAAGATATTCTTCTTTAAACAAAGCTTTGTTAAGTTTAGAATATTATAACTTTAAAGTGATTGACAAGTTTATTGTGATACATTTAAATATTTCTAATGTGATTGTCCAATTTAATGAAATATTTGGTGTTAACATGTTTTGTATATTTGTTTATTTTTTGATCAATTTTTTGAGCAGTTTTAATGCTTCTTATGGATTTCAAGAAATGGATATAACAATGAGAATTGAATCTTTAGTATGGCTGGGATATGTAATGGTGAGTATAATGTTTTTATTTAAAGCAAATAATTGATAACAAGCATAACATAGTAATAAACTTTAAGTAATTAAACAACTAAACAATCAATACCTATTATTAATAATTGAACCAACTTAATTATAAAACACATTAACATCATGAAGCAATTACTATTACCATTCATAAATTAAAATAACAAAGTAAACAAATATCCAACATTAGTGAAGCTAAGATGCTATCCGATAACCTATCAATTTTATTTAAAATTGGTTGTTTCTTTGGAATATTTCCAAAAATTAAAACAAAAAAATGTGTATTTAGCAAAAATATAATACGAGCTTACGTAGCTTCAGTTTCAATTATAATCATATTTATTATAACTATGCAAGATAGGATTAAACATTCAAGAAACATCGAATTTGTTTTGATGGGATTTATTGAAACATTAACAACATTTACTATTTTAAATACAATATATAAATCCAATAACAATAATTTTATTAAAATTGAAAATATGTTTAAATATATGAACTCTATTGATTATGTATTTGCTTGTTATAACATAACAGTTCCTAAAGTTAAAGCATTATATTATTATTTTATGTTTCTCCAAACACTAACACATGTATTGCTTGTGTTATCAGATATATATTATTGGATATTTACGGGTTTAGTAAATTATTCATATTATTGTGATCATGTATTTAATTTCTACTTATTGTTTCAATATTTACTGCATATGTTTCTACTGGCATCGATTAAAGTGAGATATTCATGCTTGAACGAGGCTCTGTTAAATTTTGAAAACATCAACGCAATAGATGAGTTTATAGGAATTCATATAAAACTTTCTAATGTAATTGCTTTGTATAACGACATACATGGTGTTAATATATTTTGTATATGTATTTATTATTTTGTAAATATTATAGGCAGTATTAATGTTTATTTAAATCTTACGGAAAAAATGGAAATGGATATGTTTATTGGATTTATAATGTGGCTGGTATATGCAATGGTGAGTATTCTAACAATTAATTTTATATTATTTCAACATTAATTAATAATAACATCAATTAAAATTATTGTTAAACAAAATTAATTTTTTATCAGAACAATAATGTTAAGTAATTAAAAAAAAAAACTAATACTAATAATGATATCACTTATCTAAATTGTATCTTGACATGCTATAGTATTATATCAACAATAAATAGTAAACTAAAACAAGTACTTAAACGCCATTCAAAACAAAACGTTAGTGAAGCTAGAATGCTGTCCGATAACTTATCAATATTATTAAAAATTGGTTTTTACTGTGGTATATTGCCAGAAAATAAATCAAAATCATGTATATTCCAGAAAAATACTAAACGTGCATTTATAGTTTCTATTTTTGTTATAATTATTTTAATTATAAATTTACTGGAAAAATTTAAATCATCAGTATATATAGAATTAATATTAATATTATCTAATGAAATACTATCCACATATACAATATTGAATACAATATATAAATCAAATAGTCATAATTATATTAAAATTCAATATTTCTTCAGCGATATCAATTTAATAGATTGTCAATTAGCTTCTAATAACATAACATTTCCAAAAATTAAAGGGTTAATTTACTTTTCTTTATTACAAATATTAATATGTCTAGTACTAATGTATTTAGATATACATTTTTGGTTATTTACAGGGTTAGTAAGTTATTCATATTGTTTTGAATATTTATTTACAGTTTATTTATTGTATGCATACCTTCTGCAAATATTTTTGCTCAATTCAATTCAACAAAGATATTCAGTGCTAAACCAAGCTTTGTTAAATTTTGGAAATTATGACCCAGTAGTGATAGATGAGTTTATAAAAATTCATTTAAAATTGTCTGATGTTATTGCTTTATATAATGACATATTTGGTATCAATATGTTTTGTACATGTATTTATAATTTTCTAAATGTTTTGAATAGCATTCATATTTATTTAAATGTTACTAAAGAAATAAATATAGAAGTGCATATAGGACTTATGGCATTTTTGGCATATGGCTTGGTGAGTATTAGAAATAATTTTGTTTACTTTTAAGAATATAGTGATATTTTTTTTTAATAAATATGTACTCATATAACTAATTGTTATTGATGTTTATCATTTAATGAAACTATCTATTTGATTGTTCTATTACAAATTTTACATTTAATTTTAGAACTATGTATTTAAAAATCAAAATTTTCTTTGGTTCTGAACGCATTTGCGTTGACTTTGTTAGGTTGTTTTAATTAATCTTGTATTATCGGTTGAGTAAATTTACAAGTATACACAGCAACCAAAGTCTTGTTTATAATAAAACTAATCATAATTATTATTTATTTCATGCTATGTACGTAAGTAATTGTTTACTAAAGATAATAAATATACAATTTCAGAATACTTACTTAATTGTTGTATTTTACAACTCTGCTGTCACTTGTAATATTAGCACTAAATAGTATTTATCTAAACACCAAAGATTTTTTACATCTTTGGTGTTATTTATTTTACTTTATTGTATTAAAATGACATTAGAATCAATAATTTAATAAAATTGCAATGGTTGCAAACACCACTGTTGTGAACTGAAAATGATTCTGGTAAGGGACATGTCTTTCTGTGTGTGCTTTTAAGAAACCCACTTTAAATCTCATGAGAATTTTAAGGATTATACGTGTATCTAAAAAAACATTATACCAGACCATAGAGCCAAAGGCAAATTTGCTATATAAAAACTTCCCATTTAAAAAAATGTTTATTAAAAACAGACTTTAAGTCGTGACAACTATCTTCACTAATAGCACTTTGTGCAGCTTCTATCTACTGGAGTTTGACTAGACTTTTGGAAATATAGAAGATTTTGTGCAAGAACTTCTACTTTTGTTTATTTTGCATGGTAATTTTAACGCCCACTAGCCTCAGTGGGGCTCTCAAAGAAAATATCCGCGGTGTTGTTTGATTAAAAGTTTTTCAAAATTAAAACGCTGCAGTTTTTCTTAACATAGAAAGTTGACGCCAATTGGCTATGCTTTCAAGGTAGTCTAACGCCATTTTTTTTCTGAAAGGCGCAAATATTAAGTCTGTCGTAAACAAATGTATGCATTGTTTTATACAAGCAGCAAACAAGTTTGTTTTAAAACTAGCTTCAAACTTGCCAGCCCAAAATTTTTTTGGTAAAATAACAAAATCAAGGAAAAATAAAAAAGAAAAAACGCTTTTTAAACAAATTCAGAAGAATCGCGTAGATAAAAAATAGGTTTTTTTACAGAAAAATTCTTAATAGCAAAACTTAGACGTCACTTTGGTTGGTGAGGTATGGAAAAAGTAAAAACAGTAGCGGGAACAAATCTGTTTTTACGTTGACGGACGCAAAATTACTAACGTAAAATAGCAGATACGGTAGCAGCTCAATTTCAACTTGTTAACTGCACTCTAAATTATCTTTTTAAGTTTCTTTGTATAAAGGCAAGTTTAGAAACACCTCTAAACTTTTTATCTTGGAAATCTTTGTCTTACAACTCTTTCAATTCAATAAAGTATTTAAAAAGTGCAATGAGTAGTACGGGAACTTTGTCTCAACTAAACTAGATAATCAAGCTTGTGCCTTCTGTCATGAGATCAAGATTAATTGATATACACAATATGATATGGAATTATCCAACAACTTAGAAAGAATCAATTATTGTACATTTTTTGAAAACAAAATAAAGATCTTAATAATCCATCTAGCTACAAACCAATCTCACTTACAAGCTGTCTTGCAGAGATACTGTATAGAATAGTCAACAACTGCTTAGAGTGGATTTTAGAGAATTTTGGATTCTTAGCAAAACATCAAGTTAGGATTTGTAAATTTCTCTCTACTATTATTCAACTGATCCAACTTGAATCTTGAATCAACTTGATCTAGTTGCGGTGTTTTTTGACTCAAAAAAAGCATTTAACATAACTTTAAAATATGGAATTTTAGGAAAATTCCACGTGAAGTCTGTTTTTTTTAAATAAAATCCTTTATAAAAAATTTCCGATTTGAAATTCGAGGTAAAAAGACCAATTTTTAACACTATTGCTGGATAACGGTGTCACCCAAGGCTCTGTTATAAGTGTAACTATTTGCTATTGCGGTCAACAACATTTTTTTTTTAGGTAAAAGAGCTGAAATTTGAAGGTTTATACTTCTGATATTATTTTACAAGCTGTCAAAGGCTTGTAAGATAAAATATAAATACCTGTAAATAAATTACATAATTTATACCCCACACTCACACTCTCATATTAAATGTTATTTATGGTTACATGAAGACTAATCATGTAATAGATTATCGTTTTAAATTAATAAATGCTTAAACCTGCAACAATTTATGCGCAGAGAAAATGCTTATACGTTGACAACCTGGCAATTTACATTACTTGTCATTTGCAGTCCATCATAGATCCGGTAAACAAAGGCGAGGAAGCAAAAAATTTCTAATTGACATTTTTCTTGCCGTGTTATGTACATTTTTGCTTTTTTCTATACAAAGATGTTAATGGGTATTGCTTTTGCAATTACCTGCACCGTTTCCAAGAAGGTAGTATGGTATCCACACTTAATCTAGCTCTTTTTTGGATTTTAATAAAAATTTGTATTGCAAAAGGTTATAAAGTTTACAAACAAGAACAGTTGTTTTCTTTGTTGGATCTGGCACCGTTTACGTTTGGCATTAGCTTTGCCAATGCAACTGCACTTTTTAGATTTTGCCTGATTGTTGTTTTTGTTAATAATAAATACAGGTATTAGATGCTTGGTTTTAAGACAATTATTACTTATTGAGCATCAATTTTTATTTTTGTTAGCCGCCTTCTATCAAATACAACCACCTTTTCTGTTTTTTTTTTGTTGGGCAGTTTAAATCCAAGATATGTAGTTAGCTTAGATATGTCTTTAATGGTTTGGTTTATTTTGTCTTCAATATTGTTTTTGTGTGCGACTATTGCAGTGCTGTTTGCAAATATAAAGATTTCTACTTTTTTTCTGGTTTTAATTTTTAGTACTTGGTAAAATAATACAAAATATATTTTTTTTTAATTGAGTCCTAATAATTCAATTTGAATGATTTTTTTTTTTAACATATACAACAATACTGCTAATTTAACTTTATTGTAGATGGGACGGCATTAAAGAAGCTGACGCCAAAAACCGCAAGTTAAGTTGATCTACCGTTTTCCGAGTTTTCTGCTTACTTTGGAATAGCCAATTCTTGTTTGGCGCTTTAGATATTTTATTCTAAAAACTGACTATGAGTTTTAGCTTTGAATTATAATCCGGTCTTTAAACTTTTAACCCGTATTTTAATACTATAAATGCTGTTTTAAAAAATGTAATTTCGGCTACCAACGTATTAAATGTTACTGCTAAAGTAATCTCGACTCCTGCTATAAATCTAGCATTTTGTAAATTTGAATTTCAGAACTGGTAATTCTGCTTATAATATTTAATTAAAAAAAAAGTGAGAATACACTAATTTGTTATTAAATAAAAACTATTTGTATTTTAAAAATGTAAATCCGCCTTTCAAAGTATTGAGTTTTACTGCTAAATTCTTAATCCGGCTTTCAAATTATCAATTATTAAAACTTTAAATCGGGCTTTTAAAACATAAAAATTTACTATATTGTTTACAAGAGTATTATTTATATACTATTAAAACCAACTATATAAAAACTTACTATTTATTTGGTCCACAAATTATTCATCCGGAACTGTAAATCCGACTTTTAAAAGTATAAATCCGGCATTTATAATGTTAAATTTACTGTTAAATTGTTAATCTGGCTTTTAAATTTTAACATTAGTTTTTTATTAAATCTGGCTTTTAAAAATTTGGCAACTAACGTATATAAATTTACAATATTACTGTTAATTCGGCCTATAAAACTGTAAATCCGGCTTTTAAAAATATAAACAAGACATTTAATGTGTTAAATTTTATTGTAAAATGGTTAATTCAGTTTTCATATTAAAATCCGACCTTTAAGACGGTACATTTTCAACTTTTAAAACTAATTTTTTTTTACTAACGTCCTAAATTCTACTGCCAAACTGTTAATTCTGTTTTCAAATTATAAATCCATTCTTTAAAAACGTAAATCAGGTTTTATTGTAAATTTGGATTTTAAATCTAACTTTTAAAAGTGTAATTGCGGCTTTTAAAAATTATAATTCGGTCACAAATATATCAAACCATTTATCTGTTTTCTAAATTTAAATCCAGGCTTTAAAACTGTAAATCCGGTTTCTAAATGTGTAAATCAGGCCTTTAAAAGTTTAATCCGCTTTTTAAATTGTTATAATATACTTTTAAATTGTTAATCTGGCCTTTAAAACTGCAAATCCGGACCTCAAAGTGTTAAACTTTACAATCAAACTAATAATCCAATTTTTAAATTTAAATCATCCGGTCGTTAAAAGTGTAAATTTGGATTTCAAATAACAAATGCGGCATTTAAAAGTGTAAATTCAGTTTTAAAAATGTTAAATTGAACTGACAAACTATAAATCCGGTCTTCAAAATGTTAAATTTAACTGCTAAATTGTTAATCCGACTTCTAAATTATAAATCCAGAATTTAAAACTAAAAATATGATCTTTAAAAATGAAAATCTGGCAGCAATCGTGTTTAATCTACTACTAAATTGTTAACCTGTCTTTTAAATTGCTGAGATCAGTTGATTGTAGTGTTAATGGTTGACTTATTTTTTATTTAATAAAATTATTAAGTAATGGAAAGTTTACAATGAAAAAAAAAAACTAAAACCAAGGTTAATAAGAAGATGGATAGCATGGAAAAACTGTGATTGTGCAAAAATCATTAACACATGAACTTTATTATAATTTGTAAGAAAAACCTAACTATAGTACAAAATTTGTTTAACAAAACTCAAAATTCTGTTCTAACATAAAATTTGATAAAAATTTACAAACAAAAAATAAATAAAGCACAGAAAAAACTTGACAAAAACAACGTTCAACGTTTTATAAAAAATTGCAAATGTTTATTTTAAAAAGAATTTTCACATGCTATACATTTTAAAATTTATTTTTTTTTTTGTTAAAGATTTTACAATTGCAGTTTATTTTTAAACTGATTTAGTATAAAAAGATTAAAAACTTAATTGTAAAAAACGTTTTATAGTTTTTTTTACTTGTAAAAATCTGGTCACCTTGAAAGAACCGGGTCTAGAACTGAACTTTGTGGAATATTTTATCTGAGTTTTTTTATTATTATTGACCTTTTACTAAGATAATTGTGAAGCAAGTTAAAAAAGGTAATTGGTTATTTTCAAGTTTTCTTGTTCTCTGACAGCATACATGCTAGAATTGCCAAGTCCTCAATGACCTCAATGTTCATGTACTTTGTTTTACACACAATACAGACTTTTTTGGATTATGTGTGAATAACGTCAGATAGTTTTTTTACATTTTCTTAATTTTTTTTAATTTTTATTTAGGTTTTTTTTAACGTTATTAAATTTTTTTAAGAATTTTTTTTTTTGATCAAATAAAATTTTTAGAATTTTTCTAATAATTTAACATTTTTTTATCTATTTTTTTTAATTTTTTTTAACTTTTATTATTTTTATTACTTTTTTATAATTTCTTTATTTTTTTAAATTTTGTTATTATTTTTTTTATTAGAGAACTTTTATTTGAACAGTATGGAAAAACCACTTTTTACTTCTTTATTACGCATACTTATTTTATGTACTTGCACCGAAGTACGCTCTAAGAGTAAATCTTGCTTTCAGAACCATCCATATGATACCGTTGCTTATTACTACCAAAAACTACAAAACCTTTATCCTGCTAGAAGTTGAAGAGTAAATACACTTTACCACAACTGTGTACCTAATTCAAGTGGCATTAATATCTGCAGTTTATAGACAAATACTATACGTTTTCTATGCGTTCCTGTAGTACTACCTGAATGCATAATTACACCAAGTTTTCTAACTTTTTAAAAGTTTGATATATTAACGTTAACTTTCAAAAAACCAGTGATAGAACGTTGAAACTTATTATTTTGCACAAGCAGTACTAAGAAAGATGTTATCGAAATTTAAATAAATCATTTTACGTTTATAGATAAGCTTTTGTTCTGAAAGATAGATGAACAAACAACTACACAAATTGCAAGATGCAGAACTCTAACAAGTACAGAGAAGTTTTGGAATCTATTAATGACGTCAATATAGACAAGACTTAGATCCCAAGGCAAGACGCTAGACACAAAGATAATAAAAATACTTTTTATGCTTATTTTTATTCAGACTTGCCTATACGTACATAACATAATTTATTTTTTTGCTTATTTTTTTCTCATAGACGGATAATAATTATAGTATAAGAGCTAGCAACGTTGAAAAAAAAATCATTTTAGGTCGGCTAGTTTATGAATATTTCTCATCCTTATTGATGATAGGTAAGAACGCGCCGAGTCTGGCAGCTAGGAGCGGTTGCGTATACCTGTGCGCAGCCCTCTCGTACAGGTAAATTGAGCATTTTAAAAACATTTTCAAAACGTTTTAGGACGATTTTTTTTGTTTTATAATTTTTTTTACTTTACCATTATAAATTTATCTTGCCAGGCAGTATTGCCATCGTTAACATCGTTCCCAACACAATTTAAAAAATTTAAAAATAATAATTTTAAAAGCAATTTAATATATTGTAATTCCATGATAAAAAAACATACTGTTAATTTGCCATTTAGAAATTTGGTTGTTTAATTAGCAAATTGATTACTTTAAGTCAAAAAACAGGCAAATTAGAAGAGTGCAGCAGAAAAAATAATACAAAGAAGATGATTAATTGTGCTTATTCCATCATTGTTTTACAAAAAAATAATGAGTTGTCATCATCGCTATCACATTTCCATCATCATTGTTGTCTTTGCATGTATTGTCGTCTAGAACCTGAGTATCTGTAAAAGAATATATTAGGAAATATTAGCCAGTTGTTAAATGTTTGTAGAAAACTTCTAATTTTTTTATCAATAAATATTTACTTTGGAGTATAATGTCGGCAACCAATGATGGTATCTGATCTTTGATAAACCAAACAAAATCAAATTGATTATTCTTAATGGTCCAACCAGAAGCTTTTGGAGATAACGAGGTTGGATATTTTAAGTAGGCGTTGCTCTAAAATTTTGCTACATATCAAACTTGTAATAAATGTTGCCATAGCTCTGATTTACATGGAGGTAAATTTGATGAGTCAAAATTCCTGAAAATTTTCTTAAAAATGTCGTCTGGGTTTTTGGATTGAAACGTACTGGAGAATAACTGAAATTTCATATAATTGACGTCGCAAAAATTAGGCACTCCATAAATATGGCAAATTTCTCTAACGTAGCACGTTCTACAATGTCTTCATTATTAGCAACAAGATTTTGAAATGCTAATTGATAATCTTATAATTTCGTAAACAATTTGAAATGCCGGGGCTTTCCTTTACGAAAAAAGGCAGGTGTGTAATCACAGCCTGTAATTGCGTGGAAGGCCGGCAAAGCTTTACATGTGTTACTGCCAAGTGTATTATGCAATTTATTGATATTGAGATATCGCTGGTGATTTCCAGTGCCAATATGTTCCCATAGTTTTAAAGAAGCGTTCAGATGCTTCATGTTTCCGAGAAGTATAATTATTATATCCAAGTCCGATCATTTTAACAGCACTTCAGCATCAAAATCAATTTGGCAAATATGGTATATTATCCTAGAATCGGCCTCTTTATGCTCTTCACAGGATAATGATTCCTCTTCGGTCTGAATAACATTGTTGTCTTTAACTCGATAGCATTTAGCATTTATTCTAACTAACGTAAATAGTTTTGTTGCCAATGAAAGGTGCCATATGATCAGTAGCTCAGTGGTCGATAAAAAACTTCACGATTGCTTCTTTAAATTGATATTTTTGAGTTGAACAGTGTGGACGTATCTGGTTAGATTCAATTGAAACTGGGCTGGTTGATTCTTTGCGATGTGCAGGCTCACAATCTTTTATTGAAGGTGTAAAATACTGATCAAATACTATGTCAATACGCTTTGCTTTAGAATTGGTAATCATGCTGAGAATTTTTTTAGAGACTGCGTCAAAGGTTTGAGGTTTGAGTCATAAGGTGCAGCATAAAAAAACCGTCTATTACAACTATATCGACACAGAGGAAGCAAATTGTTATCAATACTACTACTTTGTTTTCTATAAATTTAATCAATTGCAATTTGTCTGTCTAGCAAATACTTCCATCAGCATGACACATGGAAGTCGGCACAGGTGTAAGAGGGAAAGTTAATACTTTTTTAATGTGGTTCTGGGATATACCCAACATGCAACCAAACAAATCTCTCTGCATCCTTAATTCATCAATTTTATTTCCAAGAGTGACCTTTCTTTTCTTTGCAGCAACAGCAAAATTAAGTACCTTATTTTTTTATAGGCTTGTCGAATCTATTTTTTTCTTGAACACATTCATCTATAAACTGTATTCTCAAAGCAACACCATTTTCTTCCATTTTAAATAATAATTCAGCAACATTCGAGAAAGCAGGCCGCCCAGTCGAAATATTATAGAGATTATCTTAAGCTACATTGGAATCAAATGGATTTAAATTTTTCTGCAATACCTCAATAAAGTTTGAGACTTGTTTAGCATAAATTTTAACTCTGCTCGGTTCTAAATCCGCAGTTACGTCTTGCAATTACATTAAACCACAAACATCAAGAGTGTGTGAAATTAAAGCAGCTCTTATGCTATGACCAGCGTTGACTGAATTTGTAAAATGTGCAATGCCAATGTCTAGCTGCATCGGCATTATTTGTTTGTTCCAATGTAAGATCTATAGGTATTCTAAAAAAAGGTTTATCTGTTCTTTTGATGCCAGAGTTACCTTTTTTCTCAATAACATTATTTAAATTATCTGAGTATTTCACACACCACCGTGCATAGTTTTGCTTATGAACTATGAAAAATATGTTACTGATTTTTGGCATCATATATTTATACATTTTAAAATCACCCATACGTATGCTTCTAAAGAAGCAGATGTAATAATTGATGAGCTGTACATACATCATATAGTACGGAGCTGTCTTCCCATTGTCGCCTTGTCGTGTACTATTGACATATTTTTCACATGATGAAAATAATCTAGATAAAACTTCATTAGGAACCAACTCTGACGCAGTTGAATACGAAATATTTGTTTCTTGACATTTTAAACTTTTTACAACTGCTTTAGTTTTTAAAAATTGTTCAAAATGCAACATTTGCAAACCAAGAGCCATCAAAGGATGCAAACGTTTACAACGATTAAAATGTTTTTCTGCAATAATCCTGTTTATCAATTTACTAGCTATAATTTTGCTCTCAATCAGCATGTGCATCAATGTAGGCTCATTTATGTGCCAATTGATTTAAAATATGCCATCATTAAGTGAAACAAACCGAAGTGTATGAACAGATTGTCAAACCTAGGCTTTTCCACAGCTTGAATTTTCAATGCAATTTTTGTTATTGCTAAATCATAAGTTACTTGTACGTGAGTTTGATTACATTTCTTACCAATTTGTTAAACCTGTTCTATTGTATTAACCACCATAGCTACATTGGTAGGTGAAGAATTAATAGGCGTTAGATATAAGACTTTTTGCTTTAAGCTCTCGTCTTTGATAATTGTTCAAAGACGAGAGCTTAAAGCAAAAAGTCTTATATCTAACGCCTATTAATTCTTCACCTTACCAATGTAGCTGTTAAAGCTATTAAAGCCTGTCCACATTGGAGTATTTGGCACATTAAGCAAATGTGAAAGCAAGTGCAATAAATCGATAGATTGTATTAATGACAATTTATCTGGAAAAGTAAACTTATCTTGCTCAAGAAGAGTTAAACATTCAGACATTCTCAATTGTTTGACGTATGGAGCAATGTCGGCAACAATAGTTTCAAAGGTTCTTCTTCTTTTTTTAGATGGGCCTAGCAATGTTTCATCAATATCATCACTGACAGTATTTAGATTTTGTTTTTGACAAACACTATCATCTATATTTTGATATATGAATCCAACTGTGTCATGTAGAGTTTCTTTTCCATTAATTGTATCAACATACCTGTCGAAATTATAAATGCTGCCTCTGTGCTAAATAACGAATTGCGAATAATGTCAGGAGGAGAAATTTGTGATGTAGCAACAGATGAAATGGTAACTTCAGTTTCAAATTCTTCTAGAGTGTTATAGTTGCAACAATGTCCAAATCTATTTAAAATATTAATAATCTTCCAACTATTTGTAAGACTTTTTATAGTCATTCCAAGAGTTATATGTTTAGACGGCTTAACTATCCCATTACTGACACAAAAAACAGCATCTGAGGCTAATGAACTCGTCAATCGCCCACAATTTTCACCATCTCTTCGACGAGCATCTTTCTCTCCAATTAAGGCTTTGAAGAATCGTTTCAATATTGCCGAAATAGAACATTTGCTTTTAATTAAATCTTCAGTTTTGATGTTCGGTGGAAATTTAGTTTTATCTATAATTAAAACAGATTTCCGCAGGATTAATGCCGTTTTGTCAATCAAATTATTCTCTTCAAGACTTGCTAAGTCGTTGATTTGAACTAAATTACTGTCTCTGTTCAAGATCAATTTAATTTGAATTTGAATTGTCTTTTGGAA
The DNA here is from genome assembly GCA_963932245.1 of Tachinus rufipes. NCBI lineage: Eukaryota > Metazoa > Arthropoda > Insecta > Coleoptera > Staphylinidae > Tachinus > Tachinus rufipes. Next base: position 17,212,284 of record OZ010744.1, read on the forward strand.
GTGTTTCACTATCTTACTTTCAAGGAAATTATTTGTTATGTAATTTGAGTCCGGTAATTTTTTTTCTTGTAGTTCAGTCTCCAAGTTGTGGTTGTAAATATCACTAAGAAATGACAATAACAAACAACCTTTTTTTTGTATAACTTAAAAATTAATTGTTGATACAATGTCATTGAAAATTTTGTTGTGGACGTCCCTATTTACGTGCCATGCATTACATGGATTTTTTGCAATAGCTTTATTATAAACTGTCATCCATTTAATTATTCTTTCATGCAGTTTTTGATCTTTTGAGGAATGCAACGTTTGCTGTTTTCCTTTGACTTGTTCCTTTTCACAAAAAAAACAAACTTTTTTGATATTAATATTTTCCTCCGTAGCATTATCCTTAGGCTCTGGAATTTCTTCAATGACTGGCGTTTTATTAAAGCTCGGAGCAGCTAAATTAATGTCATTATTTGAATTATTCTTGTTAATATCAACATTCCTGACATTGATTATAGGAATATTCTCATCTAGAGTAACTTTCTGCTCATTTATTTAGCCTATGAAGAGCTAGGTGCGCTAGGATTATCTGGATTTGGTGAAGGGTTAGATAAGCTTCAATTACGGTACTTTGAGGTTAAACTTAATTTAAGCATTCAAAATATCCACACACTTATTCAATTTTTCTTCTTTAAATATTGCTATTTTACCACTTTGACAGGAGCAAAAACAACATTTTTCTTTTCTGTTTTTCATCGCGACAAAATATAGGTTCTACTTTTTAAGTAACACTCACGTGGTTGACGCTATCTTGAAAAGTAAGAGTTGTCACTGCTATCTCTGTCACACACCCGAGGAATTACATGCCGCACTCTTTTAACTCGCCTATTCTCCGACTTAAAATTATCAATTTCCTAATTAAACAACCGAATTTCTATATGGCAAATTAACAGTATATTCTTTTATCATGGAATTACAATATATTAAATTGCCAGACATTTTAAATTGTTTTTTAAATTATTATTTTTTAATTATTTAAATTGTGTCAGGCACAATGTTAACTTAACGTTGGCAAAACTGTCTGGCAAGAGAGATTTATAATGGTAAAGTGACATATAAAATAAAAAAAAAATTTTTTTTGTTATAACACGTTTTGAAAATGTTTTGAAAATGCTCAATTTCACCTGTACGGGAGGGCTGCGCACAGGTATACGCAACCGCTCCCAGCTGCCAGACTCGGCGCGTTCTAACCTATCGTCAATAAGGATGAGAAATATTCAAAAACTAGCCGACCTAAAATGGTTTTTCGAAAACGTTGCTAGCTCTCGTACAATTAATTTTGTTTGCTATTTAATATTAAATTGTTGTTGGCAATACGGCATAGAAGACATGTACGATTAACAGCGCTGACAAAAGTGAAGCAACGGCCACGACTTGGATGAGTGACCAACAAGTAATGTAAAGCGTTCTTTCGAAATTAGTCCGTTACTTCTTATAGATATCCAAACAAACACATGTATTTTCTGTAGTTTAGTATGCCCGATACTTTGATATTTTACGTTAAAGTAAAGAATAAAATTAACTTTTTTTAGGCATATATTGAGTCATGATTAACAATCAGTAAAATTGTTCTTACTCGGCCTAGACTGTTTAACTCAACTATAGAATGGTGAATTTATTTTGAAAAATTTTAGTAAAAAAAAATTTTTTTGTAACATTGCATGCACGTTCTTTTCACTATATGTAACTTTAGTTTTTTTATGACATTTCATATTTAATTATTTTTTGTTGGGATACATTTTATTATTTAAAATAAACTAAAAAAATGAATTAAAATAAATGACCCATAACTGACAATGAATTGCCACTTAACTATATTGCGTGTTAAGTCTAAATAATATATTCTTGATTACATCAATAAATACTAATTGAAACAACAAGTTCTCGAACTTAATTCAACAATATTATTAGTAAAGCTAGAATGCTGTCTGACAACTTATCAACATTATTTAAAATTGGTTACTTTTTTGGAATCTTACCAAAAAATAAATCAAAATCATGTAAATTCAGTAATAACATAAAACGTGCATGTATTGGTTCTATTTTAGCCATAATTATTTTTATACTAAGTTTAGAAGATAAAATCAAAACAGTAAATAAAATTGAATTAACTTTAATGGGGTTTAGTGAGGTACTAGCATGTTTTACTATTTTACATACAATATATAAATCAAATAGTCATCATTGTATTAAAATTCAAAATATGTTTAGTTATTTCAATTCAATAGATTATTTATTTACGTGTAATAATATTAAAGTTCCTAAACTTAAAAATGTATTATATATTTCTTTAATACATGCAACAATATTTTTAGTAGTCTTGTCACTAGATATGTATTTCTGGTTACTTACGGGATTAGTAAGTTATTCATATTTTTTTGATTATTTATTTATTACCTATTTATTATATTCATATTTTCTGCAAATATTTTTATTGCAATCAATTAAACTAAGATATTTGTTGTTAAACGAGGCTATTAAATGTTATAAAACAATAGTGATGGATGATTTTATACGAATTTATTTTGAAATTTCAAATGTTGTTGTTTTATATAACGACATATTTGGTGTTAATATGTTTTGTATTTGTATTTACTATTTTGTGTATAATTTGAGCAGCATTAATGGTTTGTTAAATATTACTGTACAAAAGGAAACAGATTTCATTATTGGATGGATAGTATGGCAAGTTTTTGGCGTGGTGAGTATTTTGAACAATTTATTTTTGATACAAAATGTTGGTAATAAGTATAACTAAAACATAAAATATTTAAAAGTATACGACTGATGAGCGTTCTTGGGGTACCACCTAGATACACAATCACTTCGGGTAAACACCAAGTTTTTTATCTCTAATAGTTTAATATAGTACGTTGAAAATTGCTGAAGGTATTCTGTTATAGTTATTGTTAAGTATTTGATACATTTCATTTTTAATAATGCGGCAAAAAATTAAACGCTTTATAAAATATCTAAAAAAATTACCCATTAATGACAATGAATTATTGCCACTTAACTATATTGCGTGTCAAACATAAATATTATATCCACAATTAGATTACTGATAAATAATAATTAAAACAACAAGCTTTCGAACTCAATTCAAAACACATTGTTAGTAAAGGCAGAATGCTGTCAGATAACTTATCAACGTTATTAAAAATTGGTTATTTTTTTGGAATATTACCAAAAAATAAATCAAAATCATGTATATTCAGTAATAACATAAAACGTGCATGTATTGGTTCTATTTTAGTCATAATTATTTTTATACTAAGTTTGGAAGATAAAATTAAAACTGCAAATAAAATTGAATTAACTTTAATGGCATTTACTGAGATACTAGTAACATATACTATTTTACATACAATATATAAATCAAATAATGATCATTGTATTAAAATTCAAAATATGTTCAGTCATTTCAATTCAATAGATTGTTTATTTGCGTGTAATAATATTAAAGTTCCTAAACTTAAAAGTGCGTTATATATTTCTTTAATACATTTAACAATATTTTTAGTAATTTTGTTACAAGATATGTATTTCTGGTTACTTACGAGATTAGCAGGTTATTCATATTATTTTGATTATATATTTATTATTTATTTATTATATGCATATTTTCTGCAAATATTTTTATTGCAATCAATTAAAGTAAGATTTTTTTTGTTAAACAAGGCTATTGAAAGTTATAAAGTAATAGTGATAGATGATTTTATACAAATTTATTTTGAAATTTCAAATGTTATTGTTTTATATAACGACATATTTGGTGTTAATATGTTTTGTGTTTGTATTTACTATTTTATGTATACTTTGAGCGGCATTAGTGATATGTTAAATGTTACTATACAAAAGAAACTAGATTTGGTTATTGGATGGATACTATGGCAAGCTATTGGCATGGTGAGTATTTTGAACAGTTTATATAGAATGTTTGTAATAACCAAAAGAAAAAGTTTTGTAAATTAACTTTAATCAAACTAAAATTGAAACAATTAGGGTTCAATTTTAAATATAGCACTTTTTTCTTTTAAAAGAAAAGTGTTCAATTAAAAATAACATTAAAAAAATCAACACAAAATATTTTGATGCATTCTTATTAAATTGCAGAAAATAACTTTGATTTTGATCCTGTTTGAAGGACCAAAATTAGAAATTTAGAGTTAAACTATTTTATATCTAATTGCAAGTTTTATTTCTTAACAAAGTAACAAAGAAAACAAATTTATTAATTAATTGAATTAATAATTCAAAAGAAAACAATTGTTCCATTACGCATAATGATATTCCACTCAACTATATTACTAGAATAAAAAAAAAACACCATTATCAATTATTAAATTAAACTGGATTCAAAACATATCATTAGTGAAGTAGAATGTTGTCCGATGACTTATCAATAGTATTAAATATTGGTTATTTTTTTGGATTTTTACCAAAAATTCAAACAAAAACTTGTAAATTCAGTAATAACATCAAACGTGCATGTATAGTTTCTATTTTAGTTTTTTTTATTTTTATACTAAGTTTGCTAGATAAAATTAAATCAACAGGATTAGTTGAGTTAATTTTAATGGGATTTTGTGAGATACTAGCAACATATACTATTTTACATACAATATATAAATCAAACAGTAATAATAATGAAATTCAAAATATGTTTAGTTTAATTAATTCAATAGATTGTTTATTTGCTTCTTATAATATAAAAGTTCCTAAACTCAAAATAATGTATTATTTTTCTTTTGTACAATTAACAATATATTTAGTGCTACTGGCAGTAGATATATATTTCTGGTTAATTACAGGAATAGCAAGTTATTCATATTATTTTGATTATATTTTTATTACCTATTTGTTGTATGTGTATTTTCTTCAAATATTTCTACTGCAGTCAATTAAATTGAGATTATTATTGTTAAATGAGGTTGTTTTAAATTTTGGAAATTATGACGTACATGTAATGATAGATAAGTTTGTAGGAATGCATTTTGAAATTTTGAATTTTATTTCTTTATATAACGACATATTTGGTGTTAATATGTTTTCTTTATGTATTTACTATTTTATATATATTTTGAACGGCATAAATGCTTATTTAAATATTTCTGAGAAAGAATTAGATATGATTATTGGATTTATGGTATGGCAAGCATATGGCATGGTGAGTAATCAAAATAATTTTATTTATCTTTAAATATAATCATTGAAATTAGTTAAATGTAACAGAAAAAAATATAAGAAACACCAATTTAAGGTTTGTTATTTTAATATAAAATTTTTTTACAAATTTAAAATACGATAAACATAAATGTCTTGCCCGCAATTTAAGATATTAAAAGTGTATTAGTTTCTCAAACCGCAGCACTATCGAAGTTGACATACATGACATGTTTCACTGCTTTCCAAAAGTGAGAATAATTTATAACTTTAAAAGAAAACAGCTATTGCCTTATTATAAACTTGCTAAGTAGCTGCTTTTAGAACTAAAAGATCAAGATAGAAAATGTGGTATGTGAAGTTTTTAAAAGTTTTCTATTGGAACCAATCTTAGTTTACTACAACAATATTTTTAAAATTATATTGATATGTAAAACGATCATAGCAAAAAATAACAAGTTTAAACTTAAACGTGTCAGGTAAATCAATCTTGAAATATTTCTGAAAAAATATAAAACAATAAATCAAAAAAACTTAGAAAGAAATGACGCTACTTGCGGATTGCAAAAAAAATTATAATAAAAGTTTTTTTATAATAAAATAGCTTAATAGTAAAAAGCATACACATTTTGCCACTGGATCGGGGCTTAATTATAATTTTTTTAGTGAGACATTTCCGAATCAAAATTTGAAAAAAATCGAGTTTATTACTTTTTTTATTTTTTTTTATCGTTTGTAATTTTTAAGGAAAAACTTATAAGCAACTTTTTTGTTTCAAAAAATAAGTTTTCACAGCCAAAATTTTTTTTCTTAAATTTTGCAGAATTTTGAAAAAAAAAATTTATTAAAAAAATAACGGGTATTTTTTTTTTTTCAAATATAAATTACAATGTACTTTTATATGTGCAAAAGATACCCTGAAAATTTCAATAAGTGCCGTGCACTACGCTACGAGATATCGTAGAAATACTTATTAAGCTTTTTTAATTTTTGAATCGTTTGTACTTTTTCGGTATTGCATTTTTAGAAAAACATTATTAGGTATTTTTTTTTTTCAAATTTATTCAAAGAATAAGTTTTTATACTCAAACATTTTTATTTTTTTATTTTTGAAAATTTGTTGAAATTTAAAAGTTTTTTTTTTAATAAAATGTCGGTTTGTTTTTTTCTTAAATAAGGATAAAAACGTGTTTTTATATGTGCAAAAAATACCATGAAAGTTTTCGAAAGTTTTTACATTTAATGATATCTCGGAGTGTAGCGCACAGCACTTTCTAAAATTTTCACAGTATCTTTTGCACATATAAAAGCACTTTTTTATCTATAATTAATAAAAAAAAATACCCGTCATATTAAAAAAAACTGTCTCTTAAAGTTCTACAAAATTTTCAAAAATTTAGAAAACATTTTTTTTTATATATATTTATATTTTTTGAACAATTTTGAAAAAAGAAGTATTTTATAATTTTTTTAAAATCTAATTTTGAGAAGTAACACATGATAAAAAAATGCCTACTTATAAAAAAATAGCTGCTTTAACGTATGGGCTTAGACTAAAGAGTTCTATAACTAGAGATTTCAAGCCAGCGTTTGTTTGTACAATTTTGGTATTTCTGTTCTTGTTGCACAACACTATACTCTCTTCTTCTCTCTACTATTGATGGAACGGCTATACGTTGTAGTTGATAGAGAAACGTCATGGTGCGACAAATACAGAAGTACTGAGAAATGTACGCGCATTGTTTAAACTGCAGCTTGGAATTTCTAGTTATATAACTCTTTGGTTTAGACATAATTAAAATAAAACTGCATACGGAATGTTACTTGAGAGAGCTGATGGTAGATTTGTGCTTTAAAAATGTTGTTTTCTTTATCCTGGACGTCGGCATTGTTTTTAACTCTAGGGTAAAAATGGGCAATTGTCTGTTGTTTGTGGCCACTCTATAACTTTTATAGCAAAAGACTTTTAGTTTTGTTTTATTTAAAATAGTAATCGGGATTTTTTTTGCCAAAAAAATCTATTTTTAGCTTATATCACCTTCATCATAGTTATTTTGACGCTAACGTCAGTTTTTGTTGTATTTTGTTTTTGTTTTTTTTTTCTTGATGCCTATTTGCAGATTTGGCAAGCAACCTTGCTTTCTAGAAATTATTTGTTAGTTGCTAGTCTAGCTGGTAGGTTTGCATCTTCTTTTTTTTTAATTTTGAGTAGTTTTTGTCATTTGATGATGATTGCGGGTGTCTTAACTTAACCTTTGTTAATTGCTGGCTCTGTTTAGTTGTTTTAAACTTTTTTTTGATTATTTGTTGCTACGTACGAATGTAGGAGTCATGAAGTTTTTTAAATTTTTTTATATTTTTTGGTTCATCAGTATGTGATTGCTTGTAGACTTTTGTAAAAAAAAAAACGGTTGGTTATGGGGCTAAATAATTAGATTGGCGTATTTAGGAATTCAATTCTTTTGAGTCTCGATTAGTGTTGTTTTTAATTTATTTGCTGAAATTATTTAAAGGTTTTCTTTTTTACCTATCCCTTGGTTGTTGCTATTTCAGCGTTTTGCTGGAGTTTGGTTTTCAGGTTTATATTGGCTGTAGTTCTGCATCGTTAGCTTTATTCTCTAGGTTTTGTTTTTTTATAAAGTTGTCTAGAGAGACAATTGATTTTCTTCGTTATTAAAGAAAGGAAAGATGTGGGTATGAAACCAAAATTTACATCTTAACAAGAGTTTTAAAAAAACTTATGAGTTAGACGTATGACTTTTTTGTATTAACCAAAAATGAAAAAAATAAGTTTATCTGCACGCGTATTTTTTGGAGATTACGCCGAGTTGGAGATTGAGTTTTGTCTATGAATACTACCTTAAATCTTGGCTGGTTAGCAATTTTTTTTACTTTTTGGTAGGTGCTTTCAGGTTACATGGCTTTTTTTTTCTTTGTTTTTGGTTTGCATGTGGGTAAGTCTATATTTTTTTATCTGTATTTTATTTTTTTTAGTAAAATAGTTTTACTGAACTAAACTTTATAAAGTTTTTAGAAAAAAAAAGACACGTTAGTTAAAAAAAAAATAAAAAAAAAAATAAAATATTAATGTATTTTCTAATTTTATAAAAGATGTATTGCAATATTCTAGTGTTAAACTTCTCAAAATTTTAAAAAACTATGTTTCAAGTTAATTTCATTAAACATTCGTGTCATGAAAATAAAAAAAAAATAGTTGTATAAAAAAAGTGAGGAAATAAATTTAATACAAAACAAAACAAAAAAACTGGTAAAAATGCTTAGAACATAATTTTATTAAGCATTTTAAAAACTATGAAAATTAAAAAAAAAAAGTTTAAAAATGTTTTATTTTGATTTTCAAAATATGACTAAAATAATAACTTGCTTTTTATCTACTACTCCGATTCGAAAGTCAGCTAATAAACGGTTAGTCCTATCAAACCCTTTCAAACAAGTCGTAAAACTTCTTAGGCGATGTAAAATAGCAGTAAAACTCACTATAAAAAAAACAATTTAAAGGTTTATTTTCTGAACAGGTCAATTGTGAGCATAGAACGTTGGTTTCCAAAACAAGCAAAACAAAGCGCATATATATGAACATATGTTCTAAATACTAACCCATGCAACTAAAAACCGTAGTTTGCAATGTTTTCTTAGGAAGAAAACAGATGTGTAGTGTTTTTGATCCAGAAAAGGCGTACTACATAACCTTGAATACATTTTTTTTAAACTGCACTTGTAGGGAGTAAACGGGTATCTGTTTTTTCCGGTGTCTTCCAAGACTCTATTAAATGAGTTTGCAGTCAACAACATAGCCTTGCACTGTACTACTTATGTACGTTGACAACTTGGCAACTTACATTGCAAAATTTATTATTTCTGCTATAACAGGTCAAGCAAAAGGTTTTTGCTTACATACAGCAAAAACTTTATGCATTTATGTTTGCCATCTTTGCAAACATTATTATAATCTGCATAAAAACCGTCTGATTGAGAAACATTTAAAACTATAATAGCTTTTAAAAAAGCCAAAAAAAAATTAAAAGCTTTGTGAAAGTGTTACGTTGTCTCTGCTTGTTGCAAAGACAATTATATGTTTGATGCACTTATTGATTTGTTTATATATTTTTATTAATATAAACTACATGTGTAAATTGTTTTAGTTACAATAAAACGATGTGTACTACCTTGTGGTTGCTTGCAGACTGGCGTCTGTTTCGTCCCTCTTAACCGTCCGAGGAGCGGGGAGAGCGGGGTTTTTCCCTCTCCAGCTTGTGACGTTGTAAACATTAAAAACATGCTACCAACATTCTAACAAACAGTCATAGATACAAAGAAAACCAATAATAATAATTACAAGTAAAACATAAAACAATATATACAATATATACGGTAAGATGGCTCAGTTATAGTTAGCGTAACACGCTAACAGTCCGGAGTTCGATCCCCGAATATGACTAAAATAATAACTTTGCTCTTTACCCACCGGGGTGATTCGGAAGTCACCTAATAAACCGTTGGTCCCATTAACCCCCTTCATACAAGTCGTAAGACTTCTGGGGGGATGTAAAATAGCTGTAAAACGCGAAATAAAGAAGATAATAAATGTAAAGAAAACTTAACATGCCGCCCACCTTGATGAGTTACCGTAAGTCAATACAATACATTAAATTTATTTTAGAGGAAGAAGACATAACTTTGTGATACATCGTTTAATGTCTCTGCACTTAGTTTTCACTGTAGCAACTCTTGAGACACTGTCCCTTCCGGAATAAAGACATGTTACTCTACTCAACTGCCAGTTTGAAGGTGGTTAATTGATTCTCTAATTATGACTAACGATCCGATGCTAAATTGTGTCTTGTTTGTTTTCTATTTGATGCGTTGTTGTAGTTTATTAATGCATTTCTTCTGCCAGCGTTGCCAATAATGTTGTTAAAGTTTCTGTAGCTAAAATCTTGACAGCCGATTTTCTGAAATATCTAATACACATGGGTCAGGAATTGTTGCAAATTTTTGTTCAATTAAAAAGTGTGCTGGAGTTAGAGCTTCAGTGTCGTTAGGATCGGAACTTAGACGAGTTAAAGGACGTGAATTTAAAATTGACTCTACTTGTACCAAAACTGTATAGGTATCTTCAAAGGTTAATAAACTATTTTGCATAATTCTTTTCAAATAATATTTAACCTTTTTCACTTTTTTGTCCCACAGTCCGCCAAAGTGAGGGGAGTTGACAAGAATAAAAAGCCAATTAATGTTATCCTTTCTTGTAATATAATTTGATTTTTTTTTTGACAAAAATTTATACAATATGTTTAACTCATTTTTTGCACCTTTAAATTGATGCCATTGTCACTATAAATATTGTGTGGTTTACTACGTCTTGCGACAAACCGACGGAATGCAGCAATAAATCCATCCGTTGTTAGGTCTGACACCAATTTCAAATGAATTGTGTTCAAAAGCAAATAAATAGACTTATGTAAGCCTTAAATGTTTTTCTGCCCTTTCTGTCCTTTAATAACATAGGACCTGCGTAATTTATGCCGGTTGTGTGAAAGAGTTGCATCATAGTCACGCGGTTTGATGGTAAATTGCCCATAATTGGAAACTGTGACCTTGGATTGCACTTGAAACAAATAACACAACTCCTTGATTTTTGTTTTGCTAAATTTTTACCCAAAATTGCCCAAAATTCATCTCTGATAACAAAAAGTAATAAGTTTGCTCCCGGTTGCATTATTACCTTGTGTGTTTGTGTTCAAATATGAGCTTGGTTAAATGGTGTTTATTGTCTAATAAAATTAGATGTTTTTTATCAAAGTTAAAATTTGAATAGTCTAGCCTGCCTCCTACTCTTAATATCATATCTGAATGAAGAAATGGATTTTATTGTGATAGCTCAATGGTAGAGCACTTGCATATCATGCGAGCAGTCCGGGGTTCGATCCCCGAAATATGACTGAAATGATAACTTGCTCTTTATCCACCAGCGTGGTTCGGAAGTCACGTATTAAGCTGTTGGTCCCATCAAACCACTTTAAACAAGTCGTAAACTTACTGTGGCGATGTAAAATAGCCGTAAAAAGCATAAATAATAATAATAATAAAAAATAATAATAAACTTTACTTTTTGGATTTAATCGGTTGGTGGTTTAAAGAGTAACCAATTCGGAATGAAATGTTTTATGCTGACTAATCCTAATTAGGAATATGAATGCTCCATAAATTTCATTCACTGATAAGGATTTAGTGATTCTTTGTTCCCTTGGCAATTTACAATTTTTTATAAATCTTCTATTCTACAATAAGTAATTGTTCGTTTTAATCTAGTTAGGTTTGAAAATCGTTGAAATGGAAATGATTGCCGTTCTAATATTGGGAAAGATACTGCTTGCTTTTTAGCTTCTGATTCATCAAATTTATTTAATTTTTTTAATGTGCTTGGCCAGAATAGTTCTTGTAACGTTAACCAGTTTGGTCCTACCCACCAAAGTTTTAATGACTTCAATGCATTGGGCATGACTCTAGTTATGGGATCTGCTGTATTTTGTTAGCTACTAACATGATTCCAACGTTCTGGAGCACTGAATGATTGGATTTCGAAAACTCGATTTGCAACATAAGTTTTCCAACGTAATGGCATAGAATTAATCCAGTTTAATACAAGTTTTGAGTCCGACCAAAAACATTCAGCATTCATGTTAGTTTTGTGAATATTTCTAAATTTGTTTATCAGTTGTGCCAATAGAAAAACTGCACAAAGCTCAAGTCTGGGTACTGTTGTCATTTTAGAGGTGCTCCTTGATTTGATCTTAGATAAATAAAAGCCTTTTCTGATGCATCAGCAAACCCAAGCATTTGTATAGGTGTAGCATTCTTAATTAGTACATGTCTTTGTATTTTAAGTTCACTTAATTCTGGCAATTGATTTTTGAATTTCATCCACTGAATAAATAACTCACATGGTATTGATTCATCTCAACTTAGTTGTTCATGCCACAATTTTTGTATGATTAATTTTGGAAATATTATTGTAGGTGCTAGTAACTCTAGGGGATTAAATAATTGAGCTGTGCAAGAAAGAATGGTGCGCTTTGAAATATGATTAAATTCCTTAAAGTGACTAACTGAGAATGTGGATGAGTTTCAAAATATTCCTAACAGCTTATGTAACTGCTTGCTTATTATTAAATCACCCATTTTTTTTATATTACTATTCCATTTTTGTAATGAAAATCCTGCTGTGTTTAAAATATAGGTTAAGTTTCTTTTTAATGTATTTAGCAAATTGATATCATTGCAACCTGTGATAGTGTCATTGACATAGAAATCGTTACAAATAGCTTGTGATTTAAGTGGGTTAGCTTGTTTAAAGTCTAGTATAAGTTGGTGTAAGCATCTAGTAGCAAGGTATGGAGCTGAGGTTGTTCAATAAATAAATGTATTAAGTTTATAAGTTCCTTGCGTATGTGATGCATCTGTTTGCCAGAATATTTGTTGTTAACGTTTGTCGTTTTAATGCACCCTAATTTGACGATACAGTTTTTCTATGTCTTCTGTGAGGACATACAAATGTGTGCAAAATCTGATTATAATAGAAAATAATTCATCCTAAACTGTTTGACCAACATTTTGCATCTCATTTAACAATTTTCCATTCTCTTTTTTGCATGAGCCATTAAAGACGACTCTAATCTGTAAAATCGTTTTTCTGCTTGTGGGCTTGAGTTGCCCAAATTTTGTAAATCTGATTTGAATGGAGTTATAACTATGAACTTCCCATCATTGTGTCTTTGGGTGTTTTTTTCAAAATGGTTTTTACAATATACTTTGTCATCTGTTCTGAGCTTGGAGGTTGACATGAATTTATCTAGTTTCCAAAGTCCTTATAAATTTCCTCTAATGAGAAGTAACATAAACCTTTTTCAACTGATCATTAACTTGTACATTTTTAGCTATTACCCAACTAAATTTTGTTTTTTGCAGTATAGGACCTTTTGGATTAATTTTGACTTGACCAACTGACAATAATGACCAAAAAATTGATGATCCGATTAAAAAGTCCACAGAAGCGGTTTTGTTAAATTACTTGTCGGCAAGTATTATGTTTGGTGGTATCTCTAATTTGGTATTGTCAAAACTAAATTGTGGAATGTTGTTTGCAATGGTAGGCATTACCAGGCATGTTAGTGTTGTATTAAATTTATTTACTTGCGAATGTATTTTAACATCAGTTTTATACCTTATGTTTTGATGCCCTTGATTTATTCTACTGACAGACAAGTTTGTTTCTTGCAATTTTAGTTTGAGTTTTTTACATAATTTGTCAGTGATAAAATTTAATTGTGAGTCTAAAAGAGCGCAAACCTTGAGAGGTTTTTTTGATATAATACACTAACCATTGCAGTAGACAACAGAACTTGGCTGTTTGTAATATTTGCCATTATTGAATTTGTATTTGATCTTGCATCATTTGGTTGTACATGTGTGTTTGTACATGTGTGTTTGTATTTGTTTTTATGTTTTCATGATTGGTCATAAGCAATAAAGTATTGTGAATTATTACGAGCTTCGGCTGGCTGTTCTCCTTGATTCTGATGTACTATTTAATGTGTGGACGTTGGGTTCCGATGCGGCAATTCCCTCGTGTTTGATGTTTGTTTTTAATGTACTATCTAATGCGAGAACTTTGAGTTATGTTGCGGCGATTCCCGCGTGTCTTTGCTTGTTGCAAAGACATTAATATGTTTGATGCACTTGTTGATTTGTTTATATATTTTTATTAATATACTACATGTGTAATTATTTTGGTTACAATAAAACGATGAGTACTGCCTTGTGGTTGCTTGCAAACTGGCGTCTGTTTTGTCCCTCTTAACCGTCTGAGGAGCGGGGAGAGCGGAGTTTTTTCCATCTCTAGCTTGTGACGTAAACATTAAAAGTATGCTACCAACATTGTAACAAACAGTCATAGATACAAAGAAAACCAATAGTAATAATTACAAGTAAAACATAAAACAATAATAAATGTAAAGAAAACTTAACAGAAAGTGATGGTTTTTTTAAAGGTTCCAAGATTTTTTTTTTTAAATGTCATGAGTCATAGTAGAGATTAAAATCTTTTTTTTACCTGCCTTACTTGCTTTGCTCCTAAAAGCCGCTAGCTGCTAAAGTCAATTTTGGTCCTTGATAACTTATATACTGTTTAGAATATTTTGAGAAACAGGAATTTTTAAGGAACAAAAACTTTTCAACAAAGTATTTCAAAAAATTAAAGAAGATATTGATTAATTTATTTTTTTTAACTTTTCACAAATTCTATAAATTTTTTTGATGCTTTAAGTGCTTGATGGGTGATAAAAAGTTATGACAAACTTTTTAGGAGCCTTTGAAAAACTAAAAAAAAAATGAATGATGATGAATTATAAAAGTAAATAAAACAAAAACTAAAAAAAAAAACATTAAGAACATTTGGTTAGCGTAGCGCAGTAGTATAGGCTGTATAAAGATTGTGGATTTATATCTTATAACGCCGTAACCGTAAACCGTCTTGTCAGCGTGGAGTTCCATGACTAAGTTCTTTTTTTTATTAGGAATAGATTTATAATCTCTCTAATGATTCAAAACTCACTTAAAACTGTTAACCCACCTGTAATGTAAGTTGCTAATATATCATTTAGAAAAGAAACTACTATTATAAGTGGCGTAAATGCGGTCAAAGCAAAGAAGAAAAAAAATCTTTTTTTTTTTAATTTATTGAGTGATTCGTAAAACAACTGTTAACAAAAATATATAGAAACTTGTGTGGAGATGCTCAAATACGTTTTAGATATGATATATACTGGATAATAGAACAGCTTCTGAAAAACTTTAAAAAAATTGGAGAGTAGTAGATGAGAGGTGATAGAGGAGCTTTTGCAAAACATATTGATAATGGGTAAAAGATAAGCATTTGCAGAGCTTGAGAAGATTTAAAAAAAAAATAAGAAGTTTTAAGAAGAGGTGAGTTTTTTAAGATTTTTTAAAACTAATAAATGATGAACAAATAGGTGACATTTTAAGAATTTTTATAAGTAATTGATTATAGTAGTTTTTAAAAAGCTTTTTAAAACTTCTAGAAAAATAATAAAAATGAGTTTAAAAATAATAATTGGGTAATAGGTAATGACGTTTTATTAAGTATTTTTAAAAACTTTTAAGAGTAATAGAGTATGTATAATGTGTTAGTAAGTGACACATAAGCTTTTGAGTAGTTTGAAAGACTTTTCAGAAGTTAAAATTTTTTTAGGAACTTAAAGGGCTTTTAAGGAGCATAAGAAAAAAGTTCATCTTTTTAAATGTAGATGTAGACGTCTGTTTTTTATTTTTTTTTTAAGCTAGAAGGTAAATCTTCTAAAGACTGGCAAAGTGTCGGATTCATTTCCTCTCAGCTTGATATGCCTACCAACTAAAAACAGCCCAATAGTGAGTGCCTACGAAAGTTTGAGATCTTACGGCTCATGTACCTTCTATTTAAAGATTAGTAGTTTGAAGATAGTTAGACTACGCCCTATAGGTTTGTGCAATATTGGTTTTGTTTGTTAGTGTGTTAGTAAAGTTAGGGTCCGGCTACTTGGTTCATCGGTCTTTTATAAAAAAAAATCGCGATATTTTTGAAGTACTTTGCGGCCAAAGCTTTAATGTGTTGACGTATTAGGGGTAGTCTTAGGTCTGCCCGAATCTCTCTGTTTCGGACAAACCACGGAGCCCTGTTGAACAACCTCAGAGATTTACTTTGAAAAACCTCTAGCTTATTAAGATTACAATTAGCTGTTGTTTCCCAAGCTGGAGACGCGTAAGTGAAAATGGGTCTAATGATAGACGTGTAGAGCCGGGTTCTATTCCGGGTCAACATACCGTTATTCCGACGAATCATCGGAGTGAGAAAGTTTTTTTATCGTTTGGGCTTTGTACAGAACGGACTGCACGTAGAGATTGTACGTGACCACGGTATGGGAACGTTGTTAAGAAGGACGTTGCCGTCGGGTTCAATTTGCCGCCTTGTGAAGAGTATAGCTTATCTTTACTCTGGGTTAATAGTGACTTGCCACTTGTCCAACCATTCTTTGAAGTTGTTGGTGGCCTTTTGAAGCCTCAAAGTGACCATTTCGGGCAACCTGGAAGAGTATAAAAGAACCTTATCATCAGCGAATAGTGCCATTTTGACCCCATGCTTATATCCCGAAGGCATGTCGGCAACATATAGGTTAAATAGCAGCGGAGAGAGAATTAAGCTTTGAGGAACTAATGCCGTTATCTCCCTAAAGGTAGATATATAATTATTGAGCTTTACTTTCAAAGTTCTGCTGTCTAGAAATGAGGCTATCAGCCTTACAAGTCGAAGAGGATAATTAGCTCTATGCAATTTAAAGATAAGTCCTTTGTGCCAGACTTTGTCAAAGACTTTGTCAACGTCAAAAAAAACCACCCCTGTGATCTTTTTGACTCTAAAACCTTTAACTATAAGGTCCGTCACGCGGTTTAGTTGATGAACTTACGAGTGCCTCCATCTGAACCCGTGCTGGAGATGGGGAGGATATTGATCAATTGTTGTTGATGTTGGTCCTGGAGTCTGTCTAAGATTATTCTCTTAATAACCTTGCTTATTGTGCTAAGAAGACTGATGGGTCAATAGTTTTGAGGAAACGTTAGGTCTTTACCTGGCTTTGGAATATTAATTACTAGAGAGCTTTTTCAATCTGTAGGAAAAAGCCCAGTGTTAAGATTCGCATTAGCAATGATGGTGAGCGCCATTATTGCTTTATGCAAGAACGTTTTAAGAGCCTTGTTAGAAATATTGTCAGGGCAGCGGAAGGCGTGCAAGATTTAAATTGTTGCAATCTGATGCGAGAAGGTCGCACGCTTTCCAGCGGTTTGTCGTCGTCAGAGTCATCCAACGCCGTTTCCGACGGGGAGCATTGGTGTTTCAGGTTGTTGGCGAATACTTCGGCTTTTTCCACAATATCAAATTGAAGCCCATTTTTGCCGTGAATGGCTGGAATGGGAGTTTGTCTGTTTTGCAACGCTTTAAAGAGATCTTTTACATCAGATTATCATTGTCAGTGGTCAATTCCAGGCTCCAAATTTTTGTGCAACCTTATAGCCTTCCTAACTTTGCTGTGAAGCGAGTTTAGGATCTTACGATCTTGGGGGTCGCAATGCCTCTGCCATTGGCGCCTGGCGACATTTTTGTGCGTGATAGTTTGAGTAAATTATCTAGCCGGACCTCATGGGTCTTAGAAACCCTTTTCGTAGCTTGGTGGATTTGGCGAGTGAAATTTTCGACGGCTCTTTCGATGTTGTCAACCGTTCGTACTGGAACAAGTCTGCCAATGCTCTCTTCCAGGGATTGCGAGAAGAGATTCCAATCCGTATGTGTTACAAATTTTTCTTCTTCTCCGTGTGATCCTCTTCCGTAGAGCAGTATTACTGAGCTGTGATCGGAGCTAAAGCCTTTGACGACGGATATAATATACTGGTAGTTGACGTTCTTTAGACGTATAGAAAGTTGAGGGGCTATTTGTATCTGCGCATGTCCATGTAACGGCCATGTGGGAGGGGCGCGGTATGGACTGGTTGTTGTACTACTCTTTAGAGATTTATTTGCCATAAAAGTGTACCCAAAAACCCATCGCGCTTTTTGCGTACGCTCTTATTATTGCAATGGTGATTTAATAGTTACAAGTCAACGTATATATTGTGCCAAATTTAATGTACGGAATGCATTAAAGGACAATACGATCAGAAAATATATTAAATTGTTTGAAAATACCGGTGCGTGCGTACAAATTTACAATACAAATAATAATAAAGCTAACAAACGATTAAAGAAGTAAGAGTTTCAGTGCGTGAAAATTTGTCGTTGCACAAAATTCTAAAGCAATATTTACATCTTACAGCATACAAAGTTTAGATTGCTTAAAAACTGAACGTTGCCAATTGTCTTCTCTGACTAAATTTTGCAAACAAAGTTCTTCAACGTTTTCTAATGTTTGAAAACATCTTGTTTAGTGACAATGCAAATTTTTACTAAAATAGTCACGTTAACAATCAACCGCTAATAGGCTAACAAAAATTCAAGACCCACCACTACATAGTCTAAATTAACCTAATAACAATAGTGTATTCTATTAGTAATAATTAGATACTATAATTAAACTTTCACACCCTAAAGCAATTACTTATAATTAATAAAACATTCTAACTTGTTGTATTCAAAAGTTAAGTTAGTTAAGCAAGTATGGTATCCAAAACGTTATTATTGTTATTAAAAACTGGTTGTTTTTTCGGAATTTTGCCAAAAATTAATACAAACACATGTGTTGTTATAAAAACCTCAAAACATGCTTTTATAACTTTCATTTTAATTTTAATAGTTGTTATCATAATATTAGAAGATAGAAAACTGGCATTAAATCAATTTATAGTAACGTTTGCAATTTTAAATACATTATATAAATCTAACAGTGATAATTTAATTAAATATGAAAATATGTTTAAATGTTTTAATTCAATTGATTCATTATTTGAATCTATAAATATAAAAATTCCTCAAGTTAATGGATTTTTTTACTTGTTTTTAATACAATTTGTAATATTATTTACAGAAATTTTTGCAGATTCATATTTTTGGATAAATCCTGGATTATTGAGTTATAGTTATTATTTTGAATATATATTTATTGTATACACAATGTACATAAGTTTGCTGCAAATATATTTTCTAGCAGCAATAAGATTTCGATTTATATTATTCAATAATGTTATTTTAAATTTAAAAAATTACAATACAAATTTGATTGAGGAATTGATACAAACACATTTAAATATTGTAAATTTGGTTGGTTTATTTAATGAAATATTTGGTGTTAACATGTTTTGTATTAATATTAGCAACTTTTTAAATATTTTGGGTAGTATTAATAGTTACTTATATGTTACTGGTAAAATGGCGTTGGAAATGATAATTACATTTTTTCTTTGGATGTCTTATATTTTGGTAAGTATTCTATATTTGTTTAATAAAATAAGTTTTCATTGATTTTAAAGATTTTGTGATTTGGCAGGATTTGCTTAGTAAAAAAACTATACATATTACAGAAAATTGAGGCTTTTGCTAAATATTCAAAAACGATGTAATTTCCGATCTATACCAACAGACAAAGTACAAAACAAACATTAAATAATAAATTATTAATTACTTTATTCAGAATACATAACTAAAAAAATAACAAACATTGTTATATGAACACAAACAAATTAATTAAATTGGAAAATTATCAACAGACAATACACACAATCAATCAGTCTATAAAAATGTGTCTTTAATACTAAACAATATTGTTACTTTCAATCTATCACTAATAATAAAATGTTAGCTGCAGAAAATATTAACTTAGTTTTAAAATGGGCCAGCTATTTAGGCTTACTACCAACATACAACCATCAGACCCGCCAATTTCAACCGAACCATATTTACGTTTATTCATTAATAACAACATTTTTTATTGGCTACATACTTACAATATATTGCAAAATAACAGACAAAGCAATTGTAGTAAAAGTTAATTATTTAATCACTTTATTACTACCAATATTAATACTAGCAAGCAATTTTACAATGATGATAACATCAATGACACGTCATTTAAAGAAGTTACAAAATATGTTTGATAACTTTAACAAAATTGATATTGCAATTGGAAATAAAAATAATAATATTAAATGGGCTAAATTACAATTTATTTGTATTTATTTACTTTTAATAGTTATTACAACTTCTGATTTTTTAAATTGGAATGTTTTAGATAAGGAAACTTTGAATTTTTGCTTTGTAGTTGAGTTTGTACAATTGCATTTTATTTTTACAAATTTTTTGTTGCAGTATTTTGTTTTGAGATGTATATTGATTAAAACAAAAGCTGTTAATGAGTTGATTCAATCGTTTATATTAGATAAAATGTTGTTCTATAAAATTAGTAATATTTTATGGGGCATTATTTAATTGGTGATGTTGTTGATGTTTTTAATAAAATTTTTGGTATTCATATTTTTGCATTTGTTGGATTTAATTTTTTGAATCTTTTGACGTTGGTTAATATATTGGTTAATGGTATGAACTACTCTCTTGATTTGAAGCGGATGGTTACTATGGTTGCTTGGATTGGGTTTGGCATTGTAAGTAATTTTTTTTTTAATGAAAATTTAACTGTTTATTGTTTTTAATAGAAGTAATTTAAAAAAAACAAACGGATCTGACTTGAACAAACTGTATTTTGTTAAAATACAAGTATAAAAATACTTGTACACTCAGGTGCAGATAAATTGGGTATTTTTTTACAAAAAAATTGGGTAATTTTATTTTTATAAAACTTTTAGTGCTGTCATTCTCAAGGCAGATTGGTGTGTTAATTATAAAAGTGCTTAAGATTGTGCAAAATATGTTGCTCTAATAGCAGATAAAAGAAACCAACCGTATTTGTTTAAATTCCATTACGTCATTCTATCTACCATCCAAAAAGCACTTGAACGGTTTAAGGAGACTGGTAGAAATACTCTGAGGCCAGAATCAAGCAGGAAACAAAAAACGACTGCTATCGATGACCGATATACTACTGTACTACTCTACGGAATTGTCATGTGACTTTAGTGGAGACTAGAAACTAACTTCGTGAGGTTTGTGGTACAGCTGTGAGTGTGCAAACAGTTTGTCAAAGGTTGCAACAAACTAGCTTAAAATTTTGTAGACCTGCAGCTGGACTAAAATTACTCCCATGTCACCAAGTAACCAGACTCTGGTCATTTTCACAATGGAAGACTGTACTGTTTACTGACAAGTCTAGATTCTGCCTATACTTGCCAAATGGAAAAGAACGAGTATGGAGACTAACGGAAAAAAATTTGCGGAGTGCACTTTTAAGCCCTGTGTGAGCTATCGTGGAAGTTTCTTGATGGTATGGGCAAGATAATCAATAGATGCCTGCACTAAATTGATTGTTATTGATAGAGGATTGTTGACTGCACAGCGGTATATTGAGAAAGTTTTAGAAAATTACCTAGTTACATTTGCTCTATTCATTGGCGATGGTTTTATTCTGATACAGGATAACGCAAGACCGCACTGTGCAAGGTGCGTCACAGAATACTTGGTTGCAGTTTGAATAAGAAAATTCAACTGACCTACATGTACCCCAAATGGAAATCCTATAGTTCAGGTTTTTTGCATCTATATTAGACCAGAGCAGGGTGGGAAAGTTTAGTTTTTGTTTTATTTCTAGTTTTTTTTAGTTTTAGTAGTCTTTTTATAGGTTCATGAACGTATGAGAAACTTTTTTTAATTATTTTATAAAATTGATCATTAAGTTTATATTTTTTATTACTTTTTTCATAAATTTGACAAAGACATATTTTGTCGTTTAAACCAATTTTGTGCGTTTTATTCTTTGTGTAATAGTTTTTGGGCTTACAGCACCATTTAACTCAATATATCGGCGCTAAAATTTGAGAATATTATTATTTTTAGCATTTGAAATCAAAATTTATCAAAGAATAGTTCCTAGTGTTTATATTTAGTGAGTTTTTCTGAGTGCTGCTAAACGTGAGAGTTTATGTAGAAAAATAGGCGTCATTACCCTATTTTTACTCGTTTCTTGAGTTTTGGACCTTTTAAACCCAAATAAACAAAACAAATTTATATTTTCTTACTAATTAATATTAAAATAGAAACTTAGGTTTTTTTTTTACGCAGACCACTTTAACCAAAAAACTAGTTTTTTGAATTTTGCGGTGTATGTACAGGGTATGGACTTAAAATATTGCCAAAATTATTTTTTTAAAATTTTTAAACAAAAAATGCAGATTTTTAAAGTTAAAGTTAACTTTCCAGTAGTGTCGCCGGTGTTTAAGACTGCATTCATATTTTTGTGACATTTTTTAATTTTTTTACATTTTGATTTTTGTGAAAGATTAAACATACTTGCTTTAACTTGCAAGTGTGGTTGGAGTAAGCCGTTTGCTAAATCCATCAAAACAGTGTGTTTTAAAATCTTAATTTCTTAGTTATTTGCAGAATATATAATTGACAAATTAATTCCAGCTATGTTTAACATAGAATAAAAAATCACCATCGGCCATCTTTGTGTATTTCTGGTACAATGATAACTGGCGCATAGCTTGTCAACGGTGTTAACGCCTTCCTTTGTTTTATTATAGTCAATAATGATTGCCGATTTTTGCAAAACTCCACTATTTATATCAATTTCATCATTATGATGTAAAGTAGGCACTAAAAGTTCATTTTTTGTTTGGTACAAAACCAAAATATAGTCATTAAAATACCCAATCATGCTGGTACGAGCTGGTTGAGAGGAAGGTTATGAAAATTTCCAAAAACAGTTCTTTTTATTTTTTTCTGATATTGCCAATGACGGTGAGTTTATGTTCCTGCAGTATACTTCAAACCAGAGGCACTGATGTGAACCAGTTGTCTATGGTGACATTTTTGTTTGAACCAGAAATATGCTCACAGAGCATATGAACCACATCAAATGCACAATTAGAAACCTTATAAGGCCCAACAGGTTGCTCTCTAGCATATATCTCCTTGTATTTTTAAACCATTTTTGTTGGTGTGCTAACATTTTATCTATTGTAGCAAATTCTAAAATGTGGTAACCAATCTGGCAATTTAGATTGAAAATATCAAATATTTAGTGAATTGGAGCAACTTGTTCTATTTTTTTTTCTTTCACTTTGAGTTTAAATGTCATCAAAACAAATACATCTAAATAAGAATCAAAACTTTTTAAGCGACAAAGAAAGATAAAAAAATTTAATGCCATAGCCCTCAATTCTCCACAATTCTTTAAGATTATGACGTTGCTTTTACAAACTGCAGCCATATACAATAGTCCAAAGAAAGTTAAAATAGAATTGTTTTTTGAATTTTTTTGGAAGGAAAAATAGCCTTATCAAAACGTTTCCTATTATGTTAGCCCTTACATTTACAAAAAATTGTTCTTGGAAATTTTGTTTACCAGATCATGCGTGATGCCAATACTGACGATGTTTTTTTCGTACTAGTAGTTTTTGTTTTTTGTTTTTTGCTGGAGTTGGAATCTTTTACAGACGTAATGTGGGACCTTTACTCTTATTCTAAAGAGGTCCTATCCACTAAACCACCTCTAATGCTACTAAGCCTGAAGCTTGTCAGTGGCAATGGTGGTATGTTGTTATAAGTTTAACAATAACAAATTTGCCTTGTTTTTTTATAAATTTTTTAAATGTGATTTTAAAGTATTTTATTAATGGCGCGTTTAAGACGTCTTTGGGTATTTTATTAATAATTTTCTTTACAGTGACTTTATTTTTTCTATATCCATATATTTGTTATTATGAGCTTCTATAACATAGTTTACCGTTTGCTTTGTTCTAAGTTTGTGATTAATTGTTATTCAATTTTTTTTGTCATGTAAATTGTTCATAACAATTCTGATTTTGAATAACTTTTTAATATTGTAGATTTTACCATCTTTGTACAAATCAACAGATTTCCCTAAACTCTTCTGTTGACAAAAAAGGTGTTTTGTCACTTGGTTTTGCAAACTTTGAAGGCTGTTTAGAATTCCATAGGAAGTTATGGATTCAACCATTGTTTTATTTATTTATTTTTAAATAATAAAAATTGCAAGAAAGATGTTTTTAATTTATTTCTGAGTTAGCTGATATGAGGTTTCCAGTTTAAATGTTGGTCTATTAAAATGCTCAGCCATTTCTGCTGTTTCTCGTTGTTAATTTTTTCTGTACATCTGTATTTTGCTGGTATTAAAGTTATATGAATCTATTGAGAACTGTGATGGATTAAAACAAATTCTGCTTTCTTAGATCTCTAATGTGGGGATGCAATAAACATTAGTCCTCCCTGTTTACAATTAGCCTTTTATCATGGGGTCTAGAATACTGACTTGATCTTAGTATCTTGTCCCAGTTTTTGTTCAAATTTAACATGGAAAGTACTGTTTTTAAGATAGTTTTCAAACCAGTTTTTTAAATTGCTTTTTATCCCCTAGTTTTTTATATCAAATGCCTTGGACAAATTTACAAACAGGCATAGAGCATGCATGTTTTTATCAAGACTGTTATTAATAAAGTTTGTACATTTTTCTAAAAGCTGAATGTTTTTTTTTGTATTTTTGGTACCCATATTGCTTCTTGATTATTATGTTGGAATTTTTTTAGATGTTGAGATACATTTTTTTCAATATATCTTTCAAGGATTTTGAAAATTGTTGGCAACACTGAAATTTATTTGTAGTTTTTAGTGTTGTTCATTTTTCCTAATTTGTATATTGGACGTACGATATTGGATATTGGATGTAATAGGAACATGTCCTTTTTTAATTGTTA
Organism: Tachinus rufipes; assembly: GCA_963932245.1. Lineage (NCBI taxonomy): Eukaryota > Metazoa > Arthropoda > Insecta > Coleoptera > Staphylinidae > Tachinus > Tachinus rufipes. Next base: position 17,236,941 of record OZ010744.1, read on the forward strand.
GAGTTATTAGTTTCGCTATTAGGATTATTTTCACTAACATTCAAAACTGTTTTCTCAATTTTTGGTGACCTGACATCTTAAAGTCTCTCTGATAAATGAATTGCTTAGTTAAATGACTCTTAAAAATGCCTAACTGTTACATAATTGGGATAATGCTGCTGATACTTTATAACTGTGTAGGTACTGGCATTTGCAAGTCCGTACATAAAATGTATGTCTGCATATTCTTCATTTGTAAAACTGACTTTAATAAACTTCAACTAAAAACCAATTCAAACCAAACGTCAGCACAATATGTCAAACATTATTCAAAGAAACAATAATAACAATTTTGAACCTAAATTTAAAACTGAAGGAAAAACCTTGTGTTTCAAAAAGGATCATAACTTCTTGTGTTAGAATCTGAAATCTATGTAATAGTTCCCCGACATTAATTAATTGTATATTTAAACAATCTTTTAAACTAAAAATTCAACTTTAGAGATTTTTGTGTAATGTATTTTATTTTTATTTTTATAACTAATATTTAATTTAAAAATTATAAAATTAATTTAAACAATACCAAAAAAAGAAGCGTTTTTTTATGTTAGAAATCTTGTTTTGGAATAAATTAATAATTAGTTATAACAAAATTAATAATTTATAAGTAATAATAGTAATAATAAAACTTAGTCAAATAAAATAAATTATGTGAACCAAATGAATATGTAAAAAACAAAATTAGCCACGTAAGGTAGTAGTTTTATTATTATAGTTACTCTTAATATCTTACATTGCTTAAATTAGATTAGTTTTATGTACAATATCTTTTATTATATTTCTTGAAAAACAAATCTAACATAAAGACTCAGTTCGACGACCAAGAGCAATGTATATTCTTATTTGTATATTTATTTTCTTGCGTATACCAGTTTGTTCAACTTATGATGAGCCAGTAAGTAAAATTTAATTAAAATCGTTTATTATTTATTTTATATTATATTTGTTTTACTTTTTTTAAATAAATGTAGTTATGTACTAATACAATAAAGTTTTACATAATAAACAAAAAAATATTAGCAGCGGATACATGTTATAATAATAATTGATAATGCAATAATGGTTTTATCAAACAAAACTTTTATACTTTTTTTCACTTTTGTTCTAATTTTTTTATTTCAAATTGTTTCTTATCTTAATGCATTACGATACGCGTTAAGTAAAAATAAAAAGTTTTGTAATATAATGATTTTATTACAATACACGTTAAGTAATAAAATTTAATGTTTTACTAAGTTTTATTACTATATCCAATAGCTTTTTTTTGATGAGTTCTTGTTATTTAATGTTTTAATAGTCAAATTAAAATTAAGTTATATTTAATAATATTAAACAATAGTTACACAATTCTTAAAAAAATATATATAAAAATACACTTTTAAATCTGTTTCCATCCAAAATGTCACTGTTCATTATCACATCTGAATCTTGCAATTGTTTATTTATCATTTTTACTATATATATTGCTTTCTAGGTACATTAGCAGTTAATTTTCTATATTATATTTATATTTTGGTATTATATTTGGTGTATCAGTCAAGTTTTAAAAATAAACTAAAATATATATATATATATATATATATATATATATATATATATATATATATATATATATATATCTTTATGTTTGTATGAAAATGAGGCTTTGAATACTATTTCAGTTTAGTAAAGACAGCTTTATTTAGAAAGTAAGGATATCCTTACTTTATTGTATACAGTAGTACTATAAAGAACGGATTATACGTATATACTGTCTAAAATAATGCTTTCTTTCTGCAAAAGCTATTACAAGCTTACTTTATGATACTACAGTTTATGAACGTATACAAATTGTCGCCACATCTCCGTGGCCAAAAGTAAGAACTTAGGCGTATATGGTAATTTTTACTTACAATATAAGAGGGCGTAATACTAAATATTGTTAACAGAGTTGCATATATTCAATCTGTCTGATCAATGAGAGGCTTATTATAACGGAACATGCGTAGAGAGTTGCATACATTTTAATAAAATTTTCTCTCAACAAGCTATCGTTTCAAATAAATATATCTCTCTTTAAAGCGGTCGGTAAATTTGTGGACCGTGACCTTTCTTGGCCTGGGTACACAATAACTATTAAATACAATAGCACATATGCCGTTCTAAAATAATTTAAAAATAGTGAAATTTATAATACAAATTATTATTGAAAAAATAATAATTAATAACTTCTTTTCTTGTAAAAATAATTAAAATGTTTGTCAGAAAAATTAATTAGATTTTTTTCTATTTAATCAGATAGAATCATGTTAATATTGAAACAGATTTGTCTGTTAATTAATCTTTACAATTAATACATTACTAATAGCTCTCATGATCATCCATGTTGTTTGTATAATTAGGTAGGTACAAAAAATAATTTGATTTTTTTTAAATTTTGTTTTTTTTAGAAAATATGGTTTTTATTGTAAGTGTCAATAACAGAATAATAATTACAAAGCAAAGTTTGGAGTATTCATTTTACAATAAAAATAACAAAATTTTAATTTTGAGCAAATATTGAACTTGTGCATTATTTAATAGCATTTTTAAACTTTGAACTTTGTACTCAATTGTCTTTCTATTGTTCAAATAAAATATGGGTATTAAATAAGAAGAGCATAAATCATGCAAGATAAGTATTAAATAAGGGAAAATATGTTAAATTGTACAATTTATTTATAGAACCCTATTGTCCCCTAGCTAATTGAGTTAAAGGTGCAATTATTGCATAAATGTAATATGGGTATCAAATAAGAACAAATATGCTAACTTGCACAACTATTTTATAGTACTCTTAAACTTTGTACACTATTGTCTCCCAGCTAAATGAATTAAAGGTAGAATTATTGCTCAGATTTAATATGGGTATCAAATAAAAGCAAATATTGTAAGTTGTAAAATTATATTATAGTTTCATTATTGTACCTTATAGTCCCTCCAGCTAAATGAATTGGGGTACAATTATTGTATAAATGTAATATAGGTATCAATTAACAGCAAATATGTTAAATTCTACCATTAATTTAAAGTATTTCTGAAATTTGTACCCTATTGTCCTCTTAAGTAAATGAATTAAGGGTACAATTATTAATTATTGCTTATATAATATTGTTATCAAATAAAAGCAAATATAATAAGTTGTAAAATTATATTATATTTTCATTGAACTTTGTACCCTATTGTTTTCTCAGCTAAATAAATTAGACTACAATTATTGCTCAAATGTAATATATGATATACCTAATAAAAAGTAAATTCTTATACTATTATCAAAATAAAGCAACTATAAACCTTTTTGGATAATTTGTTCGCAAGTTTTGACAAGCTTTTTTAATGCAATCTTAAAAAAGTTTAATATTTTATCAATTATATAATTTGTTAGGAGGTTTTAATATACATAATACTGAATGATTAAGTCACTCATCTTTTACAACAGTATCCGCCCAAAAAACATGGTTGTTTGCCTAGTTCTTATAACCTTACTCACCAATTTTTCTCATATTATTTCAGAGATTACAACTACTGTTGAGGCTGTTTTAGAAACATTTGCTTATTTCTGTTGTTATTATTACTGAACTTAAGCCGCGCTTCATCTAAAGTTATTTCAAAATAAACATTTTTTTTTTTACTAATTTCACATTTTACACATTTCTTATAATCCAAAAGTTCACATAAAAAAATAAATTCTATTTTTTATTATTAAACCAAAACAAAAGACAGTTAATATTAAGCGTAAAGCATTTAACAAAAAATAATTAATTGTTTGCAGATTATGATAATGTTATACAATATGATAAAAGTGAGTTGACAGGAATATATAAAACAATAATTTTATTGCAAGGTTGTTCAAAATTTGTAAGACCTTTTAAACAAAACAAATTAGTTACTAATTAAAAGGAAAAACTAAATATTTCTATCTTGCAATAGTTCTAGAAATTTCCAACTTATTTGATAAGGTTTGGCATCCGAATTTTAATAACAAGGTCATCTCTTGATCATAAATCTGTAAATTTTGTCAATTGATTTTTTGACAACAAAAGTATTATTTCTAGAATTGATTGTTTAATGTCTGTCTTCAAAATAATAAATGCTGGTGTTGTTCAAGATTTTGCTTTTTTGTCGACTTTATTTTTTATTCATATTAATGAGCACAATTTATACTTTTCGAAGACAATATCGACAAACTTGTCAGAGCGTATTAGAGTTATGTACTAGGTTAGAATCTGTACCAATATTTAATAATTAATAAAGACTTTGAAAGAATATCTGACTGTAGTATTTTCAACTAAGCCAATTTTAACTTTTTAATGTATTAAAATTAAATTTCGAGGTATCAGACGTAACGTATTAAATGAAACAACAAATGTATATCAAATCTTCTTTATAATTACTTCTTTTTTGGATTGGCTATATATTTAAAATACTAGGATTTCTAAATGGACGTAAATAGTTTTTTTATGGTTTTGTACAATTCTGTATTGGAATATTAGGAGAAAGATTTGAGACTTAGACTCTCTTAGAATCTCTTCTAAATTTTATTAAAAACAAGTTATTTAAATTATTTTTGATTCAAAATTGACAAATGACTTAAATACTTTACAACATTAACGTAATGTTGCAGATCTTTAAGTTTTCTAAGTATTAGGGTAAACAATTGTAATTGTAAGTTAACGTAGTTGCTTTTATTTGATACCCATATTACTATTGGGCAATATTTGAACCTTTATTTGTTTAGCAGAGAGACAATGAAGTACAATGTTTTGAGTTGTTATAAAATAATTGTTTGTTATCATATTTGCTTTCATTTGTTTAGCTAGGGACAATAGGGTACAATGTTTTAGGGTACTTTAAAATAATTATTTAAGTTACCACATTTGCTTTCATTTGATACCCATATTACATTTGTTTAATATTGTACTTTTATTTGTTTAGCTGGGGAACAATAGGGTATAATGTTCTAGGGTACTATAAAATAACTATATATGTTACCATATTTTCTTTCATTTGATACCCGCCATATTACATTTATGCAATATTGTACCTTTAATTGTTTAACAGGGGGACGATAGGTTACAATGTTCTGGGATAACATAAAATAATTGTATAACTACCATATTTGCTTTCATTTAATACGCATATTATATTTGTGCAACATTGTACCTTTATTTGTTTAGCTGGGGACAATAGAGTACAATGTTTTAGGGTACTATAAAATAATTATTTAAGTTACCATATTTGCTTTCATTTGATACTCATATTACATTTGTGCGATATTGTACCTTTAATTGTTTAAAGGGGAACCATAGGGTACAATGTTCTGGGGTAACATAAAATAATTGTATAACCTACTATATTTGCTTTCATTTGATACCCATATTACATTTATGCAATATTGTACCTTTAATTGTTTAACAGGGGGACAATAGGGTACAATGTTCTGGGATAACATAAAATAATTGTATAACCTACCATATTTGTTTTCATTTGATACCTATATTACATTTGTGCAATTTTGTACCCTTAATTTATTAAATAAGAGGGACGGAAGGGTACAATGTTTTGGGGCACTATAAAATAATTTTCATAAACATTGTTCAAACTATATTTATATATGTTTTGCATTAACATCATAAACGCCGTCAACTTGCAATTTTAATTATATCTATTGAAATCGGCATACTTATATATTTACTATTCATTCTACATATTTCTTCTTAAATATAACATTTAAAATATTTGCTTAATAAGGAATGTGAGAACGGAAAGCTATAAAAAGATAAATGCCTACAAAAAAATGTTTACTTTAAGATTGAATACAAAATTGAGAGGCCCTTTTTGTGTGGCAAGGCCAAGCAAGCAAAATATAAATGTGATTTCAAACAAATAACACAAAATATATGCTCTTGAACATTATTATAATATTTATAGTTTCCAAATGATTTGTTTGGATTTATATGACTACTTGGTTTAATATAATTACTCGCAGTTAGCGAAATAATTAATAATAAAATTTTATGATCAGTTTCAGTAACATTTAAACATGGATAACGTGTCTCAAAACCGTCAAATCAAATCATTTTTACATAAACATGAGAAATGCATTTTATATACATTTGTGTATTGTACCTTTAATTTATTGAGTTGAAACGACGATTGGGTACAATGTTTAGGGTGCAGCTGCAGAGACAAATTAGTTTAAGACCACTATAAAACAATTGTACAAATTACGATATTTGCTCTCATTTGATCTTAGATTTGAGTAAAACTTGTACACTTAATTTATTAAGAGAGGGCGACGCAATTCTGTACCCTACAACATTCAAGAGTGTTATAAAATAATTGTACAGTTACAAGTAGTAACAAAGTAACAAACAGAAAAAAAAACTATCATGATGCTAACTAATAAATTTACTTGCAATGTATTTTAGGACATTGCAAGTAAATTAACATTAACTTGGAAATTTATAATATTTAGTGATTATATCTATTTTAATGTAAATATGAAACAAAGTTGCCAAACCTTTTCTATTCTTTTATAAAATAGTAATTTATTTTTATATAAAACTTAACAATCAAACACGTATTAAATAAAATTATCAATAATTTAATATAACTGCGATTTAAATGTAAAATTAAAAAAAATCGAATATTAAATACAAATATATTTCAAAATAAAAATCTCTGAAATGTCAATATTAAATGAATATTATTTCCGCTATTCATATAGTAAATCTTCTAACCTTGACCACTCATACTTTTCAACCAGCTTGCTTTTAAAAAATTCTTAAAGAATGAAGATGTACTCTTAGTAACGCTACTACCAGTTGTACTATCAAATATTCATTGTTGAATATAACGCCATCTAATATTAAGTGTACACACTGTACTTAACTAGTTTTACCGCTACGTCAGTGGCAACAAAATTCACACAATTTTAAACAAGACTTCCAACAGTATGCAACTAACATTACACATAATAATCTTTACTTTAAGTAGAACAGTAGCATTGTAAAATATGAAATATCTCGACAAATACCTTACTTTACAAATCAATTTTTACATTGGCAATTAGCAAAAGGTTTACGAAACTATTTTAGTATATATTAATAAGCAAATATGTTTTGTTACAATAATCCTGAGATTAAGATGTACACAACGATCTTCACTTTCATACAATCATGTATAAGTATATATATATATATATATATATATATATATATATATGGGCAATTTCATTTCAAGAGCTGAGGGAGGTGTGGTGCATTGAGAAATTTGCTTATGTATTTTTTTTTTAGTTTTTTTATTTTATTAGTAGTCCTTTGATCGGTATATGACGGTATGAAACCCGAAAAAAAATTCTACGATTTAAAAAAAAAAAATTAACGGTTTTTAACTTTTTGTTTCATGTTTTTGTTCTCAGTGGGCTGGGCAAAAGGAACATTTATAAACAAAATTAACCGCCTAAGTTGACGTTTTTAGATGTAAATTAATTGAAAAAATATAATTTGTTCTTTGTATTTGGGTTTTAAAAGTCTAAAACTTAAAAAATCTGCAAAGTAGGCTATTCTTCAACATAAACTCTTACAAATGCACGTTTAGCCGCGTTTAGAGGAACAATACACCAAATATTATTAAAAATTTGAATTCTGAGGACAATTTTACATTGAAAATTGAAATTGAAAAAATGTTTACAAAATTTTCAGGCAAAAAATTCGTTAAAATTTAATTTTTTTTTATATTTACAAAAAATATTATAAACACACTAGGGTGTGGTTTAAAACTTTTTTTTTATCATTTTGATAAGCTCCAGGTGGATTTATGTTTGAATGCCAAAAATAATAATATTCTCAAATTTTGGCGCTGATAGATCGAGTCTAAATTTGTGCATCAAGCGCAAAAACTATCAAACAAAGAGTAAAATGGCTCAAAATTGGTTCAAGCGACAAAAGATGTTTTTGTTAAACTTATGAAATAAGCTTAAAAAATAAATTAAAAAAAATAAATTAAAAAAAAATATGTTTTAAGTAAATGTTGAATTTTTTTTTCTAGATGGGTTTTTCTACGCTAGAGCACGACACTGACTATTTTCTATGTAAAATTGTTTGCAAAATTCAATTTTTTAATAATATTTGGTGTATAATTCTTCTGAAAATTGCTAAATGTGCATTTGTAAATGATTATGTTAAAAAATAAGCCTTTTTTACAGTTTTTTTGAGTTTTAGACCTTTAAAACTCAAATACACAAAACAAATTTATTTTTTTTAATTATTTTACATCAAAATACGTCAACTTTGGCGGTAAAAAAATAAAATAAAAAATGCTCCTTTTTGTCCAGCTCACTGAGAACAAAAACATGGTTTTATGGCTTTTGCGGCTTATAGACAGGGTATAGACAGGGTATAGATTTGAATTTGCGCCAGATTTGGATTCTACAAAAAAATTGTGATTGATTTCATTGGTAAATTTATTTGCCCATATATTAAATAACCATATATATCAAATTTGTTAAAATTTTTCTTTAGTGGTTGAAATAAAACTAAAAAAATAAAATTAATATAATATAAAATATAAAGATTAATACTTACAATTCAAATAAAATATTTAACTTTTGTATAAATGTTTTTATGTAAATTGCAAACAAAGTAAGACTCAATAAGCAGCATTGTTTTGCTAATTTTGTTGTCTAAAACCTTTTACTTAGTTTTTTGTTAACTTACATTTTGCTTACTGTTTTTTATACGTTTCTTTAATTCTTTTTAATTTTTCATATATTATTTTATATATCATAGTGTCGATCTTGTATGCCATTTCTTCTATAGTGACTTATTTGGTTTCTACTGCCACTTATGCATTGAGCATATAAAATCTTTTCTCTATTGGTTTGGAAATTTTTTCTCTTTCATACTTTATTTATTAATACAATCAATCTCTCAATTAATTCTTCCGTTTTTTTAAATCTTTTTCGACATTGATTTTTTTGAATTTTCTTCCGCTTGCTGGATTAGCTTTTGTCAGTCTGTTTTATTTCTTTTTTATTCTATTTTAAACAAACTTGACCAGTGTTGTTTTACGCCTACATCGGTAATGCTTCAATATTTTTTTGTTTTTGATTATTTTTTTTATGATGATTTTCTGCTTTTATTATTTTTTTAGTTTTTGTTTTTTAATATTTATTATTAATTTTTGTATGCTTTTGTTGTTCATGCAGTGCCTTAACGTCTTTTTGGCATCTTGCTTTTTTGCTGAGTACAATTGCTTCACCATTTGCTTTTTTTTTGTATGTCTTTCTTACAACCGTTTTTCTGATTGTTTTTTTTTTAATTTTTTTTTTATCTCTTTACTTTTCTCTTGTTTTTCTTAGAATTTTTAGACGTTAGCACATTTTTTTTTTTGTTTAAACTACTTTTTTTTTTTGTCTTTTTACAGTTTGGTGGTTTTTTCAATTTTACTTTTATTCCTACTTTAAATTTGTGTACTTTTTCTTACGCTGCTTCATCTATAACTACATATTCTATTACAAATTCCCCATTTATCCTTATACAAGTAAATTTTTTTTATCTTTTGTAAAGTTTTAATTTAAAATGTTCTCCTTTTTTCTATTATTTTTATCACTTTTTTTTCTTTTCTATTTTCTGTTTGTTTTTTTCTGTTAGAATTTCTATCTTTTGCTTAGTGCTTTTTATATTTTGTTATATTTTATTCTTCTCCACAAAAAAAAATTATATTTCCTCAATTTCCATAACCCAATTTTATTCTTGACATATTTTTTATGTATACTAATAATTATTCCATTGATGGCTTTTTTTAATGGGATGTAACTTTTTTATCCCTTTTTATCTATCCACGTCTCTACCATTAAAATTATGTCAAAAGTTTTCCAAAACTGGTTTTTTCTCTGTCTTTATTTTTTTTATCTTGTGTATCAAAATCATGTCTTTGGTCTTTGCACGCATTGTCTACTGCATTTGTATTTGTGATACTGTTTACTTTTTTGCTTTTCAGCATTTTTTTTTTCATTTTTTTCTTTTTAATCATTCTTATTGTATAGCTTTCATCAATTTCTTTACCGTACCCAGACTCTCCTGTCTTTTGTTTTCTCATCTCTTGTCTCTCTTAATTCTTCATGAACTTTTTTTTTTCCAAATTGAAATCATTTTTAATGTATATGTTTGTGCTTTTAAGTTTTAGTTTTTTAAAATATTTTGTTTTTAAGCCTATGAATCAATATTTATTATTATTATTGTCCGTTTTTTTTACTCACTAAGAAAATGAGCCTTTGAGCAATTCTGTTTGTTTCTCATTTTTAGTCTGCAAGAAACCAATTCTAGTTTGGTATTTGCTTATACTTTTTAAAGGCGTGAGCATGTGGGACCGTTTTTAACATTTTCACAGTATTTCCTTCACAATTATTTTTTGGTTTTCTTTATGGCTTTATTATATGTCGTGAGACCGTTTTTTTAGGCTTTGTTGAACAGTTTTCTAGTAGCCGTCCTTGCCCTGTTAAGCCTTTGTTTTATCAAGTGATCTTGTTGGAAATGTGCTTGACAGTGCAAAAGCTGCTTCTTTCAAAGACGGTTTTGATAGAGTTGACAAATATGTTTGTTATTGTCTCCAGCTATTAAGATTAAAGACAAATTCCGATTTGGTTAACTAGTATCTCGTTGTTTAGATCCCAGTTAGTTTTTATTGGGTTCCTGTATTCTAAAAGAAGCGTTTATATAGATTTGATATTAAATCGGATGTATGCATAATTAGATAATGAAAGTTTGTGCTACGAGACGTATTGCAAAACGTTGGCTTGTTACCTTTGTTTATAATATTTAACTTAGGTTTGACTATAAATTCTAAGAGTTTTTCATCTTTTATGTGTGTGTAGACATTGCATCCAAAGATTAGCGGTGCGTCGTCCATGCTGTTTGTTAGCTGCACTAGTTTTGCAGGTGGTAGAGGTCTCTGTTGATTGTAAGGAAGGTATCTAAGTCCGAAAATTATTTCATTTTTGGTTCTCTTTTTTACTACCACCACCTTGGTTGACACTAGGTTTCTGATACATAGGTCCCATAACGGCATTAAATTAAATACATGCTTTGCTAAGATGTACAAAGCTTGCATATGAGTTGTGTTGCTAGCAGTTACTTGCCCGGTATGCTTAACCTTTTTATCTTTTCTTTATAGATCTAAGGTTTTTGGATAAAAACGATGTCAATATTGTGTTTGACAATATAAGCACCGAGGGCCGCAGAAGCTGCTCTGCAGTAATGTAGATTGATTTGTGCGATGTTTAACATTGTTCTTGGTGGTCTCTGTTTCTTCCGGTTTGTCTCTTGCCTATTTAGAGAAAACCAGAACCAAAAGTAAAATTTTGGATAAACCTAGAAAGAGTTTTTTTAGGTTTGCTACCTTTGTTGGGTCTTTTTAGAATCTGGTTTGGAATTGACCACTCGGCAGGTCTTAATGTTTAAGGTATTTTGCATAGCTAACTTTTTAGAAGAATAGGTGGTTTTAATTGTGATTCTGGTACCCATGTCATCACCTTTCTTAGTTCAGGTATTTTTTTTAAATTTATGATCTAAAGTTTTTTACCTTCCAATAAAGTGTTCTTTGCCGATGTGCTAAGAAACCAATGTTTAGTTGGCTCGTCTATACATACGATTTTCAGAAATCTCCCTTTAAAGGAGGATTTTTGAAAACAAGGTAATACCTGTTTATTTTTCATTTTGTCTATCCCGCCCAAAATAGATAATTTTACTGCTACTGTCTTCTTTACGTTTAGCTAACACTCATAAACCCCCTCGGAATTATTGCTAGTGCATTGCCTGTAAGAGTGTCTTAAAAGTCTTCTTTGAAGTCGTTTTGTTTTTGCTTTTTTTTTGCCGGTTTTTTCTGCAATTCCAACGTGCTACTACTTTATTTGCTTTTGCGTCGCTATGTTTTTGGGGTGTTTTGTGCAGGTAGTGTGGAGTATTGCTGATGTGTTTTTGTTTCATTACTTAGTTAGCTCAGTTGTCTGAACCCCCTGTGCATCTAAGCTTTGCGGTTTTGAATTTGCTTTTGCTAGCCGAGCTTGTGTTTTTTGAAGAGTCTCCAATTGTTTTTGTTGTCGTTTTTTCATTTGTCATTGGTTTGCTCTCCTCAGAATTCAAGGAATAGACTACCATTTTGGTAATGGAGGATTGCTTGCAAGCAGAACCTGTCTTGGGTTTGTTAATTTTCTTTGACATATCCATAATAATTATTTTATTTCAAGTCATTAAATTTTCAACCTTTTGGCAGGCGTTTTTCGTGTGTTGTCATTGTATTTCCTATCCGGTCAGTTTTTGTTTTACTTCGGGTATTTTATTTCTTTGGTTCTCTCCGCAAGCTGGCAAGAGTTTTCCGATTTTTACGGGTTGCAACCATTAAGGAACTGACCCCAAGGGTTTTGACTATAATAACTTCAATTGAAAAACAATTCAATCCAAATGTCAGCACAATATTATTCAAAGATACAATCAAAACTATTTTGATCCTGTAAATTGTGGAAAAAACCTTGTGTTTTAAAAAGAAAGCATAATTTTTTGTGTTAGAATCAGACAAAGAATTCCACTGTGTAATATCTTTTTAACATTAATTAACTGTTTTTTTGTAAAATATATTTTAATTTTATTTTAATAACTAATATTTTTATAAAATTACACTTTCATCATCATCAATGTAAACTTAAAAATGCTTCATTAAAAATATTTAAAATAATATAAACAATATCAAGAAGTATTATTGTTGAGTTTTTATTTGTTTGTTATTGAAATTATTATACTAAAAAAGAAGCGCTTTTTATGTTAGAAATCTAAAACAAAATATTTATAACTTTTATAGTTATAACAAAATTAGTGATAATAGTAATAATAAAACTTGGTGTAATAAAATAAATTATGTGAACCAAATGAATATGTAAAAACAAAGTTGGACACGTAAGGTAGTAGTTTTATTATCATACTAAGTAACTCACATTGCTTATATTAGATTAGTTTCAAATACAATAAATTATGTTATATTTCTTGAAAAACAAGTCTGAAATAAAGACTCAGTTCTACGACCAAAAGCAATGTATATGTTTATTTGTATATTTATTTTCTTGCGTATACCAATTTGTTCAACTTATGATGAACCAGTAAGTAATATTTAATTTAAGTCAATTATTTTATATTATATTTGCTTCATTTATGGTGTGATAGCTCAATGGTAGAGCACTTGCATATCATGCGAGCAGTCCGGGGTTCGATCCCCGAAATATGACTGAAATGATAACTTGCTCTTTATCCACCAGCGTGGTTCGGAAGTCACGTTTTAAGCTGTTGGTCCCATCAAACCACTTTAAACAAGTCGTAGACTTACTGTGGCGATGTAAAATAGCCGTAAAAAGCATAAATAAATAAAAAATAAAAAAAAAAAATACTTTTTAAATAAATTTAGTTATATAATAATACAATATTGTTACATAATAAACAAAGTAATTAAATTAAAAAATAAAATTTATATAAATCAATTTTTTTAAAGACAAATTCAATAAAAATGATTTTGAATTGATGATGCGAATACATGTTACAACAAATTTTGCATACTATTTTTTACCAGTTTTTAGTTGTAGCTGTCCAGTTTTAGCAATTTTGGACTAATTTCTCAAATTTTAAATCAGTTTTTATGCATCTTTAGGCAATCTTGGATTAATTACCAAAGCTTTGGAACAATTTTAGTTTATTTTAGACAATCTTTGGCCGATTTTTAGTTTAGCAGCTGTACAGTTTTAGCAATTTTGGACTAATTTCTAAAATTTTAAATCAGTTTTTATGCATTTTTAGGCAATCTTGGATTAATTAACAAAGCTTTGGAACAATTTAAGTTTATTTTAGACAATCTTTGGCCAATTTTTAGTTTAACAGTTGTCCAGTTTTAGCAATTTTAGACTAATTTCTAAAAGTTTGAATCAGTTTTTATGCATTTTTAGACAATCTTGAATCAATTGTCAACACAAATGTTTTATTTTAGCCAATATTAAACCAATTTTTAAATTTTTAATGTTTTAATGTTTATTTTAATTCTATTTTAAACTAATTTCCAAAGTTTGAAAACAATATGTTTTAGACAATATTAAACCAATTTTTAAAGTTTTAATATTGTTAATGGTCATTTTTATACAATCTTAAACTAATTTCTAAAACATTAAAACAATTTGTTTATATTTACACAATTTTGGGTCACTCAACTACTTGCATAAATATAATAAAGCAGTGTTAAGGTATGATTACACCAATATTTACATATTTTTTTTATTTTTATACATGTTTTAGATCAAATTATAAAACTTGGGAACAATTTCTGTTTATTTTAGACAATTATCGACCAATTTTTAAAGTTATTAAGCATTATCTAGTTGTACACAGTTTTGGATCAATTTTTGAAACAGTTTGTGCCTATTTTTAAACTTCTTGGTTTACTACTTAACTACTTGTAGAACTGTTTTAAAGCAGTTTATGTTTACATTGGTCAATCTTGTATCACTTTGCAAAGTCTTGAACAACTTATGTTTATTTATAGACAATTTTAAACAAATTTTTAAAGTTTTGGAATAGCTTTTATTTATTTTTAGATTATCTTGGTTTACTTAATGGCTTACCAATCTATATAAAATTTAATGTCTATATTTAGACAATTTTAGATTAATTTTCAACGTGTTACAACAATGTTTTTTCTATTAACTTCTTCCAGAATCATTGGAAAGTAGTTTATGTCTATTTTTAGACAATCTTGGACTGATTTTCAAAGTTTTGGTACTTCTAATTTTATTATTAGACAACATAAGACCTCTTAACTGTTTACAGAATTGTTTAAAACCAGTTGAAATCTTAATTAGATCAATAACTAAATTTTTGTTTATCTATTTTGATAACATCTTCTTAAATGTTTGTGTTTAAAAGATTGGATGTTTCACGCGCTGTTGCTGTTTCTGCAGCTTTGACATAAGATAAAATGAATAAAAGTTGTTATAATATTAGAAGAAGTGTGAATGGCAACAATTTCTAAATAGCAAACACTTTGGCGGTTAAATAGGGCATTTAGTTTATATTTATGGGCAAATACTACTACAAAAACTACACACCTACCCAAGTGTCTGTTGTCAATTAATGTTAATAAAGTTTACAGTATGTAGAAGCCTTACTATAAAAGTTGTTTTATTATTAATGGCATTGAACATCTTAATTAATTAAAAAATTATAATAATTAAAAAAAATAAAAAATTATACCATTATGTATCGGTTGCAGTTTTAAACTGGTGCTGAGAAGCATATAAACTATTTTAAATTGATTTATTGTAACTGCCGGGCAGTTATCTATTAAATAAACAATATTTTTTGTGGTTGTGTTTTAATTATCTATCATTTTTTTTTACATGTAAAGTGTCAAATTTACTCTTACGAGCTTCTACCGACTTAACTCCCTCCTTTTATTTTTAGAAGTTTGTTTTTTATAGTGCAAAAACCTTTTTGCTTTATTAAAAATTGTTTTATTGAGAAATATCAAGAATGCACGTAGTGTGCCAGCAAAAGCGTTGCATAGTGTTTGTGAAAAACTTGTACTACAATTATGTCTAGAATTTAGACTAATTTACAACTAGCCTGTTTTTGGCTTATTAAGTACAAAAGATACTAAAGTTTTGTTAAAATTAGTTTTGCTTGTTTGAACTAAGCTAGAAAAAAACTGATTTTTAACTAATAGAGAAATAATTGTGCATAGCTTTGAGAGTGCTCCAGTGATGAGCGGGAGTCTGCTTTTGTATGGCATGAGTCTTGGGTTGGGTTTAAGAGAAAATTGGGTAGCCTTTTCTTGACATTGATAGGTTATTAGTGTATGCTGAAACAGATGTTGACGTATGCTGTGATAAAATTTACCAAACAATATCAAAAATATTGGACAGACATGTTCCAAAGTCAATTCCACGTAAATCGTCGTCTAGATATCCTTGGTGGTTCAGCACTGATTTATGCAAACTTTTTGGCAAAAAAAAGCGTTACCACAAGTTATATAGTCAACATAAAACCAATTATTATCGGCAAAAATATTTCAACCTTCGAGAAAAAATAAAACGCCGTATTTCATTGGACAGAAAAATGTTTACTACTGCAGCTGAAGCAAAATTGAAAAACAATCCAAACCAATTTTGGTCATACATTAATTGTTTGTAAAACAGTTTAAGAATTCCATCATTTATGATTCATAATGGAATTATGACGTCAAACCAACAAGAAATCGTAAACTTATTTGCAATTTTTTTTAGTAGTGTTTACTTTGTGTGTGAAAACTTCAAATCTTTCATCAAATTCTAATTCCGTCAAAAATTCTATTCCATTTAGAATTAAATCCATATCATCCAATGAAGTTGTGCAAGCTTCTAAACGTCTAAAAGCAAAATACACGTCAGGTCCTGATGGCTTTCCTTCTTTCTTAGTCAAAGACTGCGCTCTTGTCTTAGCCAATCTACTGCATTACCTGTTCAACTAAATATTAAAAACTTCAATTTTTTCAAAAAGAAAAACAAAGAAAACATATTAAACTATCGTCCAATTGCTTTTATTAACAACTTTGCCAAAGTTTTTGAACGGATAATAGCAGAACGGCTTTATTTTGGAGTAAAAAGTCTAATATCAGATAACCAGCACGGTTTTGTTAAGAAAAGGTCTACTGCGTCAAATTTGTTATGTTTTACAGAATATGTTTCCACATCGCTCGATATGCGACAACAAGTGGATGTAATATACTCTGATTTTAGTAAAGCATTTGACATATTAGATCACGAGATTATAATAGATAAACTACGTGTTGTTGGATGCGATAACAATCTTTGTAATCTATTACAGTCATATCTTAATGACAGATTGTAGTATGTTGAGGTTTTAAACTTCAAATCCGCTAACTATCCAGCACATAGTGGTGTTTCCCAAGGGTCCAACTTAGGGCCATTAATTTTTATCATTTTTATTAATGATATTTGCAAAATCCTAAAAAATCAATGTCTACTATATGCTGACGATTTAAAAATATTTTCAACAATTTCATCTATGGCTGATTGCATATCCCTTTAATCTGACATTCAAATGTTATCTATGTGGTGTAAAACCAACTACTTGCAACTAAATATATCAAAATGCTGTACGATGACATACTTTTGCAAAAAATCAAATATAGTTTTTGATTATACCCCTGACATCCAACCTTTATCAACAATTATAACCTACAAAGACCTTGGTGTGCTGTTCGACAATCACTTAACATTTAATTGTGACATAGACAATATTGTCAACTCAGCATTAAAATTGCTAAGATTTATTATTAGGTCAGCAAAACCATTCTCTAATAAAGAATCTTTGCACGTATTCTATTTTGTTTTTGTCAGAAGTAAATTAGAATATTGTAGTACGGTGTGGTCTTCTTACTAAAGTTATATGTGTTACCGAGAAGATGGCCCCCCCTCGTGGTCGTACAGATTATAACGCCCTATTAAGCCGTTTTGATTTTGACTCTCTTCAAGATTGTCGATTGTAGAAGCACTGATATATCGCTGGCCACTAAGCTGGTTTGGAGATGTGGATTGTCTAATCCAATTAATCAGTTTGAACTTCTATGTACCAAAACTAGCAGTTAGAAACCAATCAACATTTACTTGTTTTAGGTAGCACAGTAATTTAGGAGTAAATGCACTGATGAACAGAATGAATGAATGCTGTAAACTCCGTAGCGCCCAATCAAGCATTTTTTAAGCATTTTATTTTATATAGTTTTTGTATATTTTTGTAAAAACTTTTGTTTATTTTTTGTTCATTCATATTTTTTTGTTTATTCTTATCTCATAACTTTTTTATTTAATTTTATTGTATCATAATTATTTTTTTTCCTTGTATCTAACTACCTATGTCTGTATATTATCTCCATGTTTGAACTATTAGTTCTGTTGGGATAATTTAATAAGTAAATAAATAAATAAATAAATTACAAATTTTAAGATTTAGAAATTGAAATCTGTACAGGAACACGTACTCATCAATGCAATAATCTACAACTTTATATATTGTAAGGTGTCAGACATATCAATAATTTTGGATGTCATATAAGCTTTACTGTTTGATTTGTAAATTACTGGCAATTGCAGTTTTGATGGCATTAAAAATGTCTTATTTTGTCAATTTCTTAAATATATTTTGATGCGGTCGTCATTAGCAAAGTATTTTTTTAGTAAATTGAGATTTGGATTCTACTTTAAATTGTAGGTCCAGCATCTTTGTGTAAAACTATTATTGCACACTACAAACATACGAGAAGAGTGACTACGCTTGTAGCAAGCACGGCATTTAAAAAAAAAGTGTACATTTTTTTTGCTGATTTGGTCTGCTAAAAAATAGAGGTGGCTATGCAGACATCTTTTACAAAAGAAAAAGATTTCAAATTAAAAGTAGAGTCTGCTGATTGAGTGCAGAATTCAAAGCTAAAAAAAGGAAATATGGTAACACAAAAAAGACTTAAACAAAGACAACTTAAACATAAGCATAAGCTAGGTAAAAAAGAAAAAACTTGAAGTAAATTAACTGATACAAAATAAAAATTTAAGAGAAATGTCTGCAATATAGTCGAGAATGTTGTGTGCGCCTTGGGTTATAAGGTAATGGTCAAAAAACTTAAACTTAACCTAAGTTTTACGTTAACTGATATTCAGCAAAAATAAACACATACAAAAAAAACGTTTTTTGATATTTTTACAATTAAATTAAACAAGATTTTAATTGTGGTAAAGAAACAAAGCGTCTGCAAGTTATGCTGGCTTTTCGGTATAAGAACTGCTGAATTAGTTTATGATTTTGTTTTCTGTCTGTAGTTTGCACCTTATTGGGACGTTGCTAATGATCATACATTTGGTTTTTTGGTTGATATTGAGCCTTTTTTTTTGTTTAATTGTAAATATATATTAGGTGCTTGAAGTTGTCTTAAATTCTCTGCTATAAATCCGTTGTCATCTGCAAAACACAAAATTTTGCAAATTCAAATGCTTTTTTTGTTTTATAATGACGTTAATATATTTTTTTTATCATTGTTGTTTGTAAACTATCTTTATTGTTTATCAGTTCTTCGAGGCAGTTTTATTAGAAATCTTGATGTCAAGAGACAAGAGATAGGTTTCTAGTCTCATACTTTAACCCTTCTTTTTTTTTTACTTGGACTTGGACTTGGCACAGATAACATTTTAACTGCTAATTTAGTTTTTTTAATATTGAATTTTATTGTTAATACGCTTAATAAAGTTTAATTATAATTTCTTAAATTTATTATAAAATAAAAACTAAATAAATAATTTTAATTTTTTATACTTGCTACGTTCTATTTTTATTTTAAACAAAATTTAAGTTCTGACGTTCTATTTGAAACACACATTTTTAAATCTATTGATTAATTATTTATTTATTTCAGTTGGATTCAAATCAATTGAGTAAATGTGCCAATAACATACTTCAACATTATCCAGGATACAAATCAGCCATATATTATGGTAATGGAAGCAGCATATTAATGAATAATATATTGAAACAAGTTATGAACTACGGTGGTTCTGCTTATGTAATGCCATTTTCGGAATGGTCGTTTGATGATAGACTAATACGTGAAAAAATAAATAAAGATATTCAATTTTATATCTTTATAATAGATGATCTAGAAAATGTAATTGGCAAAATAAATAAACCAGATTTATTTAAAAATGATGATCCCCTTATGTTAATGTATCTTGGTGTCCAAGATATAGAAACAATTTCAATAATGTTTAAAGAACTTCAATTTAATCCATTAAAGAAAATACTACTTATTGATAAATATGGACGGGTTTACACATTTTTACATGATAAAGTAGAATGCAATTATTCTGATGCTATGCATTTTATATTTAATTGCAATAATATTGATGTCGAAGCAATGGGTTTGGTTTATAAACCAAAATATTTCAGCAACTGCGTGTTTAAATATTACTATTATGTACAACAGTTTTTACCATTTACAGATAGACACTCTGTTGGTTATACTGGTATTGATGTAAAATTGTTGAATGAATTAAAACGACTTAAAAATGTAACTAGAGAACAAAGTTCATTTGTTGAAAAAAATTCAATATTTATGGGAGTACATGAATGTTATCAGCTCAAGAATTGGGTTACTTATCCATTCTATTTTTCTGGAATAGTATTTATGGTACTACTACCTAAACAACTACCTATTTGGACTGCTTTATATGTTGCTTTTGATTCCACACTTTGGTTTGCTATTGGAATAACTTTTATTGCATTTATAGTTTTGTTTTATATAATATTGCAATTATCAAAAAATGCTGAAGGTTACAATCAATTAATCTTTAAAATTTACGGATTATTTTTATCTCAATCTATTACTAAACCCAGGCAGTGGACAACTAAATTCTTATATATCTCGTGGGTGATGTTTGCATTAATAATATCATCTGCTTATACAGGATTATTCTATACTTTACTAATTAATCCAACATACGAAACACCAATTAAAACTGTTAATGATATAATCAAATCAAATCTTATAATTTTTGTTGATGACATGGAAATAAGATACGATGGTATCATATTACCTCGAAATAGATTTATATACTCTATTAATTTTAATAAAGTTCATTATTTAACTGCTTCATTAATTTTCGAAAAAAATGTAACGTTTTTAACAAAATCTTATATACCAGATTATTTATTTAAACCTTTGCAAAATACTAATGGATATAATATTATTAAATTTTACAACTTCTACGGTTGTATGATAACCAACTCTTTCAATCCTATGTATACAATGTTTAACGATTATATACAGCGAGCAGTTGAATCAGGTTTGTTCTGGAAATGGGAAGACGAATTAAAAAAACCTTATTATTCAATAAAACAACTAGAACCTGAACCAATTCCTTTAAATATGGACCATGTTTGGGCAATCTTGTTTATCTTATTTCTAGGATTATTAATTGCTACTGTTGTTTTGATTATTGAATTATTTTATTGTAAAATCAAAATGTCTAGATTGAAAAATGAAAAGTAATTTAACAAAGTATTCCTAAAATTACATTAATGCAAACTTTATGCAATAACAATGTTAATTGCAAATTTTTGAGCATCATTTTTAGATGTAGCGTGCAATTAATATTTTGCTAACACAATTGTAAAAACATCTTCAAACTTATTTCTGAGTTTTTAGCATAAAATCACTATTGGTGTATCAATGTTTAATGAAATATATTGTAATCTATGCGGATATTATTTCTGCATCTATTTATTTTATGTTTTTATGAAATATATCGTTATTTTATTTTAATGATTAACAATGTTATGTGTTTTTGTGAACAATTCAAACTTGATTTGTAATATATTTGGAACAGTTTTTGAAAAAATAAAACTTATATTACAAAATATTTAGATATTTTTTTATAGGCTCTGATTGTGATTACGCTTTTACTTAAGAAGATATTTGTACTACATGCCCCGGTAGCTAATTATTTAGTTGGTGCTAAAAGTGATTCTGCAGTTTGTTGGTTGATTATTTGATTTCTTTATTAATAATAATGTCAGGTGATGTTATCTTCTAATAGTGCATAGTTTATCTTAATTTGTGTTTTCTTGAAGTTAATAACTCTTATAGTCTGGTCAAATGATCTTGCTTCTAAAAAAATCCAAAAAAATTTAAACTTTTTACGCTGATTTATAGGTACTCAATGAAGAGTATACTAAATTTCCTGACAAATATGACACGAGCTTTAGCGGCACTGACCAAAAACAAGGCACTTTTTTTGGTTTTTTGTTTGTATTTTGAAAACTGTAAGTCGGAGGTGAAAGTTGGTTATAAACATAATGAAAACTGATAGAATTTTTTTTATTCTTGGCCGTTATAAAGTTATAAGGCGCTAAAAATTAAAAAAAAAATGTTTCTATTGTTACAAACCAAGAAGCCGGTTTTTTTTGTTTGGTGCAACGTTTTTTTTGTACACATTTTTACTACTTTTTTTTTCCGTCCATGTTGAGGTCTTTCCTTCTCTCCCCTGACTATCTTTTCTTTCTTTCACATAGCGTTGACGTGCCAGGACAGCGCAATTTTGCCAAATCTGGAGAGTTGAGAAGCTGATCTAGCAGCAAAGATTATGTTTTAGCGGACAGCGGATTATCTAAAAAAATTTTTAAAATTATTTTTCCCTGTTCCATAAAGTTAGAACACTAGTCGGACTCAACACATTTTATGTTATTGGTGGCATTAAATGTGTCCTCTCTCCAAGCATAGCTGGACATGAAGTTTAAAATCTTATACCAAAGCTCAACTAAGTATTATCTGCACAGACAGTTAGAGAACTTGGAGTAATGCTTTTAGAAACATACTAAAACCACAAGGCGTATAATGTTTGTTATGTGATTTCCAACTAAAATTGATATTGAAGCTTTGCAATTAAATCAGTTTTTGTTGTACAGTCGTCTAAAGGGTGATCCATTTAGTAACTCTTTTTTAAAAATTTAAAAAAATAAACAAACAAAAATTTTGTTGGTATATTATTGGTTTATTTGAAAGAACAAACATTCCTATTATTTATAGAACACAATTTTATTTATGTGGCTACTTTGGCTGGCTTTACTGTAGCGCATTTTGTTAACCTAGTTTTCCAAAACCTTAGTGACAATTTCTGGCTTTACCTCACGAATGGCTTGCTCGATATTTGCCTTAAGAACCTGAATTGATAATAGATTGTTCTTATAACATTGGTCTTTAACGGCGTCCTACAAAAATAAAGTAATACTCCGAGATGGCCAATTAACATCGCCAAGACGGCTGATAACATGATAACCAAACTTGGCGCGCAAAAGATCGATTGTGTCATGAAAATGCGCTTTGTCAAAAAATATGATTTTTTGAGCAAAATCGATGTAAATTTTAAGCTGTTCTAAGGCTCAAATTGAGAAGCAATAACAACCAAAACTTTTTTTTAATAAACGAACTGTTTGGGCTACACAACATTGACTTTGAAAACAAGTTTGCAATAATTCCCAACGTTGTTCAATCGTAAAGCAGTTTATTATGTTTTGCAAAGATATGATACTGATTTTCTGTCAAAATTTCTTACAGGAAAGCCCTGTCACTGTCAAAATACCAAATGATTAAATAGATACCACTAGATGGACTACCCTTTACATAAAAGTGATGTTGTATAATGGCTTAGGCATATGGATACTGAGTATTCTCTTTAACAAAATATAGTGCTGACACTATGCTAAGTTAGAGTCTTTAGTTTATATATTTGCAATAGTAATGACGGTCTTTTTTTTAATATAATTTATAAATATTGTTCATCATCCTTGTGTATTTAGATTTGCCGGTACATTTTTAATATGCCGTCTGTAACTACATAAAGATGAACGCAAAATTTGGGTAAGATTAATTTTTTTTTTTTTTATTTGATTGTTTAACTAGAAGAACGACATTTAAAGATAATCTATTTGCTGTGTTTGCACAATTACAACTTTTAATTTTGTTTAAGAAAGATAGTACCTTTCTTAATAACTCAATGATGTGAAGAATGTAGCCGTAATTAGTATTATTAATTAATTTAATGTGTCTTAGTTCCTTGTATTATTGCATAGACATAACGTATTGCTTTTTAAACGTAAGCATTTTAAATATTTTTTTTTTCAAGTTGTTAATTTTGTGGATTGCCATATTTTTGACTGACCTAAGTTGCTAAGATTAATATTGAATAGTAACCGTACAACAAATACTCCTTTGTTTGTTTTATGTACTGTTTTGATGAAGTGTTTTTTTTTTATTTACATTGTTTTACGTAGTCGAGTGTTCACTTTTTCTGACTGACAAAGTTTTTTTTTAATTTGCGTCTTTAATGAACCGGTTGTATTTAAATTGCATGTTACGATTTGTTCCTGATGCTATCTTATTGTAAGACCAAAATGTTTTGTTGTTAGTTTTATCTGTCCAATGTTTAGTTAATTTAAAAATATTTTGGCACTTAGAAATCAGTCTATGTTTTTCCGTTAGTAATATTCTAGATTGGTTATCGTAATATTTCAATGTTTTCTTAGAAATAAGTTAACTGGCAGTTCTTGTGTGATTTTGGGTAATACATAAAACTTAAGTCTAACCTAAAATCCAGAGAGTGATTTGATTGTTGTTTCTAGTCTTTTAGTAATTGTTGTAGCATATGTGTTTTTGGTACCATTAATTAGATGTTTAGACTATCTATGCTTATTCACTATGTTTAACAATGCGGTTGATAATAATGCTATTTATGGTTTAATGTAGATAAATTTGTATTTATCAAGTCTTGGTGGTCATGTCATGTGTTATGTTTTTTGTTGCATTTTGTGATCGGCTTTCATTTGCTTTGTTATTTGGTTTTAAGTAATTAAGACAAAGTTTTGTTTTTTAATTTCCAAAATTTGCTTTATTTTACTAAAATTGTGGAATGCATTGCGTTGGTATAGCTTGTGTTAATATTGTTAACACAATTTACATTGTGATTGAGCAACTGAGTTCTTGATGACAAACTGTTTTTAGAGCTTGCACTTGTAGTTGTGCTCTTTGACTTTGATCTGCGTTTTGGGACTCTAAAACGTTTTTGTAAGAAACTAGTTTTTGAACAAATAAAATTGTTTATTTAATGATGCAATGGTCTTTTTATATGTTTTTGGAAAATTTGGTTGTTGATAATTGTAGCAATAAAGTATTTCTTATTATTATATTAGTATTTCGACTATTAAAGAACCAGTAAACTATACTGTTGGAAGTTTTATAAACCAGCATGCTTAACTTTCAATAGAATCTTTTTGTTAATAAAACCATATTAACGAGTAGTTGGTAAAAAACAAATAATCGAAACTTTTTGAATATTGCAAAACATTTTTTCTTGCTAGCTATAACTCCTTTTTGTTATCTGTTAGTAATCAACTAACAAAAGCAATAACAACTATTTTTGCTGTGTTTTTGCTTTAAAACCGTTATGAGATTTATATAGTTTATCAATCTAGAAGACACACAAATTTGTGAAATTTGGAAACAGGTGCTGAAACTAAAATTTGTTTTATATCTATAAACGCAGTTTTTGCTGCATTGCTTTAAGCTTTTAGTTTGCATTTTTTTTTACCTTTGACTAGCAAACTTATTAGAGCCATCAAAGAAGAATAGTTTTTTATAAATCTTTGTTACTACAAACTTGTGTTATTAAAGAATTTTGTTTTAATAAATGTTTTAGGTCAAAGGTATTCTAAAATTGTTTTGATTTTATCTGGATCAGTTTAAGTCTGTAACCAATGATCAATTACATACGACAAGTATTTTTAAGCGGGCAATTAATTTGATCAAAAATTATGTTTATTATCTTTAAATGTTTTCTAAACGTCGAAGTACAAATTATTAAGTTATCTAAGTAGATAAACACAAATGGGTCAATTTGAAACGTTAATATGTTATTCATCAACTTTTGTTAAATTTGAGCAGCGTTGCAAAGTCTAAAATTTGTAACTTCAATTTCAAACAGACCACGTTTTGGGATAACAAACGCATTTTTTTGCACAACAAAGTTTGCAAAAGTATTTGGCAAAAATCAGACTTGAGATTACTCAACCCGAGAAGCGATTTAAAATTACGCTTACTAATAGTAAAGTCTAGACTTAAATAAAGAATGAGAAAATACAAAACACACATTACTAATTTTATTTATTTATTTATTTATATATTTAATTGCTTTTCTACCTTTTGGTGTAAAGCGTACATTTTATTAATTTGTGTAATAATATTTGCGCCATTTCTTTCTATCCTTGGTTATTTTTTTTATTGTTTTCTAAGTGATTTTTTTTGTAGCTTCTTTCTTTATTGCAATGTTTCATTATTTTTTGGGTCTTCATTTTTTTGGTTGTTTTTTTGTAATTTTTGTTTTATATATTTTCTAGGTGTTTCTTTCTTCACCCAATCTTTTGATATGTTCATATCATCTCAGTTGTCCTTCTGTAATTTTTGTTTTGTATTGGTATAATTTGTAGGTCTCGTTCCTTATTTTATCTTTTCTTGTTTTAATTTTGATATTCTAAAAAAAATCTTATCTTTATTGCGTTTATTTTTTTTTTATATGTTTTCCTGTTATTGTTCATGTTTTGCTACTATATGTTAATGTTGGTTTTTTTTTAATTATTTTTGTTTTTGTAGTTTTTGATATTTATTTTTTGTTGAAGAATGTGTTTTTTAACATGTTTTATAATTTTGCTGTTTTTTTTAATTTTTTTTATCTATCTCTTTGTCTAACTTTACGTTGCTTTGCATTATTGTACCTAGGTATCTGTATTGTTTAACCTGTTCTATTATTTTTTCTTTTATTTTTATTTTGTAATTCAGTTTTATTCTTGCAATTATCATGGTTTTTGTTTTTTCATAGTTTATTTTCATGTTTATATTCTTTAGTTGCTTTTCTATTATTTCCATGTTGTGTTGAAGCTCTTCTTCTGTCTCAGCAACCACTGTCATATTGTCTGCAAATAGCAATTTTGCTATTTTTGTTATTTTCATCTTCCAATATCCTGTTTTTACAATTTTTTTCTTTAATTGTTTTATCTAGCACAATTGAAAAAAGCAATGAGCTTAGCACACATCCTTGCTTAAAAATTCCTTTCTTTGTTTGGAATTTTTTTGATTCTTTGTTGTTTATTCTCACTGTGTTTCAATTTTTTGTGTACATGTTTATAATTACGTTTGTTATTGCGTGGCGCAGAGGTCTAGGCATCTGGCCGCTGTACCGAAGATTGTGGGTTTGATTCCCATATACCGTGATATACTTTTTACTTTCTATACAGCCTCCCACTCCCCAACTCGCCTTGCCAGCGTGGGGTTGATGAATTCTCTCCAGTGGTTCGGAATCTACTTAAAACTGTAGGTCCCTTGTAATGTAAGTTGCCAGCATTACAAGCAGAAAAGAGGCTAAGACGCCAGCAGTGGCGTATAAATTGGCTGACAAAGAAGAAGAAAAAGATTTTTTTCTCAATTCCTCTCTCTTCTAGTGTTTTCCATATATCATCATTCTTGATCTTATCAAATGCTTTTTTGAGGCCAACAAAGCATACGTGCATTACTCGATTCTTTTTTATCATCTTCTCACTTAGCTGTTTTACTATAAATATTAAGTCTTGTGCTTATTCTTTTTTTAAATCTACATTGGCTGTCTTCTATTGTCGATTCTAATTTGTCCCTTATTCTATTTTCTAGAATTTTTGTAAATATCTTGCTCGGTATGCTTGTCAGAGTAATTTCTATATAATTTTTACATTTTTTTTTTAAATTTCATTTTTATGTATTAGTAAGATTATTTCTTTATTTCATTCCCTTTAGCAAAAAAGTTAAAACGCAAAATAATTTATTTAGTAAAATTGCTAGTTTTAACTGTGTCATTACTCTTTTTTGGTCAGGCAAATCTTTTAGATTAATGATTTAGAGTTCTTTACTTTTCAATTATATATTTTTGGTCACTGTACTGAGTAGACACTTTTTGGTTAGTTTGTACGTACTCGTTTTAAATTTTTGCTAATGAAATTAATGACAGGTTTGGTTTTCCGGTTGCTACCTACGCTTTAGAAACTATAACCATTACAAATAACTACGCAAATAAACACAGAACTAGTTAGAGAGTAATGAAATAAGCAACGTTAATAATACAATTTAATAAGAAAAAACTAAAGTGACCAATATAATCAAGCGTATAGTCAAAACTAAATAGCTAATGAAGAAAAGTAGCTAACAAAACTAGTACTTTGGCGCCTAAGAGAAACTTCTTGATGTACTAAAAGTGTTTTGTGCAGCTAATGTGAAGTCTTGTTGTTGTGTTATATTAATTGTTATATTAAGTAATTTTTTAGTTGGATCAGCTGCCAGAGCGCTTAAAGCATCTCTTAATCATTTAATTTTACGCCTGTCTGCCATTGAAAATTTTGGCTTTGCAGTTACGTCTTTGGTTTTGTTTGCCGAGTGTCAGTTACGTCTTCAGTCATTGATTTATTTTCCCCAGAATTCTTAAAACCTTTTTGAGTAGTGAAAGATTGAATGTTACCGAAATCTTTTTTTTTTATTTGGCATTTTTTTTTTTTTAATTTTTATAAAACGCGCCCAAAAAAGACAAACCCTAAAGATAACGCTGCCTTAACATAAGATGTAATTTTTGAAATAGTTAAAGATACAGATTATCAAGATTATAAAATGCGTCAAAAAATTTTGTTTGTTGGCCAGACAAACTGTCCAGACAAGTTAAAACCTTTTCAAACTTGTTCAAGCAAAATTTAACTAATTTCTACTGTATTCAATGATATAAAAATCTATATATGCAATAAATGCAAAAACACAGTAACTACAAGCGACACAAATTACCTGCAGTCTAGGAAGTAAATGATGGTGACCCTCTATATAAACTAGACACCTTAAAACAACAGATACATTTACAATTAATTTTTATTTCAAAATTAAGAAAAATGGAGTTAACTTAAAAATTCTTAAGAACAATCTTAATAATGTTACAAATAACATTTTTCTCTTTCTTGATTCTTGTACTTTTTGTGAGGATTTAGTGGCACTATTGTGCAATTATATTAACAGCGCTTTTTTATGCTTTTCTGTCCTGGGTCATTTCTGTGGCCTTATGCATTGTATGACTAACCAGCCTGGTAACACCGTCTATCTTCCTCGTGGTCTTTCTCTGTCAACCTTTTCGTGGCCAAAATAACGCAGAATGTTCCGGTTCACTCTCTTAGAGAACCGGTCTTTGATTTTCAGATCTTTTAATTTAGATGCATTGGTACGATGTTCTGTCCACAATATTTAAAGCTTTTGCCGATACACCCAAATCTCAAATGCCTTTATTTTTCTGCGTTCTGTTTGTTTAATGGTCCAGATTTCAGATGCATATGTTGCAATTAGGAAAATTAATTTAAAACTAGCCTTAGCTTTGTTGTTCTGCTAATTGCCGTATCCTTCTATATCCGCGTTAGTTTAGTTGTGGCTATTCTTGCTATTGCTAGCCGGCGCTTTATTTTGTCGTTGCTGCCTCCATTATTGGTAGTTAGTGACCCAAGATAAATAAATTTATCTACAACCTCAAAATCGGCCACCTGCTGGATATGTTGGTAGTTTTTTTGTTTCTTGGTCAACTATTATAACTTTTATTTTACTTATATTTAATTCTAGGCCATAGTCTTTGCTGATGTTGCGCAGCCTTGTTGTAGATAACTTTATAACCGACATTTTCACTGTCTTAAAAACAATTTAAACAGAAGACTTGGTCTGGAACTACCATACCACCAATACAGCAGGATGTTATTCAAATATATAGATAAAAAGAACATTACTATACACAGATTTGCAGAACTAACACATACTGGACATTGTATCTTAAAAAAATTACTCAACAACGCAACATCTAAAATTAACAAAACACAAAACTACCACCTCAGTCATTAATAGAGATAACGACCCACTGTGACTTAAGTTTCAAACAAAAACTGCTTAAGGTAAATAAATAAAAATTCAGTAAAAGAAAAATAAATTGCTTAAGATTTTTTTTAACACGAAGACACACACACAGTGCACAAAAATTTAGAACATTTTCAAATACATAAAACCATTTCCACAATTTATGGCTAAAACGGCTTATACAGCAAAAGATAAAACTGAAGCAATTGCTTTATTGTTGGAAGATTATTGCAGCCCCCTTACAACATTTTGAATTTTGATATAATAGAATAAAAACAAGAAATCTTTAAATTAATAACACCATAAACAAAACATTATTATTAACAGATTCAATAATCAAAAGAATCATACTAGAATCCATCAACATATATAATGAAAGCAATCGAATTATACCAGATCATCAAACTGGTTTTAGAAAACAACATTTTTCTACTCATCAATTGGTATCAAAAAGTTTTAACATTAAAAAGTCTACTGAAACTTTAACATAGAAAAGACATTTAATAAAATTTGGCATAACGGTTTAATAGTCAAACTTTACAGAGAAAATTTTTCACACTATTTTGGTAAATAATCTAAAATTTTCTTACTAACAAAGCTTTTCAAGTAAAAATTAAAAATACTATTTTATCATCAAAATCTATGACAACCGGTGTTCTACAAAACTCAGCCTTATAAGTGTGTAATGTATATTTTAGCATTATTATGGACAAATTTTTAACCTGGAAAGATGTGTGCTTTCAAAAACGTAAGGAACAACACTAAAAAAAAAACATTTTTTACCAATGTTTTGTTACAAAAAAATAAAAACATAAACAAAAATGATTTTCTACAAATATATCATTAAGACACATTCATACGTTGCACTAGTATAAAACAAACTGCTATTCAAAATATATTGGCATTATTATGGACAAATTTCTAACCTGGAAAGATGTGTGTTTTTAAAAACGTAAGGAACAAAACTAAAAAAAAAAACATTTTTTCTAATGTTTTGTACAAGAAAATAAAAACATAAACAAAAATTATTTTCTACAAATCGATCATTATGACACATTCATACGTTGCACTAGTGATGGACAAACTGCCATTCAAAATTACTCAAAGCATTCTAATCAAAATTGCTTAGCATGATTACAGAAGCCTCTTGGTATATTAGATATAACGAGAAATGCTACAAATTACTACACTTTATAACTACATTAGTAAAAATGCTGAAAACTTCTACCAAAACTAAATTACATTATCTTGATATACAAACAATTATGCAATACCTTTCAAACTACACAATAATAAATAAATAATAAACCTGTTCAGACTAAGATCAATACAAATGCTACAGTAAAGAAGTAGACTCACTCTGAAGTATCTACACTTCTATCTAGTAAAGCTAGTTAGGTAGACAATGGGGGTTTTACCCCAAAACTACCAAAATAATTAGAAAAATACAAATGTTTTAGGAAAGAACATAGTTTGAGGTATTTTACTGATATTAATTTCATTTTTTATTTAATCAACTGGATTTAATAATGACGCAATATAACGACAGTTAAAAAATTAAAAACAAATTATTTAGATATTTTTTTATAAACTGTGTTTGGTAATAATCTTAAGCAAAAAATCTAAAAAAAGAAATGTTTTGAACGCCAAAACTTATTCAACCCACAATAACCACAATAACTTTAATATTTAATTATATAAACACCATTACATTTTTTCATGGATTTATCAGAATGTATTATTTATTATACACATGAATACACAAACAAAATTTAATCTACTTAAAAGCTGACAAACATTAACAAAAAACCACTTATTATTATAGTTATAAATTTGATGTAGTATCGCTACTTAGTATCCTTTTAGAAAATGAAGCTACTGGCCGAAAATATAATTTTAGTGCTAAGATGGTGTTGTTATTTAGGTCTAATTCCTTACTACAATATAAAAAAACAAAAATTTCAACCTAATCGCAAATACGTTTATATAATTATATCTATGTTATTAATTTTATATATTTACACAGCCTATTGCAAATTTAATAGTAATAATTTAAAAGTTTTAAGTTTTATCAACAACTTTGTTTTGATATTATATATGGTAATTTCTTTACTTTATATAATCCTCGGTTCGATATCATGGAATTTGCCAACTATTCAAATGTTTTTTGATGATTTTAACACGTTAGATTTAATGATATTAACTATACATAATATTAAAGTAGAATTAATTAGTAATGCTAGAATAAAGTTTTTAATACCTTATCTAACAATAGTAGCGCTAGCAATATTTGATTACAGTGTCTTTGTAAGTTTAAATCTAATTATTTGCAATATTATGGATTACTTGCTTTTAATTTATTACTCTTTATACTTTATGATGCAGTATTTTATTTTAGATTCTTTGTTTATGAGGATTAATACTATTAATTTTGCTATTTTACAAGTTGTTGATAAAATTAGCAATGAATCCGAATTGCACGTTAAGATTAATAATTTAATACATGTTCTTAACATTTTTAATATTTTAATTGATGTTTGCAATAAGCTATTTGGTATGTATGTACTTCTTTCTTTAGCGTTTGCTTTTATAAAAATATTGTCGATTATTGATGCTATTTATCATTCAGTTAGTAATTGTATTTCGATCCAACCAATGGCTATTAATTTTATATGGATAACATTATGCATAGTAAGTACCAATTTAATAACTAAAAAAGTTGTTTTTAGCTAAATTAATTATAAATAGTTGGAATAAATTAGTCTTAGTAGCAAGTGTTAATAAAAACTCAATTAAGTGTTTAACAATTTTTTTGTTTACTTTAAACTAGTAGCATCTATCATCTTAACAGATATCTCTTTATGACAGTGGGAGCTAACGACCATTATTTGTTTGTTTCATTTAAATGTTTTTTTCTCTGCATGTTTTGTCATTAAAAAACTTGTCCGAAAAAATATACATTTTTTATAATTATTGTTGGTTCGGGGAGAAGCAGTAATTGGCAACATAACGGTTAGTGTTGATATTTTTTACAGTTTTTACTTTTGCCGTTTGGTAAATGTATACTATTCTTTATTGTTTGTATCAATTTTGAACTAGCACCTGGGTTATAGTTACAGCTTCGCTTTTTTTATTAGAGTACATTATAAAACAACAAAAAATCTTGTTTAGCAAATTTAGAATATTGAGAAATTTTGAAAGACAGCATATTTTTAAACAACTTTAATAAATAGAGCTCGGATTTATATTTATTTACATGTTTTACTTGATTATATATATCAAGCTGGTAAATTGTATACACACGTTTCGTTCAGAAACAAACCCAAATACCAAGTTTGATTGCGCAAATAACTTATTATTTTAAGTTTTTGCCGCATAAAAACTTATAATCCATATAATTGCATTTAACAGCATATAATCGCATATAATTGCATATAATAGTCAATATTTTTATTATAATAATTTATTATAGTAAAAAGTCAGTAAAAACAATATAATTTTTAAAATATTAGAGGCTCGGACGCCACTGGCACATTGCAATGTACAAAAGCACGGGGATTTCCCGTCAATTACAAGAGCGTACTGGGAGTGGCAATGTCGAGGGGAACTATGCAGTTGTGCTGTGCAGTGTGCTGTGCATTGTTTTTGTCAATTCAAGAAGAACGCACAATTTTTGTTTTTTTACAAAAACGTTTTTACCGATAAACGACAGAGTTTCACTATGAAACAATAACCTTAATAAACAACAAATAATTTAATTTAATAAATTCAAATTTTGAGTTTTCTTGCTTTTTTAACCGCATATAAAATCAATATTTGAGAAACATTACCGCATATATTTACTTATTTTTAGCGCATATAAAAAAACATATTGAGGTTTTTTAGCGCATATAAATCCGAGTCTTATTAATAAACATAAAAAACTCTGAGGTTATTTGGACAATTAAAACACAGATTTTAGTTATTATTTAACTAAATAGTATAAAACTTAGGATAGTATTAAAGATCTTGGAAGACATAAAAAAACTTTAGAAATATTTGAAAACTTTTCGCAATAATAGGAGTTTTTTAGAAGATATTGGCGTTATTTAAAACCGTAACAGTTTTAAAAGTTTTTAGTTATTGATTTAAAGATTTAAAAAGACATTAAAAACCCTGGCAGCCAAAGTGCATGGTTGGGTGAGCGAGACCGTCAACCAAAGCAATTACAAGAACCTTGAGCAGACCATTACGGAAAACGCGTCTAAATAAGAAAAGAATACCAAGTCTATAGGCTGTTACATCAGCAAAAACAAGATGGACAACTCTCAAAAAAACTAAAGCAATTTGTTTAGCAAAGCGTATGAAACGATAACAATGCTCTCAATTTTACTGTTAACATAACAAAACTTTTGCATAAAAACACTTTAGACCAATTCAAAATGCTGCCTTTGGGTAGAACAAAAAAATTGCTTGACTGCTAAAGTGCTGCTCATTGACATACAAAAGTGACTAAAGCAAAATGGTAGAAAAGCAGTACTAAACGGTAAATGATTTGTTCCCAAACAACTCAGTGGTAGATTGGGCATATAGTTAAAAAAATTTAAAAAAAAATTACTTTGCACTGTACAAGAAATCAAAATGGCAGAATCCAAAATTAAAACTGGAAAAAGCTTGCTTAAAGCTTGTATAGAAGAGATTTTGGAAAAAATAAAATTGATGACTAACAAGCTCTTGAAGACAGACATCTTTTCCAATATTTAAAAAAATTTCAAAATCTACTTATTTGAAAATTCAAAAAAGTTTGTCTACAAAACCATATGATTTTTGCAAACGCACTTTAGACGCTATAAAATAAGTGAAAAAGCCGCAAAAAAGGTCAAGAAAAACAAACAATATGCAGCGCTAATCTCGGTTGATGTGAAAAATATCTTTAACTCATTTTTGTGGGTGTATTGTATACAAGCACTTAGGAAAAAAAAAGTATTTCTATCTACTTTATAAATATGATTGAGACAAATCTAAGAGATCGGACTATAATAGTTGGCAAACGTATTATGCAAATGATGTGCGGTGTTCCGCAGGAATTGATTCTTGGCCCGACTTTGTAGAACATCTATATAATGATAATAATGACTGAAAAACACAAGAAAGATGCTAACAAAATAAGTCTTAAAAAAGATTGGAAAATAGTTTTACAAAAAAAAAATGCTGGAAAATTATAAAAACTTTAATCCTAACAGGAAAATTTACTCTAAAACATATTACAGTAAGAGTAGAATGCGTTAACATTAACTGTCATAAAATATTTAAATGTACTGCTGGACCATAACTTAAATCTATGGAAACACATGACAAACACCAATGCTTAAGCAGTGATAAACAAGTTAAGTTTAATGTCTAACATAAAAAACAGAAAGCTCAAAAAAACTGTTGTTTGATAGTTAACTTGGTTATGTTATATTGGGCATCATCTATGGTAGCTAGCACTTAACAAAGTGTTTCTATGTGTGATATAAAAATAGTTATACAAATTGATTCAATTTATTTGCTCACTAGAAAAAAGGTTTTATTCTCTAGGAAATAACAACAAAAAAGAAAAAAACAGAAGCTATGCAGAAATTTTTTGCTACATATAAGATGAATAATAAAACCCTTATGTTACTATAGTTTGTTCGCGTTAAGACTGCAGTAGTAGTTGTTATGGCAACTGGGAAACAATGCTCTGGTTGGCTTAGAGGCCTACCCAATTTACAATAGAATAACTACCAGATTAAAACAAAGCTACTTGTAATTGAATAAATTTAGTTAACAATTTTTACTGTTTAATATTTATCAGTTTTTTGCGTTATTGTAACTAGGTTAACGCATTTGTAAATAATTATATGTATTTCAACTGTAAATTACATTTTTTTGTTGATGACGTACAGTATAACCTCAAAAACTTAAATATGAGTAAACGTCATGCAATTCTAGGAATTCTTTTTAATAAATTTTAGTATTAAAATTGACTAATATACATTTCTACTAAACATATTAATATTTAATTAAGAAGCAATAAACTATATTGTTTATGCTTTAAAGTTTTTAAATAATTTAAAATCATTTTATTATAATATAATAAACATAGTGAAGTTAGCTGATTTATAATACCAATGAGGACATGTTGCAATTACAGTTGTGTGACACTGACTTTATAAACCACTCCCATCACTGCAGTCTTAACGCGGACAAACTATACAACCTGTTACGTTCTGAAATGGCAGTAGAATCTGAAAAATAATTATATCAGCTTTGCAGTAAAAAATTTATAAATGGCTACTTACCTTTATTCATGGTAGGCATTGTGGGTGTCGTACTGCACATCGGGTTGCATTTGCTGCAAGCTCGAACATCGGTTTCCAGTTAACAACGAATATTATGTTAAAATAATTAATTACTTTAATTGCAATTGGAGTTGGTTTGTGTGATGCGACTGGGATGTGGGAGAATGTTGAAGACTTGTTCCATCATTATAAAGTAACCATATCAATTTTGTAAATATAAATTTAATATTTACTTACGGTTTACAATGACAGTTTAGATCGTTGCTTATCCATCTAATCCATATTGTTCCAGCTTTTCCCTTTTGTTTATTATTGCTTTGTTATTATACCATTCCATTCCATTTATTTTAATTTATCTCATTTCATTTTAATTATTTGTTGATTTCCTCCATTAACCTAAAATAGTCACCTGTCAGAAATAATTTGATGTTAATAAAATCTTCAATCTTTAAAATAGTAATTGCTGGCCATCAGCCACATCAATTTAATTAATAGATTTTGTTATTACTTACCTTTAATTATTGTATATAAATCCCTTGACACGGAACTGGAACGTCACTTTTATTCATTCATAATATACTAATTTTATTCATCAAGCACCAGTCCGAACATCGATCGGTAAAAATTACCTACTTTTCGCTCGAACTACTACGGTGTCTTGAGTTGAATTAGTCGATTCAAATTATTTCTTTGATTTTAAATATTTAGCATCAGATTAATTAATGATTTGTGCTTTTATGTTTTCCTTATCATTTCCTTTTGTCCTTAGTTATATTTCTTTCATTTTATATCCTTTTAATTTTACTTGGTTGGCAGAGTAGTGCATGCGCACAATGAAGGATTTTTCTTCAGGAGGTCCTGGAGAGGACTTAAATCCATCCTTTTACCGGTGAACAGCTAGTTGGCTGGACGTAGTTTGATTACGGATTGTTGGGTGATTGAATTGATTTTTACAAACACGTGTTTATCACGGAATTTTAAATTCAACCCTCACCGCTAAAATTGATCAATCTTTTGTTGTGTTTTGTGTGCTTCATGCCAGGTAAGTCCTTTATATTATCCCTTCATATTTTCTTTGATTTTTATCCCCTTTTCTTTTCCTTTTATTTCAGGTCTTAGACCTTCATGTTAATATAACATATCGCAATCAATATTATGTATTATCAATTATATGCTGTATAGTGCGGAATGATGTTCGATGTGGCATTTAATTAAAATTGTCATTAAATCTATGATCACGTCTGTACAATTATACATATATATATAAACTGTTTAAATCTATATATCATTGCTGAACTTAATAACCACTATTTGGGTCCAAGCACCAGTTAGACCGACACGCTGCCGGACGTTCCCTGCGAGGTGACCACGTGTGGCACCAAGTTCATTAATTGTTAATTTAGTTTATTTTATTTGTTATATTATATGTATTATTATTAATTTTTGCTGGATTGATTTAGTAGTATGAAAGTTTTGCGTGGCAGGTATTTTTCTTTAGATTAATCATTAGCATTATTCACCGATTACTTTTATGTTCAACCCCAATATTCCAATTATATTTGTTTGTATAATCAAGCCTTTCTTATTTACCATTTACAACTTTCCTTAACAATCCGCCGTTTATTGCTTTTCGCGGTCTATCCCAGAAGGAGGAAGAGCCAATCAAAAGAACCAAAAGCAATTGGAGCCCTGTGCAAGTACCGGACGATTAGGGGTAAGTCTTTTACATTTTTTTTTTACATATCCGTCGTCGAGTCATGCAAACCAAATTTCTATTTTGTTAAATATTCGTTGTTAACCCCGCCCTTCTCCATTGAGTGACGCCGTATGGTCAAACTAACCATTACGATTTTTATCGTAGCAAATTAAATAGACCAAAACTTTAATTAAGGAGATCACACTATTGGTTACTAAAAGATATAAAAAGTAGGGTACCTTTTCACTGAGTTTTTAATAAAACACGAGTGCTTTAAAAACTTTTTAAAGCGCATTAACATTAAAACCACAACACTTGAACCTACGGCAGTGAACTAAATATTTTGAAACGCACAATATAAATCTTGAAATGCAATAGGTTAGCCGCACTAAGGCAAAACTTAGCAAAGAAATTGCATACGGAAAATGGCAACAACATCATTGACAAGATGTTAAGTAACAAATACGCATACACTCAAACCGAAAACAAAAAATTTAAAAAAAAAAGTACAAATAAAAACAAAGCTTGAAGGTAATATTTCATGCAGCTTAGGCTATAAACGGCTAAAGCAATGCTAAGAACAATGCACAAAAAGTGGTTTTAGCCACTAAAAATTACACTACTGTGTAGCATACGCTACCAGTAACTTAGTTGAAAGTTTCTTACTTCAGAAAAAAAAAATTGGGATTATTATAAAACATTAAAGGACATTTATAAAAAACTTTTAAACTTTGGATTATTTTATTAAACTTTGATAGATTTTTTAATTTGCTTAGAGAAAAGAACATTTTGGGAAATAAAGAAAGGCTTTGAAAGTCATTGAAAAAAACTAATAAATTTTAGGAAGATGTTTAGACACACGGTATACATTTTGAATTTGTGAGAATTTTTGAAAGATATTATAATGATTAAATAAAGTTTAAAATTATTAAAGAAATTAAGAAAACTTATATGGCATTAATATTTTAAACACTTTAAAGGAACAAATCACATTAAAAATATTTGAAGATTTGAGAACCTTTTTTTTTTCAAAGTTTTTAAATATATTTTTAAAAATAATTTTAATTTGTATGTATTAAAATATAACTTTGAGAAATTAAAAATTAAGAACTAAGTAAAAAAAAATGTTAAATCTACTAGAATTTTTTAAATTGGTGGTAATTATGTGAAAAAATCATTTTTTTTTTATTAATTTGAAGTACTTTTTGCAACCTTAGTTAGGACCATGTTCTTGAAACTTTTTTGTATAACAATGATTTTTGAGAAAAATTGAGAGGTGTAGTTGCAAACCCGGCAATGTCTATCATTTTGTAAAAATTAAGTCATGTGAGAATTTTGCTCTTTAAAACATTTGTGATGATGTACAAATTTTATTTTGTCGCAAATGCGTTATAATCTTGCTGTATTGACTACTAAAAATGCACTAGAGTGTTGCAAACACGGCAATCTCTATTTGGCCAATCACAGACAGTCTGTTGTACACCTGACCTGCGTTTAAACGTTAAGGATTTAAAAGTGAGTGATTGGAAAACAGAGGCATCTGCAGTATTTAAATGCGTGGCATTTTAAAATTAAAATCAGCAAACGGTTCATCCTCACCAGAAAAAATCAAAATGTGCTGGTACGAGGAGAACCCTATTATTGCGCAAATGTAGAAGTAGCAAAGAAAATTTGCAGACGAGGTAAGAATATTGACATAGTTGATCTAGTTTTAATCGAGAAAGGCATTGAAGTGAACGCTTTAAAGTTACGTGTCGTTAACAGTTTATTGGCGAAACATTTTGGCGATGACTGAAAGAAGATAGAAATACTGAAATTTTATTTAAGTTTGATGGAAAAAGGACAACCAACAAATGAAAATAAGGCAGATAAAGAGAAAATTATAGAAAGAGAAAAAAATGGATGCGACGAAACGCCAGATTTAATTATTTAGTCATAAGATTATCCTTAATATTGATTTTTTACTTTTTTTATTTATAATAAATAAATACCTATATTTTTTACTTTCATTGAATCTTTTAATTTGATTATAATCTCATAAATAAATTTTAATTCCAAAAAATTATAGAGAAGGTTAGATACAAAACCAGCGCATGTTGGTTGCAAAGACGACAATCTCCACATGTTGGTTGCAAAACCGGCAATCTCCAACTTTTATTACTAAACTGATTAAAATCTATTATAGATACTCGGGTCTCAATGCATTCTAAATAATTATAAAGTCAGTACAGTTTATTCTAAAACAAAAATCATATAGCTATCTTGCTTGGTTTTCAAATTATTCAAAGTTTGTGTTTCCTGTAAAATTTGATAAAGTGGAGATTTTCGAGTTTGCAACTATACCCCTCTATTGCTAAGCAGCAGAAAAGACTTAAAAAATTAGTAGAAAGGTTTATAAACAGTACAAAAAAAAAATTAAAAAATGCAATTACATTCTAAAAAAGCTTTGGCTGTTTAAATATGCATAAAAAGTTGTTAAATACTAATGCTTAAAAATGTTAAAAACACAAGTATCTTGAAATAGCTTAAAATAAGTATAATTTTAGTAAGGTTTTAATTTTTTTATAAGATGTATGTTTTTGTTGTTATTATCTTATCATTTAGCTCTGCTATTTTAAGTAGAATATCAAGCGGGAATATGGTGTTTTAATACAATAGTGTTGATTACTTAATTTTTGATTGATTTGCAGTTTTGGACTAGGTTATACTATATTTTAATCTAGCAAAATTAGTACAAAGTCTTAATGTTTCTGACTTGTTGGTCAACTAAAATAACAACGGTTTTTCTAGATATGCTTAATAGTAAAGCTGCTCAATGTACTTAACTAAGTATGTATGTTGCTATAGAACATCTGAGCAGCAAAGACAGCAAACTTGTGCTATAAAAATTTAGGAATTTATTTATTTTTTATTGTATTCTATTGTGTTAAACTTTATTTTTTAGATATACATTAGATATCATGCTTAAAAATTTGAGACCGTAATGCTTATAGACCTTCCGTTTAAAAATTGTATTTTAGAAGAAGGTTGGTTAGGACACTCTATTAGACTACGGGGTAAACCATTTTAGAAAATAATGGTATTGATTGGTTTCTTATAAGAATATTCTTATTTTTCTGGCTCAGCAAGTCTGGCTAGATCTGGGTTGGGGTAAACTTATGATCCCCCAATCACAACCTAGTAAAACTAATCAAAAATCATTTCTACCTCAAAATTAAAATTATTTCAAACAAAAATAAAACAACCTGAATGAAATATTGAAAAATTTACAACAGCTTAAATATATTTTTTCATTCAACTAAAACTTATGATCCCCCAATCACAACCTAGTAAAACTAATCAAAAATCATTTCTGCCTCAAAATTAAAAATTATTTCAAACAAAAATAAAACAACCTGAATGAAATAATGAAAAATTTACAACACGATGTTATCAAAGTTCTTTTAGGCTAACGTTATACTGTGGTAGCGCAACGGAGATACCAAAGTTTTATTGTATTGAACTAACCAAGGAGCTCAAACGAACCACCGTAAAATCAGATTTTGGAAAGCTCAGAAACCATTGAGGTGCGTGTTTGCATCTGTTTTTTTGATTAAAGACTTAAAAGTGATTTTTGGTCTGTATTGATGTGTATATCCAAATTTTGTTCTAAAACGACAAGCCACTGTTGCGCCAAAGAATTGAAATTAGCAATTTTTGCCAATTGTCTAGGATGGACTGTACGTGTAGTATGTACGTAAGTCCTATATCATAGACAGCTTCTAGATACTTGACAGCATTGAACCACGGATTAGGAACGTTCTTCATAAGTTTAGCAACAGAGTGTTGCGCATTAGTTATGAAACTATCATCTTTATAAGACGCAGAAGAAAAGTAAATTTTTGTGTCAGACTTTGTTAAAAGTTTTTATAAGTCCCGTCAAAACTTAAATTGGTGGGCAAATTGTTAGATTTTGTGTGGTTTTGGATTATGTCTAAGAGCAAATCAAGTTTTCTATTTTAAAATTATTTTTTAAATTAGAAAAGGAAAAACGCTATGTGGCGGTGTGTTGCCTTTAGTGTCTTTTAAAAAGTTATAAACTTTTTGGTGGTTATTAAAGGAAAGCATTAAAGTTCTAGGCTATCAGCAAATGACTGCACAGATTATAAAACTATAATTTTTAACGTGCAGTTCTATACGTAGATCTAATACATGATAAAACTGCGTATGGGTATATGTATTTACGACTTTTTTTTCGATTTTTTTTTGTTGATGCGAGTGCTGAATGCATTTAAAATTTTAATATTATTTTGTTTATTATTGCAAAATGAGTTAAAAAGGTATAATTTTTTTAGTAATATTTATTTGTTTTAAACACTATAAAGATGGGGGCAACATATTTGAAATTTGCGGGAGGGCGCTATAGTACTTAGCGTCGCCCCTGATTGGCCACTTTTGCTCTAGAGAAATTCAGTGCTCTAAGGTTAAAAATCTTACTATGAGATGGTATTTAAAAGTTTAAATTTATTAGAAAAAAATAACATTTAAAAGAAAACATAAACTACCACCATTGCCGATATTAAGCTCACTTTAACTGCGTATGTAAATAAAATTTAAAAATATTTATTAATAATTTTGAAAATATTTGTTTTATTTTGTAAAATTGATTCTTATATATTTTTCTTTTGTTTTAGGTAAGTTATTTTCTATTTATAGAAATCTACTTTATGTAAGTATAAATTTTGTATTACTGTTTTCTGTATTATTTTTTATGAAATAGATAGTCAATTTGCTTACACAAAATTGGCGTAAGCTGCTCTTTTAAAACATTTTAAAGCAATTATGGCATTTATTAATTTAGGATGATTAATATCTATGTAGCCATAACTTCATTTAATATCTAAACTCTTAATACCAAACTGGTTTGATAGTATATATTGTTTAATATGATAATTTATTTATTTTTTCACAAGTACATGCAAAGAAAATTAAACTATATTTTGTCAGAGTATTTTAGTTAAATTAAATTTGAATATATGGGTCAAAATGGTCTTAAGTGTAAACGTAAAACTGAGTTATGCATTGTGTCAGGCTCTGTTATTTAAAATTAGTTTTTGTTTTTGTACAGTACAGTACAGAATCTTTATGTTGTTAATAGTTTAAAAAACTTTAATTACACAGTTATTGCAGTTTCTGTCATTTTTTTTAACCGTTGTCAATTGTCATTTTAATTTTTTGCATCTTTTTACTGTATCTTGTTGTAGAGATGTTTTGGTTTAGAGCAGGGGTGGCCAAACTGCGGCCCGCGGGCCGCATGCGGCCCGCCTAGAACATTTTTGCGGCCCGCGAGATTTATCAGACTTTTACAAAATATATTTATTTAATAATGGCCAAAGTAGTGAAAAGCAATTTATTTAAAAAAATCATTATTTGTGCATCCATATATTTAAAAATTAACTTGAGAAATTATGACAAAAAATTAACTTTGATTTTAAAATAATATTTATAAGTTTACAGTTATAAATTTGCAGAATATTATTATTATTTATTTTTAGTCTTTAATAACCTTTTTGGGTTTTATTTTATAATTCTTTTTTTTTAAGCTTTTTTATCTTGAACTAATTTTGTTATCTTGCTTCACTCTATTAATCTTTTTTCTACTGCTTTGTGAGATTGTTCGGGCCTGCTCTTTGTATTTCCCCTATATTTCTTACTTTCGAGCTCTTCACTTTATCTTTTCTTGTTATTTCTTTTATTTTTATTAGAAATCTCATCTCCATTGCATTAATTTTGCTTTCATTTCTTTCTGTTTTTGTCCAAGATTTGTTCGAGTATATTAGGGCTGGTCTTACTACCTTTTGTATTTCTGTTTTTATTGTTTTTGTTATTTATTTCTTAACCAAGAATTGTTTTTTGAGTGCATTAAATATTCTTTCTCCATTTTTAGTTTTTGAACTTATTTCCATGTCTATATTCCCTGTTTCTTCTATTATTGTACCAAGATAGTTGTAATATTTTACTTGTTCAATTATTTGTCGATCCAATACTATCTTGTGCCTCTTAGGTTTTGTCGCTACTTCCATTGTATTTGTTTTACTTGTGTTTATTTCTTTGCCAATCTTTTAGTTTTTCTGTATATTCTTTTGTTTCTTTGTATTTTCTCCTTTTGTCTGCTATTAATATCATGTCATCCGCAAACATTAGGATTTGAATTTCAATTTGTTCCATTCTATCTTTGTGTCTTTGGCTCTTTTTTTTACTTTTCTTTATAGCCTCGTCAATTAATGTTGCAAAGAGTATAGAACTTAGAGTTCACAAAATAATTAAATTATATTGTGTTTCAATTTTTTACTTCAAAAAAATGTTTATAGTGAGTCTAAATCTAATATATGGATATAGAATTTTATATGCGGCCCGCGGAGTTATGATGCATTTCCAAAGTGGCCCGCAAGATCATTTGGGTTGGTCACCCCTGGTTTAGAGCAACATTACAATAAAAATTTGTTAATTTTTTTTGGTAATGTAGAAGCAAAACTATTAAGATGCTTTTAGGGTTATACACGACGTTGCCTGTAACAATTTTATTTTATTTGCAGCAAAGCTTGCGGCAATGTGTGAGTGTGGTCCGATTCTTTGCTCTAAATAATTTCTAGTTGCATCAGTCCAAAGATTTGGTGGCATTAGAATTAATTTTTTATCTGAGATAGTGTTGTCATTTTTGTTAAAAAAAATTCTCAGTGTGTTTTTGCTTTTTTTTGTTTTTTTTTTTAAATTGATAAAACTTTGAAGATTTTGCAAACGACGGTTTGATTGTTTAAT
The DNA here is from genome assembly GCA_963932245.1 of Tachinus rufipes. Taxonomy (NCBI): domain Eukaryota; kingdom Metazoa; phylum Arthropoda; class Insecta; order Coleoptera; family Staphylinidae; genus Tachinus; species Tachinus rufipes. The sequence continues at coordinate 17,281,374 of OZ010744.1, forward strand.
TAGACCGGTTTAGTTAGGTTTTGAAAGCATTCTTTTTGTTAGTTGTAACAGTAGAATCATTTTGACATTTATTTATCAATCTTGGTTTAACGGTTTTGGAATCTCAAAGCATTAGTCTTCTAATTTGATTAACTACTGTAAATTAAACGTCAGTTTGAGAAGGTTGGTCTTAAGAAGTGTGTAAAGAAAAGAAAAAAAAATAGAATTTGCTTGCAAAGAATTCAAAAAAAACGCAACGGTTCACTTGACTCTTACTTACAGTGAACAAAAGGAAAAAGCTTTTTCACAGGAAGTATCAGAAGTTATATATTTTTTTGGCTTTCTATATGCTTTTTTCTAGTTTTTGGATGAGTAAATTTATGTTTCTATTTTTTCTAGTTAGGATTAAAATTAATAGTGTAGGTACGGAATAGACCCTATTTTAACTCTTTACCAAAACCCACTATCTTCTTTTTGTTTTTAGTTTTTATATTTTTATTGTTTGATAAAAGTTTTTTTCAATTGTTTTTATGCTTTTTTGTTTTTTGTTATTTCATTCACTGTTTTTCCGCTATGATATTGTCAATCCATCTTGTTTGAGGTATTCAATTAATTTTTTTGGTTTTTTGAGGTCTCCAGAAAGTGGCATTATAGCTCTATTGATATGTATTTTGTCTAGCCTTGTTTGCAATTAAGCTTTGCTGATCTGTCTATGACGTCTATTATTTTTGTTTTTGCCCGGATATTGGTATTGCGCATTTTATCTTTGAGCCCTTCTATCTGCAAACCTTTCTACAACTTTTAGAATTTGAACACTGCATGTTTATTGACGCCGGTTTTGGAACGACCCTTCTGCCGACGACCGTCCTTGGTGCGCTACTTATAGCACCTGGTTTTTACGGAACTTGTATCTGCACATATTGCCGTAGGTCCTTTTTAAACTATTGAAAATTACCAAGATAACTTTTTGAATATAACTATGTTTACGGACTATGGACTTTATACTACGTCTACATCAACTACACTGTCTAGGGAGCTTTCACTTACCTTTGAAGACCACAAACAACTTACGGTATTGTATATACCACCGTGAGTCACGTCTCAATTTTTAGAGACCAAACACAAGGAATTCTTTATGGAACTATAACGGCGCTTCCGCAGCGACCTCAAAGTTTTCTTCCAGCAATCTATTGGGGTGTGCATTTTCTTAGATGCGGGTTTGTTCTTAACTAAGGTGTATTAACTACAGGCTTGCAAATGTTCTTGACTTTTAGAAGACGCCTTCACTCAACTGCCTCCAAGCATTAGGTAAACGTTAGATGGCAAAACCAACCAGACAATACGTTGGGCCACTTAACATCCTTTACAATTTCCGGAGTAGTTTCTACAAACAAAATTTTGGTGAATAAGCATAATTGTTTCAATTAGAAGTAGATTTTAATTGAATCAAATAAACAAAAAATTTAAAAAAAAAATGGTTCCCTTTTATCATGCGGTGCAGGTATCGGTAACAAATAATGCCTAAAGTAGAGTTTATAAAAGCATAGTGCCTTCAAACCAAAAGGGCAAACCCGTAGAATTTCTGACAAAGCAAAAAAACCTACAATACAACCACACCACAATGCAATGTGTTCTGCGTTGGCAAACGGAACTCTAATAACGAATCTGCTTCAATCAACCAGAAAAAAAAAATACTGGCCAACATTTTAGCAACTTTGGTTGAACCAAGTATTCAACAATTACTCGACGTCGTCTATTTTCAGATGTTTGAATAGCGTCTTGCTATAGCATTAAAATGCAAGACAAACATTATTTGCCGATAACCAAAATACGAAAATATATAAAGTTTCCAAAACTGACCGCAATGTTTTGAGTTTAGGAAATAGAGTAAGGGCCAGATAGAGACTAAGCGTAAAGCATTTTGAGCTATTAAATAAATTTCTAGCTAGCGTAAAAAAAGTGCTAAAACATCATCTACCCCCAGTAACCATTACCATTAACAAGAATATTGATTCAATTTTATCAAGCTGCAACTATCAAAAAGCAAAGCCTTAATGGTAATCTCACAAACCAATTCTATGATTTTTTTACAAATCATTGGAGAAGTAAGCACCTATATTTACGTTGATGTTCAGACACACAATATTTCTTTACTAGTCACGCCGACGTTGAGCAAAAACGTATTACAATTTTTGGTTTCTGAACCAACATGTTACCATTAACTATTTTTCCTATTATATTCACTAAAGAGAAAATACCTACCTTGCACGATCTAATCAAGCTGCCGCAACACGCTTAATTAGAACCCACAGATTTTAAATAGCTAGTTTGGAAGTCTTTGATGGTTTTTTGAAAAGATGACAATCATTAAACAATACATTAAACTAACTAATAACATTTTGGTTTAATTGGCACAATATTCATATAACGCGCAAAAGCAATCTTTGATTTTTGAGAAAATAGGCAAACTGCTAGTCAATCGACATCATAGAGCAAAGCACTAGCAGCTATTGTGCTTTGTCATAATAGTGAAAAAAAAACGGCCACAATTCTGTGTGAACTTCTGCGCACTTAATAAGGTCACCCGGAAAGAAACAGCACCTATGTTAAAAACATAAGAAACACTAAAAAACTTTGGAAACACCAAGATCTTTAGCAAAATTTATTTAAAAATTAGCTACTGGCAGATTAATAAATAAAGGTTTCAAATATTTTTCCGTTTGTGCCATCTTCAACGATAGTACTTATTACTTTAAGGTGGTGCCCTTAAGGCAAACAAAAGCACCGGCAACATTTCCAAAGTTAATGTTGCAGGCGTTGGCAGGTTTATTGAAAAACTGTTTTGTTGTATTTGGATGACATCTTGATTTTTTATATGATACTATGAAGGACACTTAGTATATGAAATACTGCCAAAATACCTACTGCCACATATAGAAGTTGTGAGTTTGACACAAAAATTTGGTTGAGTTCTTGAGGCACAGAATCATTGAAAAAGGAAGTTAACACTCTACTCAAAGATGATAAAAGAACTAACGTTGATTTAAAGTAAAAAACAGTTACTAAGCTTTTTAAGGCAGTGCATTTAACTTTGGGAATATGTTCTGGGTTTCTTGAAATGAGCAGTTTTTTTATGCTTTTTGTGTAGACCAAGTTTAAATTCACATCATTAGAAGACATTAAAGTTGCTTTCGACAAAGAATTACATGGTATACCTAGAAGGCAAAACGTTTACGCTAAGAACAGCTTTAGTCTGGTTAAAAACTCATCCGACTAAGGCAAAATTCAACTTTTCGTTGACATCAAAACAAAAAAATTTATGATGCTTTGGTAGAAAATTTCAAAAATTTACTACTACTGGAAAACTTGACCTCTGCTAAACATGTTAGACTGCGGTACATATACTAACCCCTTTAATACAACGCGCCTAACAAACATGTCAGCAGAGCCGAACTATCATCAGGTTCTGAGATGCAACTAGAGACAATTTACTATAGACACTATTTTACGTTCACATCAACAACTCATTTGTAGGTTTGTACTTACTCTCCAAGTGCACAAACAACTTACGGTATTGCAGACACCGCCGAAAGTCACGTCTCAATTCCCGGGTACTAATCACAAAAGAGGCAGTATAAAACGATAGCGGCGCTTCTACAGCAATCCCAAACTTAAAGTATACTTCTAGCAATCTATTAGAGTGTGCAATCGTTTGGCTGCATATTGTGTACCAACCTCATACGCTTGCTTGTACTAGATGAACGCTGGATGGCATCACAACGTTTAAAAACTGGCATTTACAAAAGCCGAAATACAAATTAAATTTAGGTGGATAATAATAATGATCATCTATTTCCGTTTGACACAAATTAAAAACACTTTACTTTTCTTTTCCCTTTTACCATGTAGAACAAGAGCCGGTAACAATACTATTGTATTTGGACACAATTCAGTTAACAACGCTGGTAATAGAGCGTATCAATATTTTATTTGTTAACTCTATTAATAAACGTAATAACTATAATAACATATTTATGTTTTCACAGATAATTAATTAGTACTTCAATTACTTAATACCATAATAATAAATATTAGTTTTTATTACAATCAACTCCAAACAACCATTAATGAAAAATAATAATATTAGTCAGTTAAGTCACCAAACAAAATGCAAAACATTGCTGATAACTTAAAAATATTAATAAAACTAGCCCAATATTTTGGCTTTATGCCATCATATAACGTACAAACAAAACAATTTAAATCAATATTAATATACTCGTGTGTTATAATTCTAATAAATTTTATCACTTTCAGTTTAGCAATGATTCGATCGAGTATAAGTAACATAAATTTTTACCTACTTTTTCTGAATACTGGATTATGGGTTATACAAATGTTTCCAACATTTTTCTTCATGATCAAATGCTATACATTAAAATTACAACTCATTTTTAATAATTTCAATACAATAGATGCTTATTTAATTAAAATAAATTCAACTCCTTTCAGAATTAAACAATTTAATATTAAATTAATTTCCGGTTATTGCGTAATGATTGTTTTATTGCTTATTAATTATATAGCATTCGGTTTGCATATAAACCGAATTCCAAACGATATATTAACAATGAATTTAAATTATATCAACATATCGTTACAAATAAGTTTATTAATTTGTATTAATGGATATATGAACATATTTAATTCGGAAATTTTAAAATGTAAAAATATATGGAAAGCTGAAAAGAAGATTGATATTATATTATATCTTCACAACAAACTAACCGAAATTGTTGACATATTTAATAAATTGTTTGGTTTACAATTTTTATTTTTTGTTGGATATGTTTGCGTTTTAATTTTGGGATTGTTGAATGCTGTTCTTAGAGGTGAATACCGACAATCGAGTTACATTATGCAAATTGATATGGTTATACGCTGTGGATATTATGCTGTGAGTATTGAATTAATTTATTATTATTTTACTACATTTTTTGTATTAAATTAAAATAAATGTTAAGATTGTTAATAAAATTTAAGAATTTTTAATGTTATAAGCGCAATTCTCAAAACTAACATTTCAATTTAATTATATCTATGTATGTCAAGCAATTACATAATGATATAATTAATAACGTTTTACAAACAAGAATTTATTAAATTATTAATAAAGAAAATGTCAATCAAATTAGTATCAAGCAAATTGAAATGCTCGTTATTATAAAATGTCAACTACCGCTGATAACATAATATTATTATTAAAAGCAGCCGGATATGTTGGGTTGCAACCAACATACAACCAAAAATTAAATCAATTTCAATTAAACCAAAAATATATTTATGTTATAATTATATTTAACATAATATGCTTCTCTGTGAGCATGATAGATTTCAGCTTAGAATTTATAAATATAGCTTTAATGAATATTGGAATATGGATGGGACAAATGTTTCCAATTTTTTACTTAATGCTAAAACGTACAAAAATTCAAGCAATTTTTAATTGTTTTAATGAAATTGATGAGAATTTAATACAAATTAATGTAAAACCTTTTAGAATAAAACAATTTAACAAAATATTGGTTACAACTTATATATTAATGATTGCTTTGAATATTTTCAATTATGCAACTTGGGGTTTGAAATTTATACGAGTTCCAAATGATATATTAACAATGCATTGCAACTATATTAATATTTTGCTTCAATTTACTTTACTGTCTTGTATTAAAGGATATAATAATTTAATTAATTTAGAAATTATTAAATTAAATAATATTTGGAGAGCTGAGATGAAGGTACAAACTATTATGATTATTTATAATAAACTTGGTAAAATTATTGATTTATTTAATGGAATGTTTGGGTTGCAAATGTTTTCATTAGTGGGATATGTTTGTTTTGAAATTTTGGTGTTATGGAATGCTGTTCTTAGAGGTTTATATCAGAATGCTGATATGATGAAGCAAATTGATATGGTAGTATGGTGCTCATATTATATTGTAAGTATTGTTTTTTTTTTAATTTCTAGAGTAGTTACCATTTTGAATTAACTTTTATAATGTATGCAAAGTACTATTTCAATCACAATCCAACATAACTTCGGCATTTATTACAAAATTCAAACAATAATGTTGGTTTTTGTTGTAAAAATTGACTTAAACGGTTAAACTAATAAAAACTGTTTTGTTTTCGGAAACCTGATGAATAATTTAAAAAATAAATTTTGTTTTATAATGTTTTGAAGGTAGATAATCATAAAGCTTGTTGGTTGTGGCGCTTGCGGTTGATGTTGTTCAATTTACACTGACCATACCTAAAACACTCACAAAGATAGTGTCTACTAACTAAATTTCCCTTAATATTGAGATACCGAAAGTTTAAGATCTTGTGGTTAATTAATCTTTTATTTAAAGAAATAGTTAGATGATCAGTCTTTAAAAACCAGAGTCTTGAAATGTTGTCGTAACGCTGGGTTCTCTATGTTGTTGTAAATGTTTACATTTCTACGTACTATGGGGCTTCAACAATCAAACGCAAGGTTAGATTTTGAAAAGCCTTGAAACAATTAAAGTTTGCTGCTGTTGCTTAGTCTGCAAATCCAAACGTGATTTGAGCTCTTATAATAGAAGTCAGGATTTTGTTCTAGAGCAACAATTTGCTTTTTTGCCAAAGCATTAGAACTAGCAGATTTTTTGCCAATTTGGCTTCATCTAAGATGAATTGAATCTGCAGTTTGTACGTCAGTTTAAAGGTAATTTCCAAATATTTTGCAGAGTCAGACTACGACATAAGTACGTTGTTGAAGAAGACTTTCAGGTTTTGGAATGTTGATTACGTGAAAGTCTTTCTAAGTTTTTGTTAAGTGCTCTATTAGTAGAATTGCAGCAATGTTGGTGAAAACTGTTATTGCTTTGTGCAAGAAAAATTGTAATGCTTTGTTTAGAATCAAACTTAGAGTTTTGATATTATTCATCTAATACAAGATTGTACATTGTTGTACATTGTTCATAGATGTGTTGTTGTCAGAGCTATCCAAAAAGTTGTTGATTTTTTGTTGAATTTTTTTGACAAGCTCCAGATTTGTTTTTTCTGTTAGAGAGAGGGAGCATTTGAGTTTAAAGTTGTCGTCAGCATGCTTTGGCAGTTCCTTTGATAGAATATTGGAGCCTGTTCTTCTTTGAAGATTTTTTAAATAAGATATTTAACCGCTGTAGTTGATTTTAAAGTTTTTTGTAAGCATAGATTTTTGTGCAATTTTGCCTAATATAACCTAACCTAACCTTTTTTTTACCGTACAGTATTATCGAATGCGCCACACTTTCCAGTATCTTTCTTTTCTCTTCTGAAGGTCTTTTAATGTTGGACATTAGTATGCTTAGTGCTTGACTGTTTTTTCCTTTTCTACCGTCTTGTTAATGTGGACGGTCATTTTGGTAATTTCCTGCCACCGTTTTTTGAGCGGCAATCTCCAGCCCTAGCTCCTCGATGTCCGATTTAATTATCTGCACCGCCGTGTTGATTACCCTGACCTGTTTTTTTTCCCTTTTTGCAATTGTTACATTGCCGGTGTTGTCCACAAAACACAACGACGTAGTTCTCTTTGGCATAACGACTCTCAGTACGTTGTTATATTATATAGTTCACAGTAGAGTACCCAGGATCGAACCTTGTGGTACGTCGCAAGTGATCATATTTTTTTCTCCTCTTCCTATAAGCAGTTTTTTGCTGTGGAGATAGCTTTGAATTACTTTAATGAGCCTCTTGCTCACTTCCATTTTGATCAGTGCGTGTACACTTCTTCCCACGGAACAGTACTGAAGGCGTTTTTAATGTTCACAGTGGTAAACATACACATTTTCCTGTATTTATAGGTTTTCTTTTTTATGTGCTCTACCGCGTATCGTCGATGGTTGATCTTCTCTTCCGGAACCCAAACTGGCTGTCGGATATTTGGTTTGTCACCTCCTCCCTCAATCTACTGTTCGTATATTTTTCCCAAGGTATTTATTAGGCAGATCGGCCTATACATTGAGGCTTTGTTTGTTTCTTTTTGTTCTTTTTGAAGAAGAACCAGTTTTGACTGTTTCTATATCTTGGAAAATTTGCTATTATGAAATTCGTGATTTATCACTTTTAGGATGGCCGTATCTGACCTTTACTACTTCTTTAGCAATCTTGGGAGGTATTTGGTCTGGTCCCATCGTTTTCTTGTCTTTTAGCTTTGCGGACGCTTTTTGTACTTCCTGCAGAGTAAAGGGTACAATTACCTTCTCTTCCACGACTGTTGGCCATCTTACCAGCGGGTGCTTTGAAAACAGCTGTATGGCCACTTCCATCTGCTTCTCATCTCTGAGCTGGACACCAACTTGTCGGCTGAACTTGTCCGTGACGATTTCATACCCCAAACCCCACACGTTGTTCTCCACCTCATCTAGCAGCTTCTTCCAAGCCTTTTTTTTGCCGACATTATAGCCTTTTTGTACTCCTCTGCCTTATCTTCCAGAATTTTGCACAGTTGATCTTTTTGCTGCTAGTCAATCTTCTTCCTATTGGCCCAAATCTTATTCCTGTTTGCAATATTGCATTTTTTTTTAAGTGTGGTTAGGTGCTCAGACCACCAGTAAACAGATTTGTTTAGATTTACCGATGCTGTCCTCTTGAAGGATAAATCCATCGCTTTTTTTATGGCTTTTATCAGGCCTTTGACGTTTGGATTTTGCATTTGTTCCAGTTCCGTCCTTACCTTCTCACGGATTTTTGGGATTTGCTTTTCCGTTATTTTCTATTCCACGCTTGTCACTGGCTTTGATTTCTTGCTATTAAATTTGAGTGTGAAGTGGATGTTTTTGTGTAGGCAGAGGTTCACATCGTCACTTACCCTCCACTTGGAGATAGTTCATGCGGTATGCTCACTACAGAGTGTCACGTCTATATGCAATGGGGACTCCTTTCTTACAAAGGTCGGCTTGTTTCCAATGTTTTCCGCTAAAAACTGAGATCCAGCCAGCCAATCCAGAACCTTTTTGCCTCTGCTGTCGTTGATGTTGGCATCTCAAGGCATGGTTTTGGCGTTCAGATCTTCGGCTACAATTACGTGCTTGCATCCGTGACCCTTTGTGTTGTAGCTTAGTCTGTGCAAGAAATCGTCAATATCTTCCGGTGGCTTGTTGAGTGAGAAATAGCATCCATAGATGACGTAGCCTCTTATGTCTATCCATGCAAAACCCAACTCGGTTCGGTTGTAGTTCTTTATCTTTAGACCTTCCTTGATTAGCATGGCAACATCAGATTTCACGTCGGTTATCCATTTTGGTTTTTGGACTACAGCTTTGTTCGGCTCGGCAATTGTAGCCAGGTTAATGTTTTCTTCCACCAAAGTTCTGGACAAAAGGTTTATTGCCGCTTTGTCCTTTCCCAGATTACTCTGAAGCACCTACATTATTTATTTATCTGCACGTCTGTCGTCTTCAGTTTACCGCAAATATCTTTGTACCTTGGACTTTTTATGCTTTCAGCTCTGTGTTCTTTTTTTTTGCATAGATAGCACTTCTCTTTATTTAGACGCTGTTTCCGGAGGTGTCCTGTGCCTCCAATGTTGTAGCATACTTTGTTGCCTTAATTTTTCCTTACACTTGACTGTTTTGTGTGCAATCCGCCTGCACTTGTAACACCGCGGGGGATCTACCATTTCCCTTGTCCTACATCTGTTCTACCTCTTGCCGACTCTTTTTAAATTGAATAGATTTTGGGCACATTCCTCCAGTACATTCCTGTCCACTTGTGTGTATGCGCCCGTTTTTAGAGCGCACACCAGCTTTTTCTTTCCGTTCTCTCCGGCAGTGTTACTCACTTGCTCTAGTGATATACGCAGGTCGTTAGTAAATTGTACCTGCTGGTCTCTTTTTTTGTGGCAATTACATAGATAATTCTATCGCTTTTGCTGAGTTTTACTTCACTAGATATGCAGCCGCTTTTTGTGATGCTGCATATCCTGAATTTGTTTGTCAATGCTGTGTTGTTTGCTTAACAGCTCTTGAGCATTTTTTTTTGTGTTCAATTTTGTCAGGAGTATTGCCTTCCTCCCTGGGTCTTTTCTTTTGTTTAAAGCTTGTATTTCCTGTAACACTAAGGCTTATGTCAGAAACTTCTTTGTTAAATCCCAGTTTGATTGCTACCTTTATTGTAGTTTTTACAATGCTGTTTGCTACACTTTTAAATTTTGTAAAATCCGAGATTGAATGTCTTCTTACAGGCGACCTGACTACTTTACTCTTTTTGCCAAAAGCTTTGTTCAGTTCAAAGTTTTTCAAAATCTCAGTATCAGTTTTGTTATCATTGCTATAGTCGTCGTCATTGTTTGAATGTTCGTTTTTGTTGCAGTATCCATAAAAAAAATCCTTGGTTGCCCTGTTTTTGTCGTAATTCTTGCGGTCGGTGGATGACAATTGAGATGTAAAATAAATTAAAGATGTTTGGTTCCTATGCACTCGATACCTAATAGCATTGGTTACCAAAAAGTGATTAAGATTAGATCAAAGAGTTTAGCCGAGAGAGGCCGATAGTTCAAAGTAGGAAGAAGAAAAAAATGGTCTCATTGCCGTGGCAAGGCTACCATGCAATGGTATTGGTCGTCCGCATGTGCAATTCCTTATCCGCCACTTAGGACGCGCTTGGAAGAGGTTTAACCTTCCACTGCCCCCTAAAGCTGGAGTCCAGAAACCTTTTTTTAATTTTTTTTTAATTGTGAGTCTGTGAAGCTCTGCCAGCCTGAGTGTGGAGCTCACATCCACTAAACCCCCATCTCACTTGGCGTTTTTAGTAATTCACTCCGGAATTGCTCTAGTTCCATTTGATGTTTATTACCTTCTTTGGTAACCATTATTCTTCGTATCATGGCAGTTATGGCGTTGATCTTTCCAACGTGCGCAGTGGAGAAGGGTGTGTTTGGGCAAGTCCACATCGTAGTAGTACTAGCATTTATCGTTTTCCTGCTTCTGGATTTTTTTCAGGTACGTCCCAAAAACTTTATGTCCCGTGAGCACTTAAGTAGTATAGTAGTCACTGTTTGTCCAGGTTGTGGTTACCCTTATGCCATGTGTCTATGTCTTTTATGAAGGTCTTGGCCCATCTTTCGTAGGTGTTCCAGATTTCCTGCCAGTGCGTTAGTGTTTGTTGTTTAATTTTTGGTTCTGGAGTCATTCCCTTTCTGGAACATGCTTGTCCTCTCTTCCACTTGCAGCTTTATTGGTGGGAGCTTGGCTATTGCTAGGATTGCTGTTGTTGGTACCGTGCGGTAGGCCAACGTGATTCTGATCGCGAGTTTCCTGTTTGTTTTTTCTATTAGGTTTTCGTAATGCTTGTACCTGAGCGCGTTTGCCCAGATCGGAGCACCGTACAGCAATTTGTTTTGAACGGTTGTTGCTAGGACCCTTCTTTTTCTTGCTCCAGGGCCTCCTAGGTTAGGCATTATACTCGCCAGTGCCATGAAGGTTTTATTTGCTTTGGCACATGTGTTTCGGATGTGTGTCACCATAATCGCATCCTTATCTATGTTGACGCCCATGTACTTCAGGGTTGGTTGGCTGTCTATGCGTAAGTTCTGCAATTGAACCTGCATGTTGGTGAGCTTCCTTCTGCCGGCGAGGATTACCACCTTTGTTTATTTATGGCCAGTTTGATGCCTAGGTCTTCAATCGCCGAGGCTACTAATGCCATTCCGAGTTGCGCAGGTCGTCCGCGTAAGCTACAAGTGTAACTACGGATCCTGTGTCCATCCTCAGGATTTTATTGTAAAATAGGTTCCAGAGTGTGGGTCCCAGCACGGAGTCCTGTGGTACCCCGCATGAAATTTTGACAAAACCTTAGTCTGGCTTTTGTATATATTGTCCCGTCATGTAAGATTGGATAAAGTTTATTAGATACACGCTGATGTTTGCGGTTTTCAGCGCTTTGATTATTTTTGGCCACGGCGCCGTATTAAAAGCGTTCATTATATCTAGCGTGGCCATCGCTGCGAAGTCCTGGTTTTAGTAGTTATTTTCTTTGATTTTTTTTGTAATGTCCAGCACTTTATTGAGGGCGTCTATTGTGGACCGTCCTTTCGTAAACCCAAACTGGTTACAGTTTATGCCTTGGTTTTTGTTTAGTTCTTTCTTTAGGCGGGTTTTTACCAGGTTTTCTAGAATCTACCCGCAACGTCTTGCAGGCATCAACGTCTGTAGGTACTTGATTGGTTCTGGTCCTTCTTTGGTTTTTTGATGAGTACCAGTTTTGCAATTTTCCAGTTTTTTAGGATTTTTCTTTTGAGGAGACACGTATTTATGGCATCCTTTATATGTTCCGCGTTTTTGGATGTTACCAATTTTATCACTTCCGGTGGGATTATATTCGGGTTCGGGCTTTCTTGTTTTTAATTCTTCTTATAGCGGTTTTGACTTTATCTGTTGTGTATTTCGGTACATCGGCTTCAGTTACGCTAGTTTTTTCCTACGTATTTCGGGGGAAATAGTTTGTCAATTTGTTCGTCTACTTCTTATGCGGAAAGGGTTATCTGCTGTCTTATCCTTAGTTTTTTGGTCACTGTCTGGTAACCTTTGCCCCATACGTTGTTTTCTAGGTCCTCGCATAGTTCTGTCCATGCTTTGTGTTTTTGCTTTGAGATGGCCTTTTTTAGCTCCTGTTTGCTGCTTTGATATTCTCTTCTTGCTGTCTCTTTGGTGCTGTCAATTGTTCTTATTTTGTTTAGCCTTACCAATTTTCTTTTTTGTTTGATACATGTTTTCCTGTATTCCGCAATTTTGGAAGTCCACCAGTATACGGGTGTGAGGCACCGTTTGGGCTGCATCTTTTTGCTTAAGAATTGGTTGCATTTTTGTTTGATTTTGCACATCGCTTTTTTCGGGCAGTAATCGTTTCTGTGTCGCAGCTCTGCGAACATGTCTTTGCAGTTTTCGTGGATCTTTTTAAGAGTTTTGGGAGTGGTATTCGATCCTCTTGCTGTGTTTGGTGGTCGTGTTTTTTCCCCAGTTTTTTCCTTTCATTTTTTTAGTTGTTTGTACTCTGTTTCAGGTGATGAGGTTGTTTGCATCAATCCAGTCTTCCAGGATCTTTTCCTTAGCATTTGTGACCTTGGATCCGAAAACGTTACTTTTTGCGTTTAGGTCTCCACCTTTGATGGTTTTCTTTAGCCTGGTTTTCATGTGGTTTTGTAATTGGTGTATGTATACTTCGAATTCCTTGGTGAGCCGGTTTGGCGAGAAGTAGCAGGAGTAGACACAGGTGTCTTGTAGTTCCACTCAGGTGAAACCTATATCTTGGCAGTGTTTTAGTATGGGTAACTTTTCTCTGACCCTTACGAAGCAATTGCTGTTGGTGTCACAGAAATCTATTCCCGTCCTTTTTTTGTTTGGTTCCTGGCCAATTACCACGTCTATATTCTTTTCTTCAAACATTTTATCTAGCAGGTCGTGCGCCGAGTGTCCGCGGTCTAAGTTAATTTGTAGGAATCTTAGTTTAGTGTTATTATTCATTTGTTTGTTGTTGATCGGTTGTTGCCTCTATCTTCCCGCTTTCCTTGCTTTTTTTTGGGCCTCTTTCAGTGACTGCTTGAATTGGGGTCAGATTTCCCTACCTAACCTAACCTAACCTAACCTAACTTCTTTATAAAAAGCGTTAAGAGTTTTACAATCCACGGGTTTGCTATGCTTTTGCTTTTGATGTTTGGCAATATTTCTTCTTTGAATCAGCGCAAAATAGTCTTAAATAATTATTAGCATTAATCTGTAAGGTTTTATAAACCTTCTTTGTAGATTTGTGAATTTTGTTAATTGCCTGATGGTTTTTTTGATATCTGCAACCGTTTGTACTAAGACAAGCTTGATTTAGTTTTTTTCCAGGATTCTCGACAAAAAAGTCCAATTTGTGAAGGTATCAAATTGTTTTCTCTGATTAATTACTTCTATTTCATAGAATTCATAAAATTACCAGGTTTTCTTAATTTCAAACTTCTACAATGTTCCTTTAATGACTAACAAAGCTGTAATGAGTAGGTTTATGACTCACTAACCTTTGATTCAACGTAGTCTTGCAAAGCTTGCTCTTTTACACGTTGGTTCTACGCCGGCTGTTTTGAATTAAAATCCTCAGCTATTATGGTAAAAAGGACAAAAAAACTTTATCAAAATCCACAATTTGAACATAGTTGAATAAGTTGAGGTACCCGGATGCAAGTTTAGTGGTTTTCAACTTCGGCATTATATAAGGTTGGCAAAAGCACAAAACCCTGCCTTACACCTTTGCAAACTTGGATATTTTCCGTGCTTTGGTCTTAAACTTGCACTTCTGCCGTCTGTTGCCAGTAGAGGTTTGCGGATGTTTTTGTTGTTAGCTTCGGTGATCTTGAGTATCTTAAGCAATTCTTTATGTTTTACTCTATCGAAAGCTTTGCTGAAATTTATAAAACACAACCTCGCAGTTAACGTCTCTGCATTATAATGCCATACTTGCTAGGAGCGTTGACACCCCTCTCGTATGTTTGTGGTGTGCGATAATAGTTCCACACAAACATACGGGACCTACAGTTTAACGTAAAATCCAAACCACATTACTAAAAGGGTTTACTAAGCAAATACTTTGCTAAATTGTCATTGCCTTGCAATGGAGACGAACGCATCAAAATGTATTTGACAAATTAGATAATGCTGCTACCGGAAATCAAATCCGGGGTGACCTTGCTTTAGACCATTGTTCTATTTGATTGAAAGTAATAGCTTTTTTGTAAGCACTGTAAATGTGGCGGGCTGTTTGTATTAGCTTGGTGTTTGTCAGTTTACTGTAGTGTTTGACCATTGGTGTTGTTGTAAGTGCCACGTTTTTGCTAACAACTTTTAGAGAGTTGCAAACTAACTGCACAAATTTTGTCGAATTTTGTGTAATTTGGTCGGCGACGACTTTTAGAGTCTCCAATAGATAATTGATTGGCTGTCTCTATCATAGTATACGCACTGTTAGAGGTAGTTCAAACTTGTTTTTTGTTTGTTTAGCCATAAGCTGCTTACTTTTTTTTTTAGTTTTGGAGCAACTAGTAGGGAGACTGAGTGTTGTTAGTCATTAACTTTTATTATGACAGTGGTTACTCCAGTAGTGTCTAGAAAAGTGGATGTGTCCGCTTGTGCGACAGAGATTTTTAAAAATTTAGGTTTTTTTAACTTTCGGCAGATGAAGTTGAAGTTGATCAAAGTTTTTATAACTCTTTTGTCCACGGCAATGGATATTCTAGGTAGTTATTTTTTTGCACTACACCTATTGTGGTTTGGTAAAAAAGTGTTTGTATATGCCTTTTTAACTTTTTTGGATTGTTTTGGGTCGGTTTGATTTTTTGCTTCTACTTAAGCCTACTTTCTAGTTGTTTTTTGGAGTTGTGCGGGATCTAGTTGCATTGGATTTTAAACTAAGTTGAGCGTTACATTAAAGTTAGTTTTGACTTTAGTGGTTATCTAGCAATTAATGAATTTTTAGTTTGACAAACGTAGCCAGTACATTGGCAAAGGTTTGATCCGGATAGTGTGAGCAGAGTTGTTGGTATTACTCCGCTTATTGTTGCAGGCATAGTTACCTATAATCTTATTAGCAAAGCAAACTTGTTTATAGGACTAAGTAACTTTTGTATTAGCTAACCTGCCAGTTTATTGCAATTTTTTGTTATTGGCGCAATTTACGCAACCACAACTGCTTTCCATGGCTAACACTAACACCTGATCAAACAACAACTACTGCGGACTGAATAAAAACTGACGCACTAATCAATCATCTACTTTAAAGAAGTTGCACTTTTGATCAATACATTTAATACATTTGTAAACGTGTAACTAGAAAAACAGAAAATATTATTCACTTACAAACATTAAAGTTTTAAAAAAATAAGACAAACGTCAACGTAATATTAATTAATGCATACCCTACCAATACCACAATAGTGATAAAGATAAAGAAACTTTTTATTTTTATTTATATCTTTTAAAAATATCTAAATTGATTATTTTCATTTGATAACATCTTTAATTACACATTCATTTTATTATAATTAACACATATATAGAACAGTTCTTTCAATACATTCAATCAACATGTACATATATTTTACTGACAGCATTTCAACCCTACTAAAAATATCTGCTTATATTGGACTTCTACCATTTTACAATAATAAAACTAAAAAATTTACCGCAAATCGTATTTATACATTTACTTTTGCAACTGTATTTACACTAACGATTCCATATGTTTTTTACTTTCAACGCGTAGATGGTGGATTTAATAAAAATGATATGATAATAGTCAGTAGTTTATGGTCAATGTATTTACTTGCTGATATTTATTTTATAATATCATCTTCTACTTGGAATTTTGAAATGATTCAGAAATTTTTTTATAACATTAAAAAAATTGATATTACTTTAAAAAACATGGGTGTAATTATTAAAATAAGAACTAAATTTATAAATGATTTAATTTTTTTAATTTGCTACAGCATTATGCATTCTATTGTAATTTGGAATGGTAGTATATGGAACGCAGCTACATTTTTACCAGTAATGCATGCTTTGACATCAACTTTTACTGTGGTTCTTTTAATTATTTTTGTTTTGCATTGTATTCAAAATCGCATTAGAGGATTGAACATTGCAATAGAAAATATTGGTAAAATTATTAATATACAAGTTGGAACTGATTTGAATGCTTGGATTAATGATATTATTTATATACAGATTAAAATTGGTGATTTAGTTAATACATATAATGAAGTGTTTGGAGTTCTTGTGTTTTTTTGTTTAATATTTACTCAAATGCAGTTGTTGAGTTATATAAATATACAGATAACTGGTGCTGTTTTGGAAAATACTATTAGTAATTGGCTGTCGATGATTGCTTGGTGTTTATTGTTTTTGGTAAGTTGAATTATACTAATTTTTTTATTAGTTTTTAATGTTGAAAATATTATGATTAAATAACGTTTTATTGCATTAGGTTGACCCGTTAAGTCTATTAATGATTTCAGCAGCGATATTGCATAATAACCTGTGTTACTTAGGTGTCGTGAGGTAGAGACATGCTTATGGAGTTTTTTTGTGTCTATGCAGTTTTAGTCTCCACATGTTATTTTATATAGTCTTGATTTCTAAATTTGTCCGTTTTTTTCCTTGCGTTAAATAAGATGTTTGATAATTTTGACGTTGACCTAAGCCAAAATATGTGAGACAAGTGAATTTTGAATCGACTGTTTCTTTTATTTGGAAGGTTTTTTTTTAATTTTCTCAGTTAATAATTTCTCTATGGTACTGATAGCCATTGTTGAGTGCAATTTGTTTGATTGTTTTTAATTCTATATCTTTGTTTTCTTGTGGCATTAGAATTGTGATTGCTCTATGAACTATTGAATTGTATGCCGCCATTTTACGATTATACGGGTGGTATGACTTGTTGGGAATTGTGCCATCTGTAAATGTTGGTTACTTAAAAAAAAATGTAAGTTTATTATTTTCTTTAGTTAGTGTAACATCTAAAAAATTAATTGCTGATTCTACAGTAAATTGAATCTTAAGATGGATGCTGTTTACAAACTGTAAGAAATTGGAGAGTTGTCTTTGTGTGTTTTTGAAGCATGCTAAGATATTATCTACATATCTATACCAAAATTGAATGTGTGATTTAGTCAGCCGAGATAATATTGTTTCGTCCAAATGTGTCATAAATATGTTGGCTAGAAGAGGGCTAAGAGGTGATCCCATTCACAGTCCACCATTTTGTTTGTAGAATACTCCGTCGTTAAATTAAAAATAATTTTAATTAATACATATTTTAAAGAAATTTTTTCTACTGTGTGTAATCTGTGTAGCGGATTTGTCCAATATATCTCTTATTATATTTAAGCATTCTTGGTATGTTTATTTCTTTAAGCTACTGAGCTAGTTCTGCTGAATTCTTTACGCTATAAGGTTCCTAGAACTAAGTAAAAGTATTTTTTAACAGATTTTTTTTTCCAATTGAACAATTAATGTACGTTTCTACCAGTCTAATGGGTAAATTTTCTTTATGTATTTTTCCCAAACCGTATAACTTTGGGGAAATTAGATTCGTTTGATATAATTTGAGTTTTCTATATCTAGTCTTAAAGAGACTATCTGTTTCTTCCAGAAATTGTTTTAAATATTGTTGAAAAGTACTTGTAGGGTTATTTGATTGAGTTGATAAAATTATTGATTTTTTTTTCTCAAAGATTACTATTGCATTTGATTTGTTTGTTTTTGTCACGGTTAGGTTTTTATATTCAATCTTTGTTTTAATTGATTTTATTGTTTTTTCTTTTTCTCGAGAAACTTGTAAACATTTTTGGTTTTTTAAAATTTTGAGGATGTGAGTTCTACTTATAGTTTTGTCTTTTATTTTTTGCAGAGCTGCTTCTGGTTTGATTATTATAGTTTCTTTAGAGTTATGAGCATTAATTGGCAAAGCGTAATTTAGACTTTAGATAGTATTTCTAGTTTTTTTCCAAAAATTTTGTTTGGGATAAGTTTACCATTTGTGGCTTAAATTATAATTGTGGCATTGATTTTTCAAAAATGTGTTTTGCTCAACTTAAGCATACCTTACTAACCTTTTAGATTTATCGGGATATTGTTTAATTTTAGTGTTAATAACAATTCAAATATTACATTTTGTAGTTAAGTAGTTTTGTTTTGATTTGTTTTTATAACAAACGTTTTTGGTTTTTTAAAGACTTAATGTGTTGAATTTACTCTTACAAGCGCTTAGCGACCAAATTTTCCCTTAATTTAATTCTTAGAAGTTTGCACCTTGTAATGCATAGACCTCCCTGTCTATTTCATATTGATTTTATGGTAAAAATACTATTAATGCACATAGTGTGCTAGCTGTAGAGGCGATGCATAGAGTTTGTGAAAAACTTTATTTTTTTCAATTATATAACTTCGGTTTATTTTTGCTGCCAAGGCTAATCACCAACGCCAAAAGGAATTATGCCGCAAATTCAACGAGTTCAACGTCAAGGCAGTACACGGGACTTACTATTTTTTTCTTATCCGAAAGAAAGCGTACTCATCACAACACATTTTTTCTTGTGGAGAATTTGTACCATGTATATGTCTAAATAAACGTTGGACAGTTTGTTTGGTTTTAGTTTTTACACTAGAAAATGTAAAAAAGAAAAATATTTTTTTTAAAATTAGTTTTGCTTATTTGTGCCAAGCAAAGAAAAAGCTGATTCTGAAATATTGTTGTGCCTAGTTTTCACTTCCCCGAGCTTATGATTTTGTTTTGGAAGCATTGAGTGTGCTCCGGGGAAGAACTAGAATTTTTTATTGAAAAACAGTTGCGTTGGAACAAACCAACAAACTTTTGATAAGGTTTGTCTTGATTTCAGCTTGAGATAAGTTAGGCAATCTTTGTAGCTTACTGTGTGTGGTCTTTTGCTTGCGGTGCAGTTTGCAACATGATTTCTTTTGTTTTGGTGCAGGTAGAGTTGGAATAAGCTTTTTTACCGATGGTGCCGTATGGGCGTTTTATAGCAGCATTTTTTGTGGATGATGTGTGTTTGCAAAGTTAGTAAAAAACTTAAAGATTTGTTAGGCAATTCTAAAGTGCTGGTCCGGAGTTGAGAAGCAGGCCGGGTAAAAACCTTTTAGCCTTGATAGTGCTAAAAGTACGTAGCGTGGTGTGCCAATAACTAAATGGATTTACCCAATTTTTTGTTATGTTTTTTGGTTTTTTTTTTAATTGTCTACTAGAGTAAATTTTTCTATTAGCGGCAGAGTTTTGTATTGGGTGGCAAGGTTGTTTTTTACCTACTTTATGCTCTTGAAGGTGACAAACTTGGCTGGGTTTTTGGCAGATTTTTTTTAACAAGATCTGAACCGGGGTGTGAGGAAAAAAAACTTTAAAATCTTGTTATTTAATAGCCAGACTTAGTACTTTAGCCATAAATTGCAATAATGGCGTTTTGTCTCTTCTAAAAAATTTTAGAGATCATCTACATTGGATTGTTATTATCTATAATAAATTCCAAAGTATTTGCATGATGTCAAGGTTTTGTTCAAAAAAAACTCTTTTAATTTGCTTATTTTTTCACAAAGTAATATGAAAGAAAAATATTATGATTTTCTGCTGAAAATCATTAAATTCTGCAAGGAGAGCAAATATTGTAGAATGTGCAAATACAATTTTTAGTGTTAAAGGAGTGACAGCATATGCAAATGATTTGTTTGCTATTGCTTTAAAAAAAATGTAAAAGAATGCACATTTGGGTTTTGCATCGTTTAGCAAACCACCATTTGGTGAGATCTCAAACAGTTTCAGCAGATAGAAGATGCTATGTGGCATTTTTTGGCAGCGTGTCCGTACTGCTGACACTTCTAACATTAAAAAATGCCACCGCCTAATTTGTTAAATTTATGAAAAATTTCAAAGTTTAAAAGCATAATAATATTCTTAATTTTTGGATTTTTAGTTTTTTTTTTTTTTATTTATTCAGAAGACATATAAAAACAAACAAATTTGTTGTTTATTTCTTAGAGTTTGGTTGGAAAAAATACAAAAGATTTAAATATTTATATTTAACTATTTTGGGACATGCCAGATTACCATCTTAAAGCAGCGTTCTATAGATGTTAATCATGTGTAGAAATTTGTTATATTTAATTTGAGGTAAACTGTTGCTTTTCTATAGTCAGCTCTTGTAGCTAAAATGATTATAGTAATTTTGATATTGCTAAAATAATTAAAATTAGTCTTTTAGCACAAATGCCGGAAATTAGAATTTAGATAAGACCTCTGCAGGAGAGTTGGATATGTTGTTGTCACGGTTGGCGGAACCTTTCTAGCGTTTAATTTTTTAACAGAAACGGCTTTTTTATGTTTTTTGGCTTAAAAAGCCGGCAAAACTAGCTGCTGAGTTGCAGTTGCCTGAGATAAATAGGGGCTGAACTATAGCTAGTTAGGGTTAGGTAATTTTAAAGAATGGAACTTACTCACTTGTTGTCTTTGTGTTTTTTTTAGTGACATCACCTGGTGAAGAAGGTGAGCGGAAACTAAAGTCAAAACTACTGTAATTATTGAATTGAGTGTTCTACCCACTCATTTAAGCAGTGGTGATTAAGTAGCTAAATAACTAACTATTGGGTGGGTAAGCGGACAATACAGTTAAAATTAATGTCTCGCAAATAATGAGTCTAGTGCCCCACTCAAATGTTAGTGAACAAATAGCTGAATAACTAACAATTAAGTAGGTGGGAAGAAATTACAATCAAAACTACTGTCCCGCACTCAATAAGTTGAGTGCCCTACCCAAGTGTTGGTGATTAAAAAGTTGGATAACTAACAATTGAATAGGTGGGCGGGAACTAAAGTCAAAACTACTGTTCCGCAATTAATGAATTGAGTTCTTCACCGACTCATTCAAATATTGGTGATCAATAAGTTAGATAACTAAAAATTAGGTTAAGTTAGGTTAGGGTTGGCAGGAACTAAAGTCAAAACTACTGTACCGTTATCAATGAATTGAGTGCTTCACCCACCTATCTAAGTAGTGGTAAGTAATTAGCTGAATAACTAACATTTGGGTGGATAAGCAAAAACTACAGTCAAAACTACTGTCCCGCAATCAAAGAATTTAGTGCCCTAACCAAGAGTTGGTGATCAAGAAGCTGAATAACTAACAATTAGGTGATTGGGGAAAAATGACAGTCAAAACTACTGTCCCGCAATCAATAAATTGAGTGCACTACTTAAGTGTTGGTAATCAAGAAGTTGGATAATTAACTTGAGTAAGTCTGCGGGTACTAGAGTCAAATCTATTGTCTCGCAATTAATAAATTGAGTCCCCCACTTATCCAACTGTAGGTGATTAATAAGTTAGATAACTAAAAATTAGGTTAGGTTACGTTAGGGTTGGCAGGAACTAAAGTCAAAACTACTGTCCCGTAATCAATAAATTGAGTACTCCATCCACCCATCTAAGTGGTGGTGATCAATTAGCTGAATAACTAACATTTGGGTGGATAAGCGAAAACTACAATTAAAACTACTGTCCCGTAATCAATGAATTTAGTATCCCAACCAAGTGTTAGTGATTAAGAAAATGAATAATTAACAGTTGGGTGAGTAGGCAAAAATTAGAGTCAAAACTACTGTCCCGCAACTAATAAATTGAGTGCTTTACTTAAGTGTTGGTGATCAAGAAGATGGATAATTAACACTTGAGTGGGTGAGCGGGAACTATAGTCAAAACTACTGTCCCGTAATCAATGTATTGAAAACTCCTCTCCCATCCAAGTGTTTGTGATAAAGTAGTGAGATAACTAACATTTGGGCGAGTAAGTAAAAACTAAAGTTAAAGCTACTGTTCCGTAATCAATAAACTGCGTGCCAAGCTCACCCACCCAATTATATTGAGTTTATGTATAATTTGTTGTATCAAATTAAATACAATTTCTTCAGTATTGGTATAGAAGCACACTACCAACAAAATGCTTCTAAATTCAATGGATGGATTAAATGTTATGAATTTATTTTAATAACTCAGCACACAAAAAGTAAATTATTGAATCAATTTAAATACAATTTTTATAATTGGTAGTAATAGTATAGAAGTAAGTTGTCAATAAATTGCATCTAAATCCAATGAATAGATTGCGAGTAATGAATTTATTTTGATTACTTGGCACTAATAGAGGGTTTTACATAAAATCAATTTAATTGAGGAAGTTTGACATCTTGTCGTATCTTCAATTGATAGTAATAATATTGAAATAAAGTGTCAACAAATTGCATTTAAATCAAATGTATGGATTGCGAATTATAGTCTTATTTCAATGTTTCAACACTAACAGAGTAACTTGAATAACATCAATTAAATTTAGGCTTTGTCAAAACTGTTGAATCAAATTAAATACAATTTTTTCAATTGGTAGTTACAATATAGAAGTAATTTGTCCATACACTGCATTCAAATCCAATGTATGAATTGAAAGTTATAAATTTATGTCAATGACTTAGACTAACAGAGTGAACTAAATAAAATTAATTAAAATGAAGTTACGTCAAATCTGTTATGCGTAGTAATGGTATAGAAATAAGTTGTCAATAAATTGCATACAAATTCAATGTATAGATCTTCAAAGACGTTAAGATCTATGATGTCGGAAGCAACGTTGTTCTCTTTAAAGACAATTTGAATGTAAATGGTGGCAAATAGTACCCCCGGTTAACATAAGTGAAATTCTCCCCATCACGAATATCCAAATTACTTAAAAAAATACTTTCCTATCATTAAAAAACATGTTTGATAAAATTTAAAAATGTTGATACCTTTCCCTCCCCTCTTTAGGGGGCAAAAAGTATCATTTTTTTGTTTTTATGTTTTTCTTTAAAATTCTGTATGCAACCCTTAAAACATTTCAGAAGGGTTAACATTTATTTTTTGTTATCTAAACTTTTGATTGCATAGAATTTTATTTTTTAATTTTATAAATAATTAAAAAATCTACATCCAAGCCACTATTAAAAATCGATTTTTTAATTTTTTTGCCATCTATACTGTTTTTTCTGCTTTTTCTGCAAAGTATTTATAGCTTTTAAAACACTGAAATTCGGATTTGACGGAAAATTTTACATTGAGTAAGTATTTTGGGTATAATATTTTTATAAATTTGACTGCTCAAAACACGATTTATTGTATTTTTTACCAGACAAAAAACAAATGAAGTAATTTTTTATCAGATTTGTATCAAAGTTAGTCAGTAAACTAATTTTCATCAAAATCGGTAATAGTCAAAAAAACCACTCCTAAATATTAAGACTTTTTGCACTAAAAAATTAAAATTTAGAACAGTTTGTTATAGACACTGAAAGAAATCTATCAAATTAATCGGTTTATAACTTTTTTTTTGTTTCAGTTCTTCTTTTTAGACGAAAACATGAAATTCACATTATTGGCTGTCATTTTTAAATGGTTCAATTTTTTTAATTTTAATTTTTTATTGAATAGAGTAGTGTAGAAATTTGTTTTTTTAGCTTGAAGTAAACCGTTGATACTTGCGTAAATATTTTGCGCAAAAAAAATTGCAATTTTTATGTTGCTAAAATAATTGGAATATCCAAGTCTCTAAGCACAAATGCCAGTGATTGGAATTTATATAAGATACCTGCTGGAGAGTTAGATATGGAATTTATTTTTTTAGCAAAGAAAATTTTTTTTTGGGAGTACAGTCAAAGTAGCTTTTCACTTCCAAATAAATTCAAAAGTTTTGAAATTTTTTACAACTGATTTATAGGTACCTAGTAAAGAATATACTAAAAGTCCTGACAAATATGACACAAACTCTAGTAGCAATGACCAAAATCTAAACACTTTAATTGGATTTTTGTTAACATTTTGAGAACTGTAGATTGAAGGTAAAAATTGATTATATACACAATAAAAGCTGGTAAAACTATAAGGCACTAAAAATGGATTATGCTTAAGCAAAAAAAAATATTTTTTTACTATCATTTGTTAGATACTTGTAAATCAATATTTGTCAATGTTTTACCTATACTTTTGGATACGTTGGATCAATGTAAAGACAAACTTTACAATTTGTTAAAAGAAAATGAAATCATTTTCATCAGCTTTTCTGTTATCGTACAATGCATTCTTTTATTTATTTTCCACAATTATTATACGGTTTTTATATTTGTCTAAAATTTTATATTTAATTGTATTATTTGACGGAATTTCTTCAGATACTGCGGAACGTAATTATTCATAGGAAAGTTAGCATTTGCTACTATTTTCAATAAAGTTGTATATTTCTTTTATAGCCTCTAAAATTTAATCTGACTGAGGCCGTCTAAGTTTTCTGTCTTTGTCTAAATGTAAGTGGGTAAACAATCGTTGGTAGCAGTCTAGGTGGTACACTCATTTAACAGCAACAAGATCACTAGCGGCAGACAAACAAAACTTAAATTTTTTAGCTTTATTATCATTTTTTCTGTTTGCAGCTGCCAATAGAGTATTAATAATTTCCTTACTTGACAATAGTAAGCATCCCTGCAGCCTTCAATATGTTTTTTAAGTTGTTTTTTTTTTTAATATTTATCATCAATAACATTTGACAAAACAAACAATTTGTTTGGAGCACAAAGCTATCTTTGCATTTGGTTGATAAAAAGGCTGTTGTCTTTGTTTTGCTGATTTAGGAAAGTTTGTGTAAACTCCTTTTGTGTATAATATTTTTGGCACAAAGCGTGTACTGTAAATGATGTAATATTACAATGTAATACCACAAAACATAAAGTTACCATCTTCTTGTTGATTGATAGCTAACACTAAAGATTTTATAACGTAAACTTGTGAACGCTGTATGGAAAAAAGAATAACTAATTAGAGGAATGGGAGAAGACTGTCAAGATGGACAAAGAAAAGGAAAGAGGGTAGAAAATACGTACAGAGAAAAGAACGTTGCACCAAACAAAAGAAACCGATTTTTTGGCTTCTAACAATTTTTATTTTTAGCGCCCTTTAACTATGTAACCGCTAGGAATACAAGAAAAATGTTTATGATCATTTTTATTGCAAATTTATCAGAATTTATTATGTATAGTTATGTATAGTCAACTTTTACCTTTGAGTTACAGTACTTGAGGTAGTAATAAAAAACATCATATTTGTCAGAACTTTTAGTATATTTTTTTAATGGTTATATGTACCATTAAAAAAATATACTAAAATTAGTAAAAAAACTTTTAAAACTTTAGGATTTTTCTAAAAGTGAGATCAATTTTTGAGCACATTTATTATGCATTTCTGTTAAGTAGCAGTTGTTAAAGACTACTGGAGGTAGGATGATGGCTGGTTGACGTTGGGTAATTTATAAAAAGTGGATTCACTTTTGACTTTGGAGTTTTCTTTGGTGGGTGAAAAGGTTTTCTTTTTAAGGACGTTAAGGTCTACGATGTTAGGGGCAACGTTGTTCTCTTTGAAAACAATTTTTTGGTGGGTGGCGGCAAACACAAGAAAGAACAAAAATAAGGGCAAGTTTTTTGAGTTAAAATTGTCCTTGGCAGAAGCAGCAATTTCAACATCTTTTTTTTTTTAGAGGGTGTTGGCCGTTTTCATTTTTTTTACCTAAGAATTTGACTAAGTTTTTTTTTTCAATATGTTTGGTGAGCTCTATGATGATAAACAACAACTTACAACTATTAAAGTACTTCAGTAAAAAAAGCTTTAATTGATTAGAAATAAATTTAAAAAAATAATAATAAATTTATTACTGAGCAGTTTAGTTATTAGTTATACTTTATTAATCACACTTCAGACCGATAACGTGATAAGTCAGCGTTTTGTTACTGAGCTATCTAAAGTGATCTAGCTTGTAGTTTGCTTATTTTATGCAATTTTGTACGTATTTTTGTACTATTTTAACCTATTGGTCTGTTTGAAGGCGCACTAAATAAATTTTCAAACTGGAAACCCGGCGTCTTAATTATCTTAATATTTATGTTAAACTTGTAAGACGGCATTAATTGAAAAACTACTATACTAAATTCAAATCTACGCTAGACTAGAAATAAACAAATACACGCGTTGTTTACGTGCACAACTAAAAAATAAAATCTCACTTAATGGGGTCTGGATTGAGCAGACAAGCCATATGCTGATGACCAATTGCATGCAGGCTTGCGTGTATTCACGTGCTTATTACGAGGTTTTGTTTACATACTTTTAGTCAAGCGTGAATTTGAATTTGGTCTAGTTAGCTGGAATATTTTTAGTACTTTCTAATTTACTTGATAACAAAGTTGACTTTGTAATAGCAAACATGTTTGTTTAAAATAAAATTTATTTTTACATGCATTACTCTTGCTTAGTTTGATAGTATCGCTAAACATTTAAGATAAAAAAAATGTTCTTAGCATTGTATACCTATAGAGATCTTAATTTGTATATATGTGAATTAAATTAACTTAGGTTAGAAGCTACTAAAAAGTTAAAGGACAAAAAACCTCCAGGCTCTGATTTTTTTCAAGCGGAGGTAATAATTTTTTTTAATGGAAAAACACGTTGTCAGATATTAAAAAGCTACATTATAGCTGTCCGGTAAACATTTCCTATTAAAAAGATAAAGAAAAGATTTAAAAGATTTTCTAATAATAACTTTTATATAGTTTACTCTGATTGTTCGTGTTTTTTTTAAAGCAACGTTTTTGGCAAGTTTTTTTTTGCCATTACTGTGTGATTGATGTTGCCTTATAACATGACATAATTCTTTTTTGTTTGTTTAATTTTACTGTGTTAACTATTTTAATTAGTTTTCTTTATAGTAGTAATGAATGGTTTAAGAAAGTCGGATCAAGTATCGATTGTAGATTCTTTTTTTTGTTTTTTTTTACATGAGGTAATTTTTTCAGACATGTCTTTTAAAAGATCAATTTATAGTTGAAAAATGTATCCAGTTTTGTAGTTTACTGTTGTTGTTTTTTTTTTTAAACGTTTGAGAAAACTTGCTGCGACACTATAAATCTTACTATAAGTATTGCAGCAGTGTCGTTTGCTGGTAATTTTTGCAAATTATTTGAAGTGGTTATTTGATCTATATAATATTTAAATCAAAGATGTTTTTGAGTTTTATAAAATTATTTGAAAAACTGCTACATGTTTTACAGATCCATAGTTTTACCGCACAGTGGCTGATGATTAAGGCCCCTTTTACACGTAGATTCGGAATCCCAGATTCAGAATCTCGGATTCCGGTGATACATGCGTTTAATTGAGACCTTTCAGACGTGGATTCCAAATCGCGATTCTGTCTGGATTTTCCAGCAATTCCGAATCTGAGATTCACGCTATACATTACGTTATATGTAGCTTTTCAGACGCGGATTCTTTTTCAAGCGACGGCTTCTCATACCATAGGCGGCGAGTTTATTAATTTACCCATATTGATTTTCTTTATTTATATTATTGTAGAAACTAATACAAAATATTAACAAAAATAATAATATATGTTTTATTTTCATTTTTGTTATTAATAATTAATATATTCTACTTTTATTTTTTATTATTTTATTAAATTTAATTTGCAAAACTAGTTTGCTTAAAATAAGAAAAAATATTTAAGTAGAATATTCAAATTATTATTAAATAAAATGAATACATATAAAGATATTCAATAAAATTACAAAACAAAATATTAGTTACATTTTTTATTGTTTCTAAAATTAATATTTAATATAAGTAATTTTTATTACTTATTTTTATTTAAGAATTTTAAATTGAATACATTTTAATATTTTTAAAACATTAAAGCAATTTAGGAATATGAAGACATAAACATAAAACGTAAGAGATTGACCTTGTATATGTCGGCTCACATTGAGACTCGGGCAAGGTATAGGGCAGGACATGCACGATATCCATACTCTACGGCACTGTACTTGCAAATAAATCCGGGCGACTGAATGCGTATACGGATTCAGAATCTCAGATTCAGAATCTGGGCGACGTAATCTACGTCTGAAAGAGGCCTAAGAAGTTGAAAAAATTAATATTCAAATAAAATAAATATTGTTGTACACTTATGGTGAAGGAGCCGGGCACAATGTAGAAAGCTATCAAAGTTTGTTCCAAGTTAATGTTTATAAACGAAAAATTTATGCAAAAATCACTTAATTTTTAGTTAACACGTTAACAGTAACGTGAAAATCAACGCGTTTAATAAATAAATTAAAATTGAATATTGTACGACTAGATTTGCAAAATGAGCATTTCACTCAAGTTATAAATTTTAATATGCAAAAAAAATTGCAAAAAACTACTTGCAAAAGCGACGTCAGAGGTACTTTTTTACTAGAAAAATTTACTCTACTTTTGTTAGCATATGCACGTTTCCCATTTTTTTTGTTTTTCATGTTTATGATATGTTACGTCTCAGCTTCGGTTAGTGATAAAGGCAATAAGTCCTTCCTTTGCAGCATATGTGGAGATAGGGTTGCCGATATAGCATGGTTAGTTTAGTTGAGTGGCACTGAAAAGGACGAACAGAGATTAATTTGGTAAACTTACTTTTATTTTTAACTACAGGGAATGGTGATTATAATGGGAGAATATTGAAACTTAGCTTGTTAATATCCTAGATTTTATTTGGCAGTTTGTTTAAAAGTGTGTTCTCCATTTATGAATACCATCCTTGTATGTCGATGATGTTGAGTGTCGGGATGCCTCGGTTTTTTTTCTTTCAAGGAATATATATATTGTTAGGAATCTAAAAGAAAGATTGTTATCATTAATTTTGTTTATTAATTAAATATATATTTCTAATATTTCATGTCAATATTATTTGAGTAAATTACTTGGTGTGTGAGTGACCTTACCAGTAACATGTCTCTGCAGCTGTAATCTAGTAAGTACACAGACACTGCACTGAAACTATCTAAAACTAAATAAACTTTTGGGTTTGATTGTATGTTGACGTTTATAAAGTTGTTTATAAATGTCAAAAAAAAAAATTATTTTGACAGATAGTAGTCTGTGAGAGCAGTGTTGCTAACCTTTTGGAATCAAATTCCCTATAGGTTACCAGCCTGGAATGGAATTGTTATGCGGAGTTGCCGCGTCTATTAAAGCAATTAAAATTAATTGATTTTTAATGGGAATAATAGTTTTGGTGGTTGACAAGATGTGTATTAGTTTACGAATACATGATTTAGAGGTGTCTGTGCTGCATTTCATGTTACTGGAGAGGGAATTACCTACTTGAGTATTTTTACTAGAGGTTTGGAAGTCTGGCAACGTCTGTTAAGAGGGTCATGCGCAAATTTGAAATAATTTTTTGTTAATCTCAAAGCATTAAAAGTACTTTTTCGGAAATAAACGGTCTCTTTTGTGCAAACCTTTGTTCGGTGAATTTATATACATTTTTAATCGGCGAGTACGCCATTTTGTAACGCAGCTATAATGCGTTTCTAATATTAAATAAGGTTGTGTTTGTGTCTGGGAAGATGTCGACTTAAGTCTTTTTATTTTTAATTCATAAAGTCGGACAAAGATACTTGGACGCCATGTGCTTTTTTTAATGGGTATGCCAATTTTTGATAAATTGTCCCATGTTTGGTAATAAATTGGAGTAAATTGTCCATGTGGATAACCAATTGGATGCGCAGTCCATATCTCATGTCCAGTTCAGACAATGTTGCCGACTTCCACCAGTTTTAGTGAGCGAAGCCTTTTGTATTTACTCGAAAGGCTTCGTGGTTACAGCCTGTAACTTCTTTTTGTTTATCTTTCTGATTCAAAATTCATTCGGGAATTATGAAGTACTTAAGCTATAAGTAAATAGTTAATCTCATTATTTTTATTGTAATATTTTAAATTAAATGTATCATATCGGTGATTAGATAGACTTACGTTATATGCTGCTTGGTTTAAAATATACCTTAGGTCTGTATATTAATCGGTCTTTGGTAATAACTAAAGTTCAAAGTTACATCGATTACATCTTACATCTTTAAGTTAAATTACGTTCTGTTAAACATTAGAGCGTTAAAATTTATCGTTTAAATGTTATTTGGAAAATTACCTATATACGTAAATAAGAGTTTACTTACTGTAGTATAATTGTAAAACGACTATAAGCTTATACTCGGGTCGACCACATGTTATGTAGTTGTAGTGTAAACTGTTTGAAACATTTTTTTATGTTTGATATACTTTTAATGTTACATTTGGTACCTAAAGGTGATATTATCTACTTGATTTAAAAACAAAAGGATCCTATGTGGTTGGAGTATTCTGCATTTTTTTAAAATATTATATACTATTATTTATGTTGAGGTTGACGAAATATATTTATAGCTCTATTGAAATTCTGAACTTTGCATTTAGCCTTTTCTTTTTTGTGCATGTATTTTTATTTTGTTTAGAATTTGATTATACTACTAAGTTCAATGATTGCAAAACAGTAATGTTGACTTTAGTTTTCGCCCAAACCCACCCAAACGGTACAAACGGGTACTAAGTTTAATGATTGCAAAACAGTTATTCCTACTTCAGTTTTTGACCACCCACCTAAGTGTTTGAAATCTAATTTGTTAATTGTAAACACTTGGGTAGGCTAGTGTGGCACGCAGTTTATTGATTGTAAGACAATAGTTTCAACTGGAGTTCCCGACCACTCACCCAACTGCTTTTAATTTAATCACAAACACTTAGGTGGGTGAACTACATTTTGGGTTAAACTTTTTTTAAACAAATATTTTTTGGTAACTATAACAGTAAATTTTGTTACAATTGAGTCAGTTAACTGACAAAACTTTGCTGCTTAGAGAAGTACTTTTTTTTCAATTTTTATTTTTTCATTAAATTGTCTCAAGAGACGATAGTTTAAAGTCTTCTTTAGAATTAAGTAGGTGGCAGTTTCAAATTGTCTTTATTGTTAAAAGAAATTTATTTAGATCTTTTTTAATACTATTACTAACTGAAATATTTTCTGTAACACTCTATATCGATATTTCTGCTGGTTTGCTTGAAGGTAGTATTTTGCTGTTGTTTGATGGAAACATTTGCAGGACTTTTAAATGCAACAACTTTGAGACACAATTGCAAAGTTTTAGTAGTAGCCAAGTCCGCTTTGAGAAATTGCAAAGTTTGAATCTTAGTGAAATGTATGATTATTTTTATTGGTAGTTATTGTTTTTTTTAGCCTTACTATTGGTTTTATTAGAGTTTTGTATTTTATAAACTTTTTACAAATTTTTGAGCAAATGCATTTTGAAGGCTTTCAATTATTATGTTATTTATATTAAATTTGTGCTATGACCAGCTATTTAATTTTAGTTTTTTACAACCAACGCAACAAACGTTTAGCCACTCATCCTCCACACTGTGCGTTTACTCTACACAATTCTGTAAAATAAGCAAACATAGAATCTTTCTCTAGCATAAGACCAAATTGGTTGTGAGGCCAGAATTTCATAATAACATTCTATTTCGTATAAGATCTTAATGCAGTGTTAGCACACACAACACTAAGGCCTCAACTGTCTTGTGTGAATAACAAGTACTTCAATGACTTTACTATTAATAACCTTGTATTACACACCGCGGTTTTTGTGTAAATAACCTTTGTCAGCTAAATTACACAACAAGGACTATTTTTGCTGGATTTGATATAACCAGCGGTCAAAAATTCAAAAATCATTTTTTTTGCTTGCATTGTAGATAGAGAGTATTATCTGTATGAGTGAGCGTAAAGTAGGTTAGGTTAAGAGTTGCGCCAAGAAGGTAAAAAACAAGATAACGCCGGACTATCACGGTGTTCTACTAAAATTACTGAAATGTTTTGTTGGACATTTTATGTAGCGTAAATCTTATTGTTTTAGAAAAACTTATTTCCAAAGTAGTTAAATTAGGTTGTTGTTCTGATATACACGAAATTGTATAATAGTTTATTATAATTTATGCAAAAAATTTATTCTATTTTTAATTTTCAAATTTAATTCCTGCTCATGTCATCACCATCAGGTACATATCCTAAAATAGTTAGTTTATTTGTTCATTTTCAGTTTGTTATTAACCAAAGCCATGAAATAAAGTTATTAAGTCAGTTAGTATAAATAATCAATACATCTTTTAAAATATTCACGTTGACGAAGTAAGTTACAAATCAATTATTAGGTTTAAATAAATAAAGCTATACTGATAAGAGGTTAAACCTCGAAACTCGTATATGGATGTTTTTAGTTTAGGATAATTATTTCATAAATTTATTTTTTTGATAAAATTAGGTTTTATTGAAAAGACAAAAAATGGTTTAGAAAAATACTGGCATAAATCTCTGTGTTCTCTTAAGCAAAATTGGAAGTATAACATAATTGTAAGAAAACTATTTAGGTTTTCACTTAAACTGATTGATCATTAACTTAATGCTTATTGGTGTTATTAAAAATAATTAAATTAAATGAATCAATTTAATCAAATTAACATCAATAATAATTCTCTATATAAATAACATCATTACTTGACTTGACATAAATTTCATTAACTTAATCGATCATTTTACCTTATACTAATCAGTTCATACTGCACAATACAACGCAACCACACCAATTTGGAACAAACTGAACAAAGATATATTACTTAATACACGTTGATAAAGATAGTTTAAAATTAAGACAAACATCTATAATACATACAAAATGAACACTCAATTTGCCGATATCATATCAGTATTATTAAATATATCCTTTATTTTAGGCATGATACCATTATACAGTAACAAAACTAAAACATTTACAGCATATCCTATATACATTTACTTTGTAGTTAGTATAAGTGCATTTTTTTTAGTATATGTAATATATTTCCAATATAATGATAAAGCTTTGTCTAGTAAAAACCTATTTAATCTAAGTGTAATGTGGATTGGTTACATAATAGCTAATATTTATTTTATGCTTTTATCATCTATTTGGAAACTAGACTCATTTCAAAAATTATTTAAGTGCATTAAGATAATTGATTTGACTTTGCAAAACATGGGAGTTAATATTAAATCAAGATCAAAATATATCATTAATTTGCAAATATCAATTGCATATGCAATAATGTATATAATTGGACTTTGGAATATTACTTTTTGGGCTGCAGAAAGTGCAATTCCACTTCTTATTGGATTGACTGTGTTATTTACAATGTTTTTGCTGACTGTGTTTATTCTTTATTACCTTAGAAATAGATTTAATTTATTAAATAAGCTGATATTAAATTTTAAAATTGTGAATAGTAATGAGTATCATGCAAGGATTTATAACATAATTTTTGTACATAACGTAATTTGTGATTTAATACATAAATTTAATGAATTGTTTGGTGTGTTATTGTTTGCGAATGTGATTTTTACTCTAATGACGATGTTGAATTATATCAATATTATTTTGACTGATGAATATTTAGTTAAAAGCCTGTTTGTTAGATTGTCGATGGTTATGTGGTGCGTTCTATTTTTGGTAAGTGTTTTTTTTATATTAAGTAATGTTTATCAGCTTGTTCTATAATGAAAGCATATTGTTTTTATAGTAAAGAAAAAAAATCATTATTTTACTGTTTTTATCACTTATTTAGTAATCTATCTTCTTACTTGACTACACTTGACCAAAGCAAAAGTACTGTGCATTAAATTAAATGTAATTATTACTTCTTTATTGACATAAAAGCTGCATTGTCTATTTTTTATTGCAGACGGCATTTAAAAAAATTGTGTTTCTTAATTAATTTATCATAGTTTTATGTTATAATAATTATGTTTTCATCATAATTGGGATTTAAAAAATTAAATTTAATTACTTGTTTAAGTATTTATAATTTTATTATGAAATAATTGATTCAAACTAAACTCTTTATAATATTTTAATTAACAATTAACAACTTAATACACAAACAATAAAAAAATCAACACCTTATTACACGACAGTCTATAGGGACCTAATAAATAAGTCAATTACTAAAGTAATGAATTAATATTATTTTTCATGAAAAACATGTTTTTCTAATTATAATATCATAAAATGTCTATCAAATAACACATTCTATTACCAACCACACGCAAAACCAGTTGTACACAAAATGAATTTTGCTGATAACATAACAATACTGTTAACAATTTGTTCATATTCAGGCTTACTGCCTTTTTACAATGCTAAAACTAAAACATTTAAAGCATACCCAAAATACATCTATATATTAACTTGTTTATTTTTTATTGTTCTTGTATATATTATTTATTTTGAATATATTGGAGATATTTTGGAACGTGAAATAT
This sequence comes from Tachinus rufipes, assembly GCA_963932245.1. Lineage (NCBI taxonomy): Eukaryota > Metazoa > Arthropoda > Insecta > Coleoptera > Staphylinidae > Tachinus > Tachinus rufipes. Next base: position 17,316,227 of record OZ010744.1, read on the forward strand.
TAATAGTTACTGGTATAATTTGGTCTATGTATCTGTTATTTTTGATTTATTTTGATATTGCTGCATCAACTTGGAATTTTAAAGTAATTGAAAATTTGTTTAAAATTGCTAATCAAATTGATTCTACTTTTGAAATTTTAAACGGTATTGATAAATTAAATCGTAAATCACAAGCCAGTATTGCGACCATATTAACGTATTTGTTAATGTTTTTGGTTTCAGCATGGTGTGTTGTTGTGTTATGGCACCCTGCAAACACAATACCTATATTATTAGCGCTATCAGTCGCATGTAGTTTATTTTTATTGGAAACTTTTTTGTTGTTGTATATTAAAAATCGTATTAAATTATTTAATAAAAGCGTTAAAAATTTATTTGTCTATAATGGTGCTTTGTGTGGGAAGGTAATTTCTTCAAAGATTAGTCATTTAATTTGTATTCAAGATTGGATCAGTGATTTTGTGCAGATTTTTAATGATTTGTTTGGAGGACATTTATTTATGACTGCATTATTTACACAAGTGCAGATTTTAGTGTTTTTGTATATTTTATTAAATAATTCTAATATTGGAAATAGTGATTATAGAAAAATTACGCTTGTTCTATGGTGCTTGATTTTTGGGGTAAGTTGTATTTTATTATTATAATATGTCGTTAATATTTAGCAATATTTATTAACACTTTTTTTAAAAGTGATACAAAAAGTGTATAATAGAGACAATTTAGACGGTTAGAAAACCAATTATTGTGCATATGTATAAACAATTTTATTTGGTTTGTATCCATCCGAATTGTGTGTTGTAACAAATTTAATAAAGTTTATTAATTTAAATTAAATTAAATGATGGCATTAGGACTTACTTTATCAATTTATTAGCAGTTGTCACAAAACCAACATAAAGCTGAGTGTTATGCACAACTTTGACAATATAGATTGAGTGCAATAACGAAAAAACTGTTTTCGTAATTTTATTTTTTTTATGAGCCATTATTTATCCACTCCAAGACATTGGCTTCTCTGATCCTCTTTAACATCTGTCTATCTTATGCTTTCTGATAACACCGTCTACCAGCAGCCGTTTTAATGTCTAGCCACTTTTTTTGGGGTAGGCCTCTACTTCTGGTTAATGTATTTGGATGTTATTATGTGGTTTTAAGCGTTTATTTGTTACTGCTTTGCTTTGCGACAAGCCACACTCAGCTTTATTTAAACTTGGCTATTTGCCCTACTATGTCAGTTACTTTTAAACTCTTTCTCACTGTTTTGTTTCCAATTTTGTTCTTCAGTTATATTCCCAGCATTGCCCAATTCATTTCCTTTTGTGTTGTTTTTAGTTGGTTAAAATTATTTTTTGTGAGGCTCAATGTTATGAACCTACCTATATGTAGCTACAGGTAGATACTTTGCTCTTGAGATTTATTAGTATGATTTGGTTTTCTAGGATGTGCCGAAGTTTGCTAAACGCTGCCCATTGTAAGACCAATGCGTCGAGTAGCTTCTGCTATCTGATTTTTCTTTCCTAACTCAAAAGTGTGACCGAGGTTGGTATATTGTTCATTGCACTTAATGATATGATTGTCTATAGTAATGTAGAGGTTGCTAGAGCTTAAAATCTTAGTCTTGTCTAGGTTTATTTTCTAGGTTTATTTTCTGTTTTTATTTTAGTTGTTTAAAAGCGTTTTCTAGGCATAAAGTAAACAGCTTGGATTTTGTTAGTGGTGAGTCCTTTATCAATCTTAACGTCTAGTGTAGGTAGCTTTCTTATAGATGTTCTTAATTATGACGATGTATCTTGAATCCACTCTTGCATTTCTCATAGCTTTTAAAATTGACTTAGTCTTAATCAAATCTAATGCTATATATTTTGTGGTTTTCTCAATTAGATTGCTTAGTGTTTGTGGGTGGTCGGATGTGCTAAACCTGCTGCAAAATCTTGCTTGCTCTTTACTGGCTGATAAAAATCAATTTGTTTTGTAATTTAAAAATTTTTGTAAACAACTTGCAGACTAATTAGACGGTAATTTTGTACATTCTTCTTTGAACAAAATTATTATTTCTGCGTTACATTATTTGGTTGGGATTTTGCCTTCTTATAGGCATTTGTCCAGCAATATTTGCACTGCCTTTTCTATATTGATTTTTCCATTTGGCTGTGATCTGGTTTTTTCCCGGACATTTGCAATTTTTCATCTTCCTAAGAACATTTCTTATTTTTTGGATGGATATTTCTAGTATGTCTTTTGACCCTACATTTTGTACTTTACATGTCGGTTTGTTGTCAGATGTTATTGACAAGTGGATTATCTTTATTTTTCTTTGTTGCTGTATGTTTTTTTTTTTTTTGGTGCTTGCAATTAATTTTGGGTTTTCTACTTGAGTGTCAATTTTTATCTTTTTTGCAAGTTGATCTATGTGCATGTTTATCATTTCTGTGAGTCGCAAGTGTTTTATCAATTTTTGCTGGTACTTTTTTTTTTGTTGGTTTCTCATTTTTTGGGTGTAAGAAACCTTGTTTTAATTACTAGTTTGCTATACTCCTGTTTAAAGTATATTCTTACTCTTTCTCAAACCATTGTGATCGTTTTCGGTATCAAACCTGTTTATGATTTTGACGTATTTGCACATTAATTTGCTTTTTGTAAGAATATAGCCGATCTCGTTTCTCACCAAATGGTTTCTCCATGTTCATCTGCTTTATGGTGGTTTCTCAAAAATGTATTTAAGCAAAAAAAAATCTGTTCTTTAACAAGTTTGCTAGCTTTTCTTATCTACTGTTCTTTTTGCCAAAACCATGTTTTTTGATATACTGGAAGTTGTTAATGTTGTTGGTGTTGTTGGTTTTCTTACCACTTACTATCTTTATCACTAATGTGAAGTGTAATTTTTCATTTGCTTTACTTTTTTGTTGTCTGAGCTGCTTGTCGGAGCGTAGATATTTATAACCTTCATTGAACAACCGTTGTTTAGTTTTATGTTTTTGCAGAACGTTAGGCAAGTTTTAAATAAAACTACAATATTGTTGATTATTTTGGCATTAGCTTGCTTATGGCGCTTGCTGCTTTGCCTGTTTCTTCCATGATGGTCTTGATGTGGGGACCAAAATTCATATTACGGCTAAAAACAACTCTAAGGTATTTTTCGGCAAGTTTGCTTGCTACCTTTAAGTTTTTTTCTTTGGCTTTTACGCTTTTTAGGAAATTTATTTTGACACTTTAATTTATGGTGTGCAAGCTATAGGCTTTCTTTGGCTATCTAGGTTTTAATTTTGAATGCCAAGTATTTAATATTAACTTGTATGTTTTTTTTTTCTACAAACAACAATTAACAAATTTTTCGCGTATTCTACAAGATAAATGAATACTCGTCTTAGGAGTTTTATCTTCAGTACACTATTGTATGTTCCAAAGTATCAGCCTAATAACGGAACTTTGTGGTACATTGCAGATTATTTGCATTTTTTGTTTTTTGCCAATCAGGATCTTTGTGTCTTGTATGTAACATTTCATGATTCTCTGCATGTATGGAAAAGTATTTTGATTAGTGAGCTTTTTTAAGAAGTTTCTCTGCCCTGCAGAGTTAAAATCGTTTTGTACATCTATAGTTACAATCGCAACGTACTCTTGCTTCCTCTTGGTTTTAGCCACTAGCATTTGTATGGTCCGCATGGCGTCCACCGTTTATTGTTCTTTTTAAACTGCATGTCAGCCAATCCTCTAACCTTTTTAACCTTTTTTAGGAGTTGTTCATTTAATTATTGTTCTAAATGTTTGCTCATCACGTTTAGTGTATGTTTACCGTTTTTTCAATAGAGCGAAAATAATTCTAACTTTGAGATGTAGTTTGCAACTCTGCAGATCACATCTTCGCGATATTTGACGACTTTATGTGGGATGCCGTCAGCTTACTGCTCGCGGCCGTTAATTTATCTAAAGCACAAATGGGTATATTTTTGGGGTCTATCTTCAGTTGTAGCCACACCTCGGGTTTGTGGTTGGGGAATAGTTTTAGAACTTCTTATTTTTTGTTGGTTAGATTTATCAATATCCTCAAATTTATTTTCCCGGTTACAATTTTGTACTTTCTTCTCAAGATACCTACATTCTCTTTTTGAATTCCTGGTGTGCAAGCGTTTTTTTATCGTCACTAGTTGATGGTTTGCCGTTTCTCTTTTATTTTTTTTAGGTACTTTTTCCGCAGTTCTACTAATAGATGGGTTGCCATTTTTTGTTTGTTAGCCACTTTTTGTTGTTTCTTACCATGTTTTTGTTTGGTTCCAAGATAAGAGCCATGTCATCTTTTTCTGAAGTGCAAATATGTATAGTAGTCTAAATGTCTTGATGTCTTTATTTAGATTGGCTTACAACATTTTTTTTATCTATTATTGAGGTTGGACTCACACTTTTCTTTTAGTTATTTTAAATTTTTTTTGTATTTTGGGTAGCCACTTTTATTACAAAGATAGCGTGCGCAATCATTGACGATTTTTTTAATCATATGCTCGTTTGCTGCAGTTGTGGCAGATCTCTGTTTTTATTTAACGTTATAGTTAATTTTGCCTCTTCCAATTCTTTTATTTTACTACTAGTAGTTAGCAAGCGGTTATATGGTTTATTCTTACAATGACTGGTTTTGTTCCAGTTTTGTTCATTCTTTGGTTGAACCTTATAGTGTCCCTTTTGTACATATCCGTCTACTAATTTAGCTCCTTGTGCAAAACTGTTTTGAAGGCTTATTCCGTCATATTTTTGTCTATGTCTATTATGATGAATGTTTGGGGGTTTTGCTATGTTTTCACTCTTGCTATAGCAAAGGTTTTTTTTGCGTCTTCTTTTCTTTAATTTTAACCTGAACGTATCCATTTTGCCGTATGCTTACGCTGTCTACAGTCATTTAAGTCGACACCTTGCTGTTGTTATTGTGTTGGTGTTATTGTGTTGGTGTGTGGCCTACGCTTTTTGACCTTAATTACCGTTTTTTGTTTATTCTCTTTTTTAGTATTTTTTTTTTCTAAAGGCATATTTGCTATATTTTTTGTGACATTTTGTTTATCACCTTTGCGGTAGCACAGGTTATCTTTTTTCTTCCTTTTATTATAGCATTAACTTTTTTTTGTTAGGCATAGTCGCACCTTGTTATTTTTGGACACGTTTCCTTCTTTGAGGGCTACCACGTGCACTTACTTCTATGCTTTAATTTAATTTTTTCTGTAATTAGGCCAAATTTACTGACATAACTAATTGGTTTGTTTGCCGTCATGGTCTCTTGCTTTATTTCGGTAGCTTTTTTATGGGCGATCTATCTTGATTTTGGTTTCTGTTGAGGATGAAGATGAAGATAAAGATAAGGTCGTCATAAGTGGGCTTTTTAAAAGATCTCTTTGCGCCATTTGGACAATTCGGTAATCTATATAGCGGGAGATACTTTACCTGCTATAACATAATCAATTCAAGATCACCATTAAATAAATAGAAAAGAAAACGCAAAAAAAAATTTTTTTTTAACAAAAACGTTAAGTTTATTTGCAGAGCACCAGGATTAGTCTTGCTTACAAAGACCTTTTTCTTTTGGGCACGTATTGATGAATTGGTCAAAAAGTGCAAAAGAATCTTAAACGTGCTTGGCCAAAATCAACTAAGTTGCGTATCTACAACACAGGTATTAGATACGTTTCAAAAGCAGTTCAGCCAAGTGCTGCACCGATTACTTGCTGCCAGTTGGGTGTACTTCTGGGAACCGCTTATTGCATTCGTTTTGTACGTACGTACGCTGCATTTTTACTATTAGCAATACAAATACAGACTCAGACCTATTGTCAGTAAGCTAATGTGCGTCCAAACGCAGAAGTTGAGAGAAAGTCTTAATGTCAACTATGGTATTCGAAGTTGGTTTTAGCAAGTTTTTACTCTAGCTGGTGCCGGCAATAAAATGTGACATCCTAAAGCAAACATAAAATTTACTTCGACAACTTGACAAGCAAGTTTTATGAAATTGTTGCTAAATAATGAAATTGTTTGCGGTTGTATACAGACAATTTAAAAACAAATTTATAGTTATTTTGCAAAAAAGTTTTATACACCGCAGATATATATGCATTGCATAAAGCCCTGTTAAATTGTAACTGTCATTTCACAGCTTGTTCCTTCTTTGTTAAGACTTTTTGACTGCTATTTTGAGTGTATGTATTTGGTTGATCTGCTAGCTTAGCTTGTACGACCTTTGACACTCCGCCTGGCCGGGTTTGGACAAAACATTATATTTATTATATTTAGTTTAGTTAGTTTTTAGAGAGCTTCATCAAAACATTTTACAGTTTTTGTGTTATTTGTGATATTTGGTTAAGTTATTCCATTTTTTCATTAATGACGGCATTTAGTCAAATTGCTTTACTAATTATTTAATGTGACAACTACTTCATCACAACTTTATAAAAAAAACAATTAATTATGTTTTTATTACAATTATGATAGATAAACATTCACATTTCATATTTATTACAAATTATTTGATTCAAACTAATGAATTACTATTATTTTTAATAGTAAACTGTTTTTTTTTTATTTATATTATATCAATTGTCTGTAAAAACACATTTATTCAATTCCTAACCACACGCAGCACTAGTTATTGACAAAATGAATTTTGCTGATAACTTATCAATACTGTTAACAATTTGTTCATACTTAGGCTTAATACCATTTTACAATGCAAAAACTAAAACATTGAAAGCTTATCCAAAATTTATCTACATAGTATCTTGTTCATATTTTTCTGCTCTTGGATATATTTTTTATTTTGAATATATTGGAGATATTTTGGACAGCGAAATATTAATAGTTACTTGCATAATTTGGTTCATTTACGTGTCATTTTTAATTTATTTTGATATTGCTGCATCGACTTGGAAATTTAAATTAATTGAGAATATATTCCAAATTAGCAACAAAATTGATAATATTATTAACAACAATAAATCACGAGCAAATATTGGAATTATTCTAACATATTTGTTAGTGATTTCGGTTTCAATATGGACCATTTTTGTGTTATGGCATCCTGCAAATAGAATACCTATAACGTTATCAATGACAATCGCATGTAGTTTATATTTATTGGAAATTTGTTTATTGATTTATATTAGAGACAAACTTAAATCAGTTAATGAACGAATTGATAATGTGTGTAATGGAAGTTTGAGTGTAAATGTGATTAATGCAGAAGTTAATATTATAATTTCTATTCAAGATTGGATTAGTGATTTTGTGCACATTTTTAATGATTTGTTTGGAGGACATATACTAATGTCTTCATTTGTTGTACTAGTGCAGATTTTGGTGTTTTTGTATATTTTATTAAATAATACTAATATTGGAAATAGTGATTATAGAAAAATGATGCTTGTTTTATGGAGCTTAAATTTTCTGGTAAGTTGTATTTTATAAGTTATTAACAATTTATTTATTTTCTTTAATTTTATAAATTTAAAATAATTAATTTTTGGTTACACTATAAAATTATTGAAATTGATTAAGGTTTAACACATTTAAAAAAATTAAAAATATTAAAGTCTTTCACCATATTTTGTAGCCCATGTGCTGATCATTTGTTTGGGATATTTTTTTGGATTCAAAACTCTTAATAACGTATAGAGTATACGTACAATAACTCAACCAATTAACAATTTAAAATATAATATAATGCAACTTTTTTAAATCAAATTAGACAATAATTTATTTTTTTAATTATTAATAACCTAAAATTTTTAATAAATTAATAGGTTGTACTAATTTGCTAAGTAATTCATTAAATTTATAACACAAAGTCCGTTACTATATTACATACACAACCTATATAGATATACCAATTACTATTATAATAAATTAACATCATTCTACATCAAAAACAGTTTGTTCTTAATTACTAACCACACGCTGCACCAATAATACACAAAATGAGTTTTTCTGATAAAATATCTAAACTACTCACAGTTTGTTCATATTTAGGCTTAATGCCATTAATTTAATTAATAATAATAATTAATAATAATAATAATAAAAACAACCAATTTATTGCTTACTGTAAATATATCTACATACTATCTTGTTTATTTGTTATTATTCTTGAGTATAATATGTATTTTGAAAGCCTTAATTAAGCAACAGATTACTACACCTCAGTAGTCACTCGTATAATTTGGGCTGTTTACATGTTATTTTCAATTTATTTCCAAATAAGTACATCAACTTGCAAATTCAAAAATATTTAAAACATGTTTTAAGTTACTAACTAAATCGATAATATTATAAAAAGCATAGATGCATTAAATTGTAAATTAAAAACTAATGTTACAATCATGTTTATATATTTTTTAGAGCATTCTGTTTCATTTTATTGTGTTTTTGTTTTATGCAATCCTGTTAATAGAATAACTATACAATTAGAAATAATAGTTGCATGAATTATGGTTTTCCAATAATTAATGTACACACTTTTTAATTTCAATGTAATATTTTATTTATTATTGAAATAACATTAAATATTAAATGACAATATAGGTCACAACCCGATGAAGATCTAGTTTTTAACTGACTAATTCTAATACGTGCTTCTACATTTATATAAATCAATTTGCTGAGCTAAGCAGCGGTAGCTGGTGTTGTTACATTTCTCGGTGGACGCTTTCTTATCAGAAAGAGTCTGGTTTCGCTGGCGCGACCGTAATTCCGCCATCGCTAGTCTGAAGAATTTTCTCAAGGTTTTTCAGCGATAAATTTGGTCGGGACAGGAAGTGATGAACCCGTTTCCTCTTCTTGATTATCATGTAGACCGCCGGCATTATCAAGATGACCAAAATAATGATGATTGTCCAATTGATAACAGTTACAACAGGATGTAAGTGTAGCGGCTGTATTGGTTTCAGATCAGTTTTATGACTTCTAGACTCGCATGGTGGGTTGGTATCAAGGGATGCAAAAAGACGTTAGGAACATGAATGTTGATGGTTTTATTAACATTGTACAATTTGCCATTAATTAGCAAAGAACATTTGTTGGTAAAAATGGCGGTGTTGCAATCTGGATGTATTTCCTCTTTGGTACAGTAGTTGATAACTTCCAAGTGATTAGAACTTGCAAGGACAGTGTTGTCTTGAAGTTGGTAACTAAAGTTGTCTTGAAATCTGGCAGTCAAACATTGTAGAGGTTTGGCTAAGGTACAATGGGATTGAATCTGCTTTTCACAAATATATTTTTCATGTTGATGTTGTATGCATTCTTTGAACCATAACTCATTTGACCAATATGTTGCAGGTAGTATTATCATTAGTTTATCAGCATTGGGGATAGGCAATATTTTGAACAAAGGAAATGATTTTTGGTTTAAAATGGGAATTTTAAGCATAACGATCATTCTCTTATGAGTGAAAATGATAATTGATTTACTGTATTGCAATAACTTATAAGGATGTTCTTCTGAAACGACAAGCTGCTTTAGATTGTAATATTTTAATAATTCTTTTTCAATGTTAATTATCTCTGATAGTGAAATTAATTCAATATTAGTTAATTCCATTCTTGCAAAGCTAATGGTACGAATAAGACTAAGAAGGAATGAATTTATATTTTCAATATTTTGCATTGCATATTGAATTTGAAAGAAAGCTTGAAGATTTGATTCTGTTTTATCAAATGCGGTTTAAAGAACTTCAAAATTATTGTTAAAGTTAGTAATAAATGTTTTAAAACGTTCTTGGGTTTGATTTGCAATAGAAATCAAGTGATTCGTTTTGAAAACTAATTCATTGGTGGTATCTGATATAAGATGAATATTTTAATTAATTAATTGCCGATCATTTTCGTCCATATTTCCTGTTACAAATTTCATTGCAGAGCCTAGAAAATTAGCTAGACCTCGTTTCGAACGTTGCGACATTAATTTATGAAGATTTTAAATAGTTTCATTAACCAAATGATTGTATTTAGAATGATAATCATTTATTTTTAAGTGAACGTTATTCAAGGTATTTTCTATAAGGTGTAAATTGATGGTAAGTATTATTCGATGATAATGATCAAGTTCCTGTTGGTTACCAATTGCATTCTGAAAGTACCCGTTATTTGGATAACATTTGAACTGCAGTGCGATGGTTATTCTGCAACAAACAGAATTTTGTTTACTTTTGTTTTCTTATGCGTTTTATTGATTTTATATTACAAGTGGTAGTTCGATTTTTTGACGACTTATTAGTAACTTTGTCACCTTCCTGCTTAGAAATTTCTATTTTTTTGAATCTTTAGTACGAGTAGTTAATCTTGCATATGCAAAAGGGTTTGAGGTGGATTTTTGTTCAGAATCTATTAACTGAGGTGTTTTGTCAGTACGACATTTATTTGCGTTTTGCAAAACGTGCTCTGCACGTTGTTTAGATTTGATGTAAACATGATCTATAAAAGGAAGTATCTTGTTTTTTCGATTTTGATTGTATTGTTCATACAACGTTAAGTTGTTATCAAAGTTTATCTCATGAGCATACGGACCATATATCAATGAAAATGGTAAAAATCCAGTGCTCGATTGAATTGACTGATTATATATAGTTACAATAGATGTCATAAGTTCAGGAATAGATTCATTTGGATTAGTTTCTTTCATTGTCCGTAATTTCTCTATTATTGTTGAATGTAGTCTTTCAACAGGAGAATTGGAGTTTGGGTTTCTTGCAGTTGTAAAATGCAATTGTATTTTATGAAGTTTGCAAAACTCGTTAAGTACGTTATTTGAGAATTCAGTGCCTTGGTCGCAGACCAGGGTCTGTGGGTAATTATGATGTGAAAAGTAATGCCTTAGTTTGGAAAGAATTTCAAATGCGATTTTTGAAGAAAGATGATAACATTGGGCATATTTGGTAAATGGATCAATAATAGAAGCATCTTGAATAAATTCATTTACTGAATAGTATGCTTTATGCAACAAGATTTCTTTAATTTCATTTTTAAAGCGCTTTAGATTTAAAGATTTTATTTTTCCTGGTAATTTGATATATAGTTTTTACCTATATATTTAGGACTTTTCTCATAGAACGTTAATTTGTGAGTTGGGTATTCAAGAAGTGTGTTGCCATGCCTGATATTATATACCGTGTTTCCCCTATTTACTGTCGTGTAGTTTGCTAAATTAGTTTTAACGTTTATTACAGTTTGAAAAATGTACAAACTATACACCGTTAAAATGCGATTTTTAATAAACAAGCTTCTACAATGAGAAGTAATGATTAGATGTATGATAATCTTCTAAAATTTTTTGTTGACTATCTTCGTCAATAACATCTTTTAACTTATCTTTACATAAGATTAGTTTTAGTGATATAGTAAAGAGAGTATTGAGAATTTTTTCAAGTATTGGGCGTACTTTCTTAGGTTGGTACAAATAAATATGGTACGTTTTATTAGGATCAATAGTTTCTTTTAGTTAAAATTTCAACTGAATTTCTAAATCTGGTTCTTGTATGCATAGTATGAATAATTTTGTTTTTGAATCTTTTAACAACAGAATGGGCTTGTATTGTAGAAACATTTATAAAAAGCTGTTGGTTGAATTTGTTAATAGGTTCATCTGAAATAGGAAGTTCAGCAGAAGTATTATCGACTTGTGAATGAACAGTACTTTTACCTTTTTCTGGAATTTCTAAATTTTGAGTTTGTTCGGAATCCTGAACGTTGTCTATAAGATCTTGACAATCGTCAAGGTTGAAATCATCGGTGTCATCTACTTGCGGCATTAAAGAGTCACTATCTTCAGTGTTGTTAATTTCAATGCAAGATAGTGCATTAGCAACAACATTTTCTTTGCCTTTTTTGTACTGAATTGTATAATCAAACTAGTCTAGTTTTATTTTTCAACGGATTAAACGTGAATTTGGTGTCTTTAGTTTAGAAAGCCAAACTAGCGGATTGTGATTTGTTTCAATAGTGAAATGTTTACCAAACAAGTATGGTCGAAAATATTTTGTAGAAGCAATTATGGCTAAGAGTTCCTTTTCGATAGTGGAGTAATTGCGTTCGGCGGAGTTAAGAACTTTTGAATAATATGCTACTGGTCTATTTTCTTGGGTAAGGACAGAACCAACAGCATTATCTGAAGCATCTGTGGTTAGACAAAAAGTCTTGTTAAAGTCAGGGTATTGTAGTATGGGAGAGTGGGTCATTAGAAGCTTACAATTTTCAAACGCTTTAATGTACTTAGGATTTTTTATATCAATTTTTTCGTTTTTTCTTGTGCATTTAGAAATTGGGTAAGTAATTTTTGAAAAAGAAGGGATAAATCTTCTGTAGTAGCCTATCAGTCCTAAGAAAGATTTAATCTCTTTAACCGTCTTTGGAATGGGATACTTTTGGATCGCCGATATCTTTCTAGAATTTGGTTCAAGACCATTATTAGTGACGACATGGCCTAAGAATTCTACCTTCTTTGTTAGAAATTTCGACTTTTCGGGATGAATTTTCAACTTTGCTTTACGTAGACATTCAAAAATTAATTTGACATTATTTATATGTTCTTGAAGGCTTTTAGAAAATATGATTACGTCGTCCATGTATACAAAACAACGTTTGTAGAGATGTTCGCGAAGGATTTCGTCCATCATTCGATGGAATGTAGATGGAGATTTTTTAGGCCAAATGGCATACGAACGTACTCGTAATGACCATTATTAACGGAAAAAGCTGTTTATTAAATGGAATCTGTATGCATGGGGATTTGGTGAAATCCTTGTGCTAAGTCAAGACAAGTAAAATAAGTACATCTACCTAGATTGTCAAGAATCTCATCAATTCTGGGCAATGGGTATTTGTCCTCAATTGTTTTAGTATTTAAATTACGGTAATCAATTACCATGCGGTACTTCCGTTCACCGGAAGCATCTAATTTTTTCGGTACAATCCACACTGGTGAAGAGTATGGAGATATAGAAGGTCTAATAATTTCGTTATCAAGTAACTTTTGAATTAGTCTAGAAATTTCCTTTTGCATAGCAGGTGGATGTCTAAATGTTTGAGTATAAGTAGGAATATCTGAAGTAGTTGCAATATTATGAGTGACTGATGTTGTAGCATTTAAAATTTGAAATTCATTATAAAAAATTTTAGAATAGGATTTGCAAAGTTTAATGATGGCTCCTTTTTCTTGCAAATTAAGGTGTTCTAACCTTAGTTGTGGTATGTCCATAGGTGTTTTGTTAATGGGAGTATGGTCAAAGTTATAAAGTTCAAGAGGAGTTACTGAAAGAGGTTTATAAAAAACAATATTATTAGTATGGGGAATTTCTACAAAACTATTGGTTGCAGTATGTATGGGTTCAGGAACTACAACTTCATAATTATTTATAATTGCTGGTAATAATACATCTCCTTGAGGAACAGAAACTGGAATTTTGGTTACACTTTGTTTGAAATATTTAAATTTTATTGGTATATTATTGATGATTAATGTATTGGTTTTATAGTCAATATTTCCATTTAATGATTTTAAATCAGAAGATAAAATCAAAGCGTCATATTGCGAGTGCCAATCAATCACTCTAAATTGAAATTTAAAAGGTATATCAAATGACTGCAGAATTGGGAAACATAAATTTCTATCATCAGTATAGGTCCTGGTTAGTGACCGAATTGTGAATTTTTCTCTAAAAAAATATTGATTAGAAAACATTGAAGCGGCTTTAGGGGTAATCTCTGAATCAGTGGCACCAGTATCAATTAATATTTTAATATTTAAATCCGGGATTATAAAATATGGTAACTTGGGAAGATTCATCAAGTTATTTAAGTCTACGTGACAGGTTTGTGGAGGCTTGTGTCCTGAAAATTTTGATCGTATTCACAATCGCTATTTTCATAATTTTGTTCTAAAGATTGATTGGTTTGTTCATCACATTCACCTTGAAACATGCTTGCCTGAGCAAAATATTGATCTGGTTGTTGATAATCAGATGAATAGTCATTTGTATCTTGATAATTATAAAATGTGTTATAATTAGAATTACCTTGTTCAATATTATGATGGTTAAATGAGCCATTCGATCTTTTAGATTGAATAGTTTGTGTTGACATGAGTGTAGGTTGAAAGAAATTTTGAGCTCTCTGTTGTTGATTATTAAAATTGGCAAAATTTTGTTTATTTCGAAAATTTTGTTTATTTTAAGGGTTAAATAAATTTCCGTTTCGATTTTGATTCTGATTAAAAGGAATGAATTTATGATTAAATCATTGAGTCATCTTATTAACATTTTGTTGTTGAAAGTTTTGTTTATTTAAATTTGATTGATTGTTATTTAAATTTAAATTTTTTCGATGTGCCATCAAATTGTCATAATCGGAACATTTTTTTAAACAATCCTCCAGTGTATTTGGAGAACTATTGCAAAGATGATCTTTATAAGGTTGCAAAGTGCCTGTCATAAATGTTATTAAAGTTTTTTCGGTATATAGACATGTTTGAGCGTTTATTAATTCAATTTTTCCTTCATTTTTTATACGAACAAATTGAAGGAGTTTATTTAATTTTATGTTTAAACGTATGTAATAATCATTATACGTTTCGCTCGGCTTCTTGATACAAGTACAAAGCAATCGTTCAAGTGAATTTTCCGAACGTGTTTCGCCGAATTTACTAATTAAATGTGTTTTTATATTAAGCCAAGTATTAAATGTATCAGGAATAAATTGATCAAGATTGTTGGATATAATAAAATCCTTTGGTAAACCACGAAGTTTATTAAGTATATATAAATTAAATAAATGCAACTGTGCATTATTACACATTGCGAACGTCGTCGGAAAGAGAGAGCAGAGATAATAAAATTATAATTTTTTAATTATTATATTTTTATAAAATCAAATCTAAACTTGTCTTATTCAGAGGACATAATAATGAATTGATTTAATCAATTGCGTCACAAAGATATAGAATCAAATTGTAAATCGGTATACTTATATTAAAGATATGTTGAAGGGATTACTGGACATACTGGATAATGCTGAATATTATTCCGGTAACTTTCATCGCTTCCTTGGCAATCAGAACGTAATCCGTGTCGGTGGATTTATCCTCAATGAATGCGGTCCAACGCCCTTTCGGATCTGGCTTGCTGATGGAATCTTCTCGAATTATGTCCTTGTGTCCTTTCGATTCTTCGTAAATTGTAAAAACAATCCGTTTCACTTATTGAACCGTCGAAGAATCTTATCCACAGCGCCAAATATGGTTTTCCAATAATTAATGTACACACTTTTTAATTTCAATGTAATATTTTATTTATTATTGAAATAACATTAAATATTAAATGACAATATAGGTCATAACCCGACGAAGATCTAGTTTTTAACTGACTAATTCTAATACGTGCTTCTACATTTATATAAATCAATTTGCTGAGCTAAGCAGCAGGTGGCTGGTGTTGTTACATTTCTCGGTGGACGCTTTCTTATCAGATAGAGTGTGGTTTCGCTGGCGCGACCGTAATTCATGTAACTTATTTTTATTGAAGACTTGTATGTTGATATATGTTAGAAGCCGTATTAAATTATTGAATAAACGAATTATTAATTTGTTTGTGTATAATGGTAGTCTGTGTGTGGAGGTGATTTCTAAACAAGTTAGTAACAGTATTTCCGTTCAGGATTTAATTAGTGATTTAGAGGACGTTTTTAATAAAGTATTTGGGGTGTCGTTATTTTTTGCTATAATTTTTGTCGAGCCACAAATATTATCATTTTTGTATGTGGTATTAAATAATACTTATTCAAAATAAGTCGTTTTACGACAATGTTCTTAGTATTGTGGCTTTTATTTGTTGTGGTAAGTTACATTTAAATTAATTATTTAAACTTGTATTACATTTCGTATAATATTTTTAAGAGGTCAAAAACAAATTTTTATGATTAAAATTTAATTTAATTGTACACAAACTTAGTATCAATCTAAAGATAATTTTAAGGCGCACAACATTTATTTATTGAAAATATTCTTTTTCTTCTTTATATAGCATCTCCTTTCAATCATCATTGCTATCTTTACTTTGGAAACGGCAGCTCGAAATAACTCTTGGGATGTGTTATCATACCATTCTCTCAGATTACGCAGCCATGAGTATCTGCATCTACCGATGTTCCGCTTGCCTATTACTTTTCCTTGCATTAACAGTTGAAGCAGTTTATAATTTTCTTCTCTAGATATATGGTCTAAATATTGTAGCTTCTTTCTTTTTATTGTGTGTATGATTTTACGTTGTTTGCTCATGCGTTCAATTACTCTTATGTTTGTCACTTTGTTTGTTCACTATATTTTTAGCATTTGTCTATAACACCACATCTCATAGATTTCTAGTTTTTTAATTTCTGTTTGCTTTAAAGTCCATGCTTTTTTTCTATATAGTAGAATGGAAAACGCGTAGCTTCTTAGCATTCTTGTACGCAGATCAAGTTTTAGTTGTCCATCACAAAGAAACACACGCATTTTAAGAAATGTGCTTTTGGCCATTTTAATTCTGGTTTTAATTTCTAGTGTTTGGTGTTTTGTATTGGTTCATGTTCCATGTTCCAAGATATTTATATTTAGTTGCTTTTTCTATACGCGTGCTGTCGATGTATAAGTCTTGATGTTGTGTTCTGCCTTATGATATGACCATGTACTTTGTCTTATTCAGATTTATCTTGAGATTGTATTGTAAACCGACATTTAGCTTGTTTGTTAAACTCTGAAGATCTGCAAGAATTTCTGTTATAATAACAGTATTATTGGCATACCTTAAGTTATTAACCGTCTGACCGTTTATTGTGATTCCAGTGTGTTCTTCACTTAAGGCCTCTCTAAATATCTTTTCAGAGTATAGAATATTCAGTATTGGAAATAGTATACAACTCTGTCGTACCCCTTCTAATATTTGTATTTTGTCAGATTCGTCGTTATCTATTTTTATCGTGGCTGTTTGGATCCAGTAAAGCGATTCAATAATCTGGATGTCTCGTAAATTTATTAGAATATCATGGCATATTTTATTAAAGGTCTTTTTATAGTCTATAAAGCATACGTGTATATCTAGTTTCATGTCTAATCATTTCTGCGTTAATACATTAAAACTGAATAATGCCTCTTTTGTACCAAAGCCTTTCGGGAAACTAAATTGAGTGTTTCCAATGTTTATTTTTTAGCTTGTTATATACTCTTGTAAATAATTTGGAGAAATGCTTTAAGTGTATGACTTAGTATGACTTTGGCATATGGTTTTTTTGGTTAAGTTATGAAGGTAGAATTTATCCATTGTTTAGGTATCAGTCCGGTTCAGTATATTGTATTAAATAGATCTACTATAATATCGAGCTAGTCTTCATTTATTAGCTTTAAGAGTTTTCTAGGTATTTTGTCTGGTCCTATTACTTTAGTTTTTCAAAACAATATGTTGAACTGATAAAACTGTTTTATTAGTAGATTTTTTTTGGCGTTTACCCAAAAAGTTAAAGAAAAGCTATTGCTATTGCCTAGTAAAGATTTAAACAACCTCAACAGCTACAAAACAAATTTGCTTACTTGCTGTCTTAGTAAAAGTTTAGAGAAACAGATCAATAACTGTCTAGTATAAATGCTGAAGAGTTGCGGTTTTTTTGCAAAACATTAGGCGGGTTTCAAATAAAATTACAATACTGTTGACTATTTAAGCATTAGTTTGCTTAGAGCGCTTGCCTGTTTTTTCCATAATGGTGTTGATGTGAGGGCCAACATTTATAATACGGCTAAAATCAATTTTCAGATATTTAACGGCAATTTCGCTTGCCACCTAGACGTTTCCGACCAGTATCGCTACTTTAGTTTTATGATGTGCTAGCTATAGGCTTTCTTTGGCTATTCAATATTTATTATGGTTTTCTGTAACTTATTTTCTTTTTCTACAGACTACTATTAACAGATTAATTGCGTATCAATCTTGGAAATTTTATCTTTAATATACTGTTGTATAAGATGTTTCAGAGTGTCAGCGCAATAACGGAGCCTTGTAGTACACCGCAGGTTGTTTGCATCTTTTGTTTTTTGCTAATCAAGATTTTTCTCTCTTGCAGGTATTTGCATGTATAGGGAAACTTGTTGTCAAGTGAGTTCTTACTTTATGTTTTTCCATCTTGCAGAGTTGAAAGCATTTTGTACGTCTAAAGTACATCTTTAACCGCCAGTTTTTGTATAGCCTGCATGGCGTCCACCGTTGATCGTTCCACTCAAAACCCAAACTGCATGTCAACTAGACAGTTTCTTTAATCTTTTTTAGAAATTGCATATTTAGGAATTGTTTTAATAGTTTGACCATTACACTTAAGAAGCATATTGATTGGTAGGCTTTTGCTTTTTTGGAACTGGTTGGTTTCTCTACCAGTGTAAGTTTACTAACTTTTTACTAAGACGGGGATACTTTCGACTTTGTTATAAGGTTTGCAGTTTTGCAGATCACATTCCCAAGATTTTTGGCGATTGCTTTAGTAACTTTTGGTGAAATGCTGTCAAGGCTTGGATCCGGTGCTTTGCGTGGTTTTAGTTTACTGCCATCGGATGTTACTTTTTTTAATAAGCAAGTAGATATCGTTTAGGAGTCTTGTCAGTTGTAGCTACATTTTGGGTTTGTGGTTGGAAAATCGTTACCGTATTTTCATCTTTTTGTTTACAATTTTGTACTTTGTTTTACCTTTTATTGCCTTTTTATGTTTTTTTTTTCTTTTTTGATCTCTTTACGTCACTAATGGATTACCGCTTGCTTTTGTAAAATTGTTTTTGTCTTTTAGACACATTTTTTGCAGTTCTTCAATATTGATGGTCTACCAACAGATGGGTCTACGTGCATTGGTTGTTTTTTTTTTCTGTATGTGTTGTCGCATGTCTTTTTTATTATTTCTGATAGGGCGTCTAGGGTGGTAAATTTTTTTTTTTTTTTTATATTTTTTTTCAGTTTGAATAAAGACGTTAATTTTGCTTTTTTTAAAGATTTACCCATTTTTGAGTTTTTGTTCTTGTTTTGCCTTTTGTTTGTTTGCTGGTAATCTTTTTTTCTATTTTTTTTGCTTTGCGCATTACACTCATTAAGTCACAACCATGTATTAAATTAAATTTTTTACAAATTCTCCTAACAGAACAAATATCCATGCTTTACCCGGGATTCGAACAAAGGACCTTTGTGTCAAATTTGCTGAGCACAGGTTGACGTCAATATACATGCGGTGTATTTTTCTCTCGTACGTTGGCGTGTCCCTTGCGCTACCTTGGTGGTTTTTGGTAGATAATTTTTATGCGTGCAAGTTGGCCTATGTTTGCTTTTATGCTATTTTTTAACTTCGTCAAAAAGTGTTTCATTTGCGATACGATTCTGTTTGGTGATATGTAGTACATGCTTGATACTCTTGCTACTACTATCAAGACAAACCCTTTTTTAGCCATTTTTTATTGTTTTATACCATGTTTTTGTTTGGTTTTGAGATAAGAACCAGGTTTACTTTCTTGCAGTGCAACTCTATGGCTCTTTTGTTCCTACTTAGGTTAGGTTAGGTTAGGTTTAGTTTGCAAATTTTTTAATCCATTTATGAGGTAGAACAGACCTTTTTTCTTTAGCTGTTTTACATTTATTTAATATTTTTGGGCAGCTTATTGAGTGGCCGTTTTTATTACTGCGATGTTATGCGCAATTATCTTAGCATTTTCTAATTATATGCCTCGGTTTGCCGCAGTTGTGGTAGACCTTTGTTTTATATCTCCTTGCACGCGTTAGCAGTATGGCCAATTTTGCAGCTTCGAGCATCTCTGCGGGAATGTTACTTTTTCTCTTTTCACTTAATCTAGCCTCTTCAAATTCTTCTTTTACAAGTAGTTGGCAAGCGACTTACTTGTTTATTGTTACAAAAACCTGTTTGACTCTAATTGCCGTTTTCTTTTGTTTTTTTTTTTGCTACGAGTATACGTGCGTATTTCAGTTTTTTTTTTCTGAAAGCATATTTTGCAATATTTTTTGTGACATTTTGTTTACTACCTCTGTGGTAGCACAGGTTATCTATTTTCTTCCTTTTATTATAATTTTATTTTTTATAGTGCTAAGCATAGTCCCACTTTGTTATCTTTAGTCACGTTTCCTTCTTTAAGGGCTACCACGTGCACGTACTTTTCTGCTTTGTTTTCAATTTTTCCGTGATTAGGCTTGATTTACTGACATAACTGATTAGTTTGTCTGCCGTCTTGGTCTCTTGTTTTATTTTAGCTGCGGGTACTGACTCCTTAGCTTTTTTATGGGCAAACGATCTTTGTTTTTGTTGAAGTTAAAGATAAGGTTGTTAGGTAGATTTTCTTAAAGATTTCTTTGCGCCATTTTGCACTTTATAAAGCATTCTTTTAACCATCTTATTTCCACAAAAAATTTTGACCTGGAGAATACGTATGACATGGCATGGGGATTAAGGGGTGGTAATAATTCTTGCAAATATAAAGTAAGAGTAGAAAACCTTAACTCAAAAACATTATGTCTAGAGAATAGTGTTTTTAAAAATTAGACAATTATTTTCACTCTTTTTGTGATCGCGGTTGATAATAACACTGCGGCTTTTTTGGTTACACTTGTACATAAATGATTGTACGTCGACAATTTGGAAATCTACATAGCGGGGGTAGCAAAAAAAATTCTCTTTAACAAAAACCTTGTGCGTGCATTTATGCCGCCATAAGTTCTTACCGGCTTTTGCGCTTGTATTGCAAACTTTCAAGATTAGTCTGTTTTTTATAGTTTGTGCTTAATAAGACTTTTTTCTTTAGAGCACATTTTAAGACTTTGTGTCAGAATTATCTCAAGTAAAGATGTGGATAATTTTTAAAGCACTTAACCAATTTTTTATGACAACCGTACTGTTATCCAAACTTGCATAAAGTATTAACCTTTTATTACAGACGGCATTTAGTCAAATTGTCTACTAATTATTTATTATGACATCTACTTTATTTATGAAAAAATACAATATACTATGTTTTTATACAATTTTGATAGAAAAACATATTAATTTGTTTTCTTATTTCAATTACTTTTTATATTTATTACAAATTTATTGATTCAAACTAATAAATTACTATTATTTTTGATAGAAAACAGTTTTTTAATATATAATACATCAATTGTTCTTAACAACACATTCATTCATTTTCCATCAACTCGCTGAACTAGTTGTTGATCAAATGTATTTTGCTGATAACATATCAATACTGTTAACAATTTGTTCATACTTAGGCTTAATACCATTTTACAATGCAAAAACTAAAACATTGAAAGCATATCCAAAATTTATCTACATACATTCTTGTTTATATATAATTGTTCTTGGATATATTTTTTATTTTGAATATATTGGAAATATATTGGACAGCGAAATATTAATAGTTACTTGCATCATTTGGTTCATTTACGTGTCATTTTTAATTCATTTTGATATTGCTGCATCGACTTGGAAATTTAAACTAATTGAGAATATATTCCAAATTAGCAACAAAATTGATAATATTATTAACAACAATAAATCACGAGCAAACATTGGAATTATTCTAACATATTTGTTAATGACTTCGGTTTCAATATGGATCATTTTTGTGTTATGGCATCCTGCTAATAGAATACCTATAACGTTATCAATAACAATCGCATGTAGTTTATATTTATTGGAAATCAGTTTATTGATTTATATTAGAAACAAATTTAAATCAGTTAATAAACGAATTGATAATGTCTGTAATGGAAGTTTAAGTAGGAACGTGATTAATGCAGAAGTTAATAATATAATTTCTATTCAAGATTGGATCAGTGATTTAGTACAGATTTTTAATGATTTGTTTGGAGGACATATATTAATGTCTACAGTTTTTATACTAGTGCAGATTTTAGTGTTTTTGTATATTTTATTAAATAAATCTAATGTTGGAAATAGTGATTATAGAAAAATGATGCTTGTTTTATGGTGCTTAAATTTTCTGGTAAGTTGTATTTTATAAGTTATTAACAATTTATTTATTTTCTTTATTTTTATAAATTTAAATTAATAAATATTTGGTTTCACTTTAAAATTATTGAAATTGATTAAAAATTAACACATTTAAAAAAATTAAAAATATTAAAGTGTTTCACCGTATTTTGTAGCTCATGTGCTTATCATTTGTTTGGAATATTCTTTTTGAAATCAAATAATAATTGTTTGAATTAAATCTGACATTTTATTTAACGTGTGTGTGGCCGTTTCCACTATTATTATACATACATAGAAGTAATATTATATAGAGCGGCATAGACCATAGAGTTTACATTTTTTTAATTATCAACAACTTTAAGTATTTAATAAATTAATAGGTTGTACTAATTTTCTAAGTAATTCATTAAATATTCAATCCATAACATGAAGTCCGTTACTATATTACATACACAACCTATATAGATAAACCAATTACTACTATAACAAATTAACATTATTCTACATAAAATACAATTTGTTCTAATTAATTACTAACCACACGCAGCACCAGTTATACACAAAATGAGTTTTGCTGATAAAATATCTATACTACTCACAGTATGTTCATACTTAGGCTTAATGCCATTTTATAACAATAAAACCAAACAATTTATTGCTTATCGTAAATATATCTACATACTATCTTGTTTATATGTTATTATTCTTGCATATACTATTTATTTTGAAAGCCTTAATTATGCAACAGAATACTACACCTCAGTAGTCACTCGTATAATTTGGGCCACTTACATGTCATTTTTAATTTATTTCAAAATAAGCGCATCAACTCGAAATTTTAAAGATATTCAAAGCATGTTTCAAATTACTAACCAAATCGATAATATTATAAAAAGCATAGATGCATCAAATTGTAAATTAAAAACTAATATTACAATCATTTTCTTATATTTTTTAATGCATTCTGTTTCATTTTCTTGTGTTTTTGTTTTATGGAATCCTGTTAATAGAATAACTATACAATTGGAGCTAATAGTTGCATGTAACTTATTTTTATTAAAGACTTGTATGTTGATGTATATCAGAAGCAGTATTAAATTAATGAATGATAGAATTGATAATTTGTTTGTGTATAATGGTAGTTTGTGTGTAGAGGTGGTTTCTAAACAAGTTAGTAACATTCTTTCCGTTCAGGATTTAATTAGTGATTTGGTGGACGTTTTTAATCGTGTATTTGGAGTGTCGTTATTTTTTACTGTAATTTTGGACGAGACACAAATATTATCATTTTTGTATGTGGTATTAAATAATACTTATTCAAAAAGAAGTCGTTTGAAGACAATGTTTTTAGTTTTGTGGCTTTTATATGTTGTGGTAAGTTATATTTATTATTTTTATGTTAAATTGTATCACTATTTTTATGATTAAAATTTAATTTAATATTAATTATTCACAAATTTAGTATAAATCTAAAGATAATTTTAAGGCGCATAACATTATAATGAAAATATCAAAATAATTCCATTTAGTAATTTTAATTATTTGTAATATTATGCGGACTCCCCTATCATAAGAAATGCAGGTGTGCCTGTCGATCTCACTCGTCACAAAGCTCGTAGTCAATCACTGTCTTTCGTGCGAGTAAGATGTGCGCGCTCGGGTTGGAATTAATTGCGACGCAGATGTATTACGTTGTAGAATGTAATGCAACAATACAGCCTATATGACTTGCAATTATTGTATTGTTGTGCATGGAAGTAATGTGTACTTTATGAGTGCTATATTAATCACAAGCTGAAGGGTATAGGAACAAAATCAGTTCTGTAATTGGTGAAAACTTTGGAATACTAATTGTAAGTGTTTTTGATTGCTTTGGGTTTTATTGTATTTAATCAAAATTTTGTTTACATTATTGGTTATTAGATGAATAAAATATTTATATTCAAGTTAATCATTTTTTAACTTGATAAGTATGACTAGGTCTAAGTTGTAGAATCAATTTTATTCTCAATTAAGACCAAATATTATACCTTAACCAACATTTCATTGTAAAAACAGAAACATTGATTGTAGTATTTTATGATTGCTACTTAATAGGAACTGAATCATTCTTAAAACAAAATTTTATGCTTTTTTGTGATTTAATTGTGTGGTTGAGGTGCGCTGTCTGTGATAGTGCACAATAAACAGCTGTGTGAGTGGGCGGAACACTCGGTTCATTAATTTTGAGACAATAATTTCAGCTGGGTTTCTTGCCTACCCACTCAAGTGTTGGTGATTCAGAAATTTGATTTTCTTTAGATTTGATAATATGACAACAAACAATTAGGTGGGTGGCGAGTAGTTTTAACTTGGTTTTTATATAAACATATAATTTATGAATTTTCAATAGTTTCTTGTTTGATTTTTAAGTAGTAACGATAATTTGGGTTTCTGTGCAATTTTTGTTGTGTCTTAAAAGATAATTAAGTTTTTTCTGTTATTTTTTTAATAGGGTTAGTTTTTAGAGCAAATATTACTTGAAAAACAAATTTTTATTTTTTTTTTACAGTTTTGTTAAATTTTAATCATATTTTTTTTAAGATAATTTTAATCAATGGGTTTATTGATTATTTTATGATTTTTATGGTTGTTTGTGCAATTTTTGATAAATTTAATGCAATTTTTTGTGCAATATATGGGTTTTCTGTACAGTTTTAAATATATTTTTTGGCAAGTTTTACATTTTTTGATCAATTTCATGCAACGAGGTTATGCTAGAGGTGTTTTCCATCAATTTTATGCTATAAATCTAAATGCTGCGCAATGTATAAAGAATTTCTTGCAATATTTACTTTTTATGAGCGATTTTTTTTTGTAGAAATGAGTTTTTAAACTAAATTGGTTTTCTAAATATTTTTTATACATTTTATGTTATGCTATGATTATTTATTATGGATTTTGTGCTATATACAGAAATGTGCAATGTATTAAAAATTTAAAAACTGATCTTTCAATAGTAGTTTGAACTTTGACTTTAGTTTAAACTAAGTTTGTACGTATTGACAGGGACCATTAACTCTATTTTATTACAACAGAAAATAATATAAGTTGATTGACCTTCTAATTTATACGGTTTAATTTTGACGGCGCAAGTATGAATCCGCTCAGATTGGTTTATGACAGCAACGTTTTGATGTTGTTTATATAAATATACAAGGTGTAGATTAATTGGCGGACAAACGCCAAGTAACTTTGTAGACCGTGTCAAAAGAAAACGAAAATCTTAATTCCAAAATGCTGAGAAACTTTTCGTTTGTATGCCAATTGTCTATAATAGATTTTTTTTAGTTTGATTAGTAAACATTATTATTATAAACTGAAGAGTTTGTTCTATCAATAATTTAATATGATTATAACAATACAAAAGTAAGGTTAAAATTATTTTTTTATAATTTAATAAAGAAAAAATCGGTAAAGGAGACGCAGTTTTAAACATACAATGACTTGGCATTATTTTTGAAAACGGATAAAGGGCAAGTATTATTGGCTTATAATTCAAATAAAGTTAAATTACGGAACAAAGTTTAAACCAATTTAATTAATCAAATATTAACTTAGTTATGATCTAAAAAATTATAGAACATAAAAAAAAATATTTTTTTTTACTGCAGATTGCATTCATCTAGTAGATTTTGTGTTTATGCCTACATTCACAACAACAAACTTATTCTAGACTGACAAAGTACAACATTCAGCGCATCGGTTATAATGTTACTACATCTGTCAAACAGCAACTAAAAACTTAATAAAAATTATTTGTCAAACAAATTACAATAATAATTTATGTTATCACAAATATAGCAGACTTGTCAAATAGTGTTCTAAACTGCCAAAACTATTCTCAAAAATTAATCACATTTGTAAAAAACTTACTTAACAGTTGACTATATCTTTCAAAAATTATTAAAACTGTGAAATAATTTTTAGCAATGTAATAAGTTAGAAGCAACTTGCTAAATCTGACAATTTGTATTTCAAATTGTTACTAAAACTGTCAAAACGTTTCTAAAACATTTTACAGCAATATAATATTTTTAAAAAACATTATATCTGTCAAAAAGTTACTGAAATTGTTTAAATCCGGCTCAAGAGCGGTATTAAAAAAAACGTACAATTTTGTGATTCTTTGTACTTTACTAATTTTATTTTTTTTTGTTTTGAACGTACTAGGTTACTGCCAAATATTGTGTAAACACATAACCCTAAAACATTAAATGTCAAATGCTTTTCTCTTTAATAATGTGTGAAATCATTTTGTCAATCTGATTCTACAAGTATTAATTTTGCACTGTTTCTGTCTTTGCTCTGCTTTTTTTAGGTGCTCTCCTTGCTAAAGATGATGCAATTATCACCTTTTGAGCATTAATTTTTTACTTCTGTGAACAGCTTTTTGTCAAATACGACTACTATTTCCGCTTTTTTGTTATATAGCTTAGTTATATTCTTGATGGTTTGGTTTATTTAGTATTGATATTGTTTTTTTTGTTTTTTTTGTGTGCTACTATTGCAGTGTTGTTCCTAAATCCAAGGATCTTTACTCTTTTTCTAGTTTTAATTTTTAGTACCTGGTTGCATATTATGTTTTAGAGAACCAGGCTTAAAACTGAACCTTTTGGTATACCGCAGCTGACCTATATTTTTTTTTTTATCAATTAATATTAATATTTCTTTAAGATACTTGTTTAGCAAGTTTAGAATGTAATTGCTTACTTTTAATTTTTGAAGTATTTTGGTTTTTTTCTGGCAGCGTACATGCTACAAAATTTTCAATGACCCCAATGTTAATGTATTTTGTTTTACACACATCTAAAACTTTCTTGGTTTATGTGAATATCTTCAGATAATTTTTTATATTTTTTAAATTATTTTTTAATATTTCTTAAATTTTCTTATTTTTTTTTTTTTTTTAATTTATTTTAGCTGATGTTTTTTTTTATGTTCTTAAAATAAATGTTTCAATTTTTTTTGTTTTTTTTTTACAAAAAAATATTTTAACCATTTTTTCATTTTTTTTTAGATTTCTTAAATTTTTTTTATTTTTTTTAAATTTTTAGTCATTAATCACATCGAATACAAATAGTTGTTAATCACAAAAGAGCTTATTTATAATTGCATATTTGACAGTTGGATTTAAAGTTTTGCTTTGGCAGTCAAATAAAGTTTGACAATCAACAATTTTTGACATATATTTGCATTGTAACTATTTTTTGGAATCACTTCTTTTATTACCTGCTACTTTTCGGGGCTGTCCAGTATGGTTTTAATGATATTTTTGCTCTGTTAGTTTGTTGGTAGTCTTAATCTGGCAGACTCTTTTATTGTTGACCACATATTGCAGAAAAAAATACATTGTTTTTTGTTTTTCCATGACTTGTGAGGAACTTGGTTAAAAAGTGACTCACGTCTCCGTGCTTTCGTGTGACTTACGGGTTTTTACTCTCTTCATTAACCCTCTAATGCCCCAATTTTTAATCTTTATCGACATTGAATCATTTGTTTACACCTGCCAGGTATGGGTGCATTTTTTTTGCAAAGGAGAGTTTTGTGTGCATTTCAGTATTGTTTACAATTTTTCCAAAAAATTGTGTATTAAGAATAAAACATATTTGAACTTTACGTCTTGAGACGGCGCTGGGCATTAGAGGGTTAAATGATTAACTTTAGCTTGCTGTGTTTCCTGGGAGGAACCTAACCTAACAAATCTGTTTCTAGCGACTAATATTTTTCGGATATTTTTTTTTACTATCTTATTTTATTTCATTTTATTTAATTAAATAAATTCCTACCTTTTGGTGTAAGGCGTACATTATTAATTTGTGTAATTATATTTGCGGCATTTCTTCTTATTTTTGGCTATACTTTTACTAAATGTATTTTATAATTAACTAACTGTTATCGTTAGCGGTTTTGTCATATTTGACAGTTGAAATACATTTTTTTTATGTTGACAGTTAAATATGTCTGGTTGACAATTTTTTTAAATATTTTTTTGAAAACTAAACTGTTACCGGTAATTGATATCCAAACTGTTTTGTTACTTAAGTTGTTATCAGTAACTGTTACTTAATCTATTTTAATTATTATTACTTAAACTTTTATAAAAATTGTTTCTCAAATTTGACAGTTCAATTAACATTTTTTGACAGTTGACAGTTATTAGCGCTTTTGACGGTTAATATTTGTTTGGTTAACTAAACAGTTAATTAAGTTTTTAATAATTGTTACCACTATTTGTTACAGCTGTTACTGTTATCTAAACTGTTCCATGAGCTTTTACTTAATTTATTTCTATAATAAAATGATCACTTAAACTGTAATTAAAACTGTTGTGACATATATGAAATATTTGAAAATGCTAACTATTTAAAGTTACTATTAACGGATTATTTTAATAACTGTTACCGGTAATTGATACTAAAACTTTTTTGAGTATATATTCGGTGAAAATGTAAAACCTCGCATTTTTGTTTAAAATAGTTTTATCTCATTCAAACCGGGGATATTCTACATAAACGTGTACAAAACCTCGAATCTTTTAGTTTATTCTAATTATTATATTAGGATTCATAATAATTCAGAAAGATAGAACATGAAACTCTTTTACCTATACTTGAAATACGAAGTTTTTGTCGTCTTCTGTAACATTTTTGAAAATGTACACGAGGTTTTGCAATTTCTCCGACGATATAACAACTAATAATTGTTGACATTTAAAGTTTTGGTATTTTTGGCAGTTTTAGGCAATTAACTTGTCATTAGTACATTTTAATAATTATTACTTAATCTGTTACTAAAATTGTCGTTTATGACAGTTATGTTAAAGGTTTTGTTTTGACAAATATGTAATTAACAATTTTTTACAGTTAATATTTTTTGGGTAATTATACTGTTACTTGTAACTGTTACTTTGATATGATATTGCTGACAGTTGAGTTAACAATTTTTGCTTTTGACAGTTGTCTATGTATGGCAGTTAGCAATGTTTGACAGTTTTTGATAGTTTTGACAGTTAAAATTATACTAAACAGTTACTAGTAACGGTAGCTAAATTTATTCCAATTACTATTAATTTAACAATTACTTAATCTGTTATTGGTAATTTTAATTAAACTTGTGCCTAAACTGTGAAAGGTATTTGTTACTTAAGCTGTCTCTGTTACCTAATCTATTACTTAATCTAATCTAATATTTATTATGACAATCAAAGTTTTTTATTTTATTTTTGAATTTGCATTGTTCTGATGTTATGTGGCTTTTGTAACAGCAACTTTTTGTCGCTTTAATTCGTAGCACATTAGTGCCTTCTTCAGAATCTTTAAGGAAGCCTGACTTTGTTTCTAATTATTGATCAATTTCTGTTACTATTTTTGGGGTCCGGTTGAACCTAGGGTTTTTAACGAGGTTAGGTTGAGTTAGGTTTTTTTTTATATTCTGGCATGGGATAGGCATTGGTAGAGTTGTTGTTGTAAATACAAGCAAAGGCCACATTAATTAAAATTATAATGATTGAATATAGTCATATTATAAATTAAAAGGTTATGGTGGACAGTAACTTGATATTATTGTAATCACAATTATATTATATTATCAAACCACCATCTGCCATAACCTATAAATTTATTATATAACATTTATTATGATTTTAATTAATGTATCAGCAGTACCAAACTATTAAAAAAATTAATACACGCGGGAACTTCAAATTTCACATTTTATCATACATTCACAACTACGAGCAGAATTGTAACAATTGGAATTTTAGAAAAATAACTTATAGCACAATAAAATGTCTACTAAGTTTAATGTTCAATAAAGTATGACTCTTAAACTTTGAGCAAATATTTTGACAAAAAAATTACAAATTTAATAAACAATTGAAGGTTTTGGATGTTCATACATTTCATTACATTGGAAATTTCATTCTCAACACGTTGCAAAAAATCGATTTTAAAAAGGAGTTAAATTGCGTGAGTTCTGTTCGTAATCAAACTGCTTCCTTAATTGCTTATACTTTACAGTTTTTTATTGATTTTGTTTGTGGGGATTTAAGTTATTACTGATTGCAAAACCGGTATCTTTTAAATTTTTGCAAATATTTGGTTTTTTGGTAAAAAAATTATCTTTCTATTACTGCCTAATAAATACAGTTGTAAAAAAAAAAAATTGTTACAGCAGAAAGTTGACAAAATTGCAAAAATCCTGCTTATAGTGCCAATTTCTTCAAATATCCTAAAAGTTAAAAGAATATAATTACTTAAAAATAAGTAAAGGGTGTTTTCTTAGAAACGGAAAACTTTAAATTGAAATAAAACATAGAAAAATGTTTTTAATATTCATAAAATTGTTTTTATTTGACTGATAATTTTATGGCATTAATGTTTGAATATGATTTCGGGCATGTGACTGCCGCGGCCGGAGCGTACATGGAGTAATCTGAAGTTTTAATTTTTACACAATGCAGTATTTCAGGCTGTATTTTGCGAATAATGCGTCAAATGTTGGCTTTCAAGTGCTTAATTGTGGCTAGTTAACAGGTCTATTTTGTAAAATTAATTGTTTGTGAAATGTTTCTTTTAGTAAATTAGTATCGCGCGCTGTGTGGCATATGGCGCCGTCCTGCTGAGACCACATGTTTGCAACATTCATGCTGCCACGAAAAAGTTGGCAATTATGATTCTATACCGTTCACCGTTGACTGTAACGTTTCGACCATCAATATTTTTGAAGACATGGACCAACGATTCTACTGGTTCATAAAGTGCATCAAACAGTATTTTTTTCTGACACTAGTTTGAGGATTATTACAACTTTGACACGCATTGTACGACGTCGTAATGGATGCTTATTATCGTTTAAATTAAACGTATTGCAAAAACTATGCACAGTTTTTTGAATTAATTGTTTTGATGGACGATTATAAGCACCATACAATGCACGTAGTATCCGACAAGTTTCTCAAACTAAATCATGTTTTTCAAAATAAATTTGAACAATTTGCAAACGTTACTCCTGCGCTAAGGCTTGAGTTTATTCATAATAAATTGCCAAACCAAACTAACCTCAAAACAGCCGAGAATTGTCAAATCAGCTATCACACATAAGAGGGTTGCCAATTTAAAATTTGCTGCCTCTAAAAAAAACCCTTTTCAAATTGCGATATAGTTAAAAATTAAAGTAAACTATTTAATTATTTTTACATTAATTTTTAACTCTATCGCAATTTGTATAAAGCACTTGTTTCTAAGTAATTATATTTATCTGAATTATTATCAACTATTCTCACTACAAACAACAACATTTAATGTTGATTCAACATAATTAATTATATTATTTCTATCCTATTACAAAATTAAATTAGTCTGATATAAAAGCTCAACATGACTGCACAATTTACAGACAGCATATCATTAGTACTATTTGTAGCCTCATTTTTGGGCATGTTACCATTTTACAAAAACAAAACCAAAACTTTTATAACATATCCAATTATCAATTACATATTTGCAGTTTTACCCATACTAATGCTTATATATGTATTTTATTTTCAACTTGCTCAAAAAAGTATGTCACAGAATAATGTATTAATGATTGGAATGCTATGGGTATTATTTGTGTTTGTTAATTCATATTTTGTAATTGCATGTACTTGGAATTCAAAAATAATTCAAGAATTTTTTCAAAACATTCAAAAAATAGATTGTTTAATTGTAAAAATTGGGGGTGTTATTAGGATTAGAGTAAAATATATTAATAATATAATTATATTAACATTGTACATGGTAATGTGTGCTATTTTATTATGGCATTTAAGTGGATGGCATAAAGCAGTTATTATTCCGATGTTATTGGCTTTAGTAACATATTTTACTATGTTTTTCTTTATATGCTTTATTCTGCAATATATTAAAGAACGAACCAATGTTTTAAACCTGTTATTAAGAAATATTGCAAATACATATCGATGTAAAAATGAAGTTTATGATAAGATTGGTAGTATTATAAACATCCACAGTTTAATTCAAGATTTAGTTGACATTTTTAATGAAGTTTTTAGTATGCTTGTGTTTATGGCTATTATTTTTACACTTGGGCATGTTTTAAGCTATATACATATATTACTAACAGATGTTTATTTAGAAAAAAGTTTAAGTAACCAACTATCAATGGTTGTATGGTGTGCCTTATTTTTGGTAAGTATGTTTGTAATGATATCAATATTGCTTTAGTATTTAGAATTTTATTGCATAACTTGATATTCAAGAAATACAAACTTAAACTTTAAAATGCATTGCAGCAGTTAACAAGATTTGTTGTTTAAAAGCATTTAGAAGAACAAAAATGAGATGATTTAGTGATAAAACATTTTAGCAGATTGGGGTTTGTTTTTTAAAATAAGACAAAATAACAGTACTTTTTTTGAAAATGTAATCGTATTTTGTGCAACTGCAAAATTGTATTTGTGGTGGTGTACTAGTTGTCATTGTGCAATTAGTTTTTTTTGTATAAGAACACTTTAATTTTTAGTTTCAACTTAAGGTATTTGGAATCGTTTAATTTGCAGATTACCACCTTAAGTTTAAAATGGCCCAGCAAAAGTAACAAAAATAAAACTATATTCTTAGTTGCGAGGAAAACTTAAGAGCTAATTTTTGACGTTAGTAGTGATGCAGAATAAGCAGAATTCTTAAAGTTTCTTGTGGTATCTGCAGCCGACCTTTTAAAACCAAGATCGGGCTAGTGCTGCATATAAGAAAAAAAAAACTTAAATTCTTTCCAATATTGCTTCCTTTGAAATTTTGTCTGTTTGCTGGATTGGCTTATGTCTGTGCAGTTTTTCTTCTTTTTTCTTTTCTCCTCCAAACAAATTTGAAAAATGTTCTTTTCAGGCCTCCATTGCTTTAATATCTCCCTGTTTTCTTCCTATTTCTTTGTTTATGTATTTCTATGTTTTTGCTTTTATCTATATTGGTTTTAAATAAACTTTTAGAGTTTTTACGTTGATTTCTGTATGTTTTCTGTTCTTTTAGTTATTTTTTTGTGCTTTTGTTGTTTCTCCAATGCCTTAACATCTTTTGGGCTTCTCGCTATTTATACTTTTTTACTACCACTTTCTTGACTGTTTTCTCTAATTTTTTTTTACATTTCTATTTTTTTTCTTTTTTCGTTTCTTAATTTTTTTTTTATACACATTTTCTTCTGTCTAATCTACCTTTTCTTCACTTTTTATTTACTTTTATTTTTTTATAAATGGTGCATGCGCCGGGCTTTGTAGAATTTTGCAATATTTGACGCTTGAGATATAGCCAAACACAAACAAAACGGGCGGAAGCGCCGGGTACAAATCTTTACTTTTCTGCTTATACTGATGAAAGATCTTATACTTGCTCGGCCCCTAATAGCCTTTTTTGTGGCCTATGTTGCGATGACAATTCGGGGGCCTTGTCTATAATTATTTGGAGCTTCGGTTACAACAATTGCTTCACTTAAACACGTCTTTTACGATATTATTTTGGTCCTAATTTCACTCTCAACTTAACTTCAATACAACAAAACTCGATACTTTATTTAGAAAAAAATATTTTTTTTAGATCTGTCAATTTATTTACCAATTTCTAGACTACGTACTACTTTGCACACAAACAAAGGTTGGGCTCTAACAACAGTCTTTGCCTCTTCCGTAAGTTGTTTCGGACTCAATTTTAACGTTACCAACGTTATATTATAGTCGCTAACGGAAAAATGAATTACCTTTTCACAATTTGCTATTAAGGGTAACGTGTTACCTACAATTATAATCAGATGTTTCTGGAAGTACTTAGGTATTGAGTTTGAAGGTCCTATGGTAAGGATTTTCACGAGCAATCATGTGTCATTATAGGTGTTTTTCTGAAACCCCAGCAAAAACTGTACTTTCTCTAAATACAAATTATTTCAATGCATCTATATTTGAGAATCTTTTGTTGCCTGACACTGAAGCGTATAAACATATTTATTAAATTTTTTTGAAAACAATGGTTGCATTTGCCAATAGATGTTCTTAGCGAGTATTTCTACAGTCCAGTAGATGACGGTGGATCGGGCACACTACGTAATCCACCTAAAGCACCAGAAATATTAAGTTATGCTAAGATTTTTTTCTAACAAAATGGTCTGGTGTGTTTAAAGGCTAACGGGTATTTCCGATATTAGCAAACGTTAACCGATTGTTGGTAAAATTGTTATTTGAGTCAAACGACGGTAAACCGCTTACCAAAGCCAATAAGGCAAAAGCAAGTACTTGTTGGGTAGGTTTAGGCAAGAATACGTGCGTTTTTATTAAATTTAAATAAACGCAAGCTATCCAGAATAAAAACGTCCCAGCGACGCGCCGTGAACTTTTTCTGTGCCGAGCTGACTGTCGTACGGCAAAGACAGCGGAGCGCGTGATTCAAAGTCTTTCAAAACATTTGGGGCGCATGTTATGGCACGATCTAGTTTATTTTTTGGCGGATGGGTTATGGAATAAGGGTTGGAAAATGTTTGTAAAGCTGCATTGGAATGCAAAAGCCTGATGCAGCAGCAATTAAAAACAACGGAATTACAATCATTGATGCTCAGGTCTTGGGACGCTCGTTAACGTTAGACGAGGCTCATTGACTGAAAGTGCTAGTATTACTCTCTGAACAAAATTGGAACACAGGCGGTGGCGGTGCGTAAGGTGCGTAGTAGATTATGAGTCATTAACGATCACTTGGAGAAGAGTGTGGTCAGAATTTATTTACTAAAATCAGGTAAACCTAAGATTGTTTATGCGGTACTGCAATGAATTAGACAATGTTTAACTAGATGACGTAATAATGAGTTTAATGCATCAATTATTTACGTTGTTCAATGCAAAATAACTGTCAATGCAAAATATGCTTTTGGCTATAATGTATAAGCCTTTACTGCCAGATACAATGTATAACAATCTTTTACAGTACTTCAAACATGCTACAGCTGTCAGTACTTTATTGACATCACTACCATGTACTTTGTATTATATATGTCTGAAGCCCCCTCGGTCTATGTGTAAATAACTTCTGACAGAATTACACCTTAAATAGCTCTCTTAGTCAGTTTGTAATTAAATCAATTTTTTTTGGTTAAGTAAAGATTTACCAATACTTTCTATCAACAAATGTTATTACAATCTTTAACTAGTTCGTTACTTATTTACCCTTAACACAAACAAAGATGTTTCACCTGCACGCAAATAAAATGCATATAATTTATTAACAAATACAAACAATGCTAACAAATAACACTGTTATTATATGTTTGCGGAATAAAACATTTTGTGCGGATTCACTGCAAAATCATTTTTACAAAGTAAAAGATTTAAATGTGAGTGAATGAACGTTAGAAAAAGGCTCGAAGTTGCTGAATTGTTTTGTAGGATGGTTTACTGGTTTACTTTTGCAACGCTGGCATTAATTTTTGTTGGAAATCACTTGGCATGGCATGATGGCAACTAGGGCAAGGAACGGAAGTTGCGTTTTTGATTCAATAAGTCAAAGATTTAGACAAGTATAAACGAAACAAAAAAACAATGCTTTAATTTGTATTGACAAGCAACTTTTATTTGACGGTAGATCGGTTTGAGCGGAAACTTTTTTACAAGCACTAAATGAGTTCGTTTTTATACAGAACGTCTTTAGCTGCTAACAAGTGCATTACGGAAGTTTTAGAAAATTTGGATTGTTATTCTTAATTACTATAAACATAGCATTTTAATGAAAGTTAATGATAAATTTTATGCAGCAACATGAGTTCTTGTAGAATATTTGGGTAAAGTAGGAGTTAGATAGTTTGATTGACTAAGTTCTAAGACGATGTTTATTTGCAATTTATGTTTATTGTTTCTGAAACAAATACTAGAGAAAATTTATTTTCATTTGATTACAACAGTTAATTTCTTTGTTCTTTTATCTGTTTTTGACGTACCATGAAGCTCTGTGGAACGTCCTTAGAGTGTTACTTTGAAAAACTTATAGCCCATTAAGATGACAATTACCTGCAGTTTCCTTTGATGATACATGTGTAGAGTCGGGTTTTGTTCCGGATCGACAAGCCATTATTCCGACGCAACATTGCAACAATTTTTTTTTTAAATTTTGGTTTTTAATGAAAATTGATTGCACGTGGAGTTTGTACGTGAATCCCTTGTCAAAGGTAATCCTTAAGTACTTAGCAGTGTTAGACCACGGTATGGGAACGTTTAGAAGGATGTTTGCATCAGTTGTGATTTGCCGCTGTGTGAAGAGAACAGCTTTTTTTCTATCTGGGTTAATTTTGACTTGCTACTTGTCTAACCATTTTTCAAGGTTGTTGGTGGCTTTTTCTTCTTCATTATTTTGCGTTTTACAGCTATTTTACATCGCCCCAGAAGTCTTACGACTTGTTTGAAAGGGGTTGATGGGACCAACGGCTTATTAGGTGACTTCCGAATTACCCCGGTGGATAAAGAGCAAAGTTATTAACTTTTAGTCATATTTGGGGATCGAACCCGGGACAGTTAGCGTGCTACACTAACGCTCTATAACTGAGCTATCTCAGCTTTTTAAAGTCACAAAGTGGCCAACTACTTTAAAGAGTATAGAAATGTGTTGACCCCGTGCTTACATCCCGAAGACATGTCAGCAACGTATAGGTTTATTAGCAGCGGAGAGAGAATGGAGCTTTGAGGAATTTCTATCGTTATCTGCCAAAAGTAAATATGTGCTTTTCGAGCACTGTCAACGTTTTGTTGTTTAAATATGAGGCTATCAGCCTCACAAGACGCAGAGGAAACTTTTCTCTATACATTTGAAGAGAAGTTCTTTGTGTTAAACCTTGTCAAAGTATTTTTGACGTCAAAAAAGACCACCGTACGGTGATTTTTTTAAATTTAAAACCTTCCACTATTAGGTTTGTCACGCGCTTTAGTTTATGAACTGACAAATGTTGTCTCCATTTGAACCTATGCTGGTGAAGAAGGGGGGGGGGATGTTGATAAATTTTGTGTCGACTTAAAGTCTGTCTAAGACCAACCTCTTAATGACCTTGTTTAAGGTGCTAAGAAGACTGTTAGTTTTGAGAAAACTGTTAGTCTATTCCTGGTTTTGGTATGTTTATTACTAGCTTTTTGAACCTGTAGAAAAATGCTCAGTTTTAAGAATTGCATTAGCAATGCTTGTGAGCCCTATTATTGTTTTATGCAAAAACCCTTTAAGAAGGTTAGATATGTTATAGGGGCCTAGAGCAGTGCAAACTTTAAATTGTTTGATTATTTTTCTGATGCGAGAAGGTCGTACGCTTTCCAGCAGCGCGTTGCCGTCGGTAGCTTCCAAAAAATCCTCCTCCTTGTTTGACTATTTTGACGTGCTTTGTTTCCGGGATACCAAGGAGTGCATTGTTGTTCTGGGCTGTTGGCAAATGCTTTGGCCTTTCTTACGATAGAATATTACAGTCTATTTTTGCCATGAATGACTGGAAACCATCTGTTACATAAGATTTTCCACATTATATTATTATTGTCTGTTATCAATTCCAAACTGTCTTGCCAACACAAATTTTTGTGCAACCTTATGGCCGTCTTCATTTTGCAATTTATAGGGTTGTGATGCTTCTGCCATAGACGCTTAGTGGCATTTTTTGATAGTCCAAGTTGATTATTGACACAGACCGGATGAATCTTAAAAGCCGTTTCTGTAGATTTGTATATTTAGCGCGTAAAAAGTTAGATGGAATTTGTCGGTCTGATGCATGCTTATTTTACTATCGCATTTGATTCAAGCGAGATCGTGTCGGGGGTATCCACTTCAGAATGGTTTACAGATCTTTTTACAAAGAACAGTGTTCCACGCTTTGCGGGTACCGCCGACGTTTCCAAATACGTGAAAGTATTTGGGATTTTAATTGAGGTTAATAATATTTTAAATGTAATTGTAACAGTACATGCTATTTATTAAACAATATTCTTACTTTATGAATTCAATTCAGTATCAAGGTAATGATGTCCAAAAATGTTCGCATGTAACTTTGCCAAGGTTGCTTTTACCGGTATTATAACGTTAGTAGGGTGCGTTACAGTCACACGCGCGATTCCACGATTTTGCGATTAATGTGGAAGGATACTGAGGGTGAGTCAGCCGGGGCGAAGGGAGCGCCTGCGTTTACTGGGCCAGAATGTTGTATTCCGCCCCCGCTCCGCTAATCAGCCCCGCTGAAAGGTGTTCTCCTTGGCCCAGCACCTCACAACCGCCGCAAAATCCTCGACAACAATTAACGAAAGCTCCACTAACCGAGTTCCTGTTTGATAAAGAACGCCTCTACTTTACCTAATTTTTTTCATTTTGTCATTAGAGACCGCTTGTTGCTTTTCAGGAGCAACAACGTTAGCAAACGATGTGTTTGCTAACGGTGCTGCAGGTCTGCGGCAACCTGAAAACTGAGTGAAAGCCTGATGGGCTGTCGGAGCTTAATATGTTAATAAAACAAACACTTCCCTTTAGGTAAAAGAGGAGCACAATTACAAAAAATAAAGGCTTTTTCGAAAATAATTACGTCTTTAAAGCGTGTGTTTAGAGCAAAGGCATTTACTTTCATCTAACTTTAAACTAACTTTTTTTGAAATTGTTATTGCTCACTAATATTTGTTGTACTAATTGTTGCCAAATTGTCTAAAATATTTTATTGGTATTTAAACCTACTTCAATTATATTTTGATAAGATACCACAAGGAAATTCCAGTAACAGGCAATCCTTTACTATTTAAGTTATAGTCTGTTCTAAAGAATTTAGCAAGACAAAGGCAATAAAACATAAATTGAAGATTTTCAAAGAATTCAAACTTAACCAGCAAAGCCAAAGTTTAGATGGTCCAGGCAACCAAGCTAACCAAACTAAAATGTCAGTAATATAGCAAGGACGCAACAACGACACCCCACACTATATGCAACAAACACTTTTGGTATATAAACCTGTCCAGCAGCTGTACGCCAAAGCTGTAAAAATAATTGACAAAAAGAGCAAATAAAGTAAAAAGCTATAAATGGGTCCTTAGGGACACTTTAAAAAACGTTTTCTTAACAATAATCATAAAAAAGTACTTTAATTGTTAAGAGAGCATTTAAAGTTAATGCGGAAGCCACTATTTTGAATAAGATTGATGAACAAACTAAATAAAAACCAGGCGTTACTTTGTTTTCTAGAATACACCTTTAAAGAAGTGAAAATCACGTGACAGACAAGCCAACCAAGAAGTGGTTTTTTTGAATAATGGCAAAAAAGCTGCTGGAGACTAAAAAAACTGTAGATCATTGAACTGATTCAAGAAGAGTCATGGCAAGATTACCGGAACCACGTTTACAACCGGCACCGGTAGTGCAAAACACTGAGCACCAAAATTTGACAAATTGTAAATTAGAAACTTAATTTCAAAGATCTAACACTTATGAACAAGACGGTAAAGACAGTGGTACACTCACAAAGCAAACTGCACTTGAGTTTTTTTACAATAACTCTCCGGGTTTTGTGCCTTCTTAAATAGGAATAGAATAAGCCAGAACCAACAAGGACCCTCAATGAGGATCACAATCCATTGCGGTTGCCAAAGAACTGTACGAGAGTTTGTTGAGTTTTCAGTGCAGTATTCAATAAAAATTATAAGTTTTTTTGGAAAAAAATTGAATTTAATGTAAATGTAAATTTAATTTATACAAAAATATGGCACATTATGTTAATTAAATTGATTTTTTTTTAATAACCAGAAAGTTTTTTTTTTGTATTTATTAAAAAAATTTAATAACAATTGTTCCAAACATTCTAGTTTTTATAAAAAATCTATATAATACAAAAGTATTGCAGATTTTGTTCATTAAATTGAATTTTCACTACTTACTTCAATCTATATAGAAAATGATAAAAACGCTTTTGGAAAATTCTATTTTTTATAGAAAATCAAATGTATACAAAAATATTGCACATTTTGTTAATTTAACAACTGAATTTCTGCAATAACTAGCAAGATTTTTGAATTGCGGTTTAAAATTTTGAACTCAGTATATTTAAATTTATTAAAAAAAATTAACAACTATTTTGATTTTTTAAATTTTTTATGGAAAACTTAACAGAATATAAAAAGCTACTGGCACACATATTCAAATTTATTCTCGCTCAACCACGTAAGCGTTAGTTATAAAAAGATTTTATGTTAAACATTTTTTTGATATCTAAGTTTAACCACACAAGATGTAGAAAGAACAATAGATCTTTTGATAAGTAACACTTGAGCGGGTTGTTGGGTCACAGTTGAAGAAGCTACTAGCCTACAAACTAAAGTTATTTTTTGCCCACTTACCTAAGCGTTAGTTAACAAGAGATAAATTGTTAAACAATTTTCTGATATCTAAGTATAAGCACATAAGAAGTGGAAGGAACAATAAATCATTTGTTAACTAACATTTGGACGCGTGGGTGGGCCACAGTAGAAGAAGCTACTAACACACATAATAAACTTTGCTAGAGAATTACCGGGTTTAGTCGCCGCTTCTTGATGGGGTGTTACTAGTAGTATTGTTATGGAAAATATTAAACAAGAGTATTGGTGAACTATTTTTTCTTAAAAAAATTGACACGTACAGCGCCGTTTTTAAATTAAAATTGGTTTTTACGGAATAAAATGCCAACCGACTCAATATCCAAACAATACAATTTCTGTCATCGCTTTTTTTATATTTTGAACTACATACAATATCCTTTGTCTTCATTTTTGGGTTGAAGGTTTGGAGTTGAAGTTAACGAGTAAAAAAATTAATAAAGAACTGAATAAATACTACACTTTTTAAAATTTAATTGCCGAGAAACGACTAATTACATCCATTTTTTTTTAGTTTGAGGACAAAGATTGTACTTTCTTTTGCAATGTGTAAATTTTTTATTAAATTATATTTAAGCTTTTTTTGCGTTTGATTCTGTAAACCTTTATAATAGCACAACTATTTTCTTCCTTTAAGCACGGACATTTTAGTCCTACGCATTGAGTTGCGACCAAAAATGAAATATTTTGATTGAGTATTGAAGAGTGTGAACCACAACAAATTCACACCACCCGCAACACACAACAACACCTGTGAAAAGAAAAAACTGATGATGGCCTAACCGCCGAAACCGGTCTTAATATATAAAAAAGTAAAATCAGCACAATAAAGTATAATTTTTTTTATTAAAATACCCTAACCACAATAATTTAAATTAGCCCAAACTACTAGTTTTTTTAGCCAGGACATTTTATTATGTTCTTCTGATCTCTTTTTATTTATTTTTTCCTATTTTATCAGCTTCAATACTTAATATTTTTGACCGTGGTACTTCATTTTTTTTTTCGATTGAGATTGATGCTTCCGTTTCTTTCTGTACTTGATTTAGTACTTCTCTATTTGTTATTTTGTTGGTTTACGGGGCCTTTAACAGTTTTTGGTTTATTTATCAATTTGTTTTATGTACTAGTATGGTACGTAGTCTTTATTTTAAGTCTAGCTTTTTGTTTAAAAGTAGATGTGTCATTTTTATAAACGTTTTTTTTGCAGTTTATGCTTAGGTATTATTATTATGTGCCTCTTGCTTAATGGTTCGGTTGTTGATAATTATTATATTTTTTTGTTGTTAGTCTGTTAGGTAATTATCATATACTATAGGTTTGTTCTGCAATTCTTATGGTGGCTATCTGATCCCAGTGTAGAGTTTGTATTATTATTATAATTTATTATCTATTCTTTTATGTTTTAGTATAAAAATGAGTTGTTGGTGGCTTATTCTTTCATCGCTTTTTTGTAATTAATGAAACATAATGCATTAGCGGTAAAATGCGCCTCACAAGATTAGGTGCCATTTCTAACCTTAAATTGGGTTTGCCAAAGTGTTTTTTTAGATTTTTTTTAAATTTTATTATTAATTAGTTTGAGGAATAATTTTAGGGTGTAGTTCATTAGCGTTTGAGGCTCTGCCCATTATGTAGTATGGTTTTTTTATAACCATGATTGTTGATCAGAGCCATTCTATGATTTTTGTGTCATAAATGGTGTTATATAGGTCAGTGGTCAGTGTCTTTATGTCTTATTTTTAACCAATTTTAGCAGTTTTACCGGTACTTGTTGCTTTATTGTTTTTAGTTTCTAGAGCATATTTGACTACTTTTGAGTAATTTTTTTTGGTGATGCTGATGATGACAATTCATTATTTCACGTTTTTTTCTTATCATTGTAAAACAATTTTTTGATTTTTTTTTTAATGCTTTAGTATGTTGATATTTTATAGCTTTTTCATCTTTTCTTTTTTGCTTTCTTTTTTCATCCTTAAGATGTTTCTTGTCAAAAATTAATTGAATGGTGGTGGCCGTTAGTATGTGATAGTTTATTATAAAATAAATAAAATACATTTACTGTGTACTATATCACAAATATATAAAAAAAAACAACTATTTTCAACCTTTACAAGGCCATCATCAGACGGTCATACAAACAAGCATGTTTCTTGTTATCATTTATTTAATTGTATTTTGAGTTTTATTTTTATTAGCCCAGGAATTAATTATATTAAACGTATTTTATACAGTGCAATATGTTTATCTAAGGAACTTTTTTCATTTAATTATCTTGGAAGTATATATTTCAAAAGTAAAAATAAAACACTTTAATTATCATATTAACTCTCATAATCATAAAAGCAAACACTGAACACCCATAATAAATTCATAAATGCTATTAATAAAATTATTGATCATATAATTTCATTAGTTTGATCTAGCTATCTTTACAACATGGCTGTACAATTTGCAGATAGCATATCAACCTTATTAACAATAGCTTCTTATATGGGCATGTTACCATTCTATAAAAAAAAAACTAAAACATTTGTAGCATATC
Organism: Tachinus rufipes; assembly: GCA_963932245.1. NCBI lineage: Eukaryota > Metazoa > Arthropoda > Insecta > Coleoptera > Staphylinidae > Tachinus > Tachinus rufipes. The sequence goes on from OZ010744.1 coordinate 17,359,210, forward strand.
CTATTTTCAATTATAGTTTAGCAACTGTTCTTTTAATATTGCTTGCTTATGTTTTTTATTTTCAACATACAGAAACAACATTTTCAAAATTTAATATGATTACGGTTGGCATGCTTTGGGTAGTATACATTATTGTTAATGCCTATTTTATGGTTGCAAGTTCATCATGGAATTTTATAAAAATTCAAGTATTTTTTGATAATATTAAGAAAATTGATAGTATGCAAAGAATTAAAATTAAAGCAAAGTTTGTTAATGATTTAAAAATATTAATTTCTTTTGTTGGTATGTTTCTTATTTCAATATGGAATTTAAGTTTGTGGCATCCAGCAACTATTATTCCAACTTTATTAGCAACAACTATGATTTTTACAATGTTTCTGATAATGGTTTTTATTTTGAATTGTATTAAGAAAAGAATCAATTTACTAAACAAATCAATAATAGATATTGGAGGAATTAATAAATGTAGATTTGGAAATGAGTTTCATGCTGAAATTGATAAGATGATTTTTGTTCAAAACTTGATTGGAGATTTAGTAGAAACTTTTAATGAATTATTTGGAATGTTGGTATTTATGGGAATTATGTTTACTGTAGTGCATTTGTTGAGCTATATTAATATTCTAATAAGAGATGATTATTTAGATCAAGATTTGTGTAGTCGTTTGTCGAGGATTATGTGGTGTGTTTTATTTTTGGTAAGTTTATATTTATAAAATTATTTATTTATTTTTTTAAATTAATTTTTAAATCCATCTATAATAGTATATCAAAAAACAAGTTTATAACACACTTTTTTAAATTTAACTATTTCACATTTTATTTAAAATAAAAATAATTGATTTTCTTAACGATATCCGTTAAATGGTTTTGTATTGTATTGACTCTATAACTTGCGCATTGTGCGATAAATATTATAATTCCACTTTCTAATCAGCTTTTTATTACTCAATTATGACCGCAAAATATAAAAAACTATTTGGTTTTGTTAGATTTTAGAACATTTATTACTAACTAATTTGCATTAAAATGTACATAATATGGAACAAAAAATATGAAAAAAAATCTATCACTAAAAACGAGTATGATTACCTCTTGCTTAAAGTCGACGAGGAACACTTAATTAAATTAACAATAACATTTTTGTCGATATTATTTCATTTCTGCAATGGCAACTGTCTTAGCTCCTAAGAAGTTTTTGGAGGAGGTGTATGCTTTTGGATACGTCGTCCCAACTCATTCCAGACAAGTTCTATGGAATTTTTGTCCAAGCTGAGAGCTGGCCAATTGAACCGCAAAATTTCCTCTTCATCTAGATAATCTCTGACAACTCTGGCTACGTGAGGTATAGCATTATCTTGCATAATAATGCCGCGCTTGCTCATAGTTGTCATAAAGAGCACAACATGATTTTCGAAAACCTTTATAATGTTTTTGTGAGCTGTCAAGGAGCCATTCTATATAAAGACTAACTCTGTGCGTGCTTTGGTAAAATTCCTACCCAAACCGTAACTGACCTACCGCCAATTAAAAATTGCTCATCAATACAAACTGAAGCTTATTTTTTCTACATTTTCCGACGTCTGTTGGATCTATTAAGGCAAAAGCACGACATTTCTGAAAACAATATATTGCTCCAGTCTTCATTATTCCATGCCCGGTGATTTCTGGGCATAAGCCAATCTTGCAACACGATGTCTGCGTTGTAAAGGTGGACTTGTAGTCATCTTTCTAAAAACAATTCAGCAGCCCAAAACCTGTTCCTAACGGTTTATTTACTAACATTTACATCTCAAATTTTATTGAGTTGATTTCGAAGATATACTGCAGAAGCTGTTTTATTCTGCAAAGTTGTGGACACCAAAAAACGGTCATCTCTGTTTGTAGTGACATTTTTTGCCCTTGATCTGATCTTCTGGTTATAAGCCAGTATCCAAGTAACGCTGATACACTTTTTGTACAGCACAATGGCTTTTACTAACAATCCTTACAGTTTCACGTTTTTCTTGTCCATCTTTAATCGGCGGTATATTTTTTGCCACAACAATAGGGCATAAAGACATTCTAATCTGTTAAGTACAGTACACCGTGTGAATGACAAGGTTTGTTTATTTTATGCGTTTGCTTCGTAATAAGTAAATAATTAATTGAATAACACATTGGGTATTAATTTTTTTTTTAAGTTGTGAGTTGTATTATGTAGCAGTTAGTTTATTTGTATTTTACAAAAATGATTAATAAAAGTGATTTTTATGTTTTGCTTTAAAATATACAAAAGTTTTTTGTAATTTTTGCAGAAATTGAAAATTTTTAACAAATTTGAGATTGAATAATTTTTTGTTTTGTTTTGTTTTTTTTGCCAGAATTTTTTGGAGAAGTTTTACCTCAATCTTGGTACTCCTACTGGCTTTTTGTTTGTTTTGATAAATAAAAACTGTCGATGCTGCTAGCGGATTTGAAGTTGATGCTAGAATTCTTTTGTTTTGTGAGTTGTGCTATCACACATGCGTTCTTTATACCTATTGCTCTGGTTTAAAATGCTTCCTATCGTTATGTCTACCAGGGACTAGATTTGTTTCCTGTGGTTTATTGCCAATAGCAACACTTTTGTTACGCTTTACGCTGATAGTATTCTTAAGTGGTTGTCAATTAAGGTTTCCTAAAGTTCTTACATACAGTCAGCTTTGGGTATGGTTTTTCAGCAAGGTTTTTAGTGATTGCGTCCCTCCTGCGGGAAGTGGCGCAAAAGAATACTTTCTCTAGCCACTTTGCTGGTCATAAAAGGCGACCAATAGACGAGGATAACCTCGTTGAAAACACCACAGTTTATCTGGGACAAGTCAAACTTATTTGTGAGTTAATTTTTGACACAATTCACCAAACATCTTGTGAAACTCACCTGCGTGTTTGTCATGCGCGGTGACCAGAAAGCCAAGAAGAAGGGATCTTGGTAGTTGAGGTGGCTAATACTCATGTTTAGATGAGTGTTAGTTTTAACACACTACTTTGGCCCTAGCTTCTGGTAAAACGGAAAGTTAAACCTAACCTAGTTTTAACTAATCGGCTTGTTTTTTAACTTAAGGGTGAAGAATTATGTATGTGGTGATGGATAAAAGGTTCACACTGTGCTACGGTTGGAGCCCGATAGTATTCTGTGTGTTTGCGAAAGTCTTTCATTTACATTTATGAAAGCCCTAGCGACTGCATCAATTTGTGATGTACGGTCTCATACGGAGGGTAAAAAAATAATCTTGCCAGTTTACGGACGAGAGAGCTAGTGAAATTTGTAATAATGCAAGTAGAAAATTTATAAAATAATTAGTTGTTAAATGTTCTGAAAATGGCCTAAGTTTTAAGGAGGTTTCTCCCTTTTTAATTCATAGGATTATTTCTAATATTATTAATGGAACTTTAAATTTGTGTAAGAATTACCTTGCTATATGATAAAATGCAGAACAGTAAAATGCAAGAATGCACGTTGTTAGGTAATATTGCGGTGACTGTTGAGGCGCATAAATTCGCAAATATTTCCAAGAGAATTATTTCATAGTATGAGTTGTTATACACAACTGTTGACAAATGCAAACAAGAACTGGCATTGCAAGGCGTTATCGATATCAAAAAACTAATCCGACGAAAGTGTGGTGAGGTCAGAGATACAACACCTATGATTTTATCATTTGATTCCGAACGGCTCCCAGATGAAGTTAAGGTGGCATATGTTACTAGCTCGGTTCGCCCATTTATTCCTAACCCAATGAGGTGTTTCCAATGCCAACGTTTTGGACACACTGCAGGTGTTGCAACATGTGCAAAATGCAGTAAGGCGAAACATGACTCTGCCCTATGCAACAGTTCACTTTTATGTGTAAATTGCAAAGGTAAGCATCCTGTTTATTTTCAAGATTTACCAAAAATAAAAGAGGAAAAGAAGATAGCTAAGATCAGAGTAACAGACAAACTTTCCTATTTTGATGCTTAAAAAAGTATAGAGCAATTACGGCTCTTACTTTTTCTAGATCAATTGCTGCAGTTGTTAAAACACTTATTGTTCAACAAACACCAATTATGACATTTACTGCTATTTCAGAAACTTTGTCAAATATGAACAAGGACTTTAATGTGAAGGGTCAAAAATCGGTTGCGGGCCCAATACTCTCAAAACCATAACTGACTACGGTCCAATCTAGACCAAGGTCACAACAAGTGAGATTTCAACCAAAACCAATCAAGTAATCAACTTTTAAGTCAAAGCTTAAACAGGCTAAGTCTGAGTCAAAGCCTGCAAAGACGGCAGCCCAATCTAGGCTAACGCCACCTGAAGTGAAGATTTCTAGCGATCCTGCCTACAAACCCTAATATTAACATGTCAGATATAATAATAATAATAATATAAATAATAATAATAATAATTTATTGCATGCTATCACAGATTTGAGAAAAAAAAATGTTAATAGGAACTCCATAATAAAATAAAATAGTTTACTGTATAAAAAGAAATATATCAATAAAGAATTAAAAAAAATAATGTATAGAATAAAAATCGACTAGAATGTTAAAATAATAAGACTAGCATAAAACAAAAAATACACAATATTTACAATTTAACTTAAACTGCTGCCATTAAGCTATATATTTTCAAAATTGTTATTTAAGTAATTTTCAAAACTGTAAAAAGCTTTTTGGACCATAAATTTTTTTAACGTTGTTAGAAATTGCTTACTTTTGAGGTCTTTTATGCGGTTTGGCAGAACGTTTAAAAATTTAATAGCATAAAAGTTAGTGCCTGTTAGCGATTTGTACAGTCTCAAGCGATTTGGATAAACCATACATTTGCCTCTTGTATTGTACGCATGTTTATCCACGTGTGTACTAAAAGCATTCATGTTGGTTATGATAAATTTTAAGCATTTGTATATATATATATAGGCTAGGTAGTGTGAGAATACGTAGCGTTATGAAAGATGATTTACAATCGTGTCTGTATTGTAAATCGGCTAGTATTCTTATGGCTCTTCTTTGAAACGAGAAAACCCTGTCTTTGATAGCCGAGTGCCCCCATGCAATTAAGCTTTAAGTTATATGACTTTGGCATAATGCAAAATAAGCAATTCAAACGACCTTATTGCTGGCATTGTTTTTTACATTTTTTATTAAAAATATATTTGATGATAGTTTACTCGCTAAAGAATCGCCATGTTCTTTCCAGGTTAGTTCTGAATCTATGTGCAATCCTAGAAACTTAGTACACTTATCATATTCCGTATTTACTGTTCTTACAGAGAACATAACTGATACGGATTTAGATTCAATAATACAGAGACAATTGCTTTCAAATCATTGTGTCGCTAGTTGCATTGCCAATATGCTTTGAGACTGAACAAAATTGATTTCACTTCTTTGAGTTGTAATGGTTGTTTCATCTGCAAACAGAATAACGTTAGCGTTATCTATGTTATGAGAAAGGTCGTTAATATAGATGAGAAATAATAAGGGCCCCAATACAGATCCCTGTAGGACCTTGCAAGTGTCTCAACCATATCTGAGACCTTACCATTAACATTGACTTGTTGCTAACGACTTTTCAAATAAGATAAAATTATTCTGCATTAGGTTGGGTGTAGATTATACACATACAGTTTACGTAAAACAATTGTGTGAGATACACAATCAAATGCCTTCGTAAGATCTATGAATGTTGATAAAGAATATAAACCTTCTTCAAAACCATTAATAGTTTCTTGAATAAGGCTTAAAATAGCATTAGTAGTAGAAAGTTTTTTCTGAAACCAAACTGTTTATTACAGAGCATATTTTGGCTTTCTAAATGCTCTATCAGTTGGTTTTTTAAAAGCTTTTCAAATATTTTTGAAATAATAGGCAACAGACTTATGGGCCTGTAATTTGTTGCTTGGTTCATATCACCTTTCTTGTGTATTGGTAATACAGACGCAATTTTAAGTGCATCAGGAAATACACTGTTTTTTATACACATATTCAATAACCTGGTTAATGATACTATGATAATATTTTTTATTTATTTGATAATGTCTATATTTAGTTCGTAAATATCTTTACTTTTACTTAATTTCATGTTATCTATAGTAGAACGAACAGCATTGATTGAGATCTCTTTAAATGTAAAAGGGACGTTTGCACATTTTTTTACAGCACTACATGTTAAAAGAATTGGATCAATGTCCGATTTAGGCAGTGACTCTAACAAAACATTAAGCAAGTTTAAAAAAAAAATTATTAAAATTGTTAGGAGATAACTCCGAATTACTATGTGTTTGTTTTGTGCGGGTGATTGATGACTTTTCACATAGCTGATGAAACATTCTTGTGTTTTTTAATAAATTCATTGTTTGCCGTAATTTTTGCGTCTCTAATAGCATTTTTATACTCAAATTTGTATTTGTTTTTTAGACTTAACTGTTCTGGATCATTAGATCGGACTGATGGATGTGGAAGTTATTTCCGCACAACTTACTCTGCCAGATGAAATGATGTTAAATAGTGGGAGTTCTTCTACTTCCTTAATAATTCAGAAGAAAAACCAATAAACGCTACAGCTAGACACGAATTGTGTGGCCTGTATAATTGGTAACTTAGTATACACAAAAATTATGTTGAATGTGGTTAAACTAATGCCTTTGCCCGTTTTAGCATTTTTCAATCCCAGAACAACGTCGTCCATAGAATGTTTAAAATGTAAGCGCAAGTAAAAAATGCTAAAACGGGCAAAGGCATTAGTTTAACCATATTTAACATAATTTTAGTGTATACTAAGTTGCCTATTATAGAGGCCACACTATTCGTGTCTGGCTGTAATATACAAAGAGTTAAAATTACGTTTTTAACGTAACTTTAAAAACGGTTTTAACCATTTTACAATAAAACTGTAATGGATAAAATGAACATTACGAATTTTTTTAAATTTTATTAGCCAAAATTTCACCTATCTATAATATAATTTTATGGTTGAAAGTTTAGTTAATTTTTGAGTTTATACTATTTATCGGAAAGATCGTATAAATTTTGATTGTGCTCAGGGTAGAGCGGCATTATTAGTTTGTGATACGGTTTTCAGCAAAGAACTTCGTGTCAACACTTTATTAGAAGCTGTAGCCGTTCAATTTTAACTTCCTTTCTTACTGACCGTTTGCTTAATCTTTCTTTTACTAAACGTCAGTTTGGACATTTGTTTGATTGATTAATTATTTGAACAACTTTTGTCCCCATTTCTTCTTATGGATGATTTTAATGCTCATAACATTATGTGAGGCACAAGTTGAACCGATGTCAGAGGTTGTAACTTGGCCAATCTATATTTAGAACCGGATTTAGTTATTTTAAATAAAGGTAACAATATCTACTTTTCCGTGGCCAATAGATTGTTCTTGGCCTTACTATTTGTTTTCCAAGTATTGCAACATTGCTGGATTAAGAAATCTTGGAACATTTTTATGATAGTGACTACTTTCTAATATTCATTCGCGTGCTTCGTCATAAAATCCATGAAAACCGTCATTGGAATTAGAGAATAAAAGATGCTGATTAGGATAGTTTTGTTCAAGTATTTGATTATGATGACAGAGTCTAGGCCACTATTGACGAAGATGTTGAAAATTTTACCAATTTTTATCATACAAGCAGCTCATGTCAGTATTCCTCTGTTTTCAGGGAAACCTTGCAGAGAGCCCGTTTCTTAGTGGAATTTTCATTGTGAACAAGCTAAATTAAACAAACGCCGTTCTTTTTGAATATTTAATTACTCTAAAACTGAAGAGAATTTGTTAGCTTATTCAAAGTATAAAGCTGTTGCGCGAAGAACTTGCAGAATAGCTAAAAAAAGTGTGGGAATAAGTCAAAAAATTTTTTGGCCAAACCGCATCTGTACCTGTTAGTGGGTTATTGTCAGGTGATCAAATTATTACCGATCTTTTCGTTATCTCAAATATTCTGGCTAATGTATAATTTTATAATTTGACGCTTCCAGTGATGATAATTACGATGAAAGTTTTTAAAAGATTAAAACTAACATTGAGAAGAAACATCTGTCATTTGTTTCCGACGATGATGAAATATATAATTTGTTCAGTGTTTGGGAATTTAACTTGGCATTATCTGAAGCGCACAATACTGTTCCAGGTGCCGATTTGATCTGCAATGCTATGCTTAAGCATTTAAGTTGCTCTGCCAATCTTCAGCTTTTGGCAGTTTATAAGCGTGCATGGTCAGCAGGGTACTGCCTTGAGACATGGAAGCTGGCTATCATCGTACCAGTAATTAAACCTGGTAAAGATAAAAAGCTTACGACAAGTTATAATCCTATCTCTCTAACCTGCTGCTTATGCAAGTTATTAGAAAGAAATATCAATAAGCATCTTACTTGGTTATTATAAGAAGTCTAATTGCTGATATACATGTGGTTCAAAGCGTTATCGTTCTACGACTGATCATCTTGTTCGGCTGGATACAGCAATTAATAATGCCTTTGTGCAGAATCAACATTTTGTCGCTGTATTTTTTGACATTGCAAAAGCATATGACATGACGTGGAAATACAATGTTCTACAAACGCGTCATTTGTGAAGTATTTGCGGAAGCATGGCATTGTTTATACAAAGCTTTTTAACTTTTCGTTTATTTAAGGTACGTGTAGGTGATAGCATCTCGGGCATACATCAGCAACAGAATGGTATTCCGCAAGGGTCCATTTAAGTGTGACGCTATTTATGATAGCTATTAACGGCTTAAGTCAGTTTATCAAGCATCCGGTGAGCAGATGTATGTATGTTGACGACGTAGCTATCTATTTCGCTTCGAGAAACATGCCAACATTGGAACGTCAATTTCAAATAACTATCAGCCGCATTTTGAACTGGGCTAATAATAATAATAATAATAATAAAAACTTTATTTGCTTTGACACATTAAAATACATGGATACGAACGTCAAATAAAATATACTAACAATATGCTTACATTTAAATACACATATAACATACATATTAATAATTATTATTTACGTGGTAATTAGATGAGCCATTTGCATAAAATCGTTGACTGAGTGAAATGCTTGATTGCATAAAAAACTTTTAATTCTGTTTTTAAATTGTTTATAATTTATATTTTGAAATTCCACGGGTAGTTTATTAAAAATTTTTTTAGCTAAATATATATTATTTTCACCGTACTTTTTTGTTTTGTGTTGATCAAGCATTAATGAGTTACCGTTTCTTGTGAAGTAATTGTGATGATGAGACAAATTTTGAAATGATGACAGATTTAATTTGATGAAACATAACGCTTTATAAATAAAAATTGAAAGAAATGTTAAGATGTTATTGTTTACAAATGTGCTTTTGCATGAACACCCATATTGTATGTCAAAAATTAAACGTATAAATCTTTTTTGAGAAACAAATACTCTATGAGCGTGATGAGAAGCTCCCCATAATACTATATTAAATGACATATGAGAGTAGACCAAAGCGTAGTATATGTTTAACAAGGCAGATTTAGTTAAAGCATTCTTTAACTGAAATATTGCAAAGTAGAATTTGTTAATTTTTTTACATGTCGCATCTATATGGGATTGCCATGTTAATTTAGCGTCTACAACGGTGCCTAAAATTTTTGTTTCTTTGGAAAAAGTATATTCACCAACAGTTAACTCATTTATTGTTCTATTACCAAACTTCATACAAATAGTTTTGTTTTTATTAAGTATTAACTGATTTTTATTTATCCACAGTTCTAATTCAGTTATTATTGAGTTAGCTTTTGTATTTATTTCTTCCACCGCACTAACAGACTATGAAATTGTTATGTCGTCTGCGTACATAACAATGTTACAGTCAGCGTCATTTGAAAACATTTCTGGCAAGTCGTTCACAAATAGTAGGAATATTAAAGGCTCTAAATTTGAACCCTGCGGTATGCCACAATTAATAATTTTCTCCTGAGATAACTGATTCCCAATATTAACTCTAATCTTTCTATCTGTAATATACGATCGAATTAGTTCAGAAAATATACCACGAAAACCTAAAACGTTTAGTTTTTTAATGATGAATTCTAAGTTTAAAGTGTCAAATGCAGCTGTCATATCAAAGTAAAGTGTAACTACATATTGACCTTTATCAAGTTCACTATATATGAAACGAAAGTATTCAATTGACGCTGTTTCTACTGACATATCAACCCTATACCCATGCTGTGCAGGATGAAGAAGTTTATACTTTTCTAAAAACAATGTAACTCGTTTGGCTATCAGTTTTTCAAAATTTTTTGATATAGACGATAGAATTGATATTGGTCGGTAGTTACTAATATTTAATTTACAATCCTTTTTGTGCAATGGTATCACAAGAGCGGTTTTAAAAACTAAAGGATAAATACCTTCTTGAATAGCTTTATTAAAAAGATCAGTTAAAATTCTACTAATATATGGAAATATTTCTATTAACAGTTTTGTTGAAATATCATCTAAACCCGACGACGTCTTAGATGCCATTTTATAAAGTGTGTTAATTGCTTCTGCTTCTTCTATAGGATACATAAAAAATGATTTATTTGGCAAGTTAGTTGAGGTTGTACAAGATGCTGATAGTGATTTACCAAAATGTTGATTTAATTTGTTTTGCGCTAAACTAGAAAAGTATGATGAAAGATATTATGTTAACATTAGTTGTGATTAGCAATTGATTTACTTTTAATACAAGCAAAACGTTGTTTATCCATTTTTGTAGAAGGTGAACTTTACACGATGTCCCTTAACTATATTTTGGGGAAAAACCTATTCCTGTACAGGATAGTGTTTAATTTTTCGGTTTTACATTTGACCGTGCTTTAATTTGCACGGTGTGATAGCTCAGTTATAGAGCATTAGCGTAGCACGCTAACAGTTCGGGGTTCGATCCCCGAATATGACTGAAATAATAACTTGCTCTTTATCCACCGGGGTAATTCGGAAGTCACCTAATAAGCCGTTGATCTCATCAACCCCTTCAAACAAGTCGTAAGACTTCTGGGGCGATGTAAAATAGCTGTAAAACGCGAAATAATAATAATAATAATAATTTTAAATTCTCATTTAATAAACCTAAAATCAAGATGTGTTTTGGCACTAAACTGCTCAGGTCTTTGAGTGAAAAGTCATGGGGAGCGAATCGGAAAACAATTCTACTTTTGCATCGCGCTTTGATGCGTTCAAAACTAAAAATATAAACAATAATTTTAAACACAAAACGATGATTGTTGGTATACTTTGGACAGTATACACGATTGATAATGTCTATTTTATTATTGCAATTTCTACATAAAATTTTAAGAAAATTTGTGTTTTTTTTTTAAATATAAAGAAAATAGATAGTATTTTACATATAAATAAGATTAATGTAAAATAAACTAATTTAAAAATATTTGTATCATTTATTGGAATGTATGCTATTGCAACATGGTTTTAAATTTGAGGAGTCATTCATCAATTATTCCAATTTTAATAGGAATTACAATGTTATTTACACTATTTTTATTTTTTATTGTTATTAAAGAAAGAATTAATTTATTAAATTTATCTATTAACAATATTGGAGACATACATTATTTTAAATATCAAAATGAGTTTTATAAGCAGATCGATAACATGATTTTTGTTCAGAATTTAATTGGAGATTTGGTGGAAACTTTTAATGAAATATTTGGAATACTGTTATTTATAAATATTATGTGTACTTTGTTGCATTTGTTGAGTTATATAAATAATATACACATGATTATTTAGAATATGATTTGAGTAAACGTTAATCGATGTCTTTTTTGGTGCATTTTATTTTTGGTAAGTAAATTATTTTTATTAATGAAAAACAATACTAAACAAATTAAAATGTTTGTTTTTAATGTAATTATGTTTAATGTGTTTTTTTTTTAATTTACTCACCATAAAAAACATTGAGCGTTTTTTATGGTGAGTAAATTAGTTAATTAAATTTATTACATTAATTTAAAATCAATAAAAGTTCATTAGTTCAATAGTAGCAACCAATACATCATGACTTACTACGCAGATAATATAAAATTATTGTTAACTATTACTGCTTATTTTGGTTTAATACCGTTTTACAATTCAAAAATTAATTCATTTCAAGTGAGACGTTATTACAGCTATGGAGTTATTATAACTACACTTTTACTTTTAGCTTACAGTTATGTTGGTCAGATAGAAACACTATTGGCAGACAATGGTAGTTTAATAATTACTAGTTTGATATGGATATCATATATATTTGCTGTACTATATATGGTATTTTCTTTGACTACATACAATGCCCCATTAATTGAAAGATTTTTTAGAAACGTCAATAAAATAGATTTAGTAACAAAAAATATTTTTGAAGTACCTCATCTTAAAGTAAAGTATTTTAATTTTAAAATCATTATTATATACAGTATTATGGTTTTATTATTAGCATGGAATTTACTTACATTTGATAGTTTATATTCAAATTTTCCTATTATTATTACATTGATACCCTATATTAATGTTGTAATGTTAACTACGTTAATTAAATGCATTCAAGATCGAAGTAGTATAGTAAATGTTGCTATATATAAGTTTAGTGAAACTAAAATAATTGAAATTGGTAATGATATACATAGTCAGATGGATCTACTTATAACATCGCAATATCTTGTTGGTGAATTGGTGGATTTGTTACAAGCTATATACGGTTCTCAATTGTTTGTATTTATGATGTTTGTTGTTACACAAATTATGAGTTATATAAGAATTATATTGGCTAATGAAACTTATAATAGTTTATATATTCATGTGCAAATTTTCTGCTGGTGTGGCTGCTATGTGGTGAGTTATTTTTATTTATATTATTGATAGAAATCCGTTTGCAATTAGTAGTTATAAAGGAATACTCTAATTAGTCTACAAATATTAATTACAATTGTGCAATTGCTTATTAATATTAACATTTTAATAATGCATTTTGATCTATTTATATTTTATATAAAAGTGTTATTTTGTTTAGTATTTAATTAAACTAATTAATTTCATTACATTAGTTCTCTAACAAATAAACAATTTTTCATTAGTACAATAATTTCAACCAATACATCATAATTTATTACACTGATAATATGAAATTATTGTTAAATATTTGTGCTTTTTTTGGTTTAATGCTGTTTTACAATTCAAATACTAATTCGTTCCAAGTAAAACGTTACTACAGCTATGCAGTTATTATAACTTCTTTGATTTTCAAAATTATTATTTATTTAAGTTAAATTCTAAAAGTTTTGAAATAGCATAATGTTATAATTACGCCGTCATTATGGCTAGGTTATTTTTCATCTGTATTTTATTTTAGATTTTTATTAACTTCATACAACGCGTCATTAATTGAAATTTTTTTAGAAATGTTAACAAAATAGATTTAATTGCAAACCATATTTTAAATTGAAAATATTTTAATTGTAAATTAATTGCAGTATACAGTTTTTTGTTTTCTATAATAACATTTGGCTTACTTTTAAATGGTATGTCGGCAGAAAATTTTCTTGTAATTGTTATTATGTGCTTCACACTAATGTTTTGATGTTATGTACTTTAATTAAAAGCATTTATGATTATATTAAAGTGGTGCAACTAGCTATTAATATTCAAATAATTGAAATTGAAAATGATATATATATATATATATATATATATACTCAGATCAAATTGTAATGTTTCAAAATCTTATTGGTGAATTGGTGGACTTGTTTCAAGCTATATATGGTCCACAACTATTAGTAGAATTGATTTTTATTGTTACGCAATTTGGGTTGTTTAAACATGGTTTTATTTAATAACATTTTTGCAAGTTTGCAAGTGCAGCTATATCTATTTCTTTTGTGCGTCTGCTTTGTGTTAAGTTATTATATGAATTATTTATTAATCACTTGGGTATTATTATTCAAAAAAAAGTTGAGAGTTGTATTATGTAAAAGTTAGTTGTATTCTACAAAAAAATATTAACAAAAGTGATTTTTATGTTTGCTCTAAAATATATAAAAATAATAGTTTTTTGTAATCTTAGCAGAAATTGAAAATTTATAACAAACTTGAGATTGAAAAAATTTTCATTTTTTTTTGCCAGAAACTCTTGGAGAACTTATTTACTCTTTTTCCTCAGGTTTGGTACTCCTACCGGATTTTTTGTTTGTTTTGATAATAAAAACTGTTGATGCAGCTAGCGGATCTGAAGCTAGAATTTTTTTGTATTGAGAGTTGTGCTTCCACACGAGCGTTCTTCTGCTCTATACTTGTTCAGTTGCTTTGGTTTAAGTTGCTTCCTATTGTTATGTTTGTCGGAGACTGGGTTTGTTGGATGTGACTTATTGCCAATGGCAACACTTGTTACGTTTCACGCTGATAGTATTCTCAAGTGGTTGTCTAGTTTTTTTTTTCTTTTTGCTATCTTTTGCAATTGGAGTTTCCAAAAGTTCTTACACACAGTCAGCTTTGGATGTTTTTTTATAGCCGCCTGGCTAGTAATATTTACTCCAGGTATTGTCTTCCAGCAAGGTTTTTAGTGATTGTTTTTTTATTAAGTTCTAGTTGTGTGGCATGATGCTTACGGCCAGTAAGTTAAACTATTGATTAATTAAATAGAAAACACATTTATGAAGATGATGGAATTTGTCCGGCTTCTGTAATACTAACCGTTTTAAGTTTTGATTTTTTTAAAGCAAAGTCCCAAAATTCTGAAAAAAAAATGATATTAAAATTATCAACTTTTACTGATTGTAATCAAAATATTTTACCAAATAATTTGGATACAAATCTTTGAAAAAATTTAAAAGCTGCACAACTTAAACTTGGTTCCCTCCTACCCACCCAAGCGTTTGTTATCAAGAAATTTATTGTAAACTATTTGCCTGTTACATTGCTAGCAATTGACAAGTATTCTTTTGTTAAGTATAGCAGCAAAAATACAAGAAACGGTTTAACTTATAAATTTTTATATTACCAACTTGGGCGGGTGGGTGGGTAATTGTAAAAAAAGCTGTTTTCCTAAAACTTAAACTTGGTTTTCGCCCACCCATCTAAGCGTTTGTTATCAAGAAATTTATTGTAAACATTGGTAACAATTGACAAGTATTTTCTTGTAAAGTATAGCCTCAAAAACATAATCTAGGGTTTAACTTAAACTTTGTTCCCGCCTACACACCCAAGCAGCACCCACAAAAAAATTGTAAATTAATCACCTGTTACATTGCTAACAACGGACTAGTATTCTTTTAATAAGTATAACAGCAAAAACACAAGAAATGCCTTAACTTGGGTAGGTCACAATAGAAAAAATTGCTTACCATACCTAACTAACGTTTATTTTGTTTTTCAAATGTATAATGACATTTAAAAGTTGACAGAAATTTAGTTTTATGTTTGACATTTACGAAATGGGACGCTTTATACTTAAACAAAGTTAGAAAATAATGAAAAATTACATCTAAAGTGGTAAGTCTTCTACTCAAACGGTAAGAAATTTACGAAACAAATTTTATAGAAAAAAAATCTTTTCAACGCAGTTTGTGGACCAATTTGTGAAGCAAGTTTGCAAAATTGGATTGATAGTTGATAAAACAAATCGTCCACGTTCTCATCCAGTGCGCTCAACCGAAAAAGTTAATGCTGTTGCTCAGAGTGTGCGTGAACATGCATTAACATCAACTTGTCATCGTTCTCAGGAACTGAACATTTTTTGCACTTCTCTGAAGAAAATTTTGAATAAAAACTTTGGTTTAATGGCTTTCTAAGTTCAATTAGTTTTAGAATTGTAGCTTCATGACTATCCAATCTGTTTTCAGCTTGTCCAATAAGCTATAGCCTATATCGAACAACGAGTTGTATACATAAATTATTGTTGCTCTTCATTTAAATTGAATTTAAAGTGGTATAATATTAACTGATTTGAACCAGTTTTAGTGTGTGTGTTAATGATTTCACGAGGAATAATATCATCATTTTGTTATGAAAATCGGACTTTAATAACAAACAATAATTGTGTTTGCAGTGTGTAAAACGGCGTGGAATTGTTTTTTTATAACATATACGCGAGGAACAAAAATATATTGATTTAAAAACGAGGGTCATTGAACTCTGTTTTTTGTTCTTTGAAAAATAAAATAAAGAATTATAAATTATTAAAAATGGGTTATCTCTGTTTAAAGTGTAATGCTGCTACAACTTCGAGTGACATACAATGTGATATATGTAAAAAATATATCCACTCTACGTGCAGTGGTCTTCTTCGTGCAGAGGTGTTATGTTTAACAAATAAAGACAGAAAGTTTGGCTATACTTGTAAAAATTGCAAGGATTCGCTAATGGCAATGAAAGAATTGCACGAGTTAGTAATGGAGTTGAAAAAAGAAGTAGACGCATTGAAAAGCAAATGCGCTAATGCAGAATCTGTATCGGATTCAAATCAATTTCAAGAAAAAAATGAACAAATTATAGCGGAAATTCGAGAACGGGACAATCGCTCAAAAAACCTGCTTATATTTCATCTGGACGAGTCGAAGAAAACATCGAATCCAGCAAGGTCGCAAGATGACGTCGATAGGGTTAAGTCTATTTTAACACCATTTCAAAACATATCATTAGCCGAAGTTAATGTACATCGGCTAGGAAAATATTGCGATGAAAAACATAGACCAATTAAAGTAATTTTAAAAAACGAAATGGATGTATTAACTATACTTAGAAATAAGGCATTAATTAGCAATAAAATAAAAGTAAACTCCGACAAAACAAAAATAGAAAGAGATCATTTAAAATTTTTAAATAAAAAATTATTAGAAATGATAAATAATGGTGACAACTCAAAAACAATTAGGTATATCAATAATGTACCCAAAATTGTAAATAAAAAAAACTAAGTTATTGCGGCATGCCTAATGATATTATGTATGTTAATATTCAAAGTTACTTATCCAAGAAGGATCAACTCATTATGGCAATTGAAACATTAAAACCAAACATTATTTTATTAAGTGAAACTAGAGTTACTGAAAATATATTAGATATAGAATTAAAATTAAACGGATTTAATCATTTTTATTTATATTCTGCAAATAGGCATACCGGAGGTGTAATTATATTTGTTAAAGATGATATAAAAATTAATTATAATAATATAAAATATTATACTGCTGATAGTAATTATTGGTGTATAGTAATGAAAATTAAACTAAATAAGGAAAACTGGTTAATAGGGGTTACATATAATTCTCCCAGCGCAAATCACGCTGTGTTTATTGATGCGTTAGAATCTTGTTATGACGAAGTAGAATTAGCAACACATAAGTTTTTATTGATGGGAGACTTTAATATTAACTATATCGATAATAATAATTATTACACTAAGCAAATAAAAAATGTTCTATTTTCATTGGGTTTAGAACAAATCATTAGTTTACCTACAAGAGTCACTGATCGTAGCAGTACATTAATAGATTATGCAGTTACGAATAGTATAAACTTAAATGCCAAAGTATTAGATATACCTAAAATATCCGATCATTCAATAATTACAGTTAGATTTAAGAACATACATAATTTAAATAATTCCTTCAAATATACTAGAAACCTAAGTAAGAATAAGTTAAAATTAGTTAATGAAAAGCTTATAGTATGTACATGGCCATTAGATTCTACAAATGTAAACGAGATTACTAACTCATTATTTTATAATATTTCTTGTGCACTAGACGAAGTAGCTCCTTGTATGAAACTTGTACAGAATAGAAATCCTTGGTTTGATATAGAATTAAAAGAACAAGCTGGCAAAAGAGACCGTGCCTATAAGCTTTTTAAAATAAATTATAATTCAACAAATAAAAATATGCTTTTCCAATCTTATAAAACCGAACGTAATAGATTTGTTAATTTGTTAAAAATAAAGAAAAATAACTATTATTTCAATGAAATAGATCGAAATAAACATAACTCTTACTCAATGTGGAAAACATTGAAAAAACTAATAGGACCTTCAAATAATAGTATATCACATTACATTTCCTTCCCAAATAATAATGGGCGTAAGATAGCAACCTCAGATGAAGAGAAAACATACCAATTTAATATTTACTTTAAAAATAGCATTGTTCAAATATCTGAATCAATTGACTTTGTTGAAGAATGGTCATGTGATAATTATAGACAAATAAATTGCAAATTTGATAAATTTGATATGATCACGTTTTCTAACCTACATAAAATAGTTCTTAGTTTTGACAATAAAATGAGTAATCATAATATTGTTAATAACAAAGTATAAAAAAGTGTATTCAATGTCATAGGTCATGTATTACTTCATCTATTAAATACGTCATTAGATAATGGAGATTTTCCTACATGTCTTAAATCGAGTGTTATCTGTCCTATACCTAAGACTAACGATAAGTACTTAGTAGAGAATTATAGACCTATAAATACATTGCCAGCGATTGAGAAATTGATTGAAAAAGCAGTTTACACTCAATTATATGAATATTTTGTGGGAAATGATTTATTTATGAAAAACCAGTCCGGATTTCGAAAAGATCATTCTTGTGAATCTGCACTACAATTAACCATCTCCAATTGGAAGGAAGATATATGCAGCGGACAATACATAGTCGCAGTATTTCTAGATTTAAAAAGGGCATTTGAAACAATTGAGATAAAGGTTTTGATTCAAAAGCTGAAATATTATGGCATAGGTAGAACCGCGTTAAAGTGGTTTGTCGATTATTTAACAAAGCGAAAACAGAAAACAAAAATTGGTAATAGTTTATCTGAAGAATGTGATGTTGAAATTGTGGTACCACAAGGTAGTTGCTTGGGAACTTTGCTATTCCTCATTTATATAAATGATATTGAATATTTTATTAACAAAGAATATACTTTTTTAAACCTATTTGCGGATGATACACTAATTTCAGTTAGTTCGGATAGTCTCGATGATGCTGTTCTTAAGCTGAATTCACAATTGCAAAAATTAGACAGATATTTCAAAATAAACAAACTTAAACTTAATACAGATAAAACAAAAGCCATGATTATTTCTTTAAAGCATAAAATTTCGTATTTAGATCCGCTAAATATAAACATTTACATAAACAATGAACGCATAGAAGTCGTAGATCATATAATATATTTAGGATTTAATCTTGATAATTGCTTAAATTTTCAAAAACATTTTGAATATATTTATAATAAGATTTAAAAAAAATGTACTTTTTCTCAAGAATATCTGTTAACTTGTCAACGTATTCAAAAATTACAGTATATAGGTCAATCATCCAACCGCATTTTGACTACTGTAGTTCTGTATTATATTTATTACCTCAACCAAATATTAATAAACTGCAAATCTTACAGAATAGAGGTATGAGAATAATATTGAGCTGTAATAGGTACACACCAATAGCATCTATGTTAAGTGCTCTACAATGGTTATCAGTATCGGACAGATTAACATTTCTTACAATGACATTTGTTTTCAAAATTTTAAAAGGAGATTTTCCAAATTATTTAATGACCAAATTTCGCTTTAATAGAGATATTCACAATTATAATACTAGAATATTAAATAATTTTAATGTCCATACTTCAACAACTAAATATGGTACTCTTTCCTTATACCATAAAGTGTTAATAGATTTTAATAAATTACCTAGTGATATTACTAATTTATTATCGGTTAAAAACTTTAAATTTGCATTAAAACAATTTATTATAACAAATAGTATTTCATAAACTTTAAAGTATTTATGTGTGATAATTTGTTATTTATAGGTTAGTTATTAATTAATATGTATGTATTCATTATTTTACTATGTATTAGGCATGTCCTAGTTAATGAAATAAATATTATTATTATTATTATTAAAAAAAAAAAATAGATTGTTTGGCGGATGAAGCTTATTTTTATCTTGGAGGCTATGACAATAAGCAAAATTGTTGCATTTGGGGATCAGAAAATCCACATATGACTATTGAACAACCTATACCACCACAACGAGTAACCGTTTGGTGTGGTTTTTAATCTCGTGGCATTATTGTGCCATTTTTTTTAAATGAGCAAGGAGCCGCCGTTATCGTCAATAGCGAAAGTTAATTTGGAAATTGAATAATCAGCCGAAATGCTAATGTCAATTTGCCGTCTAGAAACTGTGATTTGACCTTGTTGGATTTTTTTTTTGTGGGGAGACTTTAAGGATCTTAAGGTTTTACGCTAACTATCCAAATACGATTGATGCCTTAAAACACAAAACCAAAGTTGCCATTCATGCAATTGAATCCCAAACAATCAAAAATGTACTAAATAGGGTTAACCGTACTGTCGAGCCAGCCATGTCAATCATTTAAATGATGTATTTTATTTTAAAATGAAAATGTTCAATTTTTCAAATAAAGTTATAATTTTGAAAGAATAATCATTGATATTTTATTTATAGCCAATTTAAATTTTAAAAGTTAGTAGGCTATACTCTTTACAACTAATAATAATAACTCATTAATACTAAATATTTCTGACACAATTAATTAGTTATTTAGTTTTATTGATCTATTTATGAAATCAGCAACTGAATAATAATAAAACCATTAAAATGAACACGTTTAATACAGATACATGCATATACCATGATTTAGAAAAGATGCATAATTCTAGACCTGTAAAACATAGTTATAAAAGTTTTTTTTTATAGTTAACGCAACGCACGCCAATCCTCCCAACTACCACTCTGTGCTTAAACAACGTATATTAATTAGCCTAACACTATTTAGCAACAATATCTATAATAATGAAGAAGTGGCTATTATTTGACCTCATCGCTTCACTGCGCAAAAGTTACTAAAAATTTTTTGTACGTCCCAAGCCCCCAAGTATTAATCTACAATTAGTGCTTCTCTCTACAGGTTTAATACTTTGTTGCTAAATTTTAAAACAAAATTTATAATTTATAATTTTACATGCTTTGAATTAAAAACTAAATGGCTAGTGTTACGTATGCCATAAAGCAATTACGTTATAATTATTTGCAGATTTTTAGAGCAAATGAGATCTGAACAAAAATAATATTTCATAGCGATAGATGCACCAATTTATTGTTTACTTTTAATATAAACAACGAGTATCATTCATTTGAAAAAAGTTTATACGATAATTGCTACATTACTAGCTGATTATGTATGGATTTGCTTAAAAGCTTATTATGTGACATACTTAAGTCATAATTTTTATAAAATCAGTTTCTTAAAGTTTAGTTTTTTTTGTAATAATAAATAATAATTAGATGATGGTGGCCGTTACTATGTGATAGTTTATTATAAAATAAATAAAACATATTTACTAAGTTTTATATCACAAATATATTTAAAAACCGTTATATGTTTTAACTTTTACAAGACCATGATCGGAAGGTGATACAAACAAAAACAAATATTTAAGAAAATTTACAATGCATATATTCGATGAAAAATTACATTAAAATGATGATGAATTACATACAATAATACAAAAAAAAATTATCTGCTTTTTCTTTTACGAACAGATATCTTAGTACTACGGATTGAGGCGCAACCAAAAATGAAATCTGTTGGTTGTGAATGTACATACACTTAGCGGTAGTTTTACAAGTAAACATGCAAATATAGATGAAGATTTGCTTCTTATGTTAACCTTTTTTACGTTTGATCAAAATCAAGTAGTTGTTGGAATTTGGCAAATTTTTTTGTAAAATTTGCGCAAAAATACAACGTTTGCTTCTGCTATTAACAGGTCCACATCAGTTTTTAATTCATAATTGAGTTCACAAGCTCAAATAGGCTTTTTTTTGCTTTGTTTGTTAGAGATTTAGAGGTTTTTTATTGTTAGCTAAAACTTTTATATTTTTTGTTTATTAGTATTTTGCAGTCGGAAGCAATTTTTCCTGATGATGCAAATTAGTTGTAATTTTTATTTGGTGTTGATTTAAGAAGTTAAATCAAGTTTTTAAAGTATATAAGCTTATATTTTAGTGTTAATTTATACAGCATAGAAAAATTTAAATATATTGGAGTTTTTTTTTTACTTTTTTAAATTTTGGAAACAAAAACTTTTTTTTTATAAAAGTAACAACTAATTTGGTAATAAAAGCAATAAAATAAAAACCTGTTAGTGAAAAAAAATATAAGAAAAATTAAACAAATCTTTAAGTAACAAAATAAAACAATTTAAAATAAAAAAAATAAATAAATTGTCGTTTTATGGTCTTTTGTCAAGCAAATTAAAATTTAAAGTTTTAGTTGCAATAATATAGCCGACTATCGTTGCCTAAAATGTTTTTTTTTTTTACATTTCAAACAAAGACTGTTCAGGACGGAGCGTGTGAACCTTACAACTAAAATTATTTTAATAAACTCCCCTACTCTCAAATTTGCGTTGTCAGCTTGGGTTTTTACACTAAGATTTTTCTCTGTTTTGGTGTAGTTAAATAATCTTTTCAGTGGTTAGGAATCTATTTGAAATTGATGGTCCATTTGCACAGACAGTAGGGTGTTTACAACTGAAATGTAACTACTCAGTTACCTGCGCGGTTTGCGACAACAGAGCTAAGAAATTTTGCTCTGCTTACCCGTTTCCAAGAATTATTCTTTAGATGATAGATGTTACAGTTTTTGCATTTTGTTAATAGATAGATCTGCTACTACAAACTAAAACGGTTAATTGGTTTACGATCTGCTTTGCAAAATCTGAAGTAATTACTAAAGCTCATACGTCGTCAGCAGTTTATATCCACGTTTTGTGTTTTAGATTTTTTAAATTAAATTAAGGTCTATAGACCTCGGAATTTACTTAAATAAATAATATTTTTTGAGTTTTATGTTAGTTAATTTTTTATAATTTGTAAACCAATTAAGTTCTTTTATTATTATTAAACATAAAGTTTTATTGCAATTTCTAAGATCTGGCATTATTTTTGTTTACTTTATAATTTTTTAAAAATGGGTTCTGTTTCTATCATCAATTTGTTGGTATCAAATTAATTTAAGAGTAAGCGTATAATTTTTTGTCCGTCTGTTTGTTAATGTATTTTACGCTAATATTATAACTACTAAAATGATTTATTGATAAAAAAAACAAATTTTACTTGAATGTTTTTTTGCTTACTATAGCAAACTAGTTTTTCTTATTTTGATTATGGCAAAAGATTTTTGAAAACAAACAAACTCTTTTTCTAAAAATAAAAAATAAAAAATAATTAAAAAAATAAATAAATTAAAAAAATAAAGTTAAAAAATTTAAAAAAAAAACAAAAAAAAAATTAAAATTAAAACATTAAAAAAATTAATTAAAAAAGTGTTTATTCAACAAGTATTAAATTTATTTCTGGTCAGCTTAGTAGATCTTCTCCACTTACTTTATACATAATATTACAAACAATTTATGTTACATTGCCGCAGCTGCTTCTTTTTTTTAATGTTTTTTGTGTTTTTATTAATCTTTTTATTGTTATTTTTTAAATCAATCCTTCCACCACATATGGTATTAGTTCTGGTAGGATTTTACAGAAAGATTTCGGGTGAGACTTTTTTATTTGATGACTAAGAAGCTATAAATAGTGTATACTAAATAATTCTTAAACGCAATTGTTAAATTTAATATAAAACTATTAAATCTCTCGTAAACCGTCGCTTCAAGAACACTTTTAAATATTCTAGTAAGTAAACTTTGTAAAACAAAATGAAGGTTTTCTTCGGTAACTTTTAAAAAGAAATTTTATTGTAGTTAATTGTATATGACTTCAATATTATTTTTTTACACTATTCTTGGGCATACTGAATTTGAATTTAAAAAATTAAAGTTGTTTTTATTATAAATTATGTTAAAAGCACTTAATTAAGTTCTTATTAACAATTTAATTATAAGTTTACTCAAGTTAATTTCCTAAATTATAATCATAAACAAATGTACTTTCATTTAATTAATAATCCAATTAACATAATTATCTTTTCTATTCCTATCACAAAATTCTATCAGTTTGTTCTAACTTTGCAACATGGCTGTACAATTTGCTGACAGTATACTAACACTAATAATATTATCTTCATATATGGGCATGTTACCATTCTATAACAAGAAAACTAAAACATTTAAAGCATATCCTATTTTCAATTATATTGTATCAGCTATAGTTTTACTATTGCTTGCAATTGTTTATTATATGCAAAATATAAACGATAATTCCAAATACAAATCGATGATTGTTGGTATACTTTGGGCTGTATACATGATTGTTAATGCCTATTTTATTATTGCAATTTCTACATGGAATTTTAAGAAAATTTCGGAGTTTTTTGAAAATATAAAGAAAATAGATAGTATTTTAAACATAGTTAAGATTAATGTGAAATATACCAATTTAATAATATTACTATCATTTATTGGAATGTATGCTATTGCTACATGGAATTTAAGTATGTGGAATCAAGCATCAATTATTCCAATTTTAATGGGAAATACAATGTTATTTACAGTATTTTTATTAATTGTTTTTATATTACAATATATTAAAGAAAGAATTAATTTATTAAACTTGTCTATTAACAATATTGGAGACATACATGAATATAAATATCAAAATGAGTTTTATATGAAGATCGATAACATGCTTTTTGTTCAAAATTTAATTGGAGATTTGGTGAAAACTTTTAATGATATATTTGGAATACTGTTATTTATGAATGTGATGTTTACTATGGTGCATTTGTTAAGTTATATAAATATTATACTAACACATGATTATTTGGAGTATGATTTGAGTAAACGTTTATCGATGATTTTTTGGTGCATTTTATTTTTGGTAAGTTTTTTGGATATTTATAAACTATTTTTATTAATGAAAAACCAAACCATTTTTTAATTTAATTACTTTTAGTTTATAAACGATGTAATTATTTTTAATATGTAATTTTGTATATGCTTTATGCTAAGTAAATTAGTTAATTAATTTTATTACATTAATTTCAAATCAATAAATGTCCGTTAGTTTAATAGTAGCAACCAATACATCATGACTTACTACGCAGATAATATAAAATTATTGTTAACTATTACTGCTTATTTTGGTTTAATACCGTTTTACAATTCAAAAATCAATTCATTTCAAGTGAGACGTTATTACAGTTATGGAATTATTATAACTACACTTTTACTTATAGTTTGCAGTTATGTAGGTCAGAGAGAAATACTATTGGCAGACAATGGTGGTTTAATAAGTTCATATTTGATATGGATATTATATATTCTTGCTCTACAATATTTTGTATTTTCTTTGACTACTTACAATGCCCCATTAATTGAAATTTTTTTTAAAAACGTCAACAAAATAGATTTAGTAACAAAACATATTTTTGAAGTACCTCATCTAAAAGTAAAGTATTTTAATTTTAAAATCATTATAATATGCAGTTTTATGATTTTATTATTAACATGGAATTTGCATTCATTTGGTAGATTTTCTGCTATTATTTCTATGATACCCTATATTCAAGTTGTAATGTTAACTACATTAATTAAATGCATTCAAGATCGAAGTAGTGTAGTAAATGTTGCTATAATTAAGTTAAGTGAAGCCAAAATAATTGAAATTGGTAATGATATACATCGTCAGATGGATCTTCTTATTACATCGCAATATCTCGTTGGTGAATTGGTGGATTTGTTACAAACTATATACGGTTCTCAATTGTTTCTACTTGTGATGTTTGTTGTCACTCAAATTATGAGTTATATAAGGATGTTATTGGCTAATGAAACCTTTAGAAATTTATATAATCATGTGCACTTGATCTGCTGGTGTGGCTCTTATGTGGTGAGTTATTTTTATTTAAATTATTGATAGAAATCAATTTGCAATTACTAGCTATAAAAGAATACTCTAATTAGTCTACAAATATTAATTACAACTGTGAAATTGCTTACTAACATTAACATATTAATAATGAATTATAATCTATTTATGTTTAATATAAAAGTGTTATTTTGTATAGTATTTAATTAAACTAATTAATTTCATTACATTAGTTTTCTAACAAATAAACAAATTTTTATTAGTACAATAATTTCAACCAATACATTATGACTTATTACGCTGATAATATAAAATTATTGTTAAATATTTGTGCTTTTTTTGGTTTAATGCTGTTTTACAATTCAAAAACTAATTCGTTCCAAGTAAAACGTTACTACAGCTATGCAGTTATTATAACTTTTTTGATTTTAATAATTACCATTTATTTAAGTCAAATTGAATTAGTTTTGGAAGAAGGGCATAGTGTTATAATTACGTCGTTTATATGGCTAAGTTATTTATTGTCTGTATTGTATTTAATATTTTCTTTAACTTCATATAACGCGCCATTAATTGAAATTTTTTTTAGAAACGTTACCAAAATAGATTTAATTGGAAATCATATTTTTAAAATTCCTTTTTCTATGATAAAATATTTTAATTGTAAATTAATTGCAGTATACAGTTTTTTGTTTTCTATAATAACATTTGGCTTACATTTAAATGGTATGTCGTTAGAAAATGTTCCTGTAATTATTATTATGTTCTTGACTTACACTAACGTTTTGATGTTATGTACTTTACTTAAATGCATTTTTGATCGTATAAAAGTAGTGCATCTTGCTATTAATAAATTTATTAATATTCAAATAATTGAAATTGGAAATGATATTCATACTCAGTTAGATCAAATTTTAATGTTTCAAAATCTAATTGGTGATTTGGTAGACTTGTTTCAAGCTATATATGGTCCACAACTATTAGTAGTTTTGATTTTTGTTGTTACGCAAGTATTGGGTTGTTTAAACATGGTTTTATCTAATAACATGTTTGCAACTTTGCAAGTGCAGCTACATCTGTTTCTTATGTGCGTCTGCTTTGTGGTAAGTAATTATATAAATTATTTATTGATCACTGCACTTGGGTATTATTATTTAAAAAAAAAAGTTGATAGTTGTAAAAGTTAGTTTACTTGTATTTTACAAAAAAAAATAACAAAAGTAATTTTTATGTTTGCTGTAAAGTATATAAAAATAATAGTTTTTTGTAATTTTTGCAAGAATTGAAAATTAACAACAAACTAAAGATTGGAATTTATTAAATTTTATTTTTCTGTTTTGCTTTTGCTAGAAATTCTTAGAGAAATTCATTATTCTTTTATCTCAGGCTTGGTACTTTATCCGGCTGATTTTTTGTCTTGATAATAAAAACTGTCGGTGCTGCTAGCTGATCTGAAGTTGTCGCTAGAATTCTCTTGTTTTGAGGGTTATGCTGCTACACTTGCGTTCTTCTTGCCTATTCTGTTTAAGTTGCCTCTTACCGTTTTGTCTGCCGAGACTATGTCTATTGGCTGTGATTTATTGCCAATGGCAACATTTTTGTTACGCTTTATTCTGGTAATATTTTCAAGTGATTGTCTAGCTAATTCACACACTATTTGCGATTTTTCTTTCTCTTTGCTATCTCTTGCAATCGGGGTTTCCCAAAAAATTTTCACACAGTTCGCTTTGGGTGTTTTTATATAGCTAGTAATATTTACTTCAGGTGTTGTGTTCGAACAAGGTTTTTAGTGATTGCTTTTTTGTCAAGATTTGGTTGTGAGACAAAATGCATACAACATTTTTGATTAATTAAATAGAAAACACTTTTCTGAAGATGATGGAATTTGTTTGCTCTCACTAATACTTTTTAACGCAAAAAGTCCCAAAATAGTGAAAAAAAAGTTTGATATTGGTATTTTTGACTTTTACTGATTGCTTTAAAAATTAAATTATTGATAAAATTGGATAAAAATTTTTGAACAAATTTAAATATTGAAAAACTGCTTGCGCACAACCAAAACTTGGTGCCCGCCCACCCACTCAAGTGTTTGTTATTAAGAAATTTATTGTAAACTAATCGTCCGTTACATTGCTAACAATTGACAATTAGTAGTCTTTTGTTAAGTATAGCAGCAAAAACACAAGAAGCGGTTTAATTTAGTAGAAAAAGATGTTTGCCTACAATTTAAACTTGATTCCTGCTCACTTACCTAAGCGATTGTTATCAAGAAATGTATTGTAAACTTATTGTCTGTTACATTGATAACAATTGACAAGTATTTTCTTGTTAAAAATAGCAGCAAAAACACAAGAAACGGTATAACTTATAATTTTTTAGTAGTAGTAAAAAAAGTTGCTTGCCCACAATTTTAACTTGGTTTCCGCCCACCAACCCAAACGTTTGTTATCAAGATTTTTTTTTTTTAATAATTTTGCCTTAACAACTCAATACAAAAAATCTTATTAAAAATACTGTTAAAATATCCAGCTAGAAACTTCATGATCTGTACAAATTACAAATGGTATATCTAAACTTAAAAGATACTTAGAAAAATGCTAAGTTAATGAAAAATACAAAACGTACATTCTACCAAACAAAATTTCACAGTTTTCTAACAATGTCTAAACGACGTGGTCAGTTATCAATTCTCTCTTCAATAATTTTAAAGAAGTTTAAACTATATCTTTAACTACAAACTTTTCAGTTACTAATAACCTAGAAACAACTTTTTTAAAGAGAAACCTCTAAAAATAGTAAATGCTATACCAGATATGTTACTTAAAAAAGTTGTTCTTTTTATTACAATTTTTTTTTTTTTTAAATAAATCTTTTGAATTTGGAGGATTTCTTGAAAAATTAAAGTTTTGCTCTATTACACCAATTTATAAAATCAAAGACGTTCTAGATAAAAATAACTATAAACCTGTGGCAATTATATTAGTATTTTCTAAGATATTCAAGTATTGCATGCTCAATTGATTACAAACTTTTTTAAACTGCTTTGCGCTTATTACTGAAAAACAGCATGGTTTTCAATCTGATAAATCTACAATGACTGCTTTTAATGAATTTTACCACCAAGTAATTGCATATTTATAAAAAAGGAAAATAAGCAAGATTTGTTAAAATGACAGTTCATATTGTTAGTTAGCAATATATTTTGCTTACATTCTAGTAATGTACATAGAGAATAGCCCCGAATGTCTCTCAATTCTGTATGCTAACAAATTTGATACATGAAAAATAAAATTGACATTTCTCATTTGGTGTTCTTGTATTATGCACTAGCTTACTTCTGATTGTTATATGGAATTTGTTTTTGGGGCCCAACAACATCACTTAATTCAGTTTTTATCACTCAAAAGAGACTTGTATGATGTATTGCAGGAGTACCTTATAGAACATCCTGCAAAGAAATTTTTAAGCAACAACAAATTTTACTTTTAGAGTTATGTTTATTTGTATATAAAAAGAAAAATAATTTTATAACTAACAATACAATTTTATTCGTTTTTAACTAACCCGCATTAGTTCTGAAATTCACATTCCACGGTCTATGCTAAATATATCTACATGTTTACCTAATATTTTGGGTACGAATATGTACAATAAGTTTCCACAGATTTTAAATTCGTGTAAAAATAATAACTTATTTAAAATCAATCTAAAATTATTTTTGTTAAATCACCAACACTTGGGCGGGTGTGTGGGTCATAGTAAAAAAACTGCTTGCCTACAACTTAAATTTGTATCCCGCCCACTCACATAAGTGGTCGTTATCAACAAATTTATTGTAAACTAGTTGTCTGTTACATTGCTAATAACTTGCTAAAAGCTGCTTACCCACAATTCAAACTTTTTACACTGAACGCTGAGTCCTTTTGTCCTTTCACGCACTCACTCAGCGTATCATTATGTTCTTTGTGCAAGCTGTTGTGTATCTCTTTGCTAATCCAATTAGCTTATGCTAGATTGTTTTGTATGCCAAAGTTGTCTTCTTTGTTGCGATGGTCAGTAATGGCGGTGTTCGTGAGGTGTGCATGGGCTGTACACCTCGAGTTGGTGGCTTTGCCGCGTTCAACTACCGGTTGATTTAGTGTGGCATTGTCGGATTGATTTGGGAGGTTGGGTTTGCAGTTGTACGGAGTGCCGGCTTGTGTTCTTGCCAAGGTTTTTGAGTTGCTTAAAAGTGCAATGATTTTTTTTAAATAAGTTACGGTTTGGAGGGTATGCCAAAGAGTAACACTTATGGTACTTTTTTTTAAGCATATTGGCTTCATTATCTAGCGTTGTTTTATAAGTTTTAACACAAATTTTTGAATTTCTTTTTTGGTTCTTCTACGATGCTGTTAAGGTTAGCTTATTGTAACTGGTGTTGCATTCTCAGCCAGTTTAGTCTGTCCCATATGACTTTCACAGTCCACCCCAAATCAACTATGATTTTTATTCTCATATGCCCGTTGCTGGCGTACTCAGGTGTCCTGAGCATTTGCAGTATACTAGTGTGCTTTATAATCTATATGATTGTATTGGCACCTTTGTGTAGTGCTAGTTATGACTGGAAGCTGTGCATACAAAACAAGAGATGCCCAGTCAAATTGGATGGATTGTGGTGGTGGTGTGTGACAGTGACTGTGTCGTTTTTGTAGACTACTGTGCCTCTGTATCTTTTGTATGTAATTGATAGGTCGAGTGTCACGTATTGGTTTGCTTATTTATAGTTACGGAACTAGAAATTTTGCATGGTCTGGTCAGGTCTACTTTGAGTTGCCATAGACCGCGTTTGGGGTTTCTCTAAAAAATGTGCCGTGGCAGTATTCATGACTATGTTGGGGTCGCTAACTGGGTATGGATTGAAAGGGTTTTTAACCTGCTTGAGGACCTTAGCGTTAGAGTCACCCAGATGACTGGTTGTGTTGTCAACTTTAGAGATATAATAAGACCGCTTCTGCAATAAAGTTGTGTATAGTGTTTCAAAAGTTTAGACGTCTATATTCTGCTGTATTCTGTAGTAAAGTAAACTTTATAGTTTTTATTAGTGATAGCTTTTATTTTGTTATGAAAATTATGTTTATTTGAATTGGCTTACTGAAATGATTTGTTTAATTAAAACCGTTTCAAATAATTTGTTTGTTACGTCAAATTAGATTTAAAATTTATTACATTTGTTAGATAAACATTTGTAGTAATAATTGCTTAGGTATGATTAGTACAAGAATAGTTTATGATATTTAAAATAGATCTTCAGTGTTATTTTATATTTATAAATACAATACTGGCAACAAAATATAGATTTTGCATTCTAATCTGTTTGGGATCGAAACAAGAACAAAAAACAAAACCAGTGCAAGCCAAAATATCCGTTTGCCAATTTTGAGCTGATTTAGATCAATCGGTTTACTAAAATTATTCAAACAAATTGGTCGCAAATAATACTTTACTAGTTCCAAATATCTTATTTTCTGTTGCGGTAGGATACATATTGCTGGAAAATTGTTGTTTTGTTTGCAGAGAATACTTTTACCGGTTTGGACGGGTCATGTTTTTTTTATGTTTAATGGTTTTTGTATTTTTTTATCAATTGACGTTTATTAAATTTACTTGTCAAACTAGTTTGTAAAACCTGTTTCTATTTAGGTTGCGGCACGTTTATATTTTGAAATTAGGCTTCAAGTGAAGTGATATTGATTTTTGTGCAGGAGTCTGTTAAACTGGTATTTTTGATGTATTGTACGACCTAGAGGTGATGTTATTTTCTGATTTTAAAACAATTTGTACTCTTGATGAAGATATTTTTTCAGCTTTTAAAAGATAATTTGCTTCAAATACTGTTTATATCTGTTGATAGACAGGCGTATTTTAGCATTTGTGGTTTGGAATTGAATACTTATAAGATAGTCTCCTAAGAGCATTAAATTGTTTTGTCTATTTGGGCTTTTTTTAAGTTTTGTGAAAATGTTTTTTTGGGGATGTTTTCCAGTTGTTGGTATTCACTTTTATTTGTTGAAAAATTTTTTAGAGATACTTTTCAATTGGCTTCCGGTTGGTTTTTGCAAAAAATCTTTTGAAGATGTTTTTTAGTTAAACGTCTATCTAAAGTTTTTTGGATCGGTGTTTTTAGTAGGTTTTGCAGCACAATTAATTGATAATGGTTGTTGAAAGGATGACTACTCACCACATTGGTTACAATTATTACTGCAAAGTAACGTTGTTTTTTTTTTTATTAACAAATGATGTATTTTATGTAAATTGCCTTTTTATTTAGTAAGAGACACATGCATTAGTGTTTCAGGGTATGCACCCATCATCAGTGTGCATGACCTCACTGGTCAAAGAAACAATTTATATAAAATTGCAGTAACCATTAAACATTTTATGTTTATTAATGTGTCGAAGATGTTAACGCAATGCTTCTTATTAGGAGAAACTTTGAACTGTTTGTGTGTGAAAGAGACTGCAATACAGTTAAATCCTACACTGATAGACAACGGCATTTTTGGCGCGTTTTATTTGATTCAAATGACCGAAACAAAATTATCATTTAAAATTACGTTGTTTTGTTTAACAATGCTACAGTTAGACACGAATAATTTGGCCGGTATAATAGGCAACTTAAAATACACAAAAAATATGTTGGCTGTGGTTAAACTTATGCATTTGCCTGTTTTAACAGTTTTTAATCCCAGAACAACGTTGCCAATAGAATTTGTAAACTGTAAGCGCAAATAAAAAATGCTAAAACTGTCAAAGGCAAGAGTGGAACCACAGTCAACATAATTTTTGAGTATATTAAGTTGTATATTATACCGGCCAAACTATTCGTGTCTAGCTGTTCTGAGTAGCAATAAAATTTATATTGATTCTTGTATTTGTTAGACGTTATTACTTGTCTGCTCCAGCTTAAAAGTAACAAGTTTACTTAATTTGATTTAAGTTTCTCAAGGTTTTACTCTTTTGCCAACTTAATTTTTAATTTTTCAAATAACTAAAAGTTCTATTCATAGTTTTGTAGATGATAGCACTCTTCATACTTTATCTTTTCTAAAAACCATATCGACAAATGGCAGAGCGTCTTGAAATGTCTAAGTTAGAATCTGTAGCATCAATAAACAAAAACTTTGAAGCAATATCTGAATGAGGCACTCCCAACATGGTCAATTGTAACTCAAAAAACCTCATCTTTTTATTGTTTCAAAATCTAAATCAGAGGTATTATCAGTACCAAATATTAAACTAAACAACAAATCCATATCTAAATCTTCTTCAATTTGTCTTCTAAGTGTTAGAATCTTATATATTCTTCTTTGGATGTTGACAACGCTAAGAAAGTATCTAGAAAACTAAGATTTCTTAACAGATGTAAAAAGTTTTTTTACTTTTGTTCAATTTTTTCATAAAAACTATTTATTTTTTTTATTGAGTATTGTTCCCAAGTATGGAGAGGAACATCGGAAAGTACATTATTTTACTAAACTCTATTCAGAAACGAGCTATCCAAAATTGACTAATAACTTAGATACTTTACAACACAGGCGTAATGCTGCAGGTCTTTGCATTTCCTATAGATATTTTAATTGACATTATTCAAACCAAATACAAGTCAATTTGCCATCTAAACAAATATTTACTTGTAGTACAAGGACTGCTAGGAATTCTAACAAGTATTTATTGACAGTTCAGAGATGTAGAACCAAAACTTTTAAAAAAGATTTTTGTAACCTTATTATTGACACATAAGCCACAAATATTCAAAGTCAATTTTTACAGACTGCCTAAATCTAGTCTTCAATGTGATAGTGGTTTTATTTGTTGTAATTTAAAGTATATTATGTAATTCCTAAATATTATATTTTGAAAAAAAAAGACATAAATGCTAATGATATTCATATGGGGCATGTATTTAATTGCATTAGCTAGACAATAACCATTTGTTTCATTATTTATTTATTGTTAATTTGAGTAGTTTCTTATACATAGTAATTTATCTAAAATACTTACAATGTAACGATATAATTTTATCCTCTAATCAAATTAACTTTATACATTTATGTTTTATTAACAATGTTTAATTTAATTCACTATTCATTTACTAACCGCAAGCTAAACAAGTTGTTAACAAATGTATTTCTCAGATAACATAGCAATTCTCCTAAAAATATCTTCATTATTGGGCATTTTACCATTTTACGACGCTTCTACAAAAAAATTTCATGCATACCCTAAATACATCTACATGATAGCATGTACTGTTTTTATTTTATTCATTTATATTTGTTATAAAACTTTTGTTACCAGCGTCTTAAACAACGCTAACATAGTGATAATGGGAGGAATTTGGATGATTTACATCATTTCTATTATTCATTTTAAAATAGCGGCTTCAACTTGGAAACTTAAATTAATTGAAAATATATGTAAAACTACAAATGATATTGACGATATTATAAAAATACTAACCGGATTTGATACAAAAAATTATGCATTATCAACATATATCAAACTGCTATTATCTTATTTGGTGATTTATTCTGTATCAATTTGGAGTGCATTTGTTATATGGCATCCACTTACGAGAATACCTATAGTAGTTACAATTTCTGTAATTTCAACAATTTATTTATTAGAAGTATGTATTTTGCAATATACTAAAAGAAGAATTGTATTGATAAATTATTGCCTTGATAAATTAGAAGTTGCTAAGATGTGTGGTAATGAGGTATTTGTTTTGGTTGATAATATTATATATGTGCAAAATTTGATTGGTGATTTGGTAGACATGTTTAATGACGTATTTGGAGGACAATTGTTTTTTAATATATTGTTTACTATGGTTCAGTTGTTGAGTTTTTTTAATATTTTATTAAATGATAGCCTTTTAACTAGTGGATATAAAAAGTTTATGTTTGTTGTGTGGTGCCTTTTCTTTTTGGTAAGATTTGTTATTTAAAAATTTGTTATTATTGTTGTTATAATTAATAATCTCAAAAAATATTTTAAAACATGTTTTCAATTCATTATAATAATATTGCTTTGTTTTATTAACTTAATTAATATATTTAGGTGCAATTATGTTTATTACTAAAGTGTTTTTTTATGGTAAACAATTTAGATAATTAGTTTCATTACATTAGTTTTCTATCAAATCAACAAATTGTTATTAGTTAAACAGTATTAGCCATCATGACATATTATGCTGATAATATAAAATTATTGTTAACTATTTCTTTTTGGTTTGGTTTAGTGCCATTTTACAATTCAAAAACCAAGTCAATTAAAGTGAAACGTTACTACAGTTATGCTGTTATTATAACTTTAATTATTTTACTTGTGTATACTTTTGTAACACAAAAAAAACAAATTTTGACAAGTCAAGGCATATTAATCACGTGTTTAATATATCTATGTTTTATGATGTTTATATTGTATTTTGTATTTTCTTTAACCACATATAACGCGCCGTTAATCAAAGGTTTTTTTACTAATGTCAATAAAATAGATTTTATTGCAAACAATGTTTTTAAAATACCGTATCCAATTATAAATTATTTTAATTTTAAATTAATTGCTTCATACAGCTTTTTGATTTTGTCAATAATATTGAGTTTACTTTCATATGCTTCATTAAAAACACATTTTCAGGTATTTTTATTTATGAGCATGACGTACACTCATGTTTTAATGTTATGTGTATTAATTAAATGCATTCAAGATCGAATTAAATTGGCAAATCTTGCTATAAGTAAATTTATGAATATTACAGTTATTGAAATTAGTAACGACATACATAGTCAATTGAATCAAATTTCAATAATTCAAAATCTTATTGGTGATTTGGTAGACTTGTTTCAAACTATTTACGGTACACAACTGTTTACAGTTTTAATTTTTATTATTACGCAAATATTGAGTTATTTAAAGAATGTGTTATCTAATATATATTTTGGAACATTGCAAATGAAGCTGTTTTTATTCTTCTTGTGTGGTTCGTATCTGGTAAGTTATTATTTTTATATTTGAGTTTGATTGATGTACAGGTATATATTTTTTAATAGACAGTAATAAATAATTTGAAACGGTTTTTCAGCTATATACATTTATAAGATAATAAGGTGAGGTGTTAGTATATTATGGTAAAAATGATTTAACTAAGCTTTTTGAATGCAGTTGTCTTAGTAAACTAACGTGTTTGAGATGGCAAGCAGTTGCTATTGTAAATTGGGTAAATTGTTTTATTCACTTTGTTTAGTTTTTAAATTGTCTGAAATATTACTAAGCGTTGTATTTTTTATTTTACCTGCCCCAGGGTCTTCTAATGTAGCATTTTAGAAACTTCTACTAATTTTATGGAATTTGAATTGGAAATTTTGTATTATTTAATTTGGAAAACTAAACGTTCCAAAAATATGGAAAACGCAAAAAAATTAATAATTTTGCAGAAAAATTTATAAACAATTTAGAAACGATGTACAATAGCAAAAAGAATTAAAAGATATTGCCAGTAATTTGATTACACAACGTAATTGGTTACAGCCCTGGTTTCGTCGATGGTGACTTACTGTTTGAGTCTTTTTTGGTTTAGGGACCCCTCTAGTAGCAACTTAGGATTGCTTTGTAAATTAGCGTAGTTACCGGCTGGTATCCATGTTTGTTAACGAAGGCAGCTGGTTCTGGAGTAGTTTTCCAAAATGTTGAAGACGTTGTTGTTTTATAGGTTGGAACCGAGGTTTTGTTGTATTGACGTTAAAGTGCCGTAGCAGCTATCAGAAGCAGTCCTGATTAGCTTGTGCCAGATTGTCCTGTATGCCAAAGTTGCTTTTCTTGTTGCAATAGATAGGAGCGGCGGTGTAGGTAAGATGTGCTTAGGTTGCGTTAGGTGTTTTGCCGCGCTAAACTGCAAGTTGATTTGGTGTGACAATGTTGGTTTTTTTTAGAGCTTGGCTTTGGAGTTAGACAAAGTATCTGTGTTTCTGCTGACAACACGGGCTTAATGTTGCAGATCTTTACATTTCCTATAGATATTTTAATTAACATTATTCAAACAAAATACAAGACATTTTGCCAACTAAACAAATATTTACTTGTTGTACAAGGATTGCTAGGAATTCTAACAAATATTTATTGACAGTTCAGAAATGTTGAACCGAAAGAAAGATTTTTGTAACAGTACTATTGACACTTAAGCCACAAATATTCAAAATCAATATTCACAGACTGCTTAAATCAAGTCTTTAATGTGATAGTGGTTTCATTTGTTGTAATTGAAAGTATATAATGTAAATTCTAAATATCATATTTTGAAAAAAAAATGACATCAATGCTAATGATATTCATATGGGGCATGTATTTAATTGCATTAGCTTGACAATAAGCTATGTTTCATTATTTATTTATTGTTAATTAGAGTAGTTTCTTATACATAAAGTAATTTATCTAAAAAAAATACAATGTAACGATTTAGTTTTATCTTCTAATCAAATTAACTCTATACATTATTGTTTTATTAACAATGTTTGATTTAATCCACTATTCATTTACTAACTGCAAGCTAAACAAATTGTAAACAAATGTATTTCTCAGATAACATAACAATTCTCCTAAAAATATCTTCATTATTGGGCATTTTACCATTTTACGACGCATCTACAAAAAAATTCCATGCATACCCTAAATACATCTACATGATAGCATGTACTGTTTTTATTTTATTCATTTATATTTGTTATAATACTTTTGTTACCAGCGTCTTAAACAACGCTAACATAGTGATAATGGGAGGAATTTGGATGATTTACATCATTTCTATTATTCATTTTAAAATAGCAGCTTCAACTTGGAAACTTAAATTATCTGAAAATATATGTAAAACTACAAATGATATCGACGATATTATAAAAATACTAACCGGATTTGATACAAAAAATTAAACATTATCAACAAATATCAAACTGCTATTATCTTATTTGGTGATTTATTCTGTATCAATTTGGTGTGCATTTGTTATATGGCATCCTCTTACGAGAATACCTATAGTAGTTACAATTTCTGTAATTTCAACAATTTATTTATTAGAAGTATGTATCTTGCAATATACTAAAAGAAGAATTGTATTGATAAATTATTGCCTTGATAAATTAGAAGTTGCTAAGATGTGTGGTAATGAGGTATTTGTTTTGGTTGATAATATTATATATAACATGTTTAATGACGTATTTGGAGGACAATTGTTTTTTAATATATTGTTTACTATAGTTCAGTTGTTGAGTTTTTTTAATATTTTATTAAATGATAGCCATTTAACTAGTGGATATAAAAAGTTTATGTTTGTTGTGTGGTGCCTTTTCTTTTTGGTAAGATTTTTTATTTAAATATTTGTTATTATTGTTGTTATAATTAATAATCTTAAAAAATATTTTAATACATTTTTTCAATTCATTAAAATGATATTGCTTGGTTTTATTAACATAATTAATAAATTTAAGTGCAATTATGTTTATTACTAAAGTGTTTTTTTATGGAAAACAATTTAGATAATTAGTTTCATTACATTAATTTTCTATCAAATCAACAAATTGTTATTAGTTAAACAGTATCAGCCATCATGACATATTATGCTGATAATATAAAATTATTGTTATCTATTTCTTCTTGGTTTGGTTTAGTGCCATTTTACAATTCGAAAACCAAGTCATTTAAAGTGAAACGTTACTACAGTTATGCTGTTATTATAACTTTAAGTATTCTAATTGTGTACACTTTTGTAACACAAAAAAAGCAAATTTTGACAAGTCAAGGCATATTAATCACGTGGTTAATATATCTATGTTTTATGATGTTTATATTCTATTTTGTATTTTCTTTAACCACATATAACGCGCCGTTAATCAAAGATTTTTTTACTAATGTCAATAAAATAGATTTGATTGCAAAAAATGTTTTTAAAATACCGTATCCAATTATAAAATATTTTAATTTTAAATTAATTGCTTCATACAGCTTTTTGATTTTGTCAATAATATTGAGTTTACTTTCATATGCTTCATTAAAAACACATTTTCAGGTATTTTTATTTATGAGCATGACGTACACTCATGTTTTAATGTTATGTGTATTAATTAAATGCATTCAAGATCGAATTAAATTGGCAAATCTTGCTATAAGTAAATTTATGAATATTACAGTTATTGAAATTAGTAACGACATACATAGTCAATAGAATCAAATTTTAATAATTCAAAATCTTATTGATGATTTGGTAGATTTGTTTCAAACTATTTACGGTCCACAAATGTTTATAGTTTTAATTTTTATTATTACGCAAATATTGAGTTATTTAAAGAATGTGTTATCTAATATATTTTTTGGAACATTGCAAATAAAGCTGTTTTTATTCATCTTGTGTGGTTCGTACCTGGTAAGTTATTATTTTTATATTTGAGTTTTGATTGATCTACAGGTATATATTTTTTTAATAGACAGTTTTAACCTATTAATTTTTTTAACTATATACATACATTTATAAGATATTAACGTGAGGTGTTAGGGTATTATGGTAAAAGTGATTTAACTAATCTTTTTGAATGCAGTTGTCTTTGTAAACTAACGTGTTTGAGATGGCAAGCAGTTGCTACTGTAAATCGGGTATATTGTTTTATTCACTTTGTTTAGTTTTTAAATTGTCTGAAATGCCTGCCCCAGGGTTTTCTAATGTAGTATTTTAGAAACTTCTACTAATTTTATGGAAATTGAATTGCAAATTTTGTATTATTTAGTTTGGAAAACATAAATACTATAGAAGAAACGTAAGGTACTAAACCTTCCAAAAATAAGGAATACGCAAAAAACTAAAGAATTTTGCAGAAAAACCCAAAAACAATTTAGAAACAGTGTGCGATGTACAATAGCAAAAAAAAATTAAAAGATATTGCTAGTAATTTCATTACACAACGTAATTGGTTACAGCCCCGGTTTGGTCGATGGTGACTTACTGTTTGAGTCTTTTTTGGTTTAGGGAGTCCCAGCTGCAACGTTGGATTGTTTTGTAAATTAGCGTAGTTACCGGCTGGTTTCCGTGATTGCCAACGGAGGCAGTTGGTTCTGGAGTAGTTTTCCAAAGCGTTGAAGACGTTGTTGTTTTATAGGTTTGAACCGAGGTTTTGTTGTATTGACGTTAAAGTGCCGTAGCAGCAATCAGAGGCAGTCCTGATTAGCTTGTGCCAAATTGACCTTTATGCCAAAGTTGCTTTTCTTGTTGCAATAGATAGGAGTGGCGGTGTCGGTGAGGTGTGCAGTTTTGGCACATATTCCTGAACTCTTTTTTTTGGTTTCTTTAACGATGCTGTTAACATTAGCACATTGCAACTGGTTTTGCACTTTCAAATCGGTTATTTCTTGTGATTTAGGGGTTATGGCGGTAGAGTTGATGCGTAGGAAAGTTTGCGCTATCTAGCTTACTGGAGATGGGCGGGTAGAATAGTACTCCATGAGCTTGTAATAACTGTCGCTTCCGCAGGGAAAAGCTTGAATCCTAAAATTGGTTGTAACTCCTGAAGTAAACAAAAGATCACACTGACAAGGTTAATTAAAAAAAAAAAAGTTTGTCGGACAACAAGTTGGCAGCTGGTGTGGTACATAAGTTAACAAAAATAGCAAAAAGATTGTTTTACCGCAATCCTCGCTTGCAATTAACAAATCCGCGTGGTGTGTTTGCCAAACAAAAAAAAAACTATTCCAAAACTTTTTGACGCGTAGCGCTACTAGATACTAGAAATGGGAATTTACTGTAGCAATTAAATTAGTGAAGTTAGGCGATTTGTCGCAGGCAGGTTGTCACAATCTTCACTCACAAACAAATTACATATATATTATAAATGATTGGTATGTGGCCGTAGCTACATCACCGGCTAGTAATAATACACAAAACGTAGTCGTAGCCATCTTTGAACAAATAATTATTTAAAGTATAACAAAATTATAAATCCTTTTAAAAGGCTAGATATAAATAAATTAAACCTTTACATGCTTCAATTAGTCCTAAAAGTTTTCCCGAGCGTTGAGGAATGACACAATTAATTGACATTTCTAATAAAGTATTGTAAAAAAAAAAAAAAAATTTAAAATTATATTCAAGCCTCTTAAGTAAGTGACATCTAGCTCCATGTAATATCCAAGCTAATTCCAGCTCCCAGATCGGATGCCACGTAAAGTAATACTTCTGATTAAAACCAATTTTGAAACATAATTCTAGATCAAAAGCCAGGTGGAGATTGGTTACTTGCGTAAATCCAATTCTACAAATAGAATTCGAGATTGGAAGCCAGGTAGAGATCAGTTTCTGGATTAAATCCAATTTTTCGAATAGATCCTTAGATCGGTTTCTGGATGATAGCTCAATGGTAGAGCACTTGCATATCATGCGAGCAGTCCGGGGTTCGATCCCCAAAATATGACTGAAATGATAACTTGCTCTTTATCCACCAGCGTGGTTCGGAAGTCAAGTACTAAGCTGTTGGTCCCATCAAACCACTTTAAACAAGTCGTAGACTTACTGTGGCGATGTAAAATAGCCGTAAAAAGCATAATGCATAAAAAAGCATAAATTCAGATTTCTAAATCAGCTCTAACCGACCTAAACTCTTAAGCTTTAATCGCCTCTAATCTACGCAGCCTTACATGTCGGCAGTTTCTACGGCAGAATTGTGATGCTACAAACTACCATTTTTATATGTCCGTTGCAGACGTATTCGGGTATCCTGAACATCTGCAGTATGCTAATGGCGGTATTTTTGTATTACCAGTGGTGTGTGACGGTGGCTGTGCCGTTCTTGTAGGCTACTGTGTCTCCGTATCTTTTGTCGGTAATGGATTAAGTGCAACAAATTGGTGTGCATCTTTGCAGTTGCTAAACCGGAAACTTTGCGCATTTTTTTTGGTCGGGTTGGGTCTACTTTGAGTTGTTATGGACCGCGTAGGACGCGCCTGTATAAGTCTGGACAGTTTTTATAATTACATCGGGGTTACTGACTGTGTTAACAGCGTTTTGGTCGATTTGGTTTTTGACCTGATTGGAGGATTACCCAAATGACTGGTTGTGCTATTATCTTTAGAGATATATCTTAGTTGTGATTTTTCTAAGCATCTTTGTTGTCAGGTCTTTCTCTTCTTTCTTTTTATCTCCGTTAGTATTTTGCAGGATTGTGAAGCCACCATGCTTTTATTTGCTCTACATTGGGCGCCATCAGTTAGCTGCTAGGCTCCGTGATTGCCAACGAAGGCAGTTGGTTTAAGTTTAGAACTTTTTCTGGAGTAGTTTTCCGGAACGTCGGAGACGTTGTTGTTGCAGATTGTTTGTAACTTTGTTTCTAAAGGGTTGAATCAAAGGTTCATACACACGCGTTCACATAGAAGGTCACACACACACAGCGTGTTTTTCCAGACACACACACAGCGTCTACTAGGACTATGGTTTTGTTGTGAGAGTGTCTTACCAGCTATCAGTGATCGTCTTAAAATCCTGGCAAGGTGTGCAAGCACAGGGTATTGGCGTGTAGTTCCCTAGTTTCTAAAAAACGGGTTTTTAAATACCTTTGGAAAGTTGTAAAAAGTAACAACTAATTTCTTGATGACTACATTAATATTAAACATGCGCCGTTAATTCATAAACTAAGTTGCAACTTGCGGCATTTCACTTCTTGGTCTTTAAAGTTATATGAAGCGCCTAACTCAAATCTCTGCGCATAATTTGTTGCAAGTTCAAGCCCCAACTCTGACAAAAAAAAATATATATAGCATTTATTAATTCAGATCGTTAGTCTAATGTATGATTAGTGTCCATTTAACAATAATTACATTTAATATGAGAGTGTGGGTGGACTAGGTACTAGGCTATCTCAGTATCTACAGCGCCTCCATTAACTCAATTAACGGGTGCAATAGTATATATTTGTGTGTTTAATTCTAAGTATATATTCAAAGACAGTTTGTGTGGTAGTAGCATACGCGTAAGCCCTCAAATATTAGCCTTTGCAAATGATTAAAAAAAGATGAGGTGTATCTCGAACACCGGAAATACACATCACTTTTTTAATGCTGACTTCTTGACAATTTCCAACTCTTAAGGAAATTCTGGCAACGACCTGGGACGTGCAAACACTTGGTTTTGCATCTTTTAGCTTTACTAACTAAATATTATCTTTTATTTATCATCTTATATGCTGCTTAACCTAAACTAACATGACAGAAAAAAATTGTTACCAGCTTGTCTTTAAAAAAAGCTGCAAAGATGGTTGGTCCAAGTCTTAACGCTTGTGCGGCTCTTGGTGAAGGCGTCCGGTGTGTCGGAGCATTTACTCAGAATGCTCACATAACCTATGCACGCACTCAGTGTACTGTTACTCTCACTCACAAAAAGTAAAACAAGATTATTGATGATGGTTGCTTCTACTACTAGAATTAAACGTTTTGTTTTTTGTAACACTTTGTAC
Source organism: Tachinus rufipes (assembly GCA_963932245.1). Taxonomy (NCBI): domain Eukaryota; kingdom Metazoa; phylum Arthropoda; class Insecta; order Coleoptera; family Staphylinidae; genus Tachinus; species Tachinus rufipes. Next base: position 17,402,628 of record OZ010744.1, read on the forward strand.
TAACGATGTTTGTATTCTGGATGGTTAAGTTTTGGTTGTGCAAGATTTTCTTTTGACTTATTTAAAGACTACATGATGGGTTTTAAATATGGTTGGTTGAAATTGTAAGACTTTTTTTGATCTGTAGTAGCTACGACAAGCATTTGGTTGCATAGTACAGGTAAATGTTTATACTGCAAGGTACTTGCCAATTGACATAATATACGGTGAAGTTGATGGTCTCTAATTGCATTAAAGTTGCGTCGAGCAGCAAGTACTTTGGATTTTATGAATCATTTTGGCCAAACTCCAGGTTACTGTTGGTGATATAGTCTGTTATATCTTTGAGTCGCCGGAGATTTGAGCTGGTGACACTACTCAGTTGGCTTTTTGATTGGTAGTTGGCTGTGAAGACGCCGGATGGCTTGCTTGGCGGTATGTTGGAGTCTTCATGTCTTCCAGCTACTGTTTTCTTTTCGTTTCTTACGATTTTCTTGTGGCGTCTTTGTCGTCAAGTTTCTCTTTTCTGAATTTTTGCAGGATTAAGTTTATGGAGTCGTGAAGGTCTCATGTTGGGCGCTGTTTGTTACCGGTTGGTTTTTAAAGAAGTTTGCAAAGTCCTAGAGCGGTTATGCGGCTTTTGACAAAAGAGAATTGGAATCTTCAAAGAGTTTGAACTTTATTGAGGGGGATTGCTCTGTTGGTGTTTGTCGAGAAGTATTGCATAGAATAGTGTCAGCACCAGTATTGGCCGCAAATGTAAGTCAAAGGCTAAAAGAGTGATTTAAAGAGGCAATCAGAGAGTTGCAACAAGACAAAAAAAATTACAAACACAACAAAACCATAAAGTTGATAGAATCCTAATTAGTCCACATAAAGCTATAATTAGTACCCAAACTGATGGAACAAGAAACTAAGAAGAAAATTGTAGTTAACGACGAAAAGTTTTTGGACTTTATAGAAGAAACATGGCCTAATGAGTGCCAAAAAATCAAAGAATTTGTTAAAAAAACAGAACGGATTACTGTACAATAGACTAAAAAATAGAAACTAGCAAAAGAATAAAATTGGCAGCCCAGTTCATGTAACTACAAAAGTTTTGGAAGGAATTATGTTTAAAAAATTTCAAAAAATTAAAAACATTGTAAAAGAAAAAATTGCAAAATAAGGTCATAGTACTCAAGAAAACAAGATTATGCAAATGTCTTGTAAAAAGAAAAATAGGAAAAACAAACTATGAGGTAAAAATTAACTAAAAAACCTACAAAAGAGCAGTTACAGGCAGGGAGAATGCACTAAAAAGATAAAAGAGCTTATTACAAAAAAAGTACAAGACTTAATATTATTATAGAAAGCAGTACGAAGAAAAAACTCATTAAATCGTGGGGATAGACGGCGTTACGTCAAGAAAACAAAAGATTTATGCGACTGGCGTATAGTAAAAATTAAAATTTCAAAATAAAAAAAAGAAACGATACAAATTCTTCTTAAAACTGGGAAAATTCAAATAAAATGGATTAGTTAGTAGTCGATTAATGGAACGTGTTACAACAGTCAAGAACAAGTGTCAACTATACAAGCACGAGACGCGTAAATACCAAGATCAAAAAAGAGAGAAAATGTAGACGATTGTATAAATGAAGAATATTGTCCAACCTGCAAAGAATAGATAACATAAAATGCGCAACTTATAAAAAACTATTAGAACAGGAAAGACTTAAAACGAACTTTAAAGCAAAAAGAAATTAAAACTGATACAAGTGCTGTTAAAAACGATGGAGGAAAAAGTAATAGTTGTTATGATTATAACTGAATGAAAATTAATAAATATTTTTATTAAACAAAATTGATATGTGCACCAAAAAATAGATGCATACAAGAAGTGTGAAGTTCACAAAACAGATTTTTAAACGGATACTTATGGATAGAATTTGCGGAGGTGGTTATTTACAGTTGCTACATATCTTCTAACAATATAGCTATAGATATTTTTAAAGAATTTTTACACTAGCTTAAAAGCAGCATCAGAGCACAGAGGAAAAAAATGAATTATTGCAAAAAATTATGTACAAAGGAATAAACCTTAGCAAACGAGATAATAAACTGAAGGTTACCAGAAGAGCAATTTTTTTAGACTTTATTAACATATTTTTTGTAATTCACAAGCAGGAAAAGGCATTAGCAATAAGTAGTTCAAAATTTGTTGCTGTTGTAAACAAACAAAAAAGAAATGAAGGTTTTTGTAAAGTAGTTACAGCAAAAGTTTTGGGAAAATTGATTGTGCTTACAAAATTTATTAGTAAGACATGTTAGATGTTTGTCAAAAAAATGGAGCAGGATACATGGTTATAAGAATCCAATCTATTGGTGGACAACAGAAATTACAGTAATAAAATAAAATGCCTGGCAAAAAACAAACGCACAATTCACAAGAAGAAAATCAAATTGCTAAGAAGCGATATAAGGTACAAGAAACAAAGCCCAAACAAGTTACGAATATAGACAAACAAAATGCCTAGGACAAGGTCATAGATGAAGAAAAGGTTACCAAATTGCAACTACTTACTAGCGTATAAGACCACGTAACCACATTCTAAAAAAAAGTTAAGAAAAGAAAAGCAAAAAAACATCAAGACCAAAAAATCAAGGGTTTCAAGGGTTAATAATACTCTTAACCAGCAAGATTTTTTTTATTTACTGAAAAACGGACAATTGAAGCGTAAAAAATATTAAATTAAATAAATACTTGATCTAGACCACCCAATAATATAATAAATAGGCTGCTTCAAACCGGTAATTTTTCAAAAATTTGGAAAGTAGCAAAGCTCGTTCTACTAGAAATCGTTTGCAAGCAAGACAAGTCAACATACAGGCCTTTCGTTTAGACTGTATGGAAAGATTTTTCAAACAAATGCTGAAAGACGGGATACTGACAAAACTCAAAGAAAAAAGAAGATTAGTTTTTACACAGTACGGTTTTGTAAAGGACAAATCGACAATTAATGCGATTAAAAAAATTAACAAGGCACTAAGTAGAAGGTAAAGACATAGAAAGCTTTGTGTGTTGCTTACTTTGTGCATTGAAAAAAGGTGGTAGGTGCTTTACAAGAAAAGAAAACATTTCTGAAGCCTGTTGCAAATCGTGACAAGTTTTTGCTTTGACAAAATATTGCAGGTAGGGGACCAAACAGTAATAAATGTCACGTGGGGTGTATCTCAAGGATCAATTTTAAGACCTTTAATAGAATTTGTATTTGATTATATTGCCAAATGTCACACCAGTTGTGTATGAGGATGATTTTGTTGTAGTAGTCACGGCTACGACAAAAGAGTCACTAGTAGAAACTGCCAACAATGTCATACAGCAAATCACAGATTTGATCTCATTTTTCATTTTTCAATTAGAGGTAGCCGCGTAGAAAATGGAAGTTGTGTTTCTGAGCGACACAAGGAAGCTATAGGAAATAATCATTGAGGTCTTAGGTAAAAATATTAGTACTAAAAGCAAATTAAAATACATTGAAGTGACTTTTAACTATGTTGCAAAAACGACTTACCACCATAAATTGCAGTTGCAAAAGCATTGTCATATTATTAACTTGCATGATGCCAAATATAGAAGGCAAATAAGAAGGAAATACAATGTGCAATGACTCAATCAGTATTTATGTATGCTGCACTTATCTGGTGTAGAAGCTTTAAGTGGCAAAAACATATTACAAAAAGTGCAGAGGAAGATTAGCGGCAAACATACCGCCAATACCTTTTTTTACTTAAAAATTGAGATACAAGAAAGACAACAAGGCACGCAGAAGTTATTTTTTTTTAAACTGGCAGATTAAATGAGACAAAATAGAAAATAGTCAATGCACTAAGAGATTAATCCCAAATACAAATTACTTTTTTAACTCAAATGCTGACGGGACACGGGTGTTTTGAAGAAAACCTACAAAGATTCAAACTGAGACTGACGATAACGTGGCATATTATCAAGACTTGAACGATGTAAAAAATACTATCTTTAAATGCTTTCGCTAGAAACACAAACAAGGCACAACAGCACCTAAACAAATAAGGTACCCATTACTAAAATATAATAAAAAACATGTTATGCTCCTCAAACGGCTAAAAAGTTATAGTCTAGATAAACAACATTATTTAAGCCAAAAAAAAAAATAAGGTGGTTTTGTTATTCCTGATTGAAGAGGAGTGTTGGGTTAGTATAAAAATCTTATACTTATTGATAAAACCCTTTACAAGGTGCTTATTAAAAAAACCACTATCTTTAAAATTAAAAAAAAATATATCAATTGTCTTGTGATTAATTTTAGAGTTACACTGTGATACGTTTAGAGTCTTCTATTTACATTTATGAAACTTATATTACTCAATTAGCTCTGGCAACTGCATCATTAGTTTGTGATAAATCGTCCCATATGTGGCTTTGCGGTAGGTGGGAAGATTGAGTAATAAAGTTGACAAAGTTTATTATGGTAGATTTTAAACTTTTAACCAAACGATCTTGCCCAATCACAAACAAGAGAGCCAATAAATTTGGCAGAATAAATAAAAGTTTGTAATTTCCTTTCTTTATTTCCAAAACCGTTTTCAACATTATAAACGGTACAATAAAGTTAGTAAATGGTACCTTATGTAGATGCTCCCAGTTTTTTTCTGTTGGCCAGGTTGTTGAAACTACAGTTTAACAACCTGCATGATTTTAATAGTACTTCCGTACTATTTTTAATTTCAATATAATCGATAATTATTATTAATATAATCTTTAATTCAATTTTATTTATATATTAATAATGGATTACAGTGTAATTATGTTCAATATTGTTAATTAATTAATAATTGTTTTGTACATGGTAAGTAATTTAGATAATTAAATTCATTACATTAATTTCTTAACAACCAGCAAATTATCATCAGTACAATTTCAACTAATACAACATGACTTACTACGCTGATAACATAAAACTATTGTTAATAATTTCTGGTTGTTTTGGTTTAATACCTTTTTACAATTCAACAACAAATTTATTTCAAGTGAAACGTTTTTACAATTATGCAATTATTGTTATTATACAATTTTTTATTATTAACAATTTTTTTAATCAACCCGAACTATATGAGGGTAATGCAGGTTTCGTTATTACAGCGGTACTATGGTCTTCTTATATTCTGTCTGTACTGTATTTGGTATTTTCTTTAACTTTACACAACGCACCGTTAAATGAAAGATATTTTAGAAATGTCAACAAAATAGATTTAGTTACAAAACATGTTTTTAAAGTATCTTATCCTAAAATAAAATACTTTAATTATAAATTAATCACAATATATAGCTTTGTGATTGCTTTTTTAATAAGTCATTTATATATATCTGATAATTTTTCAGCAGGAAATTTACTTTTAGTTTTTATAACGGTATTAACTTTTAGTAATATTTTAATGTTTTGTACTTTAATTAAATGCATTGGAGACCGAATCAAATTAGTAAATTGTTCTATTAACAATTTTAGTGATATTAAAATAATTGAAATTGGTAAAAATATTCATGATCAATTGGATCAAATTTTAATGTTACAAAATCTAATTGGTGAATTGGTCGACTTGTTTCAAGTTATATACGGTCCCCAAATTTTGGCAGTTGTGATGTTTATTGTTACGCAGATATTAGGGTTTTTGTGGGTTTCATTGTCTGACAAATCTTATGGAAATGTAGTGCACCAACTTGTAGTATATTGTTGGTGTAGCTTTTACTTGGTAAGTTATTTATATGTTTAAAGAATAAATGTTTTTTAATATTATTTTATTATTTTTAAACAATGTTTAAAGTTAAATATTATTGCATTTAGTTGACAGTTAACTTGTCAAAATAGATTTAGTTTAGTTACTAATAAATGCAAACTAAATGCTTTTACATTTAAAAGTTTTTGTGTTGTTTTTTTAGTAATAAACGCTTGACAAGAATGTCTTCACATTATTTTTTTTATTTGCAATTAGCAATTAGCTTACTATAAATTACGTTTTTTTTAGTAGCAGCGGCCAACATTTTTGAGCATGTGTTACTATCGCACAAGCTGCCTTTGCATATGTACCTGAAAACACAAATATATGCTATCGCACCCGTTAATTGAAAGAATGAAGACACTGTGGATACTGACAAAGCCTAGTATCTGTTCTACCCACATTCTCATATTAATTGTAATTATAGTTAAATGGACAATAGTCATATATTAGACTAATGTCTTGGCGCTTTACCCAACTGAGCTACTCTCCATGTTCTTTGGCATATTACAAACAATATTATCACTTGTGAATAAAGTCATAAATTACATGTTTAAATTTAAGCACTTAAAAAACCGACAAAATTTGATTTAAATGTGATCTTTATCACAACTATCTTCTTCTTATAGTGCCATACTCGCTAGGAGCGTTCGGCGCCCCTCTCGTATGTTTGTGGTGCGCGATAATAGTTCCACACAAACATACAGGACCTACAGTTTACCGGCAAATACTTTGCTGGTTTGTCATTGCCTTGCAAAGGAGACGACCGCATCGAAATATATTCGACAAATTAGATACTGCCGCTGCCAAGAATCAAACCCGGGCTGCCTGCACAACAGTCCTCGCACTAGACCATTGTGCTACGGTCGCCTCTATGATAACTATACATTATTTAAATACTCATAAAAATAAGTTATGTTAGTAGGTAGAAAGTGAAATTTAATAACCTTTAGTTAACATATATTGCACCAAACGTATAATTTTAATAATGCATATCATTTTATGTAATTCTTTCTTAGATATAGTTTGTCCACTTTTTGACATAGGCTTTTTTTAAAAATTTCTATCTCTTTCTGTTATGGTCGGTCCGGCGCCACTGCTTTCCGGCAATGTCATTTACATTATACTTTTATTTTCTCATTGGTTGTCCTACGCTTCCTTGGTTTTCTAGGACACTATTCTACCACACGTCTTGTCCATCTTGTTGAAACATGCTAGTCTACCCAATTCTATTTAAGTCTGATCACATTTGTCACGTCTGTTCATCAGCGGATCTCAGTGTTTCTTTTATGATCCCTCAAATTAATGTTGAGATACATTCATTGTTGGGTGATTCTTAACTTTTTGTAGCTATGTGCCGTAAAGGTTATCGTTTTGAAGGCATAGGTTGTGACTGGCATCACTCAAAAGTTACTTTTTGTATTTTTTAGACGCATAGTATCTCCGGATTTTTTAAAATAAACTCGAGATTGCTATATGCAGTCCAGATCGGATGAAATCTGAATAAGGCAATGTTATCTGCAAACTATGGTTACTTAAGAATTAACCGTTGTTTCTTGTTCAAGTTTTATAAAGGTATTTTAGTGGTAGCGTAAACAATTTAGGTGATATAGTGTAAACACCTCTGTGGATTGGTATTTTGTTGGTGATCATGTTTTTATCTATCTTTACTTGTAGTGTGGCATTTTTGTTTATATACTTCATAAGGTTGGAATATTTTGAGTTAACTTATGCATTTTCTATTGAAAAATAGATCTAGTTTTATGGAACTAAATGCTTTCTAGTAGTCAATGAAAGCCATGTGTAACGGAATGTTGTATTTTACACTTTTTTTCTATCAGACTTTAGATTGTTTGCAAATTGTTTGCTTTTCCGTAGATATTAAGCTATTTTTAAAGCCATCTTGTTTATTTGTAATCTAGTTGTTGATGATTATGATGAAAAGCTTACACAAGTGTGTTGGCAGACTAATGGGATGATAGTTTTGTATATAGCTCTATTTTCTTGTGTATAATATTTACTTGCGCATTTTGACATGTTTTAGGAATTTTGATTTTTAGCAGAAATTTGTTTAGGAGAAGTTTTACGGATTCCAGTTAATCTCGATTTCCGCATTTTAGCATTTTACAGGTTTCCTGGTGCACTTCCGTTCATTATGTGATTTCAGGAATAACTATGTCTAGCATGACCATCTTTGGAACAATGCTAACAAGCTTTGCCTTAAAACATATAATACACTTTTATTATTGCTTGTAATAATTTTTTTTTGCCCAATATCTAAAATTTACATCATGTTGCTGCTAATGTAGCTTGTACTTTTGTGTGTAAGTTTGTTTTATAAACATCTGGGATAATTTTGCTATTGGGTGATGAATTGGGATTAGAATTGAGTGCTTCTGATCCGGTAAATTTGTGAATTTTGCAGGCGTTTTCTCACTCAGTTGAATTTATTTTTATTAAAAATGAGTTTAATGATAATACCTGCCTTTTATTTTCTTTTTTTTGTAATTTTTTTTATCTCTTATTAATTATTTTTTCTAATCTAATTTTTTGTTTTTCTACGCTTAATGGACCATGTTCTCTTAATTTTGATTTTTTGCAGTTGTTTATGAATCGAATGCAGTATGCCATTGTGTTTTTTAAGCGGTTTGTGTTTGAAAATCTTTCTATTGTGTGGTACATTTGTTGGACCTTAAAAGCAACTATTTTCTTGTTTTTACTAATTATATATCTCTATGGTTGCAGCAGAAGTAATAAGATATTTTTGGATTTTTAATGCCAATGCCACCTCTCAATAAGTTTCACTTTTGTCGACCTTTTTGGCATTATATCTGCTGGATTTTTCAACCCAGTAATATAATTACAATTAAATGCGGTGCTTATTTTTAAAATTTGAAAAACACGATTTGATTCAAAAGTTTTGAATTGTCTTGTTTTCATTTTAATTGATGTCAGTACTATCATTGTTTGTTTAATAATATACATTTTTAAGTTTGTGAATCATTACTCGTTTTACTTTCTTCATTAATTCTGCTAACATCAATATTTGACGACCATTTATAGAATTCAAATTCTCCCAATTTGAATAAAGCAGTAAGTTCTTGTTTTAGTTTTATTACTTTTGTAGTGTTTGTGTTGTTAATGTTCCATGGTGTGGAAGATAATAATATCTTTTTTTATTTCTTAAATTTTATTGTCAATTACTTGATATATTTTTGAATAAATGTTTTATCTGCCAATTTATATTCTGGATCCTTTATTATTTTTTTTTAATATAAAATAGTTTTTCTGTTTGGTATCTTGAATCTCTTACATTTTCTATCGTTGCTTTTTTTTGGTAATTTTACTATAAATTTTCTGAAGTCTTTTTTGCATATTTTATGTATCATGCAAACTTTTTGTTCTTTTAGAATTTCTTCCAACTCCCAAAACTGTTTCATAGTATTTTCTATAGTTACATTATAAACTAATGTTTGTGAGACTTAGTATTGCATTCATAAACAGGTTTCAGATATTAGCCTAACTTAGATAGGTTTTTGTAAACATGAATGATCTTTAGTGGGTTTAATTTGCCCAATGCACATTAGGCCATTGAATACTTAGGCCCCAATTAGTATGTAGTATGGTGCACTGAATAAAATTTGGAAATTAAGTATATTGCTATCCAAACAAATATTTACTTGTAGTAAAAGGTGGGCCATCTAACATTTGGAATTTGATTCGGTTAAAAATAAAAAAAATATGAGTTTTTTTTTTAAATTATTAGTTTATTAAAAAAATTGGACATTTTTATTTAAAAATGACACATCATTCATATGATTAACCAACCCAATTTGTTAGTACATTTTTGTTTGTTTGGGCTTCAGTCGCATGAATGGGAATTTCGATTTTGTGTTTTAATACATCAATAGTTTCTGAATGGTTAGGTTAGGTTAGTTTAGTTCTGGGTTAGGTTTGTTTTTCAAGGCATTAATTGTCTCTGGATGGTTAGCGTTACACTAAACTTTAAGGTCTCTTCACAAAAAAAAATCCAACTGGGTCAATGGCTCAATAATGCCGCCGGACCAAAAACTACACTAACTAAACAGTTATTTGTTGTAGATAAGCTGTTCAAGAGTCATGTGTGGATTCTCTGATTCCCATATGCAACAATTTTGCTTATTGACATAGCCTCTGAGATTAAAATGAGCTTCAACAAACACGAAAACACGATTTTTTTATAAAAATGCTCATTTTTAGCTCATTAGGCAAATTGAAAACCTATTGAATTTCGTAGGCTTTCAAACCGAAGTTTTTATGCAAAATTCTCCTCAGAAAAGTGCGAGAAATGTTCAGTTCTTAAGAACAATGACGATGCATGTTTACGCACACTCTGAGCAACAGCATTAATTTATTTGATTGAGCGCACTAGACGAGAAAGTAAACATGTTGTTTTATCCACTAACGATCCAATTTTGCAAATTTGCTTTAGAAACTGCTTTGAAGGCACTTTTTTCTATCAAATTTGTTTTGTAAATTTCTTACTATTTGAGTAGAAGACTCATTACTTTGGAAGTAAGTTTTCATTATTTCCCAACTTTGTTCAAGTGTAAAGCGTCCCATTTTGTAAATATCAAACATAAAACTAAATTTCTGTCAACTCATAAATGGGCAATTTCATTTCAAACGTACCAGAGTTGGGGGGGGGGGGGTGCTTTGAGAGAACCTTGTTTATGTATTTTTTTTAGTTTCTATAACTTATTAGTAGTCTTTTGATCGGTATATGTGGGTATAAAACCCATAAAAAATTCTTGATTCTACGATTTTTTAAAGTTTTTTTGACGTTTTTTAACTTAATCGCATTTTTTGTTTAAAAACCGCAATATTAACTAAAAAAAATAAATTTACTAATGAAACCAATCACAAATTTTCCGTAAAATCCAAATCTGGCACCATTTCAAGTTTATACCTTGTCTATAAGCCGCAAAAGCCATATAACCATGTTTTTGTTCTCAGTGGGCTGGGCATAAAGGAGCATTTTTTAATTTTTTTTTAACCGCTAAAGTTGACGTGTTTTGATGTGAATTAATTGGAAAATATAAATTTGTTTTGTGTATTTGGGTTTTAAAGGTCTAAAACTCAAAATACTGCAAAAATAAGCCTATTTTTCAACATAAACTTTTACAAATGCACATTTAACAGTTTTCAGAGAAACTAAACACTAAATATTATTAAAAAATTTAGTTTTGCAAACAAATCTACATAGAAAATAGCCAGTGTTTTGCTTATCTGGCAAAGAAAAACCCATCTAGAAAAAAAAATTTGTTCAAAATTTACTTAAAAAAAAAAAATTTCATTTTTTTTTAAAGATTATTTGGATTATATTTTTTTAAGTTTATTTCAAAAATTTAACAAAAACATTTTTTGTTGCTTGAGCCAATTTTCGGCCATTTTACTCTTTGTTTGATAGTTTTTGCGATTGCGGCACAAATTAAGACTCGATCTATCGACGCAAAAATTTAAAAATATTTTATTTTTGGCATTCAAACATAAAACTGCCTGTCGCTTGTTAAAATTTGTTTAAAAAAAGGTTTAAACCACACCCTAGTGTGTTTATAATATTTTTTAACGTCATTTTTGCTTAAAAATTTTGTAGACATTTTTTTCTAGATGGACTTTTGCGGTTTTTAAACAAAAAATGCAATTAATTTAAAAACGACAAAAAAACTAAAAATAATCGTAGAAGTTTTTTTTATGGGTTTCATACTCTCATATATTGATCAAAAGACTACTAATAAGTTATAAAAACTAAAAAAAAATACATAAGCAAGTTTATCAACGCACCCCCCCCCCTAGCTCTGGTCCGTTTGAAATGGAATTGCCCAAATGTCATTATGCCTTTAAAAAATAAAATAAACGGTGCTCAAATTTGAAACGTTACTCTCTACAAAGCTTATTACAAACTCTAAACAAATATTTACTCACAGTTCAGAGATGTAAAACTAAAACTTTTAAAAGAGATTTTTTTAACCGTACTAATAGCGCATGGAATAAGCTTATAGGTAAGCCACAAATATTTGAGGTCAAAATCCCAACAATCAGAATCGGTTTCTTGAGTATAATAAAGTATGCGAAATTGGGATAAACCAACTATTTGGGAGGAACTGAATATAGCACTCACGTCTTTGATTTTGGCTTTAAGTAGATAAGCGCAGCTTTGAGCATTCTCTTCTATGTTGTGGATCCAAACTACTTTTTATAAATTAGTTCTACACGCAAGAAACTAATTTTAATTTTTAAAGACTGGCAATCTTGCGTGTTTGAAGATCATCTTTGTCATTTAAAAAATTATTATTTAACAAGTTTATAACAATAAATACTATTTATGTTTGAATTGATAGTTAGAATCAATATATTGTTAAAATTCTTACTGTTATCCTAAAATTTGCAACTATTTTAAGATTTAATATCTATTTTGATATTAACATTAATTTTGGCAAGTGCCTTTTGTTATATGGTTTTATCTGTTTTGAATTATTTAAAATTAATTAAGCAAATTTTTAATTTCTCTTAATGATTTTCTTGCATAAATAGCAAATAAACGATTAATGCACAAAAATACAATATTTTAACAATTTTTTTCAAACTTACTAATTACAAACTATGTAATGAAAGATATTTTGTTATTGTTTTGGCCTTCATCAGAATATTTTTATTATAATTATGTTGTTTGGTTTTATAAACATATTTATAATGTAGTTATGTTCATTACAATAATGTAATTTAATGTTTTTTGTTAAAAATAGTTCACATAATTACTTTCAATACATTACTTTTCTAACAATTCAACAAATTTTTATTAGTTTAACAGAATCAACCATCATGACTTACTACGCTGATAACATAAAACTATTGTTAACAATTTCTGCTTGTTTTGCTTTAATGCCTTTTTACAATTCAAATTCTAATTCATTCGAGTTAAAACGATACTATAATTATGCAGTTATTATAATTACATTGCTTCTTATGATTAACCATTTTTTTAATCAACCGGAACTGTATTTGGGTGATGGAAGTATGTTTATTGCATCCATAATAACGTCATGTTATATTCTGTCTGTATTATATTTGGTATTGTATTTACCTTCATACAATGCATCGTTAATTAAACGTTTTTTTAGAAACGTCAACAAAATAGATTTAGTTACAAAACATGTTTTTGAAGTACTTCATCCTAAAATAAAGTACTTTAATTGTAAATTAATAGCAATATATAGCTTTAAGTTTGTTTTTTTAATATGGCAATTGTATACATTCGGGTTTACAGCAGGAAATTTACTTTTAGTTTTTGGTGCCGTAATAACTTTTACTAATATTTTAATGTTTTGTACTTTAATTAAATGCATTAAAGATCGAATCAAATCAGTAAATATTTCTATTACCAATTTTAGTGATATTAAAATAATAGGTATAAACATTCATAATCAATTGGATCAAATTTTAATGTTTCAAAATCTAATTGGTGAATTAGTTGACTTGTTTCAAGCTATATATGGTTCTCAATTGTTGGCAGTTGTGATATTTATTGTTATGCAGATATTAAGTTTTATGCGGCTTAATTTGTCTGACCAATCTTTTGACAATTTAGTGCACCAACTTTTATTATTTACCTGGTGTGGCTTTTACTTGGTAAGTTAGAATAATTGTTCTTTAATATTTTTTTATTATTTTTGTGGATAGTTGTGACGTTTTACATATTAAGGGATTATTAAAGTTAATTATAATTATTTCTACTTTAAGAAACTGATTGATTTCTTTTTTAGTAATAAACACTTGACAAGAAAGTAAAGTGAATGTATTGATTTAGTAAAACTATAAGTCGTGTTTGTATTGAAATATTACAAAAAAGAGTTGAAAGTTTACGTAATGAGTTTCTTGTTACTCTATAACTTATTCAGTAAGCTACTACTACTACTTTCTGCAAAGTTCTCTACATGCTTCCGCAACAACGTAAACAACTTAATAATTTCCACAGTTGTTTGTGGTTAGTAGATTATAGTTTAAGGCGTTAACGTGATGCTCCAAATATTCGATGGTTGGATGAACTTGCCCATACTGTTGCTGCGAGGGTTTCTATTTCGCATTTAGTTATTAGAACTATGGGGCACATTATTGCTTGAACTTTTTTTTATGATGCCGGCTGTTAAAATTCTTTTACTTGCTGGTAGACAATTGTTTTTTTTTTGTTGCGTTTATTGCATATGGTCTTACTTGGATTGCTAATTTGGTGGATAACATTTTTTGTGGCGGCTGATACATGGTCTTTAGCAAACACGCTGTAAAACTGTGATTAACTCTACAAATAGGGTTTGCATAGGAACTCTGCTGTTGGGCACGTTGATTTTGGCAACTTGTGTGCCCAGTAAATTGTTGCGCGTGAGGTAGTCCCAAAATGCACAAAATGGTTGTTGTGAAGCCATATATATATATATATATATATATATATATATATATATATATAGATATCTAAGCATGACTTTGTCATTAATCTGCGCATCTACTAAAAATTTCAGTAGTGCGGTGTAATTTTTTATCGTAGTTTCTATTACCACTTTGATTGTGATAAGTAGAGTCAAACAAGTTTTGTAAAATTAGTCAAAGCTCTGCTGTCAAGTAGCGTTAGATATTGCTGCCCACGCATTGTGATAAAAATTTGATGTCTTGTGAATTTGTTTTTGTCTGGTGGTTATAGTGGCATTAGTTGGCGAATGGTGTTGATTTGCACGTTTGCTAGTGGTGGAGGTGGTGGTTGTTCTGAAGTGGAAGCTGGTAATTCCTCTTCTACTTTGATCGTGGTTGCAATCAAGTTTATGGTCTCAAACGTTTGACCGTGCATAAGTTGTTGACTTTCTTATTAGTTTGATCTTAGGGTGATGAGGAATGAATGTGGATGAACAGTCTTTCTTTGTTTGTTTTGGACACTTTTTCTGGCTTAGACTGTTGATCTTTTTTGATATAGAGTTGTTGATACAACTCATTTGAGTCTAACGGTTCTGTTTAGTTGCGTAGTATTTGTTGTTTGCTTGTATGTATCTTAAGCTAGTTTGCAAGAGCTGTCTCTACTTGAGTAGTGGCACGCATCCGATTTGGAACCATGTTTTCAGTCCCGTAATATTGTACACCGGATCTTTGTGCGGGAGTCCGTGGAACTTTGGAAGATTGTATTTGGCAAAAAAAAAATTTGAGAAAGTCTTTCAGTTGCTATAAATGGTTTGTTTTGCTTTTGAAAGTATATCCTGTTAATTTTTCTAAAAACTTTTTGGAGAGGTTTTTTAGGTGCAAAAAAATGTTTTCTCTTGGTAAGGTTTACTATTAATTTGGTGAAAATTTAGAGAAATTTTTCAGGTGTCAGGATTTAATTTGGAAAAATTATTAGTGCACTTACGCTTGAGTGTCCGAATCTCACGGTCGGTTGAGTGTTATGCGTCAACACTCAACACTCAACAATATTTTATTTTCTAACGGTGATCCTTAATGTTTTTATTTTCCTTGTGTAACTTGCAGGTATCCCAAGTAATTCTGACGAGTCTGTCCGGTCTTGATCAACCATTTTTATTTGCCGCCCAACAACAAGATGCAAAGCGTAACGTTCTTTCCAAAATAACTCAAATAGGCCAAATATATACATGTCTTTTCTGGGGCTCGGTGTGCCCAACAGCTTGATTGCTTACCGCGAAAGGGAATGACGTGACTAGTATACTATGTATACGGCATTTACATTTTTATTATTAAATCGATTTCTACGAGGCATAAACCATTGGCAACGGATACACGATTTAACTCCAATTGAAACTACTGACATATTATCATGTTATGAAGCATCCTACCCACCCACCCAAGTTTTTGTCATCAAGAAAATTAATTTTTAACTTTTTTACAAACGTTAGAAGTCACTAAGTCACTACAGAAGATCAAATTTTTTGAAGACGAACACTTGGGTGGGAGGTTGAATCACTCCAATCCTAACAATAACTATTAATTTGTATTTATGCTATAGAGTGTTTTGCCCTTCTGCTCAAATGTTTGTCATCAAGAGATTATATGTTTGACCTTTTTGAGGGTGTCAGAAATTACTTTGTCACTAGAGAAAGTCGTGATCCCATCTCTTGAAGATAAACACTTGGGTGGGCGAGAGGGCCGCTCCAATCTAAGTTTTTGACTTACCCATCCAAGTGGTTTTTATTAAAAAATTTATAGTTTGGCCTTTCTATGGACGTCAAAAGTCACTTTTTTAGACAAGAAGGTCGTAATCTAATCTCTTGAAGACGAACAGTTGAGTAGACCATTCTAATCCAAGCTTCTCACTTGTAATTATGCTATGAAGTGTCCCATCCACTCACCCAAGTGTTTGTCATTAAGAGATTGAACGTTTAAACTTTCTGATGACCTCAAAAGTTATTTTGTCACTAAAGAAGGTTGTGACCTAATTTCTTAAAGACGAACAGTTGGATGGGTGTGCTACTTTAATCCAAATTCTTGACTGGATACCATGGTATAGAGTGTCTCACCCACCATCTTTTGAGATCAAATGCTTAAACTTTTTGTGGACGTCAGAAGTCACTTTGTCACTAGAGAAGATTGTGATCTAATCTTTTCAAAACAAACAGTTAGGGGGTTAGGTGAGCCACTCCAATCCAAACAAGTTAGTATCATAACATGAAGTGACTTACTCACCCACCCATTCTAAACTATTGGCTTGTTTTGATGTAATCGTTTCTTTTGTAAATGTTAATTCAATATAATTTTAAGATTTTCTAAGCTATAAATGAGTTTTATGCGTCAATTTTAATCAATTATATGTGATAAACATGGTTTTTGAACAAATTTTATGCTAAAAATAAGTTTTCTGGTCAACTTTAATGTTATAAATGTTTTTTCGGTAAACTTTTGAAATTTCTTTAAAGTTTCTGTTCTAATTTATACTAGGAATAAGTTAACTGTGCAATTTTAATATTAGAAGTGTTTATTTTGTGCAGTTTTATAAATTTTGAAACAATTGAAACAAGTTTTTTGCTAAAATCTAGTTATACGATTTTTATGTAATAAATGTTTATTTTGTGCATTTTTGAAACAGTCTTTGTAATTTTTGATCAAATTTTATACTAGAGTTAAGTTTTCTGCGCAATGTTGATGTTATAAAAGTATATTTTGTGTAATTTTGAGTTTTTTTAAATTAGTTTTATACTAGGTTTGTTTTTTAAAATAAATAGTTTAAAACATAAATTTTTTGCATATTTTGTACTAAAAATAAGTTTGTTGTGCGATGTTTAGGTTTTTTTTGTGCATTTTGGGTTGATTTTATCAAAGTTTTTATGGAAAACGAGATTTTTTAAGCAAATTCGTTGCTAGAATTAAGTTTTCTGCGCGATATTGGTGTTATAAAAGTTTATTTTGTGTAGATTTAAATTTTTTTAACAAATTTAATTCTACAAATAAGTTTTCTGCACAAATTTTGATAAATTTTTGGTTCAATTTTTATGTTTTTCTATGGAATATTAAGACTTTCAAAAAAAAATGATTTCTATTTTGATCAGTAAAGGTGGTTTTTAGCGGTATATTGGCGATAGCTTTGCAAATGTTCTGCTATAAATAGTCAATTGTGGATTGTCAACACATACATTTTTTTTTAATGCGGTGTCAAGTCGCATCTGCGAAGTGGCCAGTTTACATCACCGAAGCGGCTAATAACGCAGTTTATAAATTTGGTGCGCAAAAAATTGATCGTGGCATGAGCAGTATAATATGTTGCCCCATTTTGTTGAAACTAGAGCTGCTGAAGATCAAGTTCCTCCAATTTGGACCACAAAAAATCTGTGATCATGCTTCTGTAACGATATTCGGTAACATTAACGTTGGTTCTATGATTATTTTTAAAGAAAAATGGCCCAATAACGCCACCACTTTAAAATCTGCACTAAACGGTAACTCGCAATAGATGCATAGGGTTCTCAACGATGGCGTGTGGATTTTTTGTTCCTCAAATACGGCTGTTTTGTTTGTTCAGATAACCTCTAAGATAGAAATAATAAGCCTTGTCTAATAAGATGATTTTTTGGTTAAAATTAGAATCAACACTTAATCTGTTTAAAGCCTGAGCAAAGCAAAAGCGAGCTTCAAGGTTGGTTATTTTAATTTTATAAATGATTTGCTCTTTGTACGCAAACATACCGAGGTCTTTGTAAAGATTTTGCCTTAAAGTGGTTTGTGGTTTGTGAATACCAAATTGCTGATTTCTACGCCAAGTTGATGTTTCTGGATGCTTGAATACACTTTGAGCCACAGAAACATCAATTTTGGCAAAACGCTTTGGACGAGCATGCTTTATAGCAGCATTCCAGTTTAACACAGTTTTTTACACTCTTGTTCCTTTGATCGATGGCGCTTCATTTCTTTTAAACAGCAGACAAATAAGACTCATTTTTAAAATAAATTTTCAGTAGATAGTAAGTCATTATTCAGAATTAAATTCTTAGAATTAGAAAGTTCCGTATAACCGTGAGAATGATGAATAAACTTTATAAATAGAGTTTGGTAAAACTTTTTAGCGTGCATGAGTAGTTGAGTTTAGTAGCGTAGTAACTTTTTAAGTGTTTTGGTACTTGTGTGATGAAGGATGAATGCGTTGGAACAGTGCCCATTTATTTGTTATAGTCATTTTCTGGCTTTTATTATTGATGTTTTTTTTGTTATAGAGTTGTTGCTACAACTTTCTTAAGTCTAACGGTCCTATATAGTTAGCGTAGTTTTGACGTTTGCAAGTATTGTATGACAGTCTTAGATCTCATTTGAATCTTGTTGTGTATTTCTTGGCTTTGCCGGTTAAGCTAGTTTGCAAGAGCTGTTTCTACTTGAGTGGTGGTACGCTTCTGTTTTAGAACTATGTTTCCAGTCCCGTAATATGGTACACCAACTTTGGGAGATTGTATTTGGAAAAAATCTTTTTGGAAAAGTCTTTAAATGTTTTGCTTTGCTTTTGAAAGTATTTTTTGTTAATTTGTCTAAAAACTCTTTGGAGAGGTTTTATAGGTGCAAAAAAATGTTTGGTCTTCAATGTTAATTTTGGCGAAATTTGTTTTTGTTAAATCTCCCAGGTGTCAAGGTTTTATTTAGAAAGATTATTACTGCGCTTACGCTTGGGAGTCTGTGCCTCACGGTTGGTCAAGTGTTTTTGCGTCAACAGTTGACAATGTTTTATTTTCTAACGGTAATGTTAGATTTTGTTTTTCTCTTGGGCAACTTGCAGGTCTCCTAGGTAATACTAACAAATTTGCTCAGTCACGATCAAACTAAGTTTGCCCGCCGTTGCTTTTTCTTTAGCCGCTTTCCGCCACACAAAGGCACCTGCCGGGCTGTGTATTTGGCGTAAGTGACAAAAGATCATTACCTTATCATGCTATGGAGTGTCCCACCTATTTGGCCAAGTCTACGTCATTAAGAATTTGTATGTTTGACCTTTTTGTGAATACCAGAAGTCACTTTGTACTAAAGAAGGTTGTGATCTAACTTCTGGATAACTAACATTTGGGTGGATAGGCAATTCAAACTACTGACATATTATTATGCTATGGAGTATTCTACTTACCCACCCAAATTTTTGTTAAAAATTAAATTTTTGACATTTTTACAAACGTTAAATGTTACTTGAGAAGGTGGTGATCTAATCTCTTGAAGACAAACACTTAGGTGGACCTTTCTAATCTAAATTTTTGACTAGTTATAAAGTGTTCCATCCACTCGCCCAAATGTTTGTCAACAAGAAACTTAATGTTTAAACTTTCTGTTGACATCAGAAGTTACTAAAAAAGTTAGTGACTTAGTTTCTCAAAGACAAACAGTTGGTTGGGTGAGTAGGCTACTCTAATCTAAATTTTTGACTGGTTACCATGGTATAGAATATTCCACCCACCAGCCCAAGTCATCAAAAGATTAGAAGTTTAAACTTTCTGTGGACGTCAGAAGTCACTTTGTCACTAGAGAAAGTTGTAATCTTATCTTTTGAAAATGAACAGTTGGGTGGTTGAATGAGCCATACAAATCAACATCATGCTGTGGAGTGACCTTCCCAACCACAAAGTTGTTTGTCATTAAGAGATTGAATGTTTGATCTTTCTACAAGTGTTATTAGTAACATTTGGGCCACTCCATTCTAAACTATTGACTTGTTATGATATAATCATTTTTTCAGTGCAATTTTATAAATGTTTATGTTTATATAATGTTGAGCTTTTTTAAGCTATAAATGGGTTTTATGCGTCAATTTTAATAAATTTTATTTGATATTGATGGCTTCTGAATGAATTTGATGCTAAAAATAAGCAATTTTATTGTTACAAATGTTTTTTCTGTGTACTTTTGATGTTTTTAAGTAAATTGTATAGTATAAATGAGGTTTCGTTTCATTTTTTTTTTAATTAAACGTGATTTTCATGCATTTTATGTTAGAAATAAGTTAACTGTGTTTATTTTGTTCATTTCTAAAACAAGTTTTATACTAAAAACGTTTTTTCCGTGCATTTTTGCGTTAATTTAAATAAAGTTTTTATTGCAACGTGATTTTTGAGCAAATTTGTTGATAGAATTATGTTTTCAATTTAAGTTTTTTCAAAAATTTGATTCTAAAAATGAGTTTACTGACCGAATTTTGATAAAAAGTTTGTAGTAAATTTAGTTTTTGAACAAATTTTATATAAGAAATAAACTTTTGGTTCTATTTTATGTTTTTTTATGGACTTAAAAAACTGATTTTTATCTCAATTGGTGAAGGTCAAAAATATCATCCATTTACGTCGTATTTTTTTTATTTGTATAGGATTTATCAAAAGTATTTTAACAATAAATGATTACTAAATTTTACGGTTAATATTAACCAATTAAAAAAAATATTATAGACAAAAATTTAAGAAAATTTGCAATTTTTTCATTTTAATTAAAATGGTTGCAAATAGTCTGTTCTGTTATCATTATAACACGTAAAACACATGGTACCCAGCGAATAATTTGAACTGTAGTGACCACCCACCCGCCCGTTGTATTTGTAATAAAAAAGTTGAAAATGTTTTCTTTCAAATATTAGCAAATGTTAGAAGTTTATTAATCAAAAGAAAAGGAGGTAATATCTAATCTCTTGATGAACAACACTTGGTTGGGTGGGTGAGTTACTCTAAATTATGATTACCAGCGCGTAGTTTAAACTAGAGTGTTCACTCACACCCGCCTAATTGTTTGTTATAAGAAAATTGAAAATGTCTCCTCTCTGCAATTATTGAAAGTTTTTTAGTCAAAAGAGAAGGAGGTAATATTTAATTTTTTAATGACAACATTCGGGTAGGTGGGTGTGTTACTTCAGGTCAAGACAGCCAACGATTAGATTGAATTGGAGTGCCCAGTTACTCGCTTGACTGGTTATCAAAAAATTAAGAACGTATCTTTTCCGCCGGTGTTAGAAATCTCTTAGTCAGAAAAGGAATAGCTGATATCTAATCTCTTGATGACCATTACTTGGGCGGGTGAGAGGGTCACTTCTGATCATGAGTAACAAGTAGTTTAAACTTGAGTGCCCAACCACCCGCTTAAGTGTTTGTTAACAAACAATTAAAAATGTTTCCTTTCTGCAAGTATTAAAAGTTCTTTAGTCAGAAGAGGAAAAAGTGATAATCAATTTCTTGATAAGCAACAATTGAGCAAGTGGGTAAGTTACTGCAGACTAAAATTATCAGCAATTAATTTAAACTAGAGTTTGTTATAAAAGAATTGAAATGTCTTTTCTCTGCAAATATTAGATGTTTTTTAGTCAAAAGACGATAAGGTAATATCTAATCTTTTGATGACCAACAGTTGGGTGAGTGGGTGGATCACTCTAAGTTGTGATTACCGGCAAGTAGTTTGAACGGGTGTGCCCACTCACCCGCTTGAAGGTTTGTCATAAAAACATTTAAAATATTTTTTTTTTGCAAGTATTAAAAGTTTCTTTGTCTTAGTCTTTCAAGGCCAAAATGCAAGAAATAAACGAATTATTACTAGTCAAAAGAAGAAGAGGTAATATCTTGATGACCACCACTTGGGTGGGTAGGTGTGTTACTTCAGGTCGTGTCTACCAACAAGTTCTTTGAATTTGAGTGTTGACCTGTGAGTGTTTGTTATTAAAGAATTAAAAATGTATTTTTTTGCCGGTGTTAGAAATCTTTTAGTCAGAAGAGGAAGAGGTGATATCTAATGTTTTGATGACTAACACTTGGGCGGGTGGGTGGGTCACACCAGATCATGATTACTAACAAGTAGTTTAAACTGAAGTGTTCACCTTCCCGCCAAAGTGTTTGTTAATAAAGAATTGAAAAAATCTTCTTTCTGCAAGTATTAGAAGTTTCTTAGTTAAAAGAGGAGAAGGTATTATCTAATTTCTTGATGACCAAAACTCCACATTATAATTACTAACAAGTAGTTTAAACTGGAGTGAACAGAGCCAAATAACGCTAAACAATTTAAAACAATTTAGACTGCAAAATTTTATTGTTAATTTATAATATACCATATTTATTTTGCTATAAATACAGTGTCAAATAATGCTGAATAATTTAGATTGTAAAAAAAATTAACAATAATATGGTATTACATTTAAAATATAAAAATAAGGACAAATAGCTGTACTTATTTTGGTATGAATACAGTGCCAAATGATGCTGAAGATTTTTGAATGTGCGTAGGGTCTGTAGTTCAAATTAAATTCTAATGCAACAAGCACTGAATGTTTCTTCAATTCAAAATAAACTTAGACATCAGAAGTATTAAACACTAATTTGTATAAATTAAAATGATAAAACAATTCGGAATGAGACAAAGAACATTAGTTTTAGGTAAATTGATGCCTTGAATATAACGCAAAATAAAGCCAAAAGTTTAAAAGTACAAATGGTATTGTTTTTGTTTTGTATACTAATAACAATTTAAAAAATTTAAAGCAAATTAGTATCATTTTAATGCAGCAATGTTAATTAAACTCCTAATTCACTTTGCTGCAGTTAAATTGTATGAGTAAGGATTTGTACAACGAAACAGAATAAAGAAAGGGATGATAGGATTTGACAAATTAATTTTTAGCAAATTTTAGTTTAAAAATATTTAATATTTGTGTTAAAAACTCACCAATTGTAAAGCAATCAATGTATTAGATAAAACTGTATTTACCTAAAAAAAAAAAGAAGAAAACGTTAATACATATTTTTTATCTTTTTGTGTGGAGGAGTAATAGAGTGTGAGAGATTAATAAAGACATTATTGTTTCAAGATATGCACATTTTATTAGTGTGCCTAGCATCTCGCTGGTCAAAAAGATTTACATAAAATTACAATCACTTTTAAGTTTATGCATAAAAATATATGAACTTTATTTAAATACTTGAGAGTCACTGACATTATAATTTTCTTATAAAGAAGTCAAATCCAATTGTTATATTAAGTATACTGCCCGTATGTCATCTCTTATGATGTGTTTAACACGTAATATCTATTAGCAAAGCTAATGACCGCCAAAATTTGTGCCACAAGTAAGCCGTTTGTCGTATCATCTATATGCGTTTTTAACATACCAAAACATTGACGATTGGTACTTGCACATATTATGTTTAGTCAAGGAAAACCATAATCCTAAGCTCTTAAACAAATATAATATTTTTTTCTTTTTCCAACACTAAATATCTTAATCCGGTTGTTAGTTTTTAAATTTGTCGGTTACATTTCAAAACTCAGCAAATAAAACTGTTAAACCTTAAGTTATTAATCAAAATTTGGCGATTAATATTAAAATCCGGCTATTAAATATCAAAATCCGGCCATCAAATATGAAATCCGGCTTAAGTATGTCTAAAACACGTTATAAAACTACAAAAATGTTGTTTAAATATAAAAATCCGTTTTTTAAGTATCAAACCCCGCATAATTCCACCCAAGTTCACCTAATACAGTAAATCCAAACTTTAATATCTAATCCGACCATAAAATCTCTAAATCTGGCTTTTAAACTCTAAATATATTATTTAAATGTAGAAAGACGAAAAGTATTTAATAAAATTGAATTAGGTGCTAAAGTGATGTAATATAGTGATGTAAGATTGTTAGAACGATTGAATAAGAATATTTTTTTAACTATATCAGGTTTTTATTCCACATTCATAAACATAAAGTTTTAAAATTTTCCAATTACTTTTAAATAATCAGTATTTAGTTTAGCTAAGTTTTTACAAAATACAATATTTTTAGGCAGTAGATGGCAAGTTATCATTCAGAATTAATTTCCTTTAATTAGAAAGTTTTGTGAAGAACTGTGAGAATGGTTTAATATTGATGCTAATTATTGAGTTATGATATGTTTTGATGGTTTATTTTTTGTTTAAGGGTCACATGCATTATTTCCAGATATTTTATGCAATAAATTAGTTGGATTAATGCTACTATCATATGCAGCTGCATCGTTTTACTGCAGAATAAAAAATGTTTAGCTAAGCTACTTCTTAATTTATGGTCAATTTTGGTTGGTACAAAAAATGCATCACGAGTTAACAAAATTTAGGGGGAACTGAATATAGCACTCAAAATTGTGATTTTAGTTTTAAGTAGACAGACACAACTTTGAGCATTGATTTTATTACGTACCCAAACTCCTATAATTTTGGTTTAAAATACTTTTTTTTTAGTTTGTTCCACACACAAGAAGCTAAAATTTTTGAAGTCTAGTGATTTTTTGAATTTAAAGATCATCTTACTTAGTCATTTAAAAAAAAAATTAAACCATATTTTGAAAATAAATACTAATATTGTTTAAAATGATAAATAGTTAGAATCAATATATTGTCAAAGTTCTTAATATTAACCTAACATTTGCAACTATTTCGACAGTTAATATCTATTTTGAGAGTAAGATATGTTATAGCAGATGTTTTATTGATTTACCAATTTACCCCTAAACACGTTTTTGCTATGTTTTAACTGTTTTTAATATACTCTTAGCAAATCTCTATTTTCTTTTAATTATATCCTTAAATACAAACAAACGATTACTCCACTAAAATACAATATCTAAACAATTTTTATTAAACTTACCAAATACAAACTATGCAATGAAAGATATTTTGTTACTGTTTTGGCCTTCATCGGAATAATTTTTTATTATAATTATGTTGTTTGGTTTTATAAACATATTAATAATGTAGTTATGTTCATTACAATAATGTAATTTAATGTTTTTTGTTAAAAATAGTTCACATAATTACTGTCATTACATTACTTTTCTAACAATTCAACAAATTTTTATTAGTTTAACAGAATCAACCATCATGACTTACTACGCTGATAACATAAAATTATTGTTAACAATTTCTGCTTGTTTTGCTTTAATGCCTTTTTACAATTCAAATACTAATTCATTCGAGTTAAAACGTTACTATAATTATGCAGTTATTATAATTACATTGATTCTTATAATTAACCATTTTTTTAATCAACCGGAATTGTATTTGGGTGATGGAAGTATATTTATTGCAGCCTTAATATTGTCATGTTATGTTCTGTCTGTATTGTATTTGGTATTTTTTTTACCTTTGCACAATGCATCGTTAATTAAAAGATTTTTTAGAATCGTCAACAAAATAGATTTAGTTACAAAACAAGTTTTTGAAGTACTTTTTCCTAAAATAAAGTACTTTAATTGTAAATTAATAGCATTATATAGCTTTAATTTTGTTCTTTTAATATGGCATTTGTATACATTTGGATTTACCGCAGGACATTTACTTGTAGTTTTTGCTATGGTAATAACTTTTACTAATATTTTAATGTTTTGTACTTTAATTAAATGCATTGAAGACCGAATCAAATCAATAAATCTTTCTATTAACAATTTTAGTAATATCAAAGTAATTAAAATTAATATAACTATTCATAATCAATTGGATAAAATTTTAATGTTACAAAATTTGATTGGTGAATTAGTTGACTTGTTTCAAGCTATATATGGTTCTCAATTATTGGCAGTTGTGGTATTTATTATTATGCAGTTATTATGTTTTTTTCGGCTTTATTTGTCTGGCCAAACTTTTGGCAATGTAATGGTGCAACTTGTATTATTTAGTTGGTGTGGTTTTTACTTGGTAAGTTATTTATATTATTATAAATATTACCAAAATATTTTTAATTTATTTATAAATTGGAACTGATTGATTGCTGTTTTAGCAATGAACACTTGGGAAGAAAGTGAAGTAAAGGTATTTATATATTTACAAAGTTAGTGTTACATTCGGTCTGTTCCAACATACAATTTGGACAGTTTGCAATCCGTTCAAACTATGCACACAAACAAATTACTGTGTATAAAAGATTGCATAAAGATGACAAATATTTGTTTGTGTGCACGGTTTAGACGGTTTGCAATTTGTCTAAATCGTATGGAACAGACCTTATAAGTCGCGTTTGTCTGACTGACGTCAAATATCATATCATTTATGTTTAAATTACTGCAATTTTAAAATCAACAAATTTGAATTATAAGTTATCATAATCATACATTATTTACTTACTCTTAAAAACTGGTAAATTATATTAGTAAAGGTGAAATTTGATTTTAATTATTTGATAAGTCATAAATCGTACCAAATCATATTAAAAGTAAGTTTAGTTTACTTAATTAGAACAAATCAGTTGATTTAGATTAAAAAATATTTTACGAAAAATTTGTTTCTGTAGACAACGTACAAAAAAATGGCATTTAGCTTAGCTATTTATAGAATTCTTTTGTTGAGATATATAATTTAATAATAAACTATTATAAATATTTATATTTAATTAATTAATATATTATTTATGCTTAATATTGTAACAGTATATGAAAAAAACTGTATTATATATTTTTATTTGTATTTGTATGTTATTTATATATATTTCTTTTGTTTCAGGTAAGTTATTTTCATTACTAATATCGACTTAATGTAAGTATTAAAACTATTTATTCCATTATTTTTTAATGTAACTTTATTATTTAAAAACGGGATATTTGAATTATTGTTTATCTTTTTAAAAAATAAGGGTCAAATAACAATCAAATCGACAAAGTGATAATACTACACAAATTTATCTGCAAAGGTATTATCAAGTTGACAATGGCCGTCAAAAGTCAAAACTTGAGTCGTAAACTTTTGTTAGTATTGATATACAGGGTGTTTCCTAACTGGAGGCAAAAAATGAAACTTTATGTACATTTTTTTAACTTTAAACAGTAAATCTAATTAATTTTTTTGTCTATCTTGCTTTGTTTTTGAGATAATCAAAGAATACACACTATTTAAAAAACTTTTTATTTTACAAAAAAAAATCAAACAATACAACTTTTTACAAACAGCAAAAAAAGCATTTCTTTTAATAACACTGGGGAACAAATTTTTGCTGATTTTGTTCTGATACTTGTTTTCAACTAATTTTGGGGTGCTGAATTAAAAAATTAAAACAGTTTTTGCCTATCACATCAAGTTTTTGTTCTACAACATATCATCGTTTTTAGTCAGTTTTTATGCTTTTATGATTTAATAATGCTAAAATAACTTATTTGATAAAAATTTGGTAAACAATATGACTAATTAAGTTAAAAATACTTATAAAAATTAATTGATACTGTCATATAAAGAAAAAATACAATTTACATACGTTTTTGTTGTCCGAAGTGAGTAAATGAAATAGTTTTAATTTTTAAGAAATACATTTTTGTTTGTACGATTTTCTGAAGGGCACCATTCCCAAACAATCTTTTTTATGTTCCAACAGTAGTCAGCCATTATTTGAGTATCCCACTTTTATTGGAATTGCTTCTTTATATTTGTTAAATCTTGGTGGAAACGATCACCCTGCTCATCAATTCCATCTTCTAGATTTTTGGGAAAATTTGTCAATAATATAAAATGAACTTTAATCCTCATGTTGCAACCCAGACAATAATTTTTTTTTTATAAATCTTTGAACAATATAAAATAATTGTCTGTTTTTTTTAATTTTTTAGAAAGTTTTTGATAAATGCCACGAAACAATTCCATGCATTTTTTTCTACCTCATTCATGGAACTTAAAAAAATTGAATCGTTGACTTATTTTCTAATTTGTGGCTCATCAAACTACTTTATTAGACCCAGATTTATGTGAAAAAAAGGAAATATGATCTTTGAACGCTCTACTAAAGGTTGGTGTATTACATTTGGGTCCCCAACATTTAAAAAACTTTTTGCCAATCTTTTTGAATCTAATGCTTGTTTCTGGTTGTGCTGTTTCATAAATACAAGAACCGTGGATACTTTGTAATTTCCCATTTTAAAATCTACAAAGATGATGTACTTATGATCTTTATATTTAATTAGCTCTATCACCTTTTTAATTTTTCGTAGTCTTTTTTGAAAAATATTGAATGCCCAATTGGAATTGAACCGTATTTATTTCTATTATAAAGCAAAACGCACTTCAAGTTCCTTTTCAAACTGTCCAAAAACAATGGCTACTCATTAGGGTCATATAGTGTAACATCTATAAAATAATATTTTTTTATCTGATACGATAGATTGTAACTTTAGTACCTGGTTCAAGCAATTTTTTATTAAGTTTTTTTTTTATTAAGCATTTCTGATGTTTTTTTTGAAAGATGCAAATCTCTTACTAAATCTTTTAATTTGGCCTGGTTAAATCTATAAGGTGTATATTGTGTAGAAGAACCGCATTCAAAATCTATATTAGCATTCTGTTTGTCAATTTTATCTGCAAAACCACCCGGGTTCTTAAGAAATGAAGATTCCTGAAATACTGGCATAGTACTTCTTCAGAAAAAAGTATTAGGCGCATTGTTGATTCTAGATTTGGGTATGTGATTTTTTGTCTACTTTTTTTGTTGTAGCCACTAATTTTTGTTAAACAGAAATAACAATCATCTCCGTGATTTTTAAGTTCTCGCCATATCATTAGAATGCCAAATGTCAGTAGTTTTACTTTTCTTTGCTTTACTGTCGTAAATTTACAAGACAAGGTTGACATACCTTATGTAGACTCCAAGACTTGTCTTGGTCTGCAAGTTGCTCTTTAAAGTATGAGAATTTTATAATATTCATCCTCTGACTAGACACAGTAAAGTTTCTAAATATATAGCAATATGTATCTGCCAAATTCAAACAGTTTCTCCAAGTAGCCATTTCACTTGCACACGCTTGTATATTCAAGAAACTAACTTAGAGTAAACATGTCTAAAACTTTTGATTATAAAATAACAACTAACCATTTAAAGGGTGCTAGGGTCATGCTAATTACCTGACAGTGCACCTCTTTGAAACAGGTACGCGGTCTTTACTTTTGAAATCAGCACAGTAAAATTAGTTAATAACAAGTATCAGATCAAGTTTTCCAGTGTAATTACATATAATTATAAATTATAAAAATATAGTATTTTTAGGCAATTCTTTAAATTTTGTAGATATTGAAAATAGAAATTTTTAAAATTATACTAAAATTAAAACAAAATCGTACGAAGGTGATGAATTTAATATATACATAATTGAAATGTGTTGTCCGTTTATAATTCCTTATATCACACATATTACCAACTAGTGGTTTTGCTTTTTAGTATTTTCTGAATGTAGGTTTAGTAGAGGTTTAGTTTTTTTCTCATGTTGACAAAGGCTGTTTTGGCCGTTTCTATTTGCGATTTTGGGTATTTAGTTATTTTGCATTCAAGATATCTAAATTTAGCAACTTGCTCTATCTGAATATCGTATATCCGCAAACTAGCTTAAACATTTGGTTTTTTATTGATCACCATGACTTGAGTTTTGGTCCAAGCACGTTCATTTCTGACGTGATTTGGTTAATCAAGCGTTGTAAACCTTTGGAGCTATCTAAAAATAATGTTGTATTGTCTGGATATTTGAGATTGTTTATTAGTTTGCCGTTAACCTTGATATCATCCCGCGAGTTTTCTAATTTTCAAAATTTTTGATTTGAGTATATATTAAAAAGTAATGGTAACAGGTTGCATCCATGGCGCTTCTCTTGTGTCTATTAAGAATATCACTGGTCATATTGTCTTTGACCCTTATTGCTGCTGATTGATATTTGTATAAGTTTTTCTACAGTGGCAATAGTAGTGGTGCTAAGCGGGTTCTGGCTCAAAATCCCATAAAGTTTACATGGGGGGTCTAAAATTACTTTTTTCCAACTTCACTTCGGTCGCGTGACCGAGCTAGACCAGGACTACCAACCAAAAGTGTGTCAAAAAATAAATTCAAGATGGCGACCGGTCTCTCACCTGTGCCCCATTCAATTAGCTGCGGGGTTTACCTGTGCCCACCATATCTTGTCACCCCCAAAAAGCCATAACGGCGCTATGACATAAGGGTAGGGGGTAGCTAAAAGTGAAGGGAGGAGCGAGAGGGTGTCAAAACGGCGCTACGACATAAGGATAGGGGAAGCTAAAGGTGAAGGGAGGAACGAGAGGGTGCCAAAACGGCGCTATGACTTAAGGGTGGGGAAGCTATAACAGGTGAAGGGAGGAACGGAGGAATGGGAGATATGTAAACTAGTATGTGTATTAAATGAAGCAAAAGGGACGCCAAAATGGCATTCCGACATAAGGGTGGAAGAGATATATGAGTAGAAAAATCAAATCCAGAATCAGAACGGCTCTATCATGCACCCTAAGAGAGTTACCGCTCGGCCGCCGCCCTCACAGTAGGTGACGTCATCCAGCACTCGCGTCTCTGCGCCGTTTTGGCACCCTCTCGTTCCTCCCTTCACCTTTAGCTTCCCCTATCCTTATGTCGTAGCGCCGTTTTGACACCCTCTCGCTCCTCCCTTCACCTTTAGCTACCCCCTACCCTTATGTCATAGCGCCGTTATGGCTTTTTGGGGGTGACAAGATATGGTGGGCACAGGTAAACCCCGCAGCTAATTGAATGGGGCACAGGTGAGAGACCGGTCGCCATCTTGAATTTATTTTTTGACACACTTTTGGTTGGTAGTCCTGGTCTAGCTCGGTCACGCGACCGAAGTGAAGTTGGAAAAAAGTAATTTTAGACCCCCCATGTAAACCTTATGGGATTTTGAGCCAGAACCCGCCTAGCACCACTACTGGCAATGTTTTTTAGGTCAAGACTTTAGGTCATCAGTATCTTTGTTAGTATGTCATGCTTTAAACAGCCGAATGCTTTAACGTAGCTAATGAAACATATCTATATATATATATATATATATATATATATATATAGATGTAAAACAACTAATACTCCTCCAAAATATATACACGCTGATAGTACTGGCCTCCAGAACGGAGGCAGGTACGAAAAACTGGAGGCAAATGCGTTTTGGTGTGTATATCAATTTATTTCAACATAATACTTTACTAGAAGTCATTCTACAAAATTTTGTTCGGTGACCATTTCGACTCATATACATATACAGTTATACATTGTAGTACATTAAAGTCAACACTACGTGGCGCTATGCTTTTATACTGATATACATATTTTGTCGCGGGCCAGTAGAATAAGCCTCCTCATAAGTTAACGTTCTAATACGCCTCTTACAATTGGCAACATAGCAAATACAATTTATAAAAATAATTATATACTTTTAATATATCTAAACGGTTCACGTTGTTTATTAGTTTTGTATAGAAAATATGTAAAAATAAAACAGAAAATATTACTCAACTTTACGTCCAATGAAACAAATAAATAACATTTTTTTATAATATATTATAAACAGTTTTTAAATTATTCTATCGAGGTATTGTGCTATGTAGAATGGATTTTTAAAATATTATAAAATTGCAGATATAATACTATTTAATATTTTTTAAAATGTGCAAAAAAAATTTATTTTTAAATATATTTTTTTAAATAAATTAAATAACAATAATATTGTTTATATTAGTTTTAAAATTTATAAAAAATTCTAATTTTAGTCTTGTTTAGTAAACTTGACATCATTTGCATGTTAAATTAAAATTAATTCTATTCAGTTTAACGCTAGAGAATTGCCAGGTTTAGTCGCACTGTCCCCACAGTAGTATTGTTATGGAAAAATATTAAATTCTATCACATCTACAAAAATATCGGCAAACCTTTTTCTCTAGAAAAATATTGACACAATACAGCGCCGTTTTTAAATTAAAATTGGTTCTTATGGAACAAAACGCCAACCAACTCAATATTCAAACGATAGGATTTTAATTATCACACTTTTATATGTTGAACTACAGACAATATTCTATGTTTTCATGTTTTTGTTTAAAGATTTATAGTTATAATTGACGAGTAAAAAAAATAATAAAGAACAAATTAAAAACGCCACTTTTAAAAAATTAATTGCGGAGAAACGACTTATTGCATCAAATTTTTACACATTTAATGACACAGAGTGGACTTTCTTCTTTAATGTGTGAAAATTTTAATCAATGATATTCATGCGTTCTCTTGCTGAGTTTGATTCTGTGAAGCCTTATAATAGCACAACTATTCTCCTCCCTTAATTAAAGTTATCAATATTTTTTTATCAATTTGAATAAATTGTTAGATCATTAATTACGGAGATAAATATAACTGTCCCATATTTACATAATTAAAATTATGGTACAAAAGAGTTTTTTTTATGTTATCTAACTAGCTATAACAATAATATACTATTGCAAAAAAAAATATTTATAGTGTCATTTTCAAGTTTAGTTTCAACTGATTAACACTTGAACATAAAAAACGCAGTAATTTTCAAGGTTTTAAGCTCATTTTGGATGTTTTAAAAAAAAAGTCAGAAGTTTCTCAGAGACAAAACTTGGAATTTTACTAACTGTTAGAATGACAAACGTAACTCTTGAAGATTTTCTGTAAAAAGTAGATATAGCACCGGTCCAAGAATACCTTCCTGTGGTACCGCTGATTTAATGAGGTGTAAGTTAATTACTTTATCATGATGTTTTACCATAAAAATGTTTTGGTTAGGTATCATTATTAGAGAGCGGATTCCTAGCTATTATGCTTACGCTAAATAGTTAAAGCATCAAAATTATGTCTAAATATATGCACGAATTGTGAAGAATGTAATCATTTGGCACTAAGTTTTTTACGCTTTTTTTGCTTTTTTAGTACTTTTTTTTTTAATTTAGTGCTTATTTTTAAGTTTTGGTACATTTTTTTCTTGATAAATCAGTTCTTCTATGAAATTTAGTGGATTGAAATGTAAATAAGAAAAGCGTATATTATTTTATTATTTAGCAAAATTTACGTATCGATATCTTGCATACTTTTTATAATATTATTTAGACAAGTTTAATATAATTCTGAAAATCCCGACTGAGCTCATAGGTTATTTTAGTGCCACCTCTTCAAGCAAGTCAAATAACTGTATTTTATAATTCCTAAAATAGTCGGTAGATCGGAGATTCTCTTGATTTAAAAAAAAATAAAAACGTTGTAATACAATTTTTGGATCCTGCAAGTAAGTCAGTGAAAAACTGTCAAGCATTTCTAAAAAATAAGAAACTTCAAAATAATTTAGCTTTAGCTAGTTTTGTAAGTCATGCCATAAAATCGCTAGGAAAACAGGAAAATACGTTAAATGAAAGTCTAAGTACAATTATAGATTTCAAAGATGCAATTTTAAAATTACTAGGCTGTATTAGGCAAGCAGTGAAATCAAAATCCAAAGATGTATTTTTGAAAAATGGAGGTTTATCTACATGAAATAAAATAAACAGTATTTTGAGTGGAGAGAATGTTCCAGATTTCGATATGAATCCAGCTTTTAAAGCAAAATTTAAACATGGACCCTTCAAAAACATTTTAAGTGATTGAAGACAGAATTTTACAGTTAAACACTTAGAGCAACATTTAATTATTAACTGTTTTTGAAGATTTTTAGTTATTTAAAATTTTTTTAATGTTATTTAAAATGTGTATGAAAAATATCATCACTCAAACTGTTATTTAGTGCTTTTTTAATGCTTTTTTAGTTACATTTTCATGCTTTTTTAAGCGCTTTTATTCGTATTTTTAATGCTTTTTAATTTGGTCTCTAATCATTATAATACATGAAAAGTGTAATGGGCAATTGCGTTTTCAATTTGCTTAAAAATCTTCGGTGTCAGACTTTTATCAAAGGCTTGAGTATTGTCTAGAAAAGCAGCCAAACAATATTTTTTTCTTTAAGTGTTGTTAATTTGCTTTATGACTCTGTAAACCTGCTCTGTAGTTGTGTGTTAATTTAAAAAACCAAATTGGTGATTTCGAATTAGATGAAATGCTTTTAATTTCAGTCTTTTTAGAAACATATTTTCAAAGATACATTTTAAATAAACTTATAAAGCAACAGAAAAATGTTTCTGTCACAGGTTTATCAGAATGATTTGTGCCACTTTTCATTGAGATTGAAAATGTTTAGATCTAAGTAGTATAGCATTGAAAATATGTGTGAGTGCTTTTTGCACATTTTTTGGAAACTAATTCTAATTGCTGTAACTTTTTTCATAGAAATATGGAGATCATAGCCATGTTTTAATCACGTGTTTGACTCGCATGATATGATGGCGTTAATAAACAATGTCATTGATAAAGGTATTCCAAAACTGATGACGGTGGTAGTTTTTTTAGAAATTTTTTGATTTTTTAGTTTTTTCTCTAAGAGTAGGCTTTTAGCCGGTTGTTGTATTTAGTTTTGTTTTGTGGATTTCTAGTAGACTTCCATATTCTTCTATTTATTAGTAGTGTTTTTTTAGTTACTTTTAAATCATTTTGTAGCTTGTTTGTAGTGTTTGTGGGTTCAAAAATTGCTTAATGTTTAAATGTTGTTCAAAAGATATTAATTTTTTTTTACTGCAGATAATTCAAGGGATAACTTTTGTATACAAAAAAATGGAAGACATTTATTTTTTATGTC
Organism: Tachinus rufipes; assembly: GCA_963932245.1. NCBI lineage: Eukaryota > Metazoa > Arthropoda > Insecta > Coleoptera > Staphylinidae > Tachinus > Tachinus rufipes. The sequence continues at coordinate 17,437,376 of OZ010744.1, forward strand.
ACATGGCCAGTGTGTAGTTGCTTTGGACTGGCCAAGTTCTAGGTCTTAGCGCTGGAAATTATGTTTGCTGCACTTTTTTGTAGACTCTGATCATGAATGCAGTAATTTTTGGTACGATCCAGTTGAAGGCAGTTAGCACATTGAGGCATGACTTTTGTTTTGTTAACTGATTTTAATATGTATTTGTAGTGTTAAAGGTATTGCAATTCATAGATGATTAACTTGTTGTTACTTTGTGGTTTGAATGATAGAAAGAACGTTTTTAACATTACATAAAAACTGCTTTCTTGGTTTAAATAAAAGGTGTAGTATTGCACATCACGATTTTTTGGTTCTTGAACAGCTGCTTGATATTTCAGCACACCTGTTGTCGACAATTTGGTTGTTATTTATTTTAAGATTAATTTTTTGTTTATTATCCTGCTTGTTGTTTAGCATTGCAGTAAATTATTTAATGTTTGCTACTGCTGGGATGTATATTGGTGGAGGTTTTATGTAATTAAGTAGTTTTTTTTTGGTAGTGTACTCTTGTTTTTGAGTTTATTACATGTTTGTAATAATCTATTAATAGCCGTTGTTTAACATTCCATGGTTTGGTTTCTGAAAAGTTTTTACGTTTAAACGTATATTAATTAATAAATAATAACAAAATAAATTAAATAGATTTAAATAAAATAAATATCAGTTTAACTGAGGCAGGGAATCTATTCATAAACCGGTAACAAACAGTACAGTGTAGTATTTATTATTAGTGGTTAATTGTTTTGCAACATTTTTTTTAATAATGAGAGTTAAAATACCACAGCAGTAAGTCACAGTTTAAAAAACGCTATAATGTAGTAACAATTAATCACCAATAGCATACTATAGTTGTTGTAATGTACACCACATAAAAAATTAAAATCAAAACAACTTCAAATAACTGTTCGTACCTACATTCGATAATTTTTGAAAATAACTATTTATTGTAGACTGTGTTACGGTTTCAATATTTTTATAATCTTATACACTCAAAAAACAATTAAACTAAACCACCTCCTGAATAAAACAAATAAATGCCTACTATTAATAGAAATTTACAAAATACGATATGATAGTGGCAACATTGGCAGAGGCGTATTCGACATTTTCACATATATAATTTATACAACTGGAGCCTAAAACGATGCTTTGGCATTTGGAGTTCTATTGCTATTATTAATATACCAATTTTTTTGTATATAATTAATGTTATATTTTTTTACCCCTCTTTGTGCGTCCTAATAAAGAATGTTTTAAATAACTAAATGCAAAAAAATACACAGTTAAAACTATTAGATTTAGGGTGGAGGCTAGGTCGCCTTATGTGTGTACGGAGGCGAGTAAGATAGCTATGCACATATATATATATATATATATATATATGGGTAATTCCATTACTTTTCGACTAATTTGAAAAAGTCGACTTCTTTGATTTTGTTCAAATTTTCAGATCAAAATATAAATGAAAAAAATGAAATTCCTAAAATTTTAATTTTTTTTAATTTTAATAATCGCAAAATTTTGTTTTCTTTAAACCGTTCTAACTTTGTAAAACCTTAACAAAATTTGATCCACGAGGTCGAGATCTTCGTGTTTGATCTCTTTTATTAGTGATCACACAAGACTTATAGAATCAATTTGTATACTGTAATGTTCTGTTAATAATAAGTCGGGTTTTTTATGTGGATGTTTATTCGTAAATATATAATAAGATAAGAGAGCATAATTCTTGTGACATTCAACATTTATAGTATACAATACCAACTTAAGAATAATATAATAATAACACAATTACAATAATAATACCAACTAAAAATATATTGTACAGAAAACTACATAGAACAATAATACATTACAACACCTTCTCCTACAATGCAATTTTTTATGTAGGTTCAAACCTATCAGGGCCTTTTAAATTTTTCTTAGGTCTTAATTTCCTATGTGAAAAATTGTTGTCATTCAATTCATTTGATACACTTTGTTCTATGTCTGCTTGTTCGTTATTATTACTCACAAAAAAATCAGATCTTGGTATCATTCCTAATGTTTGTTCGGGTATGGCTATAGGTGGTATCACTTTGCTTAGGACTTGATTAACGTGTCTTTTAAATTTATCATTGTTTTCATTTTCTACAATAAAATTTCTTGTTCCTACTTTTTCCACAATCGTAGCACTTTCCTAACTTGGTTTTCTTCCCACTTTATAATCCTTAATCATTACCTGATCCCCTAACTTAAAATTAACATTTCTTTTACCCTTATAGTTTTTCACTTGACGGTATTGATTTGATTCCTTCACATTACACCGTAAAGGTGATATTAAATCTAACCTTGATCTGAGTTTCCGACCTATTAATAGTTTTGCCGGACATTCTCCCGTCGTTGAGTGTTCGGTATTCTGATACGATAGTAAAAATCTATTTATTAATGTCGTTACATCTCCCTTTGGATCTTCATCCTTTCCTTTTAATATTGCGTTTTTCATTGTTTTCACCGCATTTTCTGCCGCTCCGTAACTTTGCGGGTGATATGGGGCGCTGGTTAAATGAGATATACCATTATTCTTAAGAAAAAATCTAAATTTCTCTGAAGTAAATTGCGTCCCCTTATCGGTAACAATTGTATGTGGTAAACCAAATTTTGAAAAAAGTTCTCTGAGATTATTTATGGTAGACCTTGATGTGATTGTTGTAATGTTATAACATTCAATCCATTTTGACATAGAATCTACTAGTACTAAAAACGAATTTCTAAAAATTGGCTCCATAAAATCTAAATGCAATCTAACCCAAGGTATTTGGCCATAAACTTACTGGAGTTTTTTCTGGATTGTTTTGATTTTTTCTACAAACATTACAACCGTTTACTAGAAGTTCCAAATCATTGTTTATATTTGGCCACCATACATATTATCTAGCTATCGATTTTAATTTAACTATACCTATATGAGTACTATGCAATTCAATTTCTCAAAACTTCGGGAATTACAACTTTGTAGCCCCACATTAAGTAACCCTGTTCTACTGTTAACTCATTCTTTTTTTTGTAATATGCTTCATATTCAGAATTGTTTAATGTCGGCCATCCAAATAGTACATTATTTATAATCTTGCTTAAAATTTTATTTTTATTGCTAAAAAATCGGATATCCTTCCAACCCAATGGCATAAATTCTTGCGCATAGTTTAAATAAGATATATTATTTCTTTCATCAATCTCCGTTTCTTTTAATGGCATACGTGACTACCAGTAGGTAAAAAATAGCGGTGCCTGTGACGTTGCTTATGGCGATTAGCATGGACATCCGGTCGATCTATTTTATGCATATATTTGCGACTGCGCATGCGTCGCCTGCGTCACCCAAGCGCGCTCGGCTGGCGGTACCTCCTTATCAGTTGCTTATCGCTTCTTATCAGTTCTTATCAGCTGTATGGACATCTGTAACGGGGACTCCGTGAGTGTGACTGCATGAAAGAGTGGGATGCAAAATAAGAATAAAATTTGCTGACACAAATTATGAAACGAATCGAGAGAGATGGGTCTCTGTGCGAGGAAACATCGGAATGCGATGCGCGTGCAAAATTACACACTATCGGTGCTCTTATCTATTACATTTGAAACATTATGTATTACATCTGTAACGGTTAATGATTTTAATTAATAAGCATATGAATAGATAATAAAATGATGGAAATTAATTATATGTAATAATTTAATTATTAATAAAGAAGTTGTTTGTTTATTAATTTTATTATTAATAAAGATTTAAAATTGGACATATGAACGCGCAGATGGGATTAATATTAATATCCGTCCCGTCAACGCATTAGTAAACTATTAGATAGATGCTATTCCCATCTTGGAGCAAGGAAGGATGGATAAAGAAAAGGAATATATTAAAATAAAAAAAATAATTTACATAGATTATTTATTCTCACCATTCAAATACATACATATTTTTTTAACATTTTCAAATGAACAGTAACTGAAATTATTTTTGTGATTAACGCAATCATGGACGCATTTTTTAAATTTAGGTGATCTTGCTTCATTTTCCAAATCAAGTGTTTTAAAACTTGGAAAATTATCTTGTAAAAATTTGGTTTTCTGGTGTCGTTTTACCACGCATGTTACATCGCAGTTGTCCCCCCCAAACGTATAAAAAATATTTTGAACATCGCCGGAATCGACAAAGCCGCCCCAATATGGAATTGAATGATAATTATTTTCCAACCATTTAGTCTGGATTTTCTCTTTTTCCGTCAAAAATGCATACTCCACAGATGGTTTCACCAGATACGAGTAAATATGTTGATCGTTTTTTGCAATACTTATCTCCTTTGGTACAAAGTTTCCCCCAATTACAAAACCCTGCATATCTACGGCCAATACAATTGCCATGGCTTAGATAATTTTTCTAACTGATCCGGTCAATGGTCTGTACTCCACTAAATTGTCCGACAGAATGAGGCAATACGCTCGTGTGTTGGCACTGAAGGCTAACGCTGTTTCCATTTCAATTTTTAAATCGACTGTAGATGACTTCACACTTTCGTTTTGACGAGAAACATCAAACACGTAAATCATTCTATTTTTGAACAAGTCATAATCAAACAGAGGGTTTGATTTATCCTGGTCATAATAACTTTTAAAAAAATCGCAGTACATTTTGTATACAAGTGTCCAATCTCCAATACCGATATCCATATTCATATTATCGTAAGGGTAGCTTTCAGAGTTTAGGAAAACTTTTATGTTCCGAATGTGGCAGTGATCAAAAAAGAAAATGTTTTTTCTGAAATCATCTTTTCGAGCGATTTGAAATGCGACAATGACATAGCGTGGTCTTTCCAAACTGCTCGATGTTTTTACCATCCAGACGTCCTTTGTGGATTCTCGTACGGTAGGAAGTTCATGCAATTCGGCTTTCCGAAAGGCAATGCGAATGGATGAGTCGTTTTTTAGTTGATTCAAAAACCATAATCTGGCGGAATCGTTTATTTGTATGTGCGGAACTCTCCATTCTACCTTGTTTAATTTAATTTTCACATTTTCCGCACCCATGTAACAATTGTTATCGGATCGAGCGCGTAACAAAATTAATTCCTGTTTAGCATTAATAATAACTTTTTGGTAGTCTTCGGCAAAACCTAGCAGTAGTTTCAAAGGAAGTATACAAAAAAAATTTGTTGTTTTTGTGGAGATAGTTTTGCTGTCAAACCATCCCGCAGAACAATAATCCTTTAAATTTTCACTTTGTATTGATGCGTATCCTTTTAGGGTACTGGTAATACCGGGATCCCTTATTTTATCTACTTCAAAGCCATTCAGTTCATAGCGTATTTCTTCGAATAGAAATGCCCACGGATTCCAGCCTATTGAACAGCCTGATGCAGCCTCCGGTTTTATTATTTCGCCTTCTATATGTAAATAACTTTTGTATGTAGCGGTGTATATGTCTTGATGTTGAATTAAAATTCTAATTTCATCAGAGTTTGAAAGCCCCGGGGCACGAGGTTGATAAGTATGGTATTCTTCTTTGGTGATAGAATCATCATATTTTTCTTTGTCGAATATTTGCAACATTACTTAATTTGTAACCCCACAACAACAATTGGTTTTGGTTGTGCGATGTTACCTCTTTAAGGGATCTTTGACTACTAGATATTCGTGTAGGTGTCAACTTTCTATTATACTGAATACCCATTTTTTTTCAATTCTAATCTGACAAGAATGCGTTCTTTCCGAAAATTCACTGGATCCCCGTTTTGGTCAATAATTGTTATAGTGATATTATCAATGGTTGACTTTACATTTACAGGTAAATACAGTATATTTCGGGGTTCTATGTTAAGAGAAAAACCCGGATCAACGTTTATTGAAAACTCGTATAGTGTATGGCCTAACTTGTTGCCGTAGTAAGCCCCTGTAACGATGTTACACTCCAAGCGAATTGTCGACACTTTTATAATATCTACGGGTAAGTCCGATTCATGCAATTCGCCGGCCTTTAATTGCAACGGGGAAAAGCCCAACAGTCGTCCAACTGTGTTTGGAGTTGAGAAATCAATATCGTACTTGCATTTTATTTCACATTTTAAAGTATTATTATTTGGTTTAATACTTAAAACCGTCTCTCCCGATTCTTCTTCCAAATGTTTACATAACACTTTTTCTATGTCTCCTATTTCATAAGACCCCGTTTGAATTGTAATTTCTTTATTTCCACAAAGAAATTTATTATTACTTTCATCTATATTTGGTATACTGTTATATGACCGAAATCCTATTAACCCCAAACAATATGTTGCATTCTCGTCTAATTCAATTGGTGGAAACAAATTGATTGATAACACATTTGTGGTACCCTGCAACGTAAAGGTGTGGGACATGACTAATCATAATTTACTTGATTTCTTTGATTTTATTGCAGAAATTTAAATACATTTATATGTTTTATTCTATCAGTCAAACCTTTTGTTTGCAAAACTAATCATTTAAAAACTTTAAACATAAATGCCCGCAATTAAATGTATTATAATTTTGATACCGATTATGGTTGTACATGATTTTACTACCCCGAAAGTAGCGACAGAGTTCTTGAGGGGGTTTTAGATTCCCAAAACTGTCAAAGTATTGGACAATGTTTCCGCGTTTTTTATACGCTACCCAGTGCGTTCCAGGTCCATCGTTTGAATCTAAATTAATAATTGCACATTCAACATGATGTGGTTTGTGAGGAAGGTCATCTCGCATAAACACCCCTCGAAAATGTTCAATATGACTAGAAAATTTTCGAATGTCCTTGTCTGTCAGCGGTCTTCGTGGTAGTTTCCCTAGTTTTTTTGTTTTTGTAAAAAAACTCCCAATCCTTTGCGGTACGGTTTCAAATAAAGTCCGGATCCTTTTTCTGTCCGCGTTCCCAATGCGATTGCTTCCATTATTTTATTGTGTCTTTCTAATTCCTTGCTTTTCCTCATTGCCTCTCTGGATTCCTTTACCGCTTTGGCAATACCCGCTGCTCCTCCAGCTAATGATCCTATGGCACTTAGTCCCGCAAAAAAGGGAATTAACGGTAAAAATCCTCCCGACTTGGGAATGGGTAAAACTCGAGGATGCCGAATTTTTTGCTTTCCCCCCAATTCTCTGACAGCGGCTTTTGCGGCACTTAGAGCTATTTGGGCTCCGTCCTTTATGCCGTTGCGTTTAGAAATTTTAGATTTAAACTTTTTAAGTGCTTTTTTTGCGTTCATTATCACATTTTTTTTCAAATCATGTTTCTTGCTTTCATTGCCAAATCCCATTTTTCTTTTTCCCTTAATCATATTGGTAACTGTCCAAGCGGCCGCTTTTTCACCCAAAGTGGAATCGTTTGCTTTTACTCTTTGCCAAGCGGCTTCCTCTAATATTTTGTCGGCCCTATGTCTTTCGACCAAATCGTTTGATTTACTGTACGCAATATCGTGTCGTTTGCAGGCCGCGTCTAGCGGATTAATACCGGGATCACCTCTGGCTAGACGTTTATGTAATTTGGTTCCGGGTCCGCAATACTGATAACCGGGTAAATGCACTTCAAAGGGTAGTTTGTTGATTAAACTGTTAATCATACCTGTACCGTGTCTTATCGACATTTAATTAATACAGCAATACTCATAAATATTTATACCATACTTATAAGTAGGTCAGTTGGGTAAAAAGAGGAAGACGACATGCATACAGTAAAACAAAGGCAGACTTTAGAAGTCGTTAATATGGACTCTGTGTGTGGCGATGGGTTAAAAAAAAATAAAATACGACATAGTAAATTATTGCCAAATTCTATCCGGGCACTTATTTGCGGTCCATCAAACTGCGGAAAATCAAACGTTATGCTTAGTTTACTGTTTGGGGAAAACGGTGTAAAATTTAAGAATGTGTATATATATTCTAAGTCTTTGTATCAACCTAAATACCAAATGTTAGGTAACATTTTAAAGTCGATGCCGGAAATTGGTTATTTTTCCTTTAGAGAAAACTGCGAAATACTTCATCCAAGTGAGGCAAAAAGTAACTCAATTTTTATTTTTGATGATGTAGCTTGCGACGGACAAGATAAAATCCGAAATTTTTTTAGTATGGGTAGACATAAGAATGTAGATTCATTTTATCTCTGTCAAACATACACTCGAATTCCAAAACATTTAATTCGCGATAATGCTAATTTTATTATCCTTTTCAGACAAGACGAAACAAATTTGAAACATGTTTACCAAGACCATGTAGGTAGTGACATGACTTTCGGGACGTTTAAAGACTTCTGTTCTAAGTGTTGGAAAGATAAGTACGGATTTATAACCATTGATAAAGATAAAGATCTTAACAAAGGCAGATATCGAATGATGTTGGATAGATTTATAGTTGTTACAAATAAATAATTTATTCAGTTATAGTTTGATTTTCCTTTGGGTAGGTCAGATTGTGCATCTGTTAAAAAAACTGATTTGCTAATTTACCTGATTATAACGGTGATTTTGCTGATTCAAAGCCGATTTACCCTATTTAAAAGATGATTTAATTGATTCAACAGCTGATCAAAGTTGATCTTAATGCTGATTTAATCCATTCTAATGTCGGCTAAAACTAAACAAATACTTGATATCAAAAAAGCCATTCGTAAAAAAGTATTGGCTCTTAAACTCGGTAGGGTAGATGAGAATGAAAAACTGACTAAGGTGTACGCACCGCTTTTAAATCCCCTACAAAAAATTGTAGACCACGAAACCAACATTAAAGTAGAGAAAAATGTTGGGGTCAAAAAGCAACGAAAGGAAAGCGTACCAAGTGTAGAATTAGCGGCACATAATGAAAATGTAGGATCAAGTGATATTAATATAGATGATGAGTTAGATAATTCAAATTTGTATACAAGTTTTGAAGAGCCACAAGAATACGTAGATCTCGATAGTGAAAGTTTCAGTGGAGATAATGATGATGCATTTGAAATGAGTAACCCAAATTTCTATGCAAGTATTGCAGAAGATTTTGAGCAGAGTAAATACGATCCATTGCCGGCATCCTATTTTAAGGGGTTAATAAACGATTCACCCGTAAAACCGGTATTTGATACATCAAAAACTACAGGTATATATCATAATCCGAGCACCTTGAAATGGTCAGTTGGTGATTCAGATGTTGAAATTGACGGTAAAGACTTGGTAATAAAAGGAGAAAGATTTGAAGGAACCACAGGTATTTACGAATTGCTTTTTAAAAGAAAGCCCAATTCAGGATTTAGTACAAATGATTTGGAAAACTATCAAAAACTTTTGGACTTAACAAATGCGCTGAGACGTAATCATCAACCCGGTGCACAAATTCAAGGACTTAAAACGTATAAATATACCCAGATTATCAAACCGTTTCGGATCAAACAAAAGAAATCTGTAGGAAGTGGAATGTTTGATAATACTATGATAGTAAATTCTAATCCAATTCAACTTGTTTACTGGGACGATCCCAATGAATTAATAGAAAGATTGGTACTGCTGTTAGCTTCGCAAAAAGCGGGAAACACATCTCTCAACAACGAAATTGTCTCTATCGAAGAAGAATTACGCGAAGCCAATATAATTGTATAATAAAATCTAATGCATTTCAGTGTTAATAAAAACATTGCGGAATGAGTGTCGATAAGTTTGGACGACACTCGCAAACAACTGATTTAAAACGACATTTGGCTGGGCGACGGGGACCAGCTGGTGTCGGGTTTCTTAAAACACCCGATGGAAATTTTGATATTTTACATAAACGCTTAGAGAATGTTGACGTACCGGTCGAAGACAATGACGCCGTAAATAAAAAGTACGTTAATCAAATTTATAAAGAACTCAATGAACAAATTCAGTTGAATAAATTTAATGTAGCAAAATTTACGGAGGCAATGAATCAGCTCAATTCAGAGATAGAAACTTTTAAAATAAATACCGAAGAGCGTATATTTAATATATTGTTTTCATCTTCGTCGTCATTCCCAATACCGGAAGCAAAGCAAATTTAAATGATTAAAAACCGACAGTAAATGAACAAATCAAGCCGTTAAGGAATGGACAAACTAAAGTACGATGTTGTGACCGAATTACATAAGCCCGCCCGTAAAAATTTTGCAAGACGACAGACAATATTGAAAGGCATTGACGATTTATGGCAGGCGGATTTAGCAGAATTTCAATTATACGCTCGTGAAAATAAAGGATTTAGATATATTTTTGTAGTGATTGATTGTTTTTCAAAATACGTGTGGACGGAACCGTTGAAAGATAAAACTGCAAAATCCGTGCGAGATGCTATGATAAAAATACTTAATAATGGACGAACTCCGAAAAATTTACAAACAGACCATGGCACAGAATTTTACAACGAAAAATTCAAACTGCTCATGGTAGAACGGTCTATAAACCATTATTCGACATACACCATTAAAAAAGCGGCCATAGTTGAACGTGTAATACGCACACTGAAAGATAAATTATACCGTAATTTTAGCATGCAAGGTCGTTACTTATGGTTTAATGTACTGGCAGATATTACTGACTCGTATAATAATACTAAACATAGTACTATTGGAATGAGACCTTGCGACGTAAGCAAAGATAAAGAGAACAATCTGTTACAAACTGTTTATTCACACATTAAAATAGCCGGCAAAGGAAAGTTCAAGGTTGGAGATTTTGTTCGAATCAGCAAAGAAAAAACCATGTTTGCCAAGGGGTATACGCCAAATTGGTCAACAGAAATTTTCAAGATTGTCAAAGAGAACATAACTAATCCGATCACCTATGAACTTGAAGATAATAGAAAACGTCCTATTATAGGATCATTCTATAGTCTAGAATTACAAAAAGTGAAACATTCAGATGTTTATTTGGTGGAAAAAGTGTTGCGTCGTAAAAATGGGAAGCAGTATGAGAAATGGTTGGGTCTTGATCATTCGCACAATTCCTGGACTAGAATGTGATTTTATAGAGCAAACGCTACGAAGAAATGTATTGTTACTCACAGGAAGATAATTTGTCATTTAATTAATTTTATTAAAGCAATAATAGATGATATATAAATATAATTATTTCAAATTAATCCGTAAAGTTAAGATTTTAATAAAAATAGTTAAGAATATGTTAACGAGAAATAAAATGTTTAAATAAAGTAAAATGTATTTATAATTATGTTTTAAAATAAAAAAATTACTGTTTATATGTTTTTTTATTTAACTAAATGTAATAAAAACACTAATATGGAAATAAAATAGACTTAAAATTATTAAATAATATATATTATATACACATACATTAATAGAAATAAACATAAAATTATTGTTTCATATAAAGTTTTAACATATTATTATTGGTTATACATAAATAAAATAATAAGGCAATATAATTTGTTAGTAGGTATAAATGATGCGTTCAGCAAATAAACAAATTTTTATTGTTTGAGAGAATAATGACCCCAAGGGACCGAATTTATTTGATCATCCAAGAGATGTCTTTTATCATCAAAATTATTAAGAGAAATTTTATTTATCTGAAGAGAATATAAGTTATGATTATTAGATCGTATAGTATTAAAAGAGCATATTTTTGATACATTTTTAAATATAGCATTTTTATAGTCTTCAAACTTTAATTTTTTTACACTTGATTTGCCAATACCTTTATGTTTTTTAATTTCACTTCCATTTTCTACGGAAATAGCATACACTTTTGCTCGTATTCCAACATATTCGCGTATTATTGTTCCGCATAATTCATCTTTAAATTTTCCCATGACTTTTTTATTTACCAATGGTATGTTAAATTGATTATTATTTTTGTAGTCTGATGTGTCGTATATTAATAAAGCGTCGCGACGAATAATCTCGTAAATACTTTGGAACTTACTGCCATCCTTTGGTGAGAATTTAGCTATGATACTATCGGTGTCGGAATAACAAATAATCGTATCAAAATACGGATGAACATGGCTGGGTAAATAATCGTACAGAAAACTGTACATAACTGTTTTTGATATGTCTAATATACAAGTACCAACGTATAGGGCCTTATCGTATTTAACTTGTATTTTGTACATTTCAATCGCTACAAGATTTTCATTAAATATTTTGAAATTTTTGAAATTTGGTTTTGCTATTAATTTTTTTGCTGTTTTCCAATTATTCACTAAATGTATATCACGGTACTTTCTTACCGATTCCATCATTTTTCCAAACCCCATATTAGAAAAATCTTTGTATTGTTGTTTCTCAAAATCATTTGTTGCATTTGCACGAAGGCCCGCGTTTAAATCAATAAAAGGCTTTAAAAATTTACTTTGTAAAAATTCAATTCCTCTGTGAATTTTTTTCAAAATTATACCGTTTTTTAAACACTGCATGAGAACATTAAAATGTAAAATGTAATTGTTTTTATTATTCAATGTTAGCATTAGTTTTTTATCGGCTGCCTTATTGGAGTGAGATATATGTTCAGGACAGAACGGAAAATAAATATGCTTGTCGTGCAGTTCTACGGGATAGTCCAAGTCGCATTCCAGCACACATGATTGGCTCAAATCCTCACCGTAACTTTCTTTTATTGATCCATCTATAATTTTATTTTTTAAATTTTCCAAATCATCTAACCATCTAAAATTACCATACGGTAAACTAGATGTCATGGCAAATGAGTACAAACCATTTGCATCTATGTACAAAATTTCTGATGTTTTACTGTGTTGATCGTACGTGTCACTGTACGGAGAATTTGAGACTGCGTGCTTGGAGCTAACCTGGCAAATTCCACCACGAAGACCTTTTTCAAAAAACAGGACCATATCTATGTCAGTCAATAGTTGTAATTTTACTTTAGAAATAATTAAAGCTGCCGAAAATGCTAGACCCGGACCTGTATAAAACGCACATGCGTCTAAATAATACGTGTTTAGTATTAATTGTCTATAATTTTCAAAGACATCCGCAAGCAAGTAAATATCAGATTTTAGATACAGATCTGCGTAGTCTCCCAATGTCCGACATTTAAAGTTATACCAAACTTGGGTTGCATGCAAATAGTCTTCTGTTGTAATATTTTGATCTTGCAGTCTGCTATAAAACTGTTCGAGGTCGGGTAATTTTGTTTCATCTAATCTACTGAAAGACTCTATGTAATCGTAAGGAAATATTCCCTTTTTTCTAACCAAATTAAAATCGACATTATTTGGAAATGCTGACTTAGTATATGTCATTTGTTTATCGGTTAAATTGTCAACTAATTTCTCCAGAGAGCAAGGCATAAACCGAAGTGAATCTAAAAACCTTAAATGAATGTCTTTGTATTTTTTTGTAAACGCAATATACGTTTCATCGGTTGTTGGTATTATGTGTATTGGTTGATTGTCGATGTTGGCAAGTTCCTCGATAAGAAAATGTGCGTCATATCGCGATAAATTATGAAATAATATTGGTAAAATTTTTTTGGAATATTTACACTGTAAGTTACAATTGTTGCATAAAGTTTGAATAAAATTACCAGTAAAATGACAGTGGTGGGCAACTTTAACATTGTTATCATCAAACTCACAATTACATATTGTGCACTTAACACATGAGTTGTGCTTAATTTGTTGAAGTGCAGTTAATGGAGTCATTGGAGTTTTAGAATGTATACTAAAATAGTTTGATATAATGCAAGCTTCTTTTAATAATTCATTAATAAACCATTTTTGAGGATTTTCTCCACGGTATATATTAAAATAATTCAATGTTGAATCGTACGAACAGACGCGTAGATAGGCTACACTAAATGGAATGTGCTTTTGATAGGCGTTGCTAAATGATATATTAGGATTATTTTTGCAACTAGATATTGGGCTTGTCAAACACTCAAAGTCAGCGTATATTACAAATGGTAATTTTAACGTGGCATTGAAACGATTAAATTCTACAACTGACCCATTTGAGGGCATTACCACTTTAACCGCCTCAAAACTTGAGCAATCTGAAGAATGTTGATTTAACTTTTCACTTGAATTAAAATGATTTAAGCATCGATTACATATGTATTTCCGATGTTCAAATTTAGAAATTTGTTTAAAGCATAGTTTATTTAAGTCTTTTATTAGGAAAAAATGACCATTGGATTTATGATATTTGTTAATAAACAATAAGTTAATTATATTCCCATTATTACCTTGATTTTTTGACATATAAAGTGGGTAAATGCACTTAGAAATTTTATCAAAAGAATATATATTTATTGATAATTTTTTATTTTGTTGTTCAAATTTATAAATATATGATATTTGCATCGGGAATTCTAAACCGACTAAATTTAATAGCTCATATAAATTTTGGGGATAAGACTGGGTTAGTGTGGGGTCAGTACCGTCTTCTTCTTTACAGGGGAATAACGCGGCAACAATACACCAGACAAAACATCGTTTATCCATATTTCGAATGTTTAATATGGATTGTTTTTTTCCCTGTAATTCCGTTGGCAGCTCCAGATATGACGAAGACGAACCATTCAAAGGGCAATATTTGACGAAAGAGACTGAGAGGCTGATGATGGATGACAACGCCCAACCACTTTTTCTTTCTTGAAATTCTTCTAACTGAAAAAACATACATATTAAACATTGATCATAGTCCCATAAAAATTAAATACCTTTGTTTGAATTTCCCTGATAAGATCATCAAGGAGATCGTCATCGTTGGACCCTCTCAAAAATATTACATTCCGAGTAGAAATGTATTTATATTCACCTTCTTCTGACGAAGGTTGTATAAATTCACCGCAGAATGTAAAATTTAATTTAAAACAATTTACAAATTTTCTTAAATTTTTTAAACGACGCATTACCAATACTTTAACATCTTTTAAAAAATTTAGAGGATCAATGTGCTTTACATTTACTGCAAGCCCCGTTCTAATCCTTGATTGGAACGCTGACGTCATCTACAATTTTATTTATTTATTAAATAAACAAAAATTAAATAAAAATATCGTACTCACCTCTTGCCATTTTACTCGAGCTGTTAAAGTGTCTTTTTGCTTTCTGTTTATAGATCCGTAATTAATTTGTCGTCGAGGTCTCAGTCCTGCCTTCACTTGATTATCTCCCAATACTTGTAACTTTTTTTTTAATTTAATTTTTAATGCGGTGATTGCGTTCAAATAACCCATTAGTTTTTTTCTATTGCTCACACCGGGAGAGGATTTTAGTAAACTATTAATGATTTTAATCTGTTTATTAATTGTTTTTCCACATGCATTTAGTAAAGCCGGGGTGTCCGATGTTGGTGATGCACTTAATATTTTTTTAATTTCTTTTATTTTATAGTTAATGTTAATATATTCCATTATTATTAGTATTGAGTTATTTGCTATTATTATAGCTAGATTTAAGCTTCCCACTTAATAAACTTTATGTCGTGGCAACTCTTGCCTCCACCCAATTTTTTTAATCCGTTATATACAATTGCGGATTGGGAATAGTTTAGGGCATCTATGTCGTCAGAAGTAAAATGAGTATTAAATCGCTCTGGCATAAATACAATAACATTTTCAGCTATTTCTGCAATTAATTTCTTGCCATTTTGAGTATTTAATATTCTAAATTCCGTTATCGGATAGGGTTTCTTCAGTGACAAATCTCTTAACGGCTTAATTTTTAACTGGGTTTCTGCTCCAGCATAATTTAATTTATTTATAATATCGTCGCGCTCGTCTTCGCTCTTCTTTGTGATTTTATTTGACGGCTCGAGCAAATGTTTTTCTTCTCCTTCCTCGCTATCTAATTGCACTTGTCGCTTCTTCTTCTGCTTTTCCGGAGCACTCTCAGTTAAGGATTGAGTTGGTTGTGGTAGATCTACGACAATCCCATCAGCAGATTTATCACTTATTGAGGACATTTTTTGGTTATTGTTGACGCACGTACAAATTATAACTGATTTACTAAAATCTGTAGTCACTGGTTTATAAGCAGGATGAAAACGCAAAGTTGCAAAACTACAGTAGCAAAAAAGCAACTAATTTTTTTTTTTATGAATAAACAATCAATTTAATTAATAATTAATAAATTAATAATGAAACAATGGACATTCATATTAATTATTGCACAATTATAAAGATTAGTAGTTGTGCTATCTTTGCGTTTTTTTCAATTATTACTATTTGATAAAATAGAGGATTTACTAAAGAAAATAATACACTTGATTGCAATTTATTTATTATCAATTATTTTCAATGTTTACATGTTTATAATACAATACTACAAATGATATTAATAACAATAAATAGAATATATATAGAATTCAAATGCGTTTTTTTTTTTATATTTATTTATTTTCCATGTCAATTGTAATAAAGCACCTGCTATTAATTTTCGGTTGCAAAAGTGGCGTGGCGCTTGTCGAGACAACGTTTGCAATTTTTTATGGGGGGTGGTGGACCATCTATATGGGTTCGATCAGTAAGCAGATTATAATGTTTGTGACATGGAAGTCTTCTACGAAAATTCTCACTAGTTTTATGCTTGTCAGGTAGAAAATTCCAAATTGCTTCCAGTTCTTGTCCCTCAATGGAATGCAGGAACCTGCTGGGAAGATATGTTATTATATCTTTGCTTAATTTTCCGTCATGGTATGATATTATAGCCTTGTTTACTTTTTCCATCATAATTTCAAAGTCATTCATTATCACTAAATTTAATTTTGTCAAATTTTGGGCATAAGTAATTTTTGACTTCGTATTCCCAAATAAGTCGTTTAATTTGTTTTATACGATATATTTGTTTCTCTATATTAAGTTGTAAACGTCTTTTCATCGTTTAAGTTATCAACACCGTCGCACTCTTGCACTAGTTGTAAGTCTTTCTTTAATTTGTCCTTATTATATAGCAATGCTTCGTAAAAGCATTCCATATTTTCATAATAAAGTGGTGGGTTTGATTGGATCGCGCTTAAGACTGCCTTTTTCAAATCATTATCGGTGTACTGTTGCCGTACAATTTTATTTAGACATGCATTATAATATTCAAAAAAATGTAATTTACTCAATCGATCAATTCTGAAATTAATTAATTCTTGCATTTCACACAAAGACCCGAAACTGAATTGATCGAATGGTATTTTAATTCCACATCTTTCCAGAGACACCACCTTCTGTATTTTACTTTTTCCGCTTTCCTCAAAATGTAAATTAAACTTATTAAATAAATTCTTAATGTTCGAATCACATTGCAAATCTTCTTCAGCAAGCACATTTTGACGACACGTTTCACAGACAAGACTGCCCCTTTTCCTTTTCACCGCTTTCCTTTTGATTGACAAATACTTGATTATTTGCTCTTTTTGCTGCATAAGTGCATTCCATTCTGAATAGATCATAGATAATTTTTTATTCGAAAAAGTAAATAAAATACATGGGTAGAATCCACGAGCGGCACTCAATCCGACGGAAACGTTGAAACGCTTGTTTAAACAATATCTAACTTCATTTATTAGAGTTTCTTCATTTATTATTGAAGTTTCAAAATCATTTAAAAAATTATCCAACGCATGCGAGGTCGACCACGACAAATCACTTTCATCACCACTTATACTGATTACGTTTTCCATTTTTGCCAGGAGACAGAGTTCTAGATCTCCACAATATCAGTTTTTTAATTAAATTGTAACTATTGTCTAAGTTTAGCTTTATATAATGCTCCCCCACCACTATTAACCCTTTTATTAATAAATAAGTTAATACATACAATTAATCTCAATCGTTTTGTTGCATTATGCGTTGACGGGACGGATATTAATATTAATCCCATCTGCGCGTTCATGTGTCCAATTTTAAATCTTTATTAATAATAAAATTAATAAACAAACAACTTCTTTATTAATAATTAAATTATTACATATAATTAATTTCCATCATTTTATTATCTATTCATATGCTTATTAATTAAAATCATTATCCGTTACAGATGTAATACATAATGTTTCAAATGTAATAGATAAGAGCACCGATAGTGTGTAATTTTGCACGCGCATCGCATTCCGATGTTTCCTCGCACAGAGACCCATCTCTCTCGATTCGTTTCATAATTTGTGTCAGCAAATTTTATTCTTATTTTGCATCCCACTCTTTCATGCAGTCACACTCACGGAGTCCCCGTTACAGATGTCCATACAGCTGATAAGAACTGATAAGAAGCGATAAGCAACTGATAAGGAGGTACCGCCAGCCGAGCGCGCTTGGGTGACGCAGGCGACGCATGCGCAGTCGCAAATATATGCATAAAATAGATCGACCGGATGTCCATGCTAATCGCCATAAGCAACGTCACAGGCACCGCTATTTTTTACCTACTACTACCAATAATTTTTTTCTGATTTTACATGTTCTATAGTAAAATTGTATGCAAAAAAAATATGCTCATCTTTGTAAACAATTTGCTGCAATAATTGTTATTCCCTTTTTGGGAGCAAAAATGATAATCAGCGATTTATGATCTGACACAATAGTAAACTGTCGTCCATACAAGTATTGATTAAATTTGAATACTCCCCATTTTATAGCTAATGCTTCTTTGTCTAGTTGCAAATACTTTTGTTCCGCTAAATTTAAAATTCTTGAAGCAAATGCTATTGGAAAATCATGGCCGTTTTCACTTGGATGACATAATACTGCGCCTAGACCATAAGCGCTTGCATCTACTACTAACTTTAAATCCTTTCTACCGTCATAATGTACTAATACCTTGCTACTTAGCACATCCTTTTTAATTTTAATAAACGCATTTTGGCATTTCCTATCCCAATTAAATGTAACATTTTTTTTTTAGTAAATTGTATAAAGGATGTAATGTCGTGGCTGCATTTTGTATAAATTTAACATAAAAATTTACCATCCCTAAAAATGATTTAAGTTCCGTTATTGTTTTAGGGTTGGGAGCATCTTTGATTGCTCTGACATTTTTTTCAGATGTATGCAGACCCATCTTGTCAATACGATGACCTAAATATTCAACTTCATCTTAAAAAAATTAAATTTATCTTTTTGTATTCTTAATCCCTTTTCAATTAATTTTGTAAAGACATCATTTAATCTTGCTAAATGTTCTTCATCTGACGAACTAGTGATTAAGATATCATCAATAAATACAATTACTTCCGAAATACTCAATAATAAATTTTCCATAATTTTTTGGAAAATTTCTGGAGCACAGGTTATTCCAAATGGTAATCTTGTATAACTAAATAGCCCTTTGTGAGTAGTAATTGTTAATAATTTTTTAGTTTCTGAATCCACCAATATTTGCTGGTAAGCCTGACTCAAATCAATTTTCGAAAATTTAATATAATCTGGTAAATAATTCCTG
This sequence comes from Tachinus rufipes, assembly GCA_963932245.1. Taxonomy (NCBI): domain Eukaryota; kingdom Metazoa; phylum Arthropoda; class Insecta; order Coleoptera; family Staphylinidae; genus Tachinus; species Tachinus rufipes. The sequence continues at coordinate 17,456,783 of OZ010744.1, forward strand.
AATTCTAGGTAATGGATAATTAATATTTTCTAAATGGAGATTTAAAGTAATGCGAAATTCGCCACAAATCCTAACTGAACCGTTTTGTTTTAAAATAGGCACTATTGGAGTGCATCAATCCGCCTTATCTACTGCTTTCAAAATTCTCTCGCTAATTAATCTGTCTATTTCTATCTCTACCTTTTCCTTTAACGCAAATGGGAGAGACCTATGCTTAAAACATGTAGGTGAAGCTTTATCTTTAAGTTTTAATGTAAATAACTTGATCCTTAAAACAACCTAGTTCTTCTTTGAATACATTTTTAAAATTATGTAAAAGAGTATTTAATTTATTATTACTTGTAATAATATTATTTACCGAAATTAATTTTACATTTAATTGTGATAATGCAATTCTACCCAACAGAGGAGATCCACCATTTTTTATTACATATGTTTCAATCTGCCCTTGAATCATATTTAAAATTTAAATTTATTTTTCTCAAGGGTGAGATTGTATGTCCTATATAATCCTTCAAACATAGGTTATATGGTCTGATTCTTTTATGAGTAAGAAATTCGTTATACATTTTCTCCGATATTGCAGAAAAAGAAAACCCAGTATCTACTTCAAATGTTATTGGAATATTTTCAACAATTAAATTTCATGTTATCGGGTTTCACTACATGAAATTGAATTAGATTTTAAATTGAACATATCGATTTTATCATTTATTTTATTTATATAATGATTATTAACAAATTTCTTAATATTCGTACGTACCGGTGATAGATGACCTTTCAGTCCGCATTTATTACAATTATAGTTTTTGTACTTACAGTCGCTACTGTTATGTTTTGTCCTACCGCGCACTTTGCACTTTCCTTGATGTCCGGGTATCCGTCGCTGCTGGTCCGCTGTTCCGTGTCGATCTCCTGCTCGCTGATATTTACTACCACGGGTGCTGGCCGTGCTGGGTGCGCTCCTTGCATCCATCCTATGTATGCTCTTGCTCGCGCTGGTATACTCGCTTTTAATGTGTTGTGGTATAGCTTCTTTTTGTTTAGCTGCCGATTCTTTCGCCTGTGCAATTTCAATCATCCGATTCAGATTTGTATGTCCTTTGGTGGCATCTTCTTCCAGGAGCCGTTCCAGGATTTTTCCTTTTCCTATGCCCACGACGAACATATCCCTTAGCACTATTTGTAATTCCGTGCCAAATCCACAATTTGCGGACAACGATTTCACGCGTGCAGCAAAATTCACCACTGTTTGAAATTTGATTTTACCGGAGTAAAATGTTTACAGAATAAACTTTCCAATGCCTCAAATGTGAACTCCTCGGGTGACTCAGGAACACATAAATTTCTTAAAAGTTTATATGTAGCTTCACTCATTGTGTTCAACAAAAATGCACGTTTGTACACATCGTCTTTTATTTCATTAATAATAAAATATTGTTTTAATTGGGACACATAAATAAACCAGTCCGATATATCATGATTGAATACATTAAATTTCCGACCGTCGCACGTGCCATTTTGCTTCCAAGTTTTTGTTTCAGTTTTAAATCGATTCTACGATTTTATGTTCTGATAATCACTAATATGAGTGTAGTATCGATCGCACTTGTAATATTTTTAAAAATATATTTTAATATTTTCGCACTTATATCACTTTTTATATTATTCGCATACTTTTACCTTGTCGCCATTTGTAATGTTCTGTTAATAATAAGTCGGGTTTTTTATGTAGATGTTTATTCGTAAATATATAATAAGAAAAAAGAGCATAATTCATGTGACACTCAACATTTATAGTATACAATACCAACTTAAGAATAATATAATAATAACACAATTACAATATTGTACAGAAAACTACATAGAACAATAATACATTACATATACACTACTATTTTGATGGAGAAAGTTGCACATGATTTCGGGATCTATAAAACTTGTACTTTTCTAGTCGCGAAAAAGGGCCGTCACCCTATGTCTATATTAGTCAAAATTTCAGTAAATACTCTTTAGAGCACAAGAAATAAGGTTAAATATATGAGACACGGTATATCGGGCGTTATCAAGAAGTTTTTAATATTCAAAAATTGTCAAAATCGGCGAACTGCACATTTTTGTATCGCAATTTTTGGGCCTTTATAAATAGATAAGAAGATCCACGATGACTCAAAATATTCTTTATTACATGTACTTTAAAATCGGGCAATCAGTAATAGACTACGTAGTTGTAAATGAGGAGGCGTGGGAAGAGATAGATAATCTTAAAGTAGGAATAAGAGTTGAATCAGACCACCAGCCATTAGAACTCAACTTAACTAGGGAAACTGTAAGAAGACAGGAAAATGAAGAAAAAAGTGAAGAAAAGATAACATGGACGGAAGAAAGTGTGATAAAGTACAAAAAAAATCTGAGAAAAATTAGAGAAAACGGAAGAAATGTCGAAGAGATAATGAAGGAATTAGAGAAAACAATTGGAGATGCGGTAGTAAAAAAACCATATAGAAGAAAAGAAGAAAAAATGAAAAAGAGCAAATGGTGGAACAGCGAATGTACTAAGAAAAAACAAGAAGCCAGAAAGATGTTAAGGCACTGGAGAAACAACAAAAGCACAAAAGAAGAATATATGAAAAAACAGAAGGCTTACAAAAATCAATGTAAAAAAGCTAAAAGAGAAAGAGGGGAAAGTATATGCGTTATTTCTAGATCTAAAGGCGGCATTTGATAGTGTGGATAGAGAGAAACTGTGGAAGTGTATGAGAAAGGAATTAGCGAGCACCTGGTAAGAAGAATAGAAGACGTGTATGAGGAGACTGCAAGTAGGGTATGTGTTAACGGAAAAATGAGTGAAAGATTTTGGACAACAAAAGGAGTAAGACAGGGCTGCCCATTGAGTCCTACTTTATTTGCAATCTACATAGCAGATGTAGAAAAAAAATTGAGGTTGGCTCAAGCAGGAGGGGTAATAGTTGGTAGAGAAAAAGTGTGGTCGCTAGCATACGCAGACGACATGGTAATACTAGCAAAAGAAGCGAAGGAAATGAAAGAGATGATGAAAAGTTTAGAAAAATATTTTAGAAAAAAAAGCTTAGAAGTTAACGTAGAAAAAACAAAAATTATGGTGCTTAAAAAAGGGGGTGGGAGAAAAAAAGTAGAGGACTGGAAATGGAATGGGCAAGGTATTACGGAAGTAAAATCTTTTAAATATTTGGGATATGTTTTTTGTACGAGTAACACCGAGAGCGAGCACATTAAAGAGATTGCTCGAAAAGCAAATAAAGTAGTGGGACAAGTTTGGGGAATAAGTGAAAGAAAATTTGAATGTATGAGAATAAAAGGGCTTATGTTTGATAGTTTAGTTAAGAGTATGATATTGTATGGGTCAGAAATATGGGGATGGAAGGAACAAGAAAAATTAGAAGCAATACATGTAAAATATTGGAGATGGGTGCTAGGTTTAAATAGAGAAACTCCAGCATATATTGTGCTGGAGGAAGTCAAAAAAGATAAGTTAAGAGTAGAAGCAGGAAAAAGAGCAATGAAGTATGAAGAAAGAATGAGACAGAGAGACGAATGCAAAATATTACAAGAATGCATGAAAGAGAAAATGAGAGCAAGAAATGAAAAGCTAAGGGAGATTAGGGAAAATTATTACAATAGAAATGGATATGCGAGCCAAGAAATTGAAAGAATGAGAGAATCTGGGAGAGAGACATGGTACGAAATTATGGAAAGAGATAGAGATATACAAAAGCAAGAAAGGAGAATGCGAGTGAAAGAGTCTAGGTACAACGCAAACTATGAACATATTATAGAAAATGAATTGCCAATGTACTTAGTGAGCGAAAGATATAGTAAAGATGACAAAAAGATGATTGCAAGATTCAGATGTGGTAATGAAGAGCAAGTGACAAGATTTTGGATGGAAGAGGATTTGAAAATGTGCAGAATGTGCGGAGAGACTAAGGAAACTATAGAACATATGTTGAAAGAGTGTAACGAAATGAGAGAAGAACAGATGGAAAAAATGAGATATTGAAAGGGGACGGAAGAGGGGTAGAATGGATGAGGGCAGTTAAAAAACGAAGAAAAGAAATAGACGAACAGAGAAGAAAATATTCTTAATTGTGTTAATTTTATAAGGATTAAGTTTTATTATTTTGGGAAGTTGTAAATGTATTTGTAAATGTAATTTTCAAGGCCGAAAGGCAAGAAATAAACGTATTATTATTATTATTATTATGTACTTTAAAACCCATATTTGTTTATTTGATGCTGGGGCAGTCATTTTGATATATCAAGCTTCAAACATAATTCCAAAAAAACTCGTAAATTTTGTAAAACTGCAAAACTATGCTTTGTTTAAACCGTTCTAACTTTGTAAAATTTTAAAGAAATTTGATCCACAAAATCTAGATTTTTTTGTGTTAAATTTTTCTTTAAAGTGATCACACAAGACATAGAATCAACATTTATTTACCATATTTTGATGCAGGATGTTGCACATGTTTTTGCGATCGTCAAAACTTTCGATTTTAGTCAAAATTTCAGTAAATACTCTTCAGACTACAAGAAAAAAGGTTATATATACATGAAAAATGGTATATTGGGCATTAAATTTTTTTTTTAATATTTAAAAATCGTCAAAATCGGCATATTTTTTTTAAAAGATCCAAATCACTTTTTATCTAACTTGCTTTGTTTTCGAGATAGTCAACAAATACAAAATATTTAAAAACACATCTTATTTAGAAAAAAAAAAACACAAACAAAACAACATTACTTAAACAAGTGTGCATTAACTACTAAGAATACGCAGATATCATTTTTGTTTACGGATTCTGGAATGGTAATGCCTTAGCAATTGAGATTTCCCAACAGAAAGCAACTTTCTCAACGTGTTTTTTAGTGAAAATCTTTACCCATTATATTATTGAAAGTACAACACTTACAAACAGGCAACGCAGCACAATGACTTACATTTTCTTAATGGCTTCTTGATAATGCCTGATATATCATTTTTTATATAAATTATCTTTTTTCTTGTAGTCTGAAAAGTATTTACTGAAATTTTGACTAAAATCGACATAGAGTGACAGCGTTTTTTCGGGACCTAAAAAGTTTTAAAGATCGCGATAACATGTGCAACTTCTTACATCAAAATAGTAGTAAATATGAATTTATTCTAAAAGTCTTGTGTGATTACTTTAAAGAAAGATTGAACACAAAGAAATCTAGATCTCGTGGATCAAATTTCTTTAAGATTTGACAAAGTTAAAACGGTTTAAACAAAGCATAATTTTGCAATTTTGCAAAATTTACGGATTTTTTAGAATTATGTTATATCAAAATGACTGCCCAATCATTAAATATGCGAATATGGGTTTTAAAGTACATGTAATAGGAAATATATTGAGCCATTGTGGACCTTTCTATCTTTTTCTAGAGGCCCAAAAATTGAGATACAAATGTGTGCAGTTCGCCGATTTTGACATTTTTTGAATATTAAAAAGTTTTTGATAATGCCCGATATACCATTTCTCATATAGATAACCTATTTTCATGTATTCTGAAGAGTATTTACTGGAATTTTGACAAAAATTGACATAGGGTGACAGCGCTTTTTTGGGACCTAAAACTTACAAGTTTTGAAAATTTCGAAAATATGTGCAACTTTCTGCATCAAAATAATGGTGTAAACGTACTGTTTTTATAAGTCTGGTGTAATCACTTTAAAAAGAGATTAAACTCAAAAAAATCTTGACCTTGTAGATCAAATTTTGTTAAGATTTGACAAAGTTAGAACTGTTAAAAGAAAGCAAAATTTTGCGGTTTTGCTAAATTTATGTTTTTTTTTTTTAATAATGTTTGATGCCTAATATATCAAAATGACTGCTACACCCAATCGATTGAAGGATGGAATGTTGTAAAAAGAAAACAGATGAATAACTCTAGTTTTACAGGTACTGGTGATCACATTGATTTGCCAATAGCTAATATAATACGAAAAAAGTGGATATTTGTATCAAGGTTACATAAGGACATGGAATCGGATAAAGTCTTGTCATACCTTATAAATAAAGCTGGTGAAGCTAATTACATAGTTGAAAAAATGAAACTAAAATTAGAAAATGAAAATTATTCATCATTCAAGATAGGGGTGCCATCTGAAGTTGAAGAGATGGTGATAAATCCTATGTTCTGGCTCAAACTTACGTTTGTAAACTAGTTTTTTTTATGGATAGCTCAAATTTTCATTTTAAACCGAAAATACCGACAACTGCGTAGCTGCATCACACGTTCAAGATAAATCTACTAATACTTACTTATCAAATGTTACAATTAAAATATTACTGCTGAATACATAGTCAGTAAATACTGATAAGATTGATCAAATACTCTTATATCTAGAAACCAAAGCAATTAAAATTCATTTTTTTTGTTTTACTGAAACCTGAGTTGAATTACCTTTACTTAATATATTACATGTAAATCTAAAGCAGGAGGAGTAGGCATATGGACTCATTCAATTCTATTATCTCAACCTATTAATCTGGAGCGCTTCTGTGTAGACAAGAACATTGAACTATGTGGTGTCTCATGCTGCATGTCAGATATAACATTTAAAGTTATAACTTGCTATAGACCCCCAACAGGAGATTTTCACGTTTTTGTTGCCAATTTGAATGCTTGCTTTGATTATTTATTTGATGCAACTAATCCGATTGTATTAAATGGAGATTTTAATGTTAACTCACTAGTGCCAGCAAACAAATTAAATATATTACAACAGCTTCTAAGTTTATACAAGTTAATATTAAAAGTTAACGAACCAACAAGAATAACACGTACTAGCTCAACTTGTATAGACCATGTGTACACCAATTTAATTGACACTAAAAATTGTTTTGTAAGCCACAATATTATAGCTGATCATAAAACAGTTATATTTGATACAAATATCCAGTTTAATTGCAAATTTAAGAACAGCAAAAAAATATACTGTAGAAAATACAATGACATAAACATTACACATTTTAAGGAACAACTTTAAAATGAAACATGGACAGAGATGTACCAGTCATCAAATTTTAATGATATGTTTAACTCATTTCAATCAACATTTTTTTTTTATTTTGAAAATTGCTTTCCTTTAACAACTTAATACAAAAAATTTAACCAGAAATCATGGATAATAATAATAATAATAATAATATATTTATTGCCCAACAGAAATACATCCAATAATAGGACAACATAACATAAATAACATTAATAACATGTCTCTATAACTATACTACATACTACTACTAAACTAAATACATAAGTATACACATTAAAAAATCTCTTAACTTATTGTCGCTACTCTAAAATATATACAAACAGCTTCTAAAAGCGCAGGTAAACTGTGATAAAATATGTCTAAATCTACGTTTACAATATTATTAAAATGACGACAAATTCTATTAATAGGTGAGTTAGTATAGACATTAGTGCGACACTGAGAAATTTGAAAAAAATCTGCTTGTCGAGTACGAAACGGCGCAACTCTAAAACCTAGCAAACTCAACAAGTAATGAGAATTAATCTTATTGTTTAATAGTTTATGCAAAAATGCTATTTCACATATTACTAATCTACATTCAATTGAGTCAATAGCAAGTGATTCAAGTAATGAGCCATGGTCACAATGTCTAGCTGGATAAGTGCCAGTTTCTTTAAATTTAACATACTTGAGAATTTTTTGCTGCACTGCTTCTAGTTCTGACTTACGATTATTATAAAATGGATACCATATAACAATGCAGTATTTTATCTTAGAACGCACTAGTGCAAAATATAGTGTTTTCAAAGCATTGACATTTTTAAAAGATTTGCAGTTTCTCATTATAAAGCCACACATTTTTTGAGATGTTGATATTATGTATTTTATATGTTCAGTTAAGTACAATTTGCTATCAAATATAACACCGACATCTTTAATTGAGCAAGTACGTTCCACAGATTTATTATGTATGGTATAATTAAAAATAATTGGATTTTTCCGTAACATATAAGTGACAATTTTACATTTAGAAATATTTAATTCTAATCTATTGCACTCACACCAATTTGTTAGAGCATCAATTTGGTTTTGTAAATACAAACAACTATTTATTTCAAAAACTTCTTTATATATTTTAGTAGCATCTGCAAATAAGAGAGATTCACAATTTAATGTAGATGGTAAATCATTAATGAACATAAGAAATAATAATGGACCAAGATTTGATCCTTGTGGCACCCCTGAAGATGAAACGTACACATCTGATAAATGTTCGTTGTATGATACGTACTGTAAGCGACCCAATAAATAACATGAAATAAATTTTTGTAAAGAATTGGTGAAGCCAAAGTTAGCTAATTTTGATAAAATAATGCCGTGGTAAATTTTATCAAAAGCCTTACTAAAATCAGTGTATAACACGTCGACTTGTCCACGCTTATCTAAAGATTGTGATATGAATTGCGTCATTTGCATTAAGTTTGTGACTGTAGATTTTTGTCGAATAAATCCATGTTGATTTTGACAAATAGAGTAACTGACAGCATTATACAGGGTGTCCGGAAAATACGTGTACAACGTTAGACGACAGACTCCTGACGTCAAAATAGGTCGATCTAAGCCGACTTAGTTATATCCAAAATTGTCTCGTTTAGCCGGTAGAGGGCGTCAAAAATTTGTAAATATTAAAAAGAAATTACCTGTAACAATAATTTTTTAAGTGACCTTGTTGCTATGGCGTTTAATAATTTGACAATTATTGACAAATTGTCACCAGTCTATGAAATTTACTCAAGTATACGATCAACATTCTTGAATTACAAGTTCATTTTACCATTAAAAATGGAAAATTATACAAACTCTCAGAAAGTTGACATGCTCCTGGTATACGGGTTTTGTCAAGGAAATGGGCGTCAGAGTGTTAGGGTTTACATGGAGAGGTTTCCTAACCGTCGAATACCAAACCACCAAACATTTGCCAATATTGAGCGTCATCTTCGGTAAACGGGCAGTTTTGAGAAAAAGTTTGAAGGCAGGGGTCGTATGCGAACAACTCGAACTGTGGAAACAGAAGAGATGATTCTGGAAAGAGTTGAAGAAGAACCAAGTACCAGTACCCGTCTCTTAGAACGTGAGTTAAATGTTCCTAAATCGATTGTCAATGAGGTTTTAAGAGAACAGTTGTTACATCCTTACCACATACAAAAAGTCCAGGAACTTTTACCGACTGATCCCCCCATGCGGCTTACATTTTGTCAATTTATTAGAAACAAAAGAATCCTTGTTCCTTATTTTTTTAGAAAAATTATGTTTACTGACGAGGCATGCTTTACAAGATCTTGGGTAACCAATCTGCACAACGAACATATTTATTCCTATGAAAATCCACATGCCATTAAAGTTGCACATCATCAGCATCAATTTAAAATTAATATTTGGGCAGGTATTATTGATCACTACCTTATTGGTCCCATTGTTATTCCAGACAGGTTAGATGGAAATATTTATTTAAATTTTTTGCAAGACACATTACCAATTCTTCTAGAGAATTTGCCCCTTTTACTTCGGAGGGAAATGTGGTATATGCATGATGGTGCCCCGCCCCATTTTTCCGTTGCCGTTCGGCAATACTTACATCATCAATATCCCAACCGATGGATTGGAAGAGGCAATGATGCACCAGTAAAATGGCCACCACGTTCTCCTGAGTTAAATATGTGTGACTTCTTTTTGTGGGGCGCTATTAAAACAGAAGTTTACAAGACTCCGGTAAACACACGCGATGATTTATTGCAGCGGATTTTAAATGCAGGCAACCATTTTAATAATCCCGAGACATTAGATAGGGTCCAATATCATTTTTTAAAGAGTGTTAATAAGTGTATTCAGCAAGATGGCGGTCATTTTACACATTTGCTTAAGTAATGTTTTTGTTTTACTTAGTTTCTTACAATAGATTCTTTCAACTTTGTTATACTTTTGTTTTTTTTTGACGCCCTCTACCGGCTAAACGAGACAATTTTGGATATAACTAAGTCGGCTTAGATCGACCTATTTTGACGTCAGGAGTCTGTCGTCAAACGTTGTACACGTATTTTCCGGACACCCTGTATATTTTATCGTATATAACACATTCAAATAATTTTGCAAAGTTGTTTAAAATTGAAATTAGTCGATAATTTTGATGTCGTGTTTACCGCTATTTTTAAAGACGGGACACACTTTGCTAATTTTCCATATTTCTGGAAAAAAACAGCTGTTTTTATAGATGATTAAAAATTTTAAAAAGGGAAGCAATTAGTGCTCTTCCACAATCCTTCACAAAAAAACTAGGAATTTTGTCGTTACCTGTTGTCCACTTATCTTTAATTTGCTTAAGTGCTTGAATGATATCTTGTTCTTCAATTAATTCAATCTTGCATAGATTGTTGTTAGTGCAGTCTACATTTTTTAATGCTGAAGAAATATTAATAGGGTTAAACAATACTGTTAAAATATCCAGCCAGAACCTTCATGATTTGTATAAATTACAAATAGTATAACTAAACTTAAAAGATAATTATAAAAATGCTAAATATGTACATTCCCAGTTGGTGAAAAATACAAAACGTAGATTTTTCCAAAACAAAATTTTGCAGTCTTCTAACAAAGTCAAAACGACGTGGTCAATTATTAACTCTTTTTCCAATAATTCTATAAAATTTCTAAATATATTTTTAACTACAAACTCTTCAGTTACTGATAACCCAGAAATTGAATCTAGTTTACTAAACAACTTTTTTAAAGAAGAGCCTCTAAAAATAGTAAATGCTATACCAAAATTAAACATGAATTTGAGTTGTATTGCCTACAAAAACAATAGTATATTTATTGATTCTTTTGTTGAAAAAGAACTAAACATAATCTTAAATAAAATAAAAAAGAAGTTATCTGCCGGACCAGATAATATACCAGATATGTTACTTATATAATTAGGAGAATTTCCTAAAAAAATTGAGTTTTGCTCTATTACACTGATTTATAAAAGCAAAGACGTTCTAGACAAAAATAACTATAGACCTGTGGCAATTATATCAGTATTTTCTAAGATATTCGAGTATTGCATGCTCAACCGATTAGAAACGTTTTTAAATTGGTTTTCGGTTATTACTGAAAGACAGCATGGTTTCCGATCTGGTAAATCTACAATGACAGCTTTTAATGAATTTTACCACCAAGTAATTGCATATTTAGAAAAAGGAGAATATCCAGTAGGGGTTTTTCTTGATCTTAGCCGAACTTTTGATTATGTGGATATAAACATATTATCTGATAAGCTGTATAAATACGGAATACGAGGTGTAGCTTTAAATTGGTTACAAACTTATTTAAGTTTACGGCAACAATCTGTCTCAGTACGTTATAACAACAACAACACAATTTCTATTTATAAGTCTGACTTTGTCACAATAAATCAACGTGTCCCGCAAGGGTCAATTTTAGGTCCTGTACTTTTTGTAATTTTTATAAACGACATGGATTTGTTTGAAGATAAAAACTGAATTATGTATGCAGACGATACTTTTGTTGTAATAAGTGACCCTAATAATATTAATATTGCTAACAAATCAAATAATAAGTTAGATAATTTTAGCACCTGGTTTAAACAAAATTTACTTTTTATAAATCCAAGCAAAACTAATTATTTAAGGTTTCATTCACGTCAATATCGTTTTAATCTTGATCTACCTTTGATGATCGACAATGATTTAATAGCAAAAACGCGCACAATAAAATTCCTTGGTTTACATATTGACAAATCTTTAAATTGGCAAACCCATTGCAATAAGTTAATAATGTCTCTCAATTCTGTACGCTATCAAATTTGATGCTTGCAAAAAATATTAGACTTTTGTCATTTGGTGTTCTTGTATTATGCACTAGCTCACTCCATATTGTTATATGGAATTTAATTTTGGGGCCCATCAACATCACTTTACTCAGTTTTTATCACTCAAAAGAGACCTGTAAGATGTATTGCAGAAGTACCGTATAGAACATCCTGCAAAGATATTTTTAAGCAGTTACAAATTTTGCCTGTCCCATGCATGGTTATTCACGAGTTATGTTTATATGTATATAAAAACTAAAATAATTTTATAACTAACTATACAATTCATTAGCTCAGAAATTCACATTCCGCAGTCTAGGTTAAAGATATCTACATGTTCACTTAATATTTTGGGTCCAAAGTTATACAATAAGCTTCCACAGATTTTAAAATCGTGTAAAAATTATAATTTATTTAAGCACAATTTTTGTTAAACAAGTGTTATTATACTATTGATGATTATTTTAAGTAATATTTACTTTTGTAACTTTAACATTTTGACAAATCTTACACTATAACATAGGAACTATGCATTATTGTATATTTATTATGTATGTAGTCAATTATGGAAATAAACATATATATATATATATATTATTATTATTATTATTATTATTAAACATAAATAAATATAGGTTTTAAAGTACATGTAATAAGGAATAATTTGAACCATCGTGAACCTTTTTATCTTTTTCTAGAAGCCCAAAAATTGATATACAAAATAAGTTAAAGAAGACGTTTTATTGTAAAATCTCTGACCTTCAAATGTATGTCCAAAATTTTGGAAATTTTATATTTTTCATCCATACTTTGATCCTTGAAAGGTTGAGCAAAATCAAAGAGGTCGACTTTCAAATTAGTCGAAAAGTAATAGAATTACCCATATATATATATTTATATACATACGTCTTTTCTTTATTCTCTACATTTTTGCAAAGGCTTAGATAACCAAAACAAAGCTTCTCTTAAACCAACTTCACCAAATTCTTTTTGATTAAGGTTTTCTTCACATTTCTTACGTATTCTGTTGTGTAGTATTTTAAGGAATATTGTTAATACCTGGTTTATCAGGCTAATTATTCAAAATTGTTCCCATTTATTGCCGTTAGATTTTTAAAAAATGTTATAAATATTGCTTTCAACCAATCTTTTGGTATGTTATGTTGAAAAAGTAAACTAGTATGTCGATGTTCTATTTTTGTATAAGTTATAGTGTTTTAATATAAATATCATCTAGACCTGCCGATTTATTTGATTTGGTTGAGTTCAGTGCTTTAATTAGTTCTGATTTAATAAAATCACCATCATCAGTCACTATCGTAGCTCGGTTTTGGTTGATTTCTTTTATCACCAAATAGTTTTTGGATGTATTTAAGTTCTTCTTTACTTGTCATAAAATAGCCGTCATTATTTATTAATCTTATCGTAGGATGGTTTCTAGTACTACCAGTAATTTCTATATTATTGTATGTAAGTTATTCAGATTGTGTTTTCCGTGAAGTCCTTTTAGTTTTTGGCACTTTATCTCCTTTCAGTCTTCTTTGGCTTTTCTATTTTTTTTCTTATGTTTTAGTTTAGTTTGTTGTATTTCTGATGGTTTAGATTTTTGTGTGTTTGTATTTCATCCATGAGTTTCAATATTTTGTTATTTACTCTTTTTTTATGTTATTGTTAGGGGTTTTCAATATTTTTGCCTGTTTTTTTTTTTAATTTTGGTTAAACTGCTAGTTTGTGCTTATTCAAGTCTTTTAGTACTCTTATAATGGTTTTACGTTTTATTTTTTTTAAGTTAGACTCTTACACAAGGTTATGCTTTGAACCTATATCCGTCCCAAGATACGTTTTTGCTCTTAGTATACCATTTTGATATTTCATATTTACCAATATAAAATCTATTTGGTTTTGCACTATGTGATTATGTTAATGTTGTGGTGATGTACAAATGTAAAGGCGTCTAGGAGGTAATTGATACTAAATATTACATATTACTAAACCTTCTTTCAGGTTGAATTGCATCAGTAAGCCACCTTTCGCATTTTGGTCGCTAAAGCCATAGTTCCCAACAATGTCTTTAAATTTTGTTTGTCATTTTTTGCATTAAAGTTTCTTATAATTATTGTGATTTTATTTTATTTTTAATATAAAATTTTAGTTTTTTTAAGTTTTGAGTTGGTTATTTTTGCTTCCGGTTTTTTAACCGTTGGTGCGTACCTTTGTAGGATATTAATGTTTTTTAGAAGAGTTCATAGTTCAGAACCGATTAACTCGTGTTTTTGTTCCGTATTATATGTACTCCGTTTGGGTGGCTTACCAAGTTTCTACTAGAGAAATATATAGTTAATTTGTTTATATATGGTTTTCCTATTTATAGCCACCTCATCTCACTAACGCTTTTATTGGTTTGTACTTTTGGGTGGGTCCTGCATTGTTCATCGTGAGAATTTTCAGATTTTTGGTTTATTGTTATTTTGTTAAGGGTTAATACTGCCACATCTGTGAATTTTGTCGCATATTAAGGAATTATTCTCTAACGCCACGCAATATTGAGGCAGTACACTTCACTAAAGTTTTTTTTTTTATTTGAATGAAGGCGCACTTACCACAGGAAGTTCAAACCCAAAACCCCTGTTGTAACAGTCGAGTATGCTAACCACTACACTACCTGGGCGGTTTGATTGGTTTTATTAACTCATTAATTAATTTTTTATGGTAAGCAATTTAGATAATAAGTTTTCTTACATTTTTTCTATCAAATTAACAAATTTTCATTAGTTATTAGTATTTAAAACTATTTTTGCTTGTTTAGATTTAAAACTGAAACTAAACTGCTTAAAGATAGCTATGCTGTTATTTTAACTATTTTTTTTTTACTTTAGTACAGTTCGTAAATAAAAATATTGACAATAAAAGTATTATTATGGTTAATATGTCTATGTTAGATAATGTCTATCTTGTATATTGTGTGCTTTGTTTATTAAAACATATTTAATCAAAAAATAATTTAATAATGCTAATAAGTAGATTTTATTGCAAACAATATTATTAAAATATTGTATTCAATTTAATTATAAAATAATTGTTATTTGGTAAATACTTATTGACAATATACCGGCTTCTAGTTTAATTTATTTAAATATTATTAACTGATAACAATATCAATATGTTTGTAGTTGTTTTGTACGCAATTAATTAAAGTAGCCAATTAGCCTAATTACTTTTTTCTCAACAATCAACAAATTATTATTAGTACAAAATATCAACCAATACAACATGACTTACTACGCTAATAACATAAAACTATTGTTAACAATTTCTGCTTGTTTTGGTTTAATACCTTTTTACAATTCAAAAACCAATTTATTTCAATTAAAACGTTATTATAATTATGCAATTATTATAATTATTTTGTTTATTGTTATTAACAGTTATGTTAATCAACCGATACTTTACTACAAGGGTAATAACACTTTACTTATTACATCCATATGTGTGTCATGTAATACTCTATCTTTATTGTATTTTGAGTTTTTGTTGTTTTCACAAAACGCACCGTTATTTGAAAGATTTTTTAGTAACGTCAACAAAATAGATTTAGATACAAAACATGTTTTTAAAGTACATACTCCTAAAATAAAATATTTTAATTATTTTATATTAACAGTCTATAGTTTGATGCTTGCTCTTATAACATGTCATTTACATACATTTGGTTTTTCAGCAGGACATTTACTTGTAGTTGTTTCTACAGTAATAACATTGACTAATATTTTAATGTATTCTACTTTAATTAAATGCATCGGTGACCGAATTAATTTAGTAAATCTTTCTATTGATAAATTTAGTAATATTAAAACAATTAAAATTGGTGAAAATATTCATAATCAGTTAGATCAAATTTTAATGTTTCAAAATTTGATTGGTGAATTGGTTGATTTGTTTCAAGCTATATACGGTTCTCAAGTGTTAACACTTTTGATCTATGTTATTACGCAGATATTAAGTTTTTTGTGGCTTATATTGTCTGATAAAAGTGTTTTTGAGAATGTCATGGCTATATTTGTATTTATTTGTTGGTGTGTCAAAAACGTGGTAAGTTATTTATATATTTTAGGAATAAATGTTTTTTAATATTAAATTACTATTTCTGTGGGTAGTTATGTTACATATTAAAGTTAACAATTTAGATAAATATTTATCACTTTTATTTAGAGAACCTTTTTGAAATGAAACTGGTTTTTGGATAGCTGATTTTTAATTTTTAATCTTGTTACAGTTAAGTGTTTGTAAATTTTGCTCAAAGTATTTATATTGTGCTTTTCTCTTCAGCGTTCTGCGGCTTAGCTAGCAGCACTAGTTTTGATAACTTCTATATTTTAAAAACTTTAGAATTATTTTAGGTGCAGCTTTACTACTAAATTGCGATTTTTAAAAGTATTCAGTCTGGGATCGGCGGTTTGTTGTTCTTCAGTTTTGTAAACGTTTCCTGTAGCTCTTGCAGATGGAAGAGATTCCTTCTATTTGGGTGAGCATCGTCGACATTTCTTTGTATGTTAAAATTTAAAAAGCGTTTCTCCAACAACAATTCTTCCAAAATGCAAGGTGAAAGAAAGTGCCACTGCATTTTTACATCCGAAATGTTCGTTATCAGTTCTTGATTTTCTACGGAGAATAAATGACCCAAATTTTTCAACTTGTTATTAGCACCCTTAAAATTTGTGGCGTTGTCCGAATACATCTCCTTTACTGAGCCTCTTTGTGCCATAAATCAACGGAATGCACTGAGGAAGCAGTCGGTGTTATGGTCAGTGACTATCTCTATATGCACCGCCTTTGTTACCATGCATACAAATATAGCCGCGTGAGCCTTTATGGTCCTTTTGCTTTTTCGGGAACCCTCTTTAATGTTAAATGTACCCCAGTAATCTACTCCGCTCTTTAGGAATGGGTGTGCTGGCTCAGTACGGCAATATGGCAACTCTCTCATAATAGGTTGTGCAGGTTTTGGTTTATTCTTCAAGCAGACAACGCACTTACAAAGAATTGTCCTTATTGCACTTCGTGCTGATATGATCCATATTAATTTCATATAGCTGCTAACGTTGCTTGTGCACCTGCGTGGAAGTTTCTTACGTGCTCTTCACGAATGATTACCTTAGTGAGAGCATGACATTTTGGTAGAAGAATTGGATGCCTTTTTACATATTGCAGCGAGGAATTTTGAAGTTTTCCATCTGCACGAGTTAATCCATTTACATCCAGAAACTGATTTAGACACAACAGTCTGCTTGCATTGCTTAGTGGTCTTGCTGTCTGTAGGTCTTGGAGTTCTTTACCAAATTCAGCTTCCTGCACTAGTCAAATTAATCGTATGCTGTTCATCTTATGCATTGGATTTTTTTAATAAATTTTAAACGCAATGCGGTAACTCGTATTAACTTTTGGAGCGATGAATAACGCAAAATCAAGAAATCACCAAATGCTTGTCGTTCTCTGTTGAGAATAAATACTTTTTTTACTTCTGGTGTATCATTCGATGAGTTATATGACGATAACGTCGCCGTATTGGCTATTTGAACGTCTGGTCCTTTCCACCACAATTTATTGTTCAATAATAACGAAGGTGATGTTCCCCTTGAAATGATATCTGCCGGGTTAGACTTTGTATCTATATTGTACCAGTCGTTAGGGTCCGTTAACTCTTGTATCTCGTTTACCCGGTTTGCTACAAAGGTTTTCCACTTGCTTGAATCTGTCTTTATCCAAGATAATGCTATTGTTGAATCAGTATAATAGCAGCATTTTCTAAATTTCAGCTCTATTGTTTTCTTTACGTTTTTTGCAAGCAGGGCAAGTAGCTTTGCAGCGCACAATTCCAATCTTGGGATGCTGTAGACTTTCAGAGGTGCCACTCTTGATTTTGCGCAAAACAGGGTGCTAGTAGTTTCTTTGGTATGTTTGTCCGTGGTTCTAATATATATATGCAGCACCCGTACGCTGCTTGACTTGCATCGCTAAATCCGTGGAGTTCAACGTAGTCACTTTCCATGTTGAACGAGATACTTTTGGAAATGTGAAATTCATTAATGATCCCTAGATGGCTTATAAATTTGTTCCATTCAGTGTGTATGCCATTCGGGACTGATTCATCCCAGTGCATTTTCTCCATCTATAATCGTTGCATAAATATTTTTGCAACAATTATTATAGGGCCCATCAAGCCAAGTGGATCAAAAATCTGCGCGATTTGTGATAGCGTTACTATTTTAGTAATTTGCCTTGTGGGTTTCAGTATGCTAGTTGAATAGCCAAACATATCTGTTTTCATGTTCCACTGTACTCCTAATGTTTTGATTGTTTTTGTCTTATCCCAAGAAAGGACATTTTGTTCATGCGATTGGATGCCCATTTATGTAACTCCAACCCGATTTTGCGTCAACAAATCATCTACGTAAAAGTCTCGTTTAATTATGTTTGAAGCGACGGGGTATTTCTCTTGGTTTAGATTTGCTATTTCTGTCAAGCATCTTGTCGCCAAAAACGACGCCAGACTAGTGCCGTATGTTATTGTCTTTAGATTGTATGTGACAATTGGTTGGTCGATGTGCTCTCTCCACAGGATTAGTTGATACTTAGCATCATTCTCAGTTACAAGTATCTGACGATACATTTTTTCTTCATCGGCTGTTAAAACGTACTTGTGTGTCTTAAAACGTCACAATATTGAAAACAGATTTTCTTGAATCGTTGGGCCAGTTCGTAGCACATTGTTTAATGATTTTCTATTTGTAGTTTTCATAGATGCATCAAACACTACACTTAATCGTGTGCTTATGCTCGATTCCTTCAGCACGGCATGATGCGGCAAATAATATCCTGCGTATTGCTCTTCCAGATTGGACATTTCTTCCTTATGGCCTAAATCTAAATACTCCTTTATACAGTCATGATATTGAATCTTCATTTGTGGGTCTTTATTACAACGTTTTTCTAAGAACAGAAAACGTTTAACTGCTATTTTGTTTGATTCTCTTAGGTTATTGGGTTCTCCTTCCAGGGCAGTGACACTATAAAACGGCTAGATGGGTTTCTAGTGTGCGTGGTAATGAAATGGGCTTTGCTTAATTTTTCTACTATGGACCGCGTAACACCAGGCAATTTCTCATTTTCCCAGAATAATGACATTGTTTTTTCTAAGTTCGCAATTGTGCTTATGTTACAAGTCTTTGCTTGGGGCGTATGTGCTACGCATCCTGTCACTATCCATCCAAATCTCGTTTTTTGCAAGCAAATGTTGCCTTTACATGTGTGTATCTGTCTCACGCATAGAAGTTTGTAAAAAATCTCTGCTCTAATCAACAATTCAAATTCCCGAAATTTGTTTAAATTTATGTCAGAAAGTTTTATGTTTTTAAGAATATCAAGGATATTCTTGTCGAATGATTGATACGGTACTCGCGAAGTGATGGTATCCAATAGGAACAAGTTTAGTTCCGATTTGTATTCGCTGGCTTTAGACGACAAGCGAGTTGTTATTTTAACTTTGGATTCTTCTAATCCTGTTATTGGAACTGAAGTCTGCTAGTACCTTAGGCCTAATCGTTTTGCTAAACTTGCTTTCATGAGGTTTACTTGGGAACCTGAGTCAAGTAGTGCTCTAGCAACGTGTTGATTTCTTCATATATTGTTGACGTTGAATCACTTGGTCTTTGCTGCTGTAGTTTCCAACATTGCTAGACATGCCGGGTGCTTGAGAATTTGTTTCATCTTTTAAATGGAGAACTGTATTATGTTTCTTTCCGCATTTACGGCAATTGCTAGATGTGAAATCCTTAGCAAGGTGACCATATGTTCTTTCTGCTGGCTACATGTAATGATTTGGCCAGTTTATTTGCAATAGTGTAAAAATCAATGGTATTTTCACTGAATATGCTGCGTAGTGTTCTGCATTTTCTGGTAAGAAACTCATGAAGTTTGTTGTACGTTGGGATTTCATTCGTTTTTATGGATTCTTCCCATGTTTGTCGTGTTTTGCTGTCCAATTTTGTGGCCTTTATATGAACTAATAAATCGCTTTATTGTTCAACTGGGCGCTGTAACACTTTTAATGCTTGAGTGTGCTGTACTACGTGGTCTGTGACCAATCTCAAAGAATCAAATGATTCTTTTTGCATTATTGGAATATTAAATAATGCCTTTACATGACAGTTAATTATTGCTGCTTTGTCCTCAAATGCTCCTTCAATATACTCCAAGCTTACTCATAATTTTGTGCAGTTATATTTAAAGCACTGATTGCTTGGACTGCTTCTTTTTTCACAGTTGCCTTTAAATAGTGAAATTTTTGCACTTCTGTTAACTTACTATTTTCGTGTATTAACGACATGAAAGTATTGTAAAATTCCATCCAATCTTTATATTTGCCGGCAAATTCCGACAGGTTTATTGATGGTAGCTTCACTTGAGTAATCGTCGTGTTACCAAAGTTTGTTAATGTACTGTCCGTATTTATGGTGTCTAAATAATCTGCAGCACTTGCCAAAACTTTGTGGTAATACGCGTCGGTTTCGTCGTCCGCCTCATATGTATCGCTTTCACAAAATGCTTTGCCTTCCAATTTGTTCATTGTACATATCGATGCACTTATTGACACGCTTGTCAATTTATACAGCAGTTACTGCCTTTGAAATGTCATTGGATAATCGTGTTAACTCACTCTTAAGATTTTTGCACTTTCCTTTGATTTCTATAATCAACTCGTCCATGCTGATTGATTAAACTTGTCTATTGTATTTGAAAATGTGTATTTTCTGGAATAGTGTGCTTGTATCACAGATCGCCAAGCACTCGCTAATACCAGAAGTTCTGTATCCGGTTCGAAGGACCAATGTTTTAAAGTGCAAACAGAAT